>CM060960.1:33173138-33773138 GCA_030765055.1 Mantis religiosa
GAAGAAGAATTTAAAATGATGCACAAGCTGGTGTAAGTTATACAGAACATATTATTGAATACAAATAATTGTTGTGCATCAGCAATAACAAAACAACCAGTTAACAAAGAAGAAAACTACAAAAGTAGGATACTTCTAAATTTATAGAACTTATAACCATTTCAGAACAAAAATGACACTTTAAATGTGTAGCATAACTACATCTTTGTTAATGTGTTTAAGACTAATTAGTACTCTTGTTTAAAAATTCCTGTGAATTGCAAAAGCAGTGTGTTAGTAGATATTTCTTGAGTCCTTTCTTAAACAGTTTTATATCCGATAGTTCCTTTAGATCTGTTGGTAGCACATTAAAATATTTAGAACCTGCATTAATTATATTTTTATTACCAAAGGTACTCCTGTATGAACTCAGAAAAGTCATTTTGTCTGTGACTAAAATAAGTATGTACATCTTTGTTTAGTTGAGGGGATTCACTTGAAGTTTTAACATACAAAATAGTGAAGAATACATATATACAAAATAAAGGAAGTATTGTAAGTTGCTTAAAGTATGGCCTGAAAGACTGCAATCTGCTCACTTCGGCCATAGCTTTTACAGCTCTTTTTTGGAGTAAGAAGATCTGCATGAAAGAAGTTTTAGGCAAAGTTCCCCATATCATCGCTCCGTATTCTAAATGGGAATGAAACAATGCAAAGTATACTGAACGAACCATTTGAAATGGTAATATGTTGGTAAGCTGGTGCAGCAGGAATATAGTTTTGTTGAGTTTGGAGTAAGTCATCAGGACATGATTCTGAAATGAAAGATTACCATCAATATGGATGCCTAGAAACTTGAACTCCTGATATTACTCGATTGCTGTACACCAATTTTAACTCTTTGTTACTGTGATTGCTTCTGTTTAATGTAAAACGTAAGTAGTTCATCTTCCTGATATTTGAACGGACATTGTGGACAAGAAAATAGTTTTCCAGGCTTAGTATTATCTCATTACATTTATTATTTAACTGCTGCATATTTTCGGCAGAAACGAGAATTGTAGTGTCATCGGCATAAAGTATGACTTCAGTACCGTTTATCTTAAGATTATCATATAGGTCATTTATATATAATAAAAATAATATAGGCCCAAGAGTCGAACTTTGTGGTACTCCATACTTGGTGGTACGTAATGTGGATATGTGACATTCTATGGTTCCCTGCCTACCCAGTGATCTAATTCCGGTTCCTTGCTTTCTATCTAACAAATATGACTTTAACCATTTACCCGCTATTCCTCTAATTCCATATCCTTCTAGCTTATTTACCAATAATTGTTGGTCAACGCAGTCAAAAGCCTTAGAGAGATCAAGAAAGAGCCCTGCGACTCAAAGTTATGTATATGAAAATTGTAAGATTTTTGTACAGTATTATTATGGAAATAAATACAGACTACTACTTCAAGAAGTAGTGAACTTGGTCAAAATGAAGATGAGTAATGTATGTTCATAAGGAATGTGTTTTAATTTAATGCAAACAGTGTTAAGTACCCTCTTATTTCATGTAAACATTGTTAAGTACAACTGCACATAAATAAAAAACCGCTAATTTTTACAGTCACAATACAGTCATAAAATTCTTAAATTGAAAATGGAAGTTCTTTAAACATAAGTTTATAGGAAAACATCTTTGATTTCTATGTATACTTAACATAATTATTATATGATTTTTCTAAGCTTTCACCTCTTTACATACAAAATGAAGCTAGCTACAGTGAAGCAATAAATATTACACAAATATAAATATTTGTTACAAAGGCTTCACTTATTTTAAGTAATTGATATTAATACTTCTTTCTAATGGAGATCCATTTCAAAAACAAATTGTTTTCATTATCAGTCAGCTCCGTTGTCAAGGATTCCAGTTACCATGTTTTTAATGTTGTTTTTTAGTATTACCAACATTTGAAAATGAAACAAACCTAAAAACAGAATCAACTGCTGGTATTTCTAAATTCATTAAGCGATGTTTATTTTTTAAAATAAATATCTTTTCCCAAACTATTAAATCTATCAGACCCTTTAATTGTTTTTAATAATTTAACTTCAGGATTTATTTCATGGTTAAATGACCAAAAATGATCTGCTACGAGCGATTTATCAGTTTGTTTATACTTAATGTTACGAAAATATTTTGTTCTGGTTTCCAAATTACATTTCGTCTTTCCAATATAAACCTGATCATAATCTAAACAATTAAAATGATAAATACCATATATTTTATTATTAGGAATTTTATCTTTTTTAGAAAAATGTAGTAAATTTTTAATACTATATTTATTTTGAGGAACTAAAGTTATACCAAATTTGATAGATAGAGTCAACATGAAAAATTCAATGCCATGGCTGGGATTTGAACCACGGATCTCCTGGTTTCCGTCCAGTCGCTCTAACCCTTTTAGCTACCATTGCCAACGTACCGTCCTGACATTAAATTCTCCAGTTGACTCATATATTACCCCGGTAGACCACAAAATAATAAGAGTTAAATGATGAAGCCTGGGACTCAGGTACTTACAATAGTAAGTCGCCACAAACGGTGTATCTCGAATATGAGAACCCCTTGTGGTCTACTGGGGTAATATATGAGTCAACTGTAGAATTTAATGTCAAGATGGCACGTTGGCCATGGTAGCTCAATGGGTTAGAGAGACTGGACGGAAACCAGGAGATCCGTGGTTCAAATCCTAGCCATGGCATTGAATTTTTCATGTTGACTCTATCAAATGCCTTAGCCTATATCCGGCTAGTGTGGAGAAATTATTAATTTGCATCAATTAACTAAAATAATTATACCAACCTCTTTACAAAAATTTTAAAAATGTTTATTAACCCAAGGATGGTAAGTTTATTTTTTAAAATTATAATCGTCTTTCATTTTTTAAGGTAGAAATATCATTAACGGTTCTTTTTATATTCAAATTTTTCAATCTTCTTTTGTATAAAGTCTTTATGAAAACCATTATTTAAAGCAATTTTAATAATATGTTTATATTCTTTATTAAATTCTTCTTTATTCAGGGATATACTTATTAATCTATAAATCAAACTATTAAAAACAGCAAATTTATGTGAAAAAGGGTTAAAACTTTTATTTTTATGTAATTATCAATATGAGTAGACTATCTATAAATAACAAAATCAAATTTGTTATTATTTCTTATTATCTTCAAAACTAGAAAAGGAAGACATCCATTAAATTCAGTTTCTAATGTGAATTTTATAGCGTTATCTTGTAAATTTAGTAATTTTAAAGCATCGTTAATTTGTTTATCAGGAACAATAGCAAAAATATCATCAACATATCCATACCATGTTTTAAAAATCAAAGGAAAAGCTTTGAAGTGAAGCTTTTGTAAGGAATATTTATATTTGTGTAATATTTCAACTGTTTCTCTAAATATGCTACGTGTCCC
This sequence comes from Mantis religiosa, assembly GCA_030765055.1. NCBI lineage: Eukaryota > Metazoa > Arthropoda > Insecta > Mantodea > Mantidae > Mantis > Mantis religiosa. Next base: position 33,176,594 of record CM060960.1, read on the forward strand.
TTACCACTGTTTACTGCCGAGCCGTTCAATTGTAAAATCCATTATATCCGCATGGGGTAATGCAAAGAGAATGAGATTTAAAAGTCATTACATAGTGAGATGCTTTTTATGAATCTGACTAACCTTTACCTACTGTATCTTACAACCAATGCGAAATGTTTAACGAATGTGTATGTCAATAAGCAAAACGTTTGTAGAAGCAACTTTTAAAACGATAGTTTGTAGCTGGATGAGTAAACAAAGCCACGTCGGATTTTTTTGTTTCTTTCCATCAACGTCGTCCACCTGACAAGTTTTGGAACTTACTGTGCGATAACTCTAAAACTCTCGTACTACATACACACCATTATATCGACCTTGGATGCGATAACTACGACGTAAACCGCGAGTTATCATTGCAATAATTCTCCTTTATAAGAGCCAACACATCCCATCTGCTAGTACTGAAACAAATAACTAATTACTGGATTTAAACAACTAGGGTCTTGCGACACTCTCTTGTGCCCGATTTCACCTACAGATGTTAAGACTTAACACGGGTTTACCAATAGTTATAACAAAAGTTGCATTTCACCAGCAAGTGTTAGCTTTAACACTCGTGTTAAATCTCTTGTTCAACTAACAAATCACATTTCTGATGTTAAGTCCTTAACAATTGTAAATAGTCAAGATGGCGGGCGTGAACGCAGCTGTTGTCGATTTGCTATATTTAAGACCGTCTAAATGGCATTCGTAATAGAGTAGGGCCTATGAGGAGAAATGATTTTGAGAAGCTATAAGAAGAAAATGTCCTACATAGGTATAGACTGTCCAAACAAGTTGCTATGAAGGTTACTGCGGAAGTACAAGAGAGGTTAGAACATGCATAGAAAGGAATACGCCGATCTCGCCTTTGCTTCAAGTATTAATAACTTTGCAAGTTTATAATTCGCTGAATTTTGTGGGTAATTCATTGTCCACCTCCCGTCTTGAAACGTTCAAGTCACTTCTTCTTCGCTCCTTGTTTTAAATTTACGTAATACTGAGTTAGAACATGCATAGAAAGGAATATGTCCATCTTGCCATTGCTTCAAGTATTAATAACTTTGCGATTTTATAATTCACTGAATTATGTGGGTAATTCACTGTCCATCTCACGTCTTCAAACGTTTAAGTCACTTGTCCTTCGCTCCTCGTTCTAAATTTACGTAATACTGAGCTAGAACATGCATCGAAAGGAATATGCCGATCTCGCCTTTGCTTCAAGTATTAATAATTTTGCGATTTTATAATTCACTGAATAATGTGTAGGTAATTCACTGTCCACCTCCCGTGTTGAAACGTTCGTCACTCGTCACTTGTACTTCTTTGCACCTCGTTTTAAATTTACGTGATACTGAAGAAGATTTTCGTGTTTCTTGTAATGATACATGCATTTGAATGAAATTCGTTTCCAATTTTTCCCACGTGACATCTTTCTCTTTTACACTCCTGCATCCGTCCTCCTATTTTCCACGATATCCTTATACTTCATCACTAATTTAATTAACAATTCTTTCTCCATCGATGAGAAATTTGTTTCGCGGCTTTTGTTTACGATATTGTTTATCCGCCATTTGTTTAGCTGTGTGCAGACGAAAATGAAAACAAAAGCGCATCGCAGTACGTTTTTAAAATAACACGACTCATCCATAGCCTTCTATAGCTGTAATATTTACAAGTTTCTTGGCGTTAACACGTGTTTGTTAACATTTTCAGAAAACAGGTTGGTGAAATGCAATAACATCTTTGTTAGCGCTGTTACAATTGTTACGTTACATATGTTAACGTCGATTTTAACATCTGTTGGTGAAATCGGGCATTGGAGAGGTATCATGGCAGTCTCCCTTCAGCTGTTGCTCCAGCCAGTAGACCTTCTAGCATTCTTAGAGGGGGCACCATTTATATTTTAAGTTTAATAATTAAAACAAAGTAATTTCTGATTGAAAACTGTTTTATTGTTTTTCAAAATATTCTCCTTTATGATCAATACAGTTTTGCATCCGTTTGGATCATTTGACAAAGCATTTATTCCAGTCTTCCTGAGACACCTCCAAAACATGGTTTTTGAAGGCATCAACGACTTGTTCTGCCGACGAAAACAGTTGTCCACGCAATTTCTTCTTGATATTCGGGAACAAAAGGAAGTCATTGGGTGCCAAATCAGGACTGTATGGCTGATGACCCATCATCTTGATGAAGAACGACCCTACAGTTCTTGTTGGTTGTCCTTACTTCACCAAAGACTTCCGGCAAACAAATGGTTGTGTACCATTCGGCATTGACGGTTTTTCGTTCCTCTAAAGGCACTGCTGCCACATGGCCACCATTGCTGAAAAAGCAGGCGACCATCTGCTTCGAAGTACTTCGAGTGCAAACAACTTTTGTTGGTTTTAGTTATTTGATGGAAATTAATCATTTCTTCACACTAGCCGTATATATAAGCTAAGGCTTTTGATAGAGTCAACATGAAAAAATGAATGCCACGGCCGGGATTTGAACCACGGATCTCCTGGTTTCCGTCCAGTCGCTCTAACACATTGAGCTACCATGGCCAACATGCCGTCCTGGCACTAAACTCTTCATTTGACCATATTGTGACTTTGTGGGTTCGTGAAATGAAAAGTCCAATTACATCACTCAAAAATGTTCTTTATTTCCACCGACTTACAGTTAAACTCTTGCCAATTACACAGAATTACGTAATGCACACAATTACGATTCACCAGTTCGTCCGTTAAAGTTACACTTGCACTCGTAATTACGTACAATCTTCCGATGCTCTCACACAGTCTTCTCGTCGTACACTAGCACTGCATTCTTACACCAAGAACTGACTGACTGACTGACTCACTAACTCCTCTTGCACGACGTGTAGCTTATATAGGGTCCGCTTGCCGGTCTGGAAGGTTCTCCATTAGAAGAAATATCCCGTAAGTTCGAGAACACAGGTGGAACAGAAAGAGACGGCGCAGTGATGTTTTTTGTCCCAGCCATCCCTTCTTAACGCTATAAGACAAACGAGGGGGCGGGGCGAACACCGACCCGTCTGCTGCTTGCCCAGTGTACAGGGTGTTCCGACGCTCGGGTGACAATATATTTCCCCCGGTTGACCACTAGGAGCTCTCTCGATTCTTCACTGAAGACTACACGATCCATAAAATCGTCGTCATGAAACAACATGTCGTTTGTGAAGTTGGCACGTAATCCGTGGTCTGTCGGCTTTAGAGTCTGTAATAACTGTAAACAATAAGGGCGTAGCCGTAAGCGTTTTCTTACAACTTTCCAAACAGTCGACACAGGAACTTGTAACTAACAACTAGCCTTCCGGACTGATTTCTTTGGGTACGAGGGAACGACTCTCTCACTCGTTCAACAGTCGCTTCACTTACTCTTGGTCGTCGCGTGCTCTTCCCTTTACAAAGGCAGCCGGTATCTTCAAACTGATGATACCATCTACGAATGTTATTATCACTAGGAGGATCACAACCGAACTTAATGCGAACGCACGTTACACAGTAACTACAGATTCGGTCTTTGCAAACTGCAAAACACAAAACGCTTTCTGTTTACCAGTCGCCATCTACCGCTGTCCAGCGGATTGCGGCAGAAACATTGCACGCACATACGCACTGGTGCCAACAAACAAAACTGAGTTGCTTTTTCATTTGACATATCATGTAATAAATATTATAAAGAGTTAAAACCCCGATATTCATTTATATACACCCTGTATAGTATTACATATAACCATACAAAATATACTGAATAGAAATAAAGTTAATTTGTTTTGAGTATATTAGTGGCTAAACAATTATTATTACTTACATAAATATAGTTTATTTTATATCCGAAGTATATTTAAAAAAATTAATTCATTGAAATGCAAACAGATATACACTTGATCTCTGATCTAGGCCTATAAACATTTATTTATAAATGTTTTGTCTATTTTAAACCAATCATGTTTCAAGTTTTATGAAATCAAATTAATTTTTCAATATTTTATTCCACCTATTCTACAATACCCGACTATTTCGTATTAACCTCTATTTGTAACAATTTTTAAAATACATTTTTATAATAACAAAATGAATAACAGCTTTTTTTATAAGTGACAGCTCATTACAATTAGTTGCAGTATGTACTCGTGATGATTTGGCGATTTTTATCTAAAAATCAGTTATTTTTAAAAATATAAATGGCATTAATACCCTCCTCTCATCTATTTCCTGTGAAATCTAGGTAACGAATTCTTGGGCGAATGCAATTCTTTCCCAGCTTACTTGTGGAGAACAAAACACTATCTACCTAAACAGAATCGACACGTTTCCATGCACTCAAATATCCACGTGTAAGCAAGCGAGCACCTGCGCTGTACATCACAACTGACCTCCGGTCTAAAGCACTGTAAGAAAACATCTGAATTCCCACTGCTACCTGCCTCAATTGATTACGAAACCCAATTAGGGCCTAATTAAAGCAGGCAAACATAATTCTACCGCTTGCTATAGGGTTAAGTCTGTGTCAGGTAACAAAATTTCCAGGAAAGAGGCAATGCCAAGTAAATAAACAGAAATGAAGTTAACGTGACGTGATGTTTCAAGTATAATACTGGGTTAGAAAAACAAGCAGGAAACGAGTTACAGGAAGAAGCTGTACAGAAGTGGAAAACTTATATTTATCATCTTTGGGATTATGAAGGTTGCTCACAACCAGCACGCAATATGAAGTTTGTGGGAAACTAAAATGACGGACATATGAAAGTCATATAATGTATTGACAGCTTCGGATAAACTGGCTGGCGAATACATCCTTTTCATTAGCCCGAAACTAAAATTCTGGTGTGCTACAAGCTGCACACTAATGTTTACTACTTTCTTTTATCATGTACATAGCAGGTAGATAAGGTGTTGCATTCCACCCAAAATATCGATACTCAGATTTCAGAGGGAATGCATGTTTTGAAGTCACCTGAATGAAAAAAAAAAATAGAAAAAAGGCCTATATGTGTACTGTCTACGCACCAGAAGAAGGAGCGTGGCCTGAAGAGGGAGAGGGGTTTCAACTGTTTATCTGCTCTGTTGGTGAATCCATTTACTGTCTACCTACCAGGAGAAGGCAAGCGTGGCCTGAAGAGGGAGAAGGGTTTGAACTGTTTATCTGCTCTAGTGGATCTGTCTCTGTCTGCCCACCACAAGAAGGCAAGCGGAGTATGAAGAGGGAGAAGGGTTTGAACTGTTTATCTGCTCTAGTAGTGGATCTGTTTACTGTCTGCCCACCACAAGGAAAGCGGGGTATGAAGAGGGAGAGGGGTTTGAACTGTTTATCTGCTCTAGTGGATCTGTCTCTGTCTGCGCACCACAAGAAGGCAAGCGGGGTATGAAGAGGGAGAGGGGTTTGAACTGTTTATCTGCTCTAGTAGTGGGTCTGTTTACTGTCTACCCACCACAAGAAAGGCAAGCGGGGTATGAAGAGGGAGAGGGGTTTGAAATGTTTATCTGCTCTAGTAGTGGGTCTGTTTACTGTCTACCCACCACAAGAAGGCAAGCGGTGCCTGAAGAAGGAGAGGGGGTTTGAATTATTTATCTGCTCTGTTAGTGGACCCGTTTACTGTCTGCCCACCACAAGAAGGCAAGCGGCGCCTGAAGAGGGAGAAGGGTTTGAACTGTTCACCTGCTCTGTTAGTGGATCTGTCTACTGTCTGCCCACCACAAGAAGGCAAGCGGGGCCTGAAGAGGGAGAAGGGTTTCAACTGTTTACCTCTCTAGTAGTGGGTCTGTTTACTGTCTACCCACTACAAGGCGAGCGGGGTATGAAGAGGGAGAGGGGTTTGAACTGTTTATCTGCTCCAGTAGTGGACCTGTTTACTGTCTACCCACTACAAGGCGAGCGGGGTATGAAGAGGGAGAAGCGGTTTGAACTGTTTAGCTGCTCTACTAGTGGATCTGTGTACTGTCTGCCCACCACAAGAAAGCAAGCGGGGCCTGAAGAGGGAGGGGGTTTGAAATGTTTATCTGCTCTACTAGTGGATATGTTTACTGTGCCCACCACAAGAAGGCAAGCGGGGCATGAATTGGCCAAATGTTTAAAACGTTATAACCATTGTAATCTTCAGTTATTTTGATCTTTGTATGTATGTGGTTTTGTAACTAGAACCCTAACATACGTTACTGGTGAAACAGGGTTACTTTATTTGGGGGAAAAATAAATAAATAAATAAATAAATAAATAAATAAATAAATAAACAATAGTCACTTTGTTTCTCTCTATTAAAACGTCACAGAACGCAACGTTTCGCATAGAAATCACATAGATCACTGATTTGTTTATGATCGATTGTTATTCTAAACATGTTTAGGTGCGGTTCCAAGAGTTCGAGATAAAAGGTGTCCCTTGTAAGCTCTATGGACCCTGAGCTCATTTGAGTATCATTACATCCATTTCATTCATCATCCGAGATAACGTCAGAGGACGCATTTAAGAAAGATAAATCAAAAAGCTTACTATACATAGAACAGAAAGTAGAAAAGGAAATGCACCAATAATGATGGAACAAAATTAAGCTATGACTAACAGTATGTGGCCTTTTATTTTGGAGGGGGTAGGTGCGTCAATAACAATGACGTATGTAAAATTACGCTATCGTGCTGCATCAAACGTCAGCGTATATTCGTGGTAGTCAGGTAAAACCACCCCGTCCAAATAATCACCTCTCCTCCAATTTTTCTTGAGGACTCAATTTCAACTATAGTTTCTTTTGCGTGCCCCTGAAAAGCTTGTTACAAAAAAAAAAAAAAAAAAGGTTGTTAGTCCCACAAAAACTCGAGAACGGCTGAACCAATTTTCCTAATTTTGGTTTTCAAATATTTATATAACATAGAGTACGCGCATGTTTTCTTGAGCGCTGGATTTACGATGTGGTGCGGGCAGAGGGGAAGAAACGAGAGCTACCGCTCTTTTGTTTCTGCAGTATGGTCAACCTTGAAAAACACAGTTCAGCAAAATAGCGTGTAAGATAAGCGAAGATATCACAAGTAACGTTGCATCCTCTGAAAACATTACTTAGTTTTGCCCACGCCAGCTCAATTGCATTCAGATCACAGTTATACGGAGGTAGACGAATAATAATGTGTCCCCTTTCGAGAGCCAGAACATCCACAAATATTCATACAAATATAAATCATTTTCAAGTAAATGCTGATGTACATTACCACCACACTCGTAACAAGGATTACCTGACAATTCGAGCGCACCAAACGAGCCTTTATGAAGGAAGCTTTAACTACAAAGTGATAATGTACTTACAAATTCATTTAAACAAGCTGCATCATTAAAACACTTTAAGAATAAGGTTAAGAAATTTTTGCATGCACACTGTTTCTATACAGTTAATGAATTTTTGGAACTATAACCACGTAAATGAGCACTGGGAGCATATTCACAAACCTGTAATATTTATATTATGACATTTCTTGTAGTAAATTAGTCTATGCAAATATCACATGAAACCATAGAAAAGCTGCTTACTGTGTATATTGTATGTAATCAATTTGACTTTATGTATATACTGTATTTATACATTTTGACGTGTCTCATAACATGTATATGTTGCCAAGGATGAACTAAAATTCTAATTCTAACATACGATTTTTGTAAACTGGTTAGCTAAATAACCTCGAAATTGATCAAAACGAAATATGGCGGACATGATAAAGCTTAGGTATTAGCCACAAGATGTCAGTGTATAGCGCATTTCAAATTTCAAAGTTGTCATCTATGTTTACGGAGTTAAACGAAACTTACCGAATGAGGACTTGCAACCCCCTCTTCTTATCGAAAGCATACTGTACGCCTTCTTTTATTTTTTACAAACAAAAGCATTACAAAGTAGAACGATATTCCACTCCTTGACAATAACTCCAAAGCTATTTCACTTACTATATTTTGATAAATAACGTCTATTGTTTAAATTTTTATGTAGCATGATATACCTTTTGAAGACTAGACATAAAATTAATTTCTAAACACACTATAACACTATAAATATTTGACCACAAACAATTGTCAAATATTGTGCATCCTTGAATACCTTCTTTATAATTTCTGTTTGTGAATTCGTGAATGTGAATTGAATTGACACAAAATTAATTGAATTCCTTTGACTTAGTGAGGTTCGCGGAAACCTTTTTACTATGCCAAGGAAAAGACCTGACTTAGGCCGCAGAAGTCAGTCTAATGTGCGACGAGCTACGTCACCTACTCACGGCACTGATGTGCAGCGAGATGCAGATCATGCCAATAGCCGTCTTGACATGTCAGAATTGCGTTCTAGAGTGTCTGTTTCTTCCGGGGGAGTTGTTTTCGTACAAATAAGTTGACACAGTTATAAACCTAGTAGTCAACTATCCCACAGGGTTTTAGTTAATTGATAGAGATTTATCATTTCTTCATACCAGCCATATATAGGCTAAGGTTTTTGATAGTTTCAACATGAAAAATTAAATGCCATGGCCGGGATTTGAACCACGGATCTCCTTGCTTCCGTCCAGTCGCTCTAACCCATTGAGCTACCACGGCCAACTTGCCATCATGACATTAAATTCTCCATTTGACTCGTATATTTTCCCGGTAGACCACTAGGGGCTCTTGCATCCGAGATACACCGTTTGTGGCGACTTACTATCGTAAGTACTTCAGTCTCAGGCTTTATCATTTAACCCTTATTATTTTAGTTAATTGATGGAGATTGATCATTTCTTCACACTAGCCCTATATAGTGTAACGGGAGCGCTGGAACACCCTGTGAAAGCAGCTGGCAGCGGAAGGCAGGGGGAGGTTCGGTTAGCCACACCTCCTCCTCGTTTGTCTTGTAGTGGTGACAGACTGTGGTCAGGGAAAAAACATGACTGTGTCGCCTGTTTTCTCTACACCTGGTTCTCGATCTTTCTGTTACTAGAACAATCCTGTAAACACCAGAAGGCGGGATATTCCGATATAAAGAGGGTTACAGACAGACGGAGTCGGAGTTGGTCTATCAGTTGGTTAGCTAGTGAGACAGTCGCAGTTCTTGGTGTAAGAAGGCAGTGTTAGTCAGTGACGTGTTAATGTACGAGAAGATTGTGCAACGGAAGACTGTACGTAACTGTGAAGGTGAACCGGAGCTTACGTAACCGCGAGTACAAGGAAATTGTAACGGACGAACTGGTGAATTGTAATTGTGTGCAGCAAGTAATTTTGTGTAATTGGCAAGAGTTTAACTGTAAGTCGGTGGAAATAAAGAACATTGTTGAGTGGTGTAACTGGACTTTTTATTTCACGAACCCACAAAGTCACAACTGGTGTCAGGAAGCGGGAAAACAACATCACCGAACATTACAACGATGGAGGCAACATTAGAAAAGATTTTAGCGGAACTGGAAGAAATGAAGACGGCTAAAGACAACATCACCAGGAAGATGGAAGAAATGCGGGCCGAATTAACAGAGATGCTGGAGACTAGAAATAACCTGGCCGCGGAACTGAAACTAATCAGGACGGCTAGGGGCAACATCACCGAGAAGATGGAACAAATGAAGGCCGAGTTAACCACGGAAATGAGAGCAGCGAATGACGGTCTGGCTACCGAAATGAAGGTGGCGAACGAGGCTCTCGCCGCCAAGTTTGAGGAACGGTTGGCCGGCGTGAGGGATGACGTCGCGAACCTGGGCAAACGGAAGGGTCAAGTAGACGACCGCCTTAATGATTTAGAGGAAAAGGCCGACAACATCGCAAAACCCCTCACCCGCCTGTCGGAGGAAAACCGGCCTTATGTGTGGACGGAGGACGCCGAAGACGCTTTCCAGCACCCGAAGGAGACCCTGTGCAGTGCTCCAACTTTGGGTTTCCCACAACCGGGTGGCGCCTTCATTGTGGACACCGACGCTAGTGACCATTGCATTGGAGGTGTCCTATCGCAGATCCAGGACGGCCATGAGCGCACAAGAGTGGAAGAGAAGGAGCGTGCCGCAGCAGTCCGAGTAGTTGTGGCAGTGCCTGCTGAAGGCTGGGATAGCGGAGGCCTGAGGAGGGAGCAGCTGGCGGACGCAGACTTGGGGCCACTCTTGAGGGAAGTGGACGCAGGGACGAGACCAACCTGGGAGGACATCGCACCGAGGAGCGCCACCTATAAGTCGCACTGGGCCCAATGGGACTCGTTGAAGACCAGAGAGGGCGTGCTGTTCCGGGTATGGGAGTCACCCGATGGGAAGGCGCAGAGAGAACAGTTGGTACTTCCCCGGAGCAAGGTCCCGGAAGTCTTGGAGGAAGAACACGCCGGTACTTCAGGAGGACACCTGGGAGCGAACCGAATGATTCACAAACTACGGCAGCGCTACTTCTGGCTCAGACTCCGGGCAGATGCTGGTGGTACACCTGGACCGCCTCGCACGCTACGATGGGGCTGTTCGAGGCGAACAGCTTTGAGGAGGGAGCAGTGTAACGGGAGCGCTGGAACACCCTGTGAAAGCAGCTGGCAGCGGAAGGCAGGGGGAGGTTCGGTTAGCCACACCTCCTCCTCGTTTGTCTTGTAGTGGTGACAGACTGTGGTCAGGGAAAAAACATGACTGTGTCGCCTGTTTTCTCTACACCTGGTTCTCGATCTTTCTGTTACTAGAACAATCCTGTAAACACCAGAAGGCGGGATATTCCGATATAAAGAGGGTTACAGACAGACGGAGTCGGAGTTGGTCTATCAGTTGGTTAGCTAGTGAGACAGTCGCAGTTCTTGGTGTAAGAAGGCAGTGTTAGTCAGTGACGTGTTAATGTACGAGAAGATTGTGCAACGGAAGACTGTACGTAACTGTGAAGGTGAACCGGAGCTTACGTAACCGCGAGTACAAGGAAATTGTAACGGACGAACTGGTGAATTGTAATTGTGTGCAGCAAGTAATTTTGTGTAATTGGCAAGAGTTTAACTGTAAGTCGGTGGAAATAAAGAACATTGTTGAGTGGTGTAACTGGACTTTTTATTTCACGAACCCACAAAGTCACAATAGACTAAGGTTTTTGATAGATGTATCTGGGATGCGAGAGCCCCTAGTGGTCTACCGGGGAAACATACGAGTCAAATGGAGAATTTGATGTCAGGACGGCACGTTGGCCATGGTACCTCAATGGGTTAGAGCGACTGGACAGAAACCAGGAGATCCGTGGTTCAAATCTCGGTCATCGCATTGAATTTTTCATGTTAATGCTATCAGAAACCTTAGCCTGTATACGGCTACTGTGAAGAAATTATTAATTTCCATCAATTAACGAAAATAAGAGTTAAATGATTAAGTCTGGGACTCGAGTACTGACGATAATAAGTCGCCACAAACGATGTATCTCGGATGCGAGAGCCCCTTGTGGTTTACCGGGGAAATATAGAGTCAAATGGCGAATTTAATGTCAGGACGGCACGTTGGCAATGGTAGCTCAATGGGTTAGAGCGACTGGACGGAAACCACGAGATCCTTGGTTCAAATACCGGCCATGGCATTGAATTTTTTATGCTGACTATTCCACAGGGTTTTTAAATTCATTAGAATTTCCTGGAATCTCACCTCACAATTTAAAATTAAAAGCAGGATCAGTTGTGATCATTCTGCGTAACATTAACCAACTACGACTGTGTAATGGAACGAGACTAACTGTGAAAAACTAATGAATAACGTCATCAAGGGAAAGTACAAAGGAGAGGATATCTTGATCCCGCATATTCCGATGATTCCAACGAATTTGCCTTTTGATTTTAAGCGTCTACAGTTTCCTGTGCGCTTGGCCTTTGCGATTACTATAAATAGATCACAAGGGCAGTCGTTGGAAGTTCGCGGAATCAACTTGAAGTTTCCGTTTCCCTCATGGAAACGTGTTCGCGCGTCGGAAACCTAATCATCTTTATATATTTACACACCACAAAAAATACAAAAAATATTGTGTATCAGAAAGCTTTAAACTCATTAACTTAATTGTAACCGTGTTGTATTTTAACTTCCCGCCCAATTGCAGAATAAATAACTAACTAATCCGAATTTGTTTTATTTATATAGATAAGTTCAGACAACTTTTATGGCAGTACGAAGTTCGCCGGGTCAGCTAGTTACAAATAAAAGCATTATAGATGACATGTTATTATTTTGTATTTGAGCGTATAATATTTTATCTGTCTAAATAGAACAATAGAATGTATGTGAAAAACAGTACCGTCTTTTAATCGTTTAAAATCTCCCTATTATGTTATTCCTTTTGTTCATAAAAATTATTTGATACTTCTCATTATACAATACAAACTACTCTCTTTATTATTTTCATACATCACATTTAGATTAAGAAACTTTTTTTTTTAATTTACGCCCTCCAACGTGAAATGATGCTCAAATGACCCCAGGGTGCATAGAGCTTAGGGTCACCCAACATTCGTCTTACAGGATAAGGGAAAACCCCGGAAAAACCTTATCCAGGTAACTCACCCTGACCGAGTTTCGAACTCGGGACCTCTTGAACGTGAGGTAGACACGTTACCACCCGCTACCGAGGCGGGCATTAAGAAGCTTAATTATACAAATACTAACCCCACAGCTTAGTCGGTAACACACCTGCCTACTATGCAAGAAGTCTCGGGTTCGATACGCTGCTGGGGTAGGAATTTTGTTCTACTCAAGATTATTCCCTATTCTTCCTAGAGTCTGGAAGTATAAATTACAGACGTGTGCAAATTATTAGCAACTTTGTTTTGAATGCTTCCAATTCTAGTTCAATAGGCCTTACATGCTTCACATGACTTTATATAATTATTTTAAATGTTCCTGTGGCTAATACATATTACTTCTAAAATCTGACATGCTATTTTGCAGATATTTCTGGCTATCTTGGTTTATTTTTCATCTTTAGAATGTTTATGCTCATTTTTTTCCCATTTCCTTCACTGCACAGTGAAAGGTAAATTCCTTTCTTCTGCCCAGTAGCTCATTACCACTGCTTCTGTATTGTTCTTTGGCACCTAATGGCACTCCAGGTAAGTCATCCCCTGGCAGGTAGATCCTTTCCTGGGCATTTTGATGGTGGGGGATGAGGACAGCAAAGGTTACTCTCACATTTGCTACGAAACCCTGCTGTTAGGAAGATGGGTACGGTCCAAGATATCACACCACGCAAAAGAGCTCAAATTCAAGTGTAATTAAGTGCTGGAGATAAAACAAAGAAGGAAATAAGCAAAATAGTAGGCGTAAGTGCAAGTTATGTGACAAGGTTTGCACGTAAGCTGAATGAAAACAAAGCGACTTCACCACAAAGAGTGGGCAAATGTGGCAGAAAACGAGTGTTAACTTCAAGTATGAAACGTGTATTGGTCAGAGAACAGCTTAAAAATCGAAGCATGACTTCTACATAACTTCAGGCCGTTGCACTAGAACATGGGTGTGCAGTTTCATCAAGCACAGTGCGACGAAGACTTTTTGAAGCAGGTTTGAAAGCAAGAAGGCCTCGCAAAAAACAAAAACTAACGCCCATGATGATGAAAAAACGTATTGCTTGGGCAAAAACATTAAAGGACTGGACATCTGAAGACTGGGCAAAGGTATGCAAAGTATTCAAATTTATAAAAATAGTTCATAGATTGTTTTATTTTCAGAAATTCATTTTGGACATTCAAAATGCTTTTGCTATCTTTTTCTCCGAATGATTTTTATTTTTTATTCCAAGGATTGTAGCCAAACATTTTGTTTCCAGATTGTGTTCAGTGATGAAACAATGGTTTCAATAGTTGAAGAAAGCCCACAGTACGTCAGAAGGAGGCCAGGAGAAGCATTTAAAACGGAATGTGTGGTGCAGAATGTGAAGCATCCAACACAAATGATGATATGGAGTGGAATTTCTACCTATGGGGTGGGGAAAATTCACATTGTAGAGGGAACCATGAATGCTAAGCAATATACTAGAATGATAAAATAAATCATTAACATTATAAAAGTGAGTATTATTTTGTTAATAGCTGTACCAGATGGAATTTAAATAAAACTACCAGCATAAAACTGAAAATTGCTAATAATTTGCACACGTCTGTACAGTCTGAATGTGTGTGAGAGATATGCAAAAAAAAAGTCACTGCATTTGAGTTAACATCTTTGACACTAAGAGGGCCACAGGTGTTTTTTTTTTTTTAATTTTAATTTACGTCCTCCAAAGTTAAGTCATATCCGACGATGAATGGAATGGATGAAATGATGCTCAAATAAACCCAGGGTCCATAGAGCTTACCAAACATTCGTCATTAAGGATAAGGGGAAGTCCCGAAAAAAACCTTATCCAGGTAACTCACCCTGACCGAGATTCGAACTCGAGACCTCTTGAATGTTAGGCAGGCACGCTACCAAGGCGGGGAAGGCCACCGATGAATATTGTAGTTAAAGGCGAAATATAAATGGAACAAAAAATGCAAACTGAGTTAATTATAGTATTCCTTTACAATATAAAATGAATTTCCAAGAAACTTACTCCGAAATTGCGCCAAAATTCGCTTTTATAGCAACCGATTTCTGGTTTTGCTTTCTTGACAACAGACACACAAACGCGAGAAAATGATTGGCTATTCTTGTCCAGACGTAAGTAACTTATCAAAAGTAAGATAATTTTATCTTTGGTCACTCAACAGTAATTACTTGAATTTTAGATAATTCGATGGGTGGATATTTCCAAGGCAACGAAACAAATTAATTACCAAATCTTACCTCTATCTTTCAGTTTCTACAAAACAGGACGAGGTTAGATGTATGTGGGAGCAAACTACAGTTGTGATACTAATAAAGGTGTATTTTCACTGGGCGATACTAATTAATCTATTCAATAAAGCAGAATAATCTATGTCTGGTTCTATTAAAGTACAGTCGCACCGTAAGAGTGATGGAGTATTGTAGAGGGCAGAGTCCAAGCGGTCGCGCAACGAAAATGCTTGGGTTATTGTCGAATTGGGCTTGTGTGTAAGCTAGCCTTACGCTCTCTTTGCAATATCTCAGGAAAATATTGAAGACAATGGGAAATAGCGTGTCAAATAATTACTAAACAAGCAAGAGACACGGCTCAATGCGTGATATGCGGTGAATCAAAGTGGTCTGAAAAGAGCTACAAGCAAGGTTGTCACATTTTCTTCAAGTATGCTTTCGCACCTGGAGAAAATGTGCAGTCATTTTGGTTTGTTTTTCATGGTGTGTTACACGCACTTTCCCACACGGCCGTTACTCATCTTTTCAACGCTCTGCAAACACTGTCAGTTACAGCTTGTCCATATTAGCTCAGTGGAATGAGACAACAGTGACTTGGCAGTAACCTAAGGGTTTCATGGTCAAGATATTTTGGCATTTCGTCGATTACGTACGTATTCTCTACACTGGCTTCCCAAATTTTCTCCAAAAGCGCGGCTTTTATAGCAACTGGTTTGGTTAATCCCAAATTGTATTTTTCCATGAATATGATTCTCTCTTTTCCCTTTTCTTTATTTATAGACGCTCTTTAAGGGCATGTATGACTGAAATTTCATGAAAATCGTGAAAATAACGACTTTTTTATTTTAATTCTATAAAATAATTTAGACATTCCCGAATGTGAAAAAATGCATAATTTGCCTCCGAACGCCATTTTTAAATGCTTATTTAAATGTCGGTGCCCTTTAAACTCTGTCAGAGTCACGCCCTCTTTTGCCTACATCCACATTCTTTGTCTGTTTTCCGTTCTTAAATTTTCAATTCAAGAAAAGAAAAATAAGGCTTTAGAAGACAAAATAGTTCCTAAAATGTTGCCAATATATCAGAGGCTGGCTTCTACAACATTACTAGAGAGGTGCAAAACAGGAAAAACACAGAATGCCAATGAATCTTTGCATCATGTCATATGGAATAAGTGCCCAAAGGAAGTTTTCATATCAAAACAAAAATTGGATCTTGCTGTTATTAAAAGCATCAGTGAGTTTAACATGGGTAGTCTTAAGTCATTGGAGCTGCAGCGAAATATCAGAGGTGAAAGTGTAGTAGACTCAGCAAGGAAAGCTTCAGTGCAGACTCGTATCCTGCAAAGCAAGAAGCGAAGTTGTGCAGAAGAAAAGCAACATCTAAAGAAGAAAAAGGTGGAAAAAGCAGCAACAGAGGAGAGGAAAAAGAAATCTGAGGGTCCAACCTATCAGCCTGGTGGATTTTAATGTGAGTTATGCAATCAAATCTTTAATCGCTGTTTTCTCAATGTTCATATTTTCAGCATTTTTCTTCCTGTAAAATGCTCCTTGCGATGCAGTTTTTGTACTACATTCATGAAATTTCCTACACAGGTTCAGAATATCATGAGGAATTGGAAATTGCCCTAGGTTTTATTGTGAAATGTATATAAGCATATATTTTTAATTTTCAAACACAAAACTTAGTTTTTTTTACACAAAAAAAGAATATTTGTAAATTAAAAAATTTTTCTGGCCTAAACTAAAGGAGACACAGAAAAACCCAGAGCAATTTCAAAAAGTATGTGTATTATGAACATAGGGTTAAAATATTAGACCAAAATTCAAAATATTTTGTCGCAAGGGACTTTTTTAGTGACGTAACAAAAAACATACAACATTTATCATAATTTCTAAACTGCTGGAGAAAAATGGTTTAAATTTAGGTTGTAACATGCGTACATTATACTACACGTATGGTGTAAATTTGAAAAAGCTAGCATTATTAGTTCAGAATTTGAAAATTTCAGTCATACATACCCATAAGGGAATGCAGCACCGAAATTGGCTAAAAATATGGGGAAAAAGTTTTTTTTTTTTTTTGAGCTAAATAAATACTTTGAAGTTTCAGGCATTTAAATACCCTCACATGACAATTTAAAGACCCATGCCCACGTGAATGCCTGCCAGTGGATTCACAGAATTCTGTCATTTGAGTTCGATTAAATGTACTAAATTAATACATTCGAAATTAGCGTGCACAGTTTCTGGTGGAATTTTGTGTGTTGGTATGATAGTTATTTCTTACAATATGTGGCACCATGGAAACACAACACTGACTGCAAACATTGAAAGCAAATGGTAATGTTTATACTTTGCTTTTGAGTAACTTTCTAACGGTCGAGATATTCTTGTGTTTCTCGTTAAACTACATACTGTTTATATATAATTGATGAGTTTTAGTCTGCCATTTAGCTTTTATAAAGGTATTTTATACATCAAAACGTGCATATAACTGTTATAGGTAAAACATTCTTTGAAACAACTGACCTGTTGACTGTGCACATAGTTAGGACCATGAATAGGCTAAACGATACGTGGGAAGAAACACTTAAACATAACACAACAATGGGAACATACTTGAGGCCTGATGTGGTAAGAAAACTAAATCCTGTGTACCAAAGGCCGGCATCAAATGAAATCCTAAGGAGATGTACATTGGGTAAGACACAAAATGCAAATGAAGGTTTACATAACATGATATGGCATAATTGCCCAAAATAAATATTTGTTTAAAAGAAGAGACTTCAGGTTGCTGTGACATCAACCATCAGTGAATTCAATTTTGGTTGTTCTGCTTCACTCAAGCTGCAGTCAGACATAATGGACATAGATTTCACCAGCATCTCTAAAAATTAGCCAAGGGAAGGACCAGTTACATTTACTTCATTCAGCAATTTCTGCGAAGGTAACTTCTAAAACATCAGAAGGAAACTGAAATTGAAGAAACCTGCTGCAGAAGAGAAAAGGAAGAGGCAGGAGGGTCCAACTTACATATATGGAGGGTTTTAGTCTCCTTCATGGCAGCTGAGAAGGAAAATGTTTTGGATTTTAAAATTTGATTTACTCAGTTATAGTTTCTTCAAAATTGTTTGTCATTCAAAATGTTCCACACGATGCAGTTTTGATTCAGTCCCTCTAAAATCTTCAACACATGTTCTTATAAAGCAAACAAAGGTTTCTCTCATATGAATTTTTAATATTCATTATATTTTTAAAGTTGTTGATATAAAAAGTCAAAGATTTAATCATATTTTGGCGTTTTTTTTTTTGTTTGCTTCGTACCCTTTTTTTCCCTCTGTAACTAAAGGTAGTATAAGAAATTCATATGATTGAATTTTTCTTCATAACCATCTGAATATTTTTAGAAATGGAAAAATTAAAATTTTGAAAATTTTCATCACGTGGAGCGGTTTGAATTTTGCCCAAAAGTTGCACTTCACAAATTAATTACTCAAAAACGATTGAAGATATAAAAACCAAATGTTGCACTCTGTGCCCACTATGCATCAGAACTAAGTGGTAAAAGTTTCAGCAAGATTGGTTGAAAATGGTTTGATTTGTGGTTTTCAGTGCTGCATCCCCTTAAAGTTCAAACCACTTTCATTTAGCGTCTGCTGTAAGTATATAACATTTTATTTCAATGAAAACTGGTTGTTTGGTATTTAATGTTAAGCAGTTGGCAATGACGCCATTCGGTGTAGGTGGTTCCCATCCATATCCTATGATTTACTTGGTAGTTTATTGATTCTAGTCACGGGATTACATACATTTTCCCATTCATTTCCTTTTGTTTGTCATTTTGATATAGTAAAATTATGCGATGAATTAAAGGGAAGGGCTGGTCACCTATAAGCAATGGTCAGCTTGGTGAGTTATTGATCTTGACTGATCTTTTCTTTCCACATATAAATCCCCTCTAAAATAAGACCTGAAGCTTTCCTGGCGACGAATTTGCTCAAGTTGTTCTCGGGAAGCAAGCCAGGCGAAAAGACGATTTTTGTTCTTGTAATTTACGTCCTCCAACGTCAAGTCATATCGGACGGTGAATGAATTAGGTGAAATGATGCTCAAATGAGTCCAGGTTCCATGGAGCTTAGAGTTACCCGACATTCGTCTTGAAGGATAAGGAAAAAAACCCGGAAAAAACCGTATCCAGGTAACTCACCCTTACCGAGATTCGAACTCGGGACTTTTTGAACGTGAGGCAGACATGCTACCATCTACGCTACCGAGGCGGGCGAAAAGACGATTAGAAATCGACGTTTCGGGAGTGTGTATCTTATTTATAAAATGTTATAACCACAAATGAATCACTGGATATAACAAATATAAACAAAGACAAAACACTATCAAAATTCTCAATACTGAACAAAAGACTGTTTTCAGTAAATTAAATGTCAGGTCAGGAGATGGCGTGAGTATAGAAAATTGTGTCAAAGAAACGTAATTACTTAACTTCATTATCTAGCTGTATTGATAATGTGACTTTGTGAGTTCGTGAAATTTAAAGTCCAATTGCACAACTCAAAAATGTTCTTTATTTCCACCGAATTACAGTCGGAACACTTGCCGATTACACAGAATTACGTAATGTACACAATTACAATTCACCAGTTCGTCCGTTACAGTTCCACTTTGCACTCGCAATTACGTAGACTCCTCCTATTCACGTACGCTCCTCCGATGCACGTACGCTGTCCGTTCCTTCACTGGGCGCTCCTCACGGCTGCTCGCCAAGAACTGAACTGACTCGCCAACTACAGGCCTTATATAGGGAAGATCGCCGTTTCTGGAAACTTCCCGGCGCGCACAATTATCCCGAGGTTTCGAGACGTCTGGTGGGAGGGGAAAGAGACGGTACAGGGCTCCCGCAGTTTACCTAATCATCCCTTCAGTTAGTGACACCAGACAAATGGGTAGGCGTAGCCTCAATGCTTCCCCTCTGGCCCTACTGCCGGCCGGTTCTATAGGGAGTTCCGACGTTCGGGTGACAATCTTCCGAGAGGAGCACGCTTAATCGTGATGATGGATTTCAGTTGAGCTCCTCTTGGACACCGGCCTTAAAAATGGAAATCCGCCGACTTAAGAAGCACAGGTCAATACAGCTTGATAATCAAGTTAAGTAGTTACGTTTCTTTGACTCAATTGTCTATACTCACGCCATCTCCTGACCTGGCATTTAATTTACTGAAAACATTCCTTTGCTCAGTAATGTGAATTTTGATAGTGTTTTGTCTTGGTTTATATTTATGTTATATCCAGTGACTCATTTGTGGTTATAACATTTAATAAATATCCTGATGATGGGAGAGAAATCCCGAAACGTCGATTTCAAATCGTCTTTTCAACTGGCTTGCTTCCCCAGAACAACTTGAGCAAATCCCCTCTTTTACCTTTCCTATCCAGTCACCCTCAACACTTGTTTTCTTCGACCCTGATGGTGTTAGAGTATTCGAGACCTAGGGGACCATTTAATTTTCTTTCCTGTTCATAACTTTCTCTACCTAGGGTGAAGTAATCGCCATTTATGGTGCCCAATTTTCAACGGTTGTAAAAGTTAAAAAAGAACTCCAGATAATATGTCTCCCTGGAAAAATGAATTTTAAATGCATTAAATACCTTTTATTTAGGATATTTGATTATGTATCATATTTACATTTTGTATTTTTAATATGTTGCAACATTTTTCTAAAAACAGTTTAGGATTGTAGTTTATAATAATAGATCAATGTAAGCCATATTTGTATAGTAATTGTAGTAGTAACTTGCATCCTTTCTTATTTCTTTTTTTGTTCCATTTATTTCCCGCCTTTAACTCCAATGGTCATATCGGCGACCGTTCTCCTTTGGAACATTTCGAAGGTGTTAACTCGTATTCGTTGGGTTTTAATCATTAGATCACGTACACATTGGCATTCTCATTCATATTTCCAGATTCATCGCCGTCTTCTGTCTTACCTTAATCATAACCATGTTCTTCCGCCTTATCAATTTGGATTTCGTCACAAACATTCCACTACCCATCAGCTTTTACGATTAACTCAGTCAATTGTTCACGGCTTCGAGGCCCATCAGTATACCACGGCTGTCTTCCTTGATGTGGTACAAGCATTCCACATGGTTTGGCATGATGGTTTACTCCTTAAGCACTACCGCATCGGTCTTCCTAATTACTTATCACATCTAATCCACAGTTTCCTCTACAACCGCAGCTTTTCAGTACGCATTGGTGGAAAGCTTTCATCCCCACGTAATATTACAGCAGGTGTCCCACAGGGTTCTATCTTAGCCCCGACTCTATTTAATATATACATTTATGATATTCCTGACTTAGCTCCGATTTCTTTAGCTTTTTACGCTGATGACACAGTACTTTATTATTCTCATGCTAATCTCCAGCACGCACAACAAGTAGTACATCTCTATTTAGATCGCCTAACTCATTGGTTCAGCACTTGGCGGATCTCATTGAACCCTCAGAAAACCGAAGCTAAAATCTTCACTCTTCGCCGATATACTCCGCTTACTCCGTTGTGTCTCTACAGGAACAATGTCCCTTGGCTCCCCACTACAATTCCCGTTAAATACCTTGGAGTGCTTTTGGACTCTCGACTGACCTGGTGTGCTCATATCGATCGTCTTATATCACTGGCCTCCAGGCGACTTTCAAATCTCTCACCTCTGTTACATCGCCGTTCCAGCCTCGGCCTATAGTCTTCATTGTTACTCTACAAATCATCGTCCGCTTATTACATATGCCTGCCAAGTGTGGGGGGCCGCACACACATGTCATCTGCGTCGTCTTAAGGTCATACAGAATCGCTTCATGCGCATCGCTACCAACGCTCCATGGTTCATCCGTAATCAGCAGCTCCATCACGAACTAGGACTGTTACCTCTTCACGACTACATTCGCAGGATCGCTCGTCGTTTCTTTTCCACGCTGCAAGAAGTTCCAGGAGCTGTGCATTATAAGATCGGCGTCCGCACGCGCCAGCCCTCACGCTTAGAGGAGACTACCACAGGACCTGCTTCTAAGTGATACATCAGACTCGAGTGATTCTAGTGCTTGGTGTCTGTCTTATATCTTCAATATTGACATAATTTCTCACAGAGTATTATTAGAGTTCTAACTTAGTGGAGTTAGGGGGCGGCCTGTTAGCCTACCCCTGAGTGTTATTGTTCTTATTGTATTGTTACCTTCTTTTCACTCTGATCTGTAAAGCATTGTACTGCTGATCGATCAATAAAAAATTCTAAAAAAAATATTTCCAGACTCTGGGGAAGATGAGGAATTATCATGGTCGGCCTCTACGGCCGGGAATCGAATCCGGGACCCCTAGCACGGCAGGCAGGTGCTCTACCGACTGAGCAGCGGGGCCAGCCTCCTTTCTTATTAACACTGCAACCAATTGACACATACATCTCTCTCCCCAACTACAATAATGGATAATTCCTTTTTTACCATTTCATACAGTAGTAAGGAAGTTAAGGACGTTCGTAATTTAATCTTAAAAATGTCTTGCAGATCGTTCCTTGCAAAGAAACATTCGTTTAAATCATGGAGCTGTATTTATTTCATTTATCCAAAGATCTACATGACGCTCATTCATTCTCTTCTTTAATTTGGCACACATATCTTGACAAGCAAGTTGAATATTCACCAATATACCCTCATTTCTTGCCTCCTTTGCCAGTAAATGCACTTCACATTTAATTCACAAATTCACTTCCCGGAGCATCCTACCACAGCAGGACACCCATCAAGTTTTGAAACCTGTTTAAAGGAAATATTTAATTTTCATGATTATTACATATATACAGACGGTTCGCGTTACCAATTTGAAGATAATATATCTGCAGTAGGATGTGCTTTTGTTGTTTACGAAAACCAAACGAAACTAACTCACTCCATGTTTAAATTGTCACCTGAATGTTCTGTATTCCAGTCGGAGCTCTTAGCAATTAAAGAAGCTATAAAATGGTGTACTGTTAATGGGAACAGTGCCCGTATTCTTAGTGATTCACAATCAGCTCTACTCGCTATTAATGATAAATACAATTTAAATTCATTAGCACATGAAACCAGAACCTTGCTTCAAAACCATCCAGGACATATTTGCATGGGATGGCTTAAAGGACACAGTGGAATTTTAGGTAACGAGAGAGCTGATTGCTTGGCTAAGAAGGCTGCAGAATCCAATCTTCTTGTGACATACTCTTTATGTCCTATTTCTAATGTAAGGAGAATAATACATCAACATATTCTTGAAGAATGGAACCAACAATGGCTAACAACTCCAAATGGAAGTTTAACAAAAACATTATTTTTTCCTAGTGTATATGACAGAGGAAAATGTGAAACTCTTGTACCAAATTTTGTTTTGACACAATTTTTAAGTGGACTTGGTAAATTTGGTGAATACTTATCACGCTTTTACTTAACATCCAACCCCGAGTGTATGTGTGGTGAAGAATTTCAAACTGTGGTTCATCTCCTTTTCTGTTGCCCCATTTTCTGGAGAGAAAGATAAAAATTGACTGGCCCCATAGCTCAGTCGGTAGAGCACCTGCCTGCCGTGCTAGGGGTCCCGGGTTCGATTCCCGGCGGTGGGGGTGGGGATTTTTCTCCAACCAAGATAATTCCCTATCTTCCCCAGAGTCTGGAAGTATGAATGCGAGTGTGAATGTGTGCGTGATCTAATGATTAAAAACCAAACAGATAACGAGTTGACACCTTCAGTATGTTCCAAAGGAGAACGGCCGCCGATATGACCATAGCAGTTACAGGCGGGGTATAAATGGAACAAGGAAAAACTCTCTAGGAACTGAATTTTCTGCTACACTCACATCTTTGCTAATGAAGCCACAACAGTATAAGTACTGCATAATGTTTATAAACTCAGTGTTTAAACGTCTGAAATAGTTTAAATTAATACGCATCAGATTAAAACATATTTTCTTCCTTCTAGTATTTAAAATATTTTTGTTAAAGTTGTATATTTTTATGTATCAACTCTAACCCTAATATACCACTGTGTAAAATAGGGTTCAATAAATGTGGATAAATAAAACAAATGCACTTCACAGCTTCCAATAATACTGCTGTGCCCAGGTATCCTGATTAACTCCACACTTAATCTCTCCTCATTAATCATGTAAATTTTCTGTTTTATTTCCATTTTTATTATAATAAAATTTGCTTCATAGCTGATTCTTTTTAATTTATTCAAAACCTATAAGAATTTGAAAATACAATACTTTTTTCGAATTTGTTCTCCGTAATATATGAGATAACTGTTAGAATGGCGATAAATACAGTTGAGTATATAGAGAGCTCTTGATATAGCCTAATTTTAATGCTATTTTCATTACTATGGATATAAACTGTCACTCCCATACCCTCTTCGGGCACTGTTGACCTCTATATAGATATGAGTCTAAAGATTTTATGGAAATTTCTCTACAACTTCAAGAAACCGATGTTTTATTTCACCCCAATCTTTAGGGCCCGCCTCGGTAGTGTGTCTGCCTCACGTTCAAGAGGTTCCGAGTTCGAATCTCGGTCAGGGAAAGTTACCTGGATAAGGTTTTTTTAAAGCTTGAAAGACGAATATCTGGTAACTCTAAGCTTCACGGACCCCGGACTCATTTGAGCATCTTTTCACCCATTTAATTCATCGTTCGATATGACTAAACATTGGAGGACGTAAATTACAACAAAAAATCTTTCTCGAAAAGGTTTAGTTCTATATCACTTGAAATACAATATACTGGTAAACCATTCTTTCTAAATATTGTGACTTTTTGAATTCGTAAAATTAGAAGTCTAATTTGCAGAAATTCAAAATACCCTTTATTTCTGTAGAAGTACACTTTGGTCAACCCTTACAGTAGCAGAATTACGTAACATACACAAATACAATGCTCAAGGTCGTCGACCACAAACAAAAGAGTTCACTTTCAAAACACAGCTGCACGCGGAGGATTCTCAGTTCCAATTCGATTCTCTCATTACGACTCACGTAACAAACAAGACAGCACTAGAACCATCTAATTATCTGACTTTATCTGTTTCGGCAAGCCTTTTATCTCCGCGCTATCTTTATCTGTTTCGGCAAGCTCTTTATCTCCGCGCTATCTTCATCTGTTTCGGCAAGCCTTTTATCTCCGCGCTATCTTTATCTGTTTCGGCAAGTATTTTATCTCCGCGCTAACTTTATCTGTTTCGGCAAGCCTTTTATCTCCGCGCTATCTTCATCTGTTTCGGCAAGTATTTTACCTCCGAGCTATCTTCAGCTGTTTCGGCAAGCCTTTTATCTCTGTGTTATCTTTATCTGTTTCGGCAAAGCATTTAGCTCCGCGCTATCTTCATCTGTTTCGGCAAGCCTTTTATCTCCGCGCTGCCTTTATCTGTTTCGGCAAGCCTTTTATCTCTGTGCTATCTTTATCTGTTTCGGCAAGCCCTTTATCTCCGCGCTATCTTTATCTGTTTCGGCAAGCCTTTTATCTCCGTGCTCCATTTATCTGTTTCGGCAAGCCTTTGATCTCTGTGCTATCTTTATCTGTTTCGGCAAGCCTTTTATCTCCGTACTCCATTTATCTGTTTCGGCAAGCCTTTTATCTCCACGCTATCTTTATCGGCAAGCCTTTTATCTCCGCCCTATATTTATCTGTTACGGCAAGCCTTTTATCTCTGTGCTATCTTTATCTGTTTCGGCAAGCCGTTTATCTCCGCGTCGCACT
Organism: Mantis religiosa; assembly: GCA_030765055.1. NCBI lineage: Eukaryota > Metazoa > Arthropoda > Insecta > Mantodea > Mantidae > Mantis > Mantis religiosa. Next base: position 33,202,140 of record CM060960.1, read on the forward strand.
ATCCCTTTGTGTACGCTGGCTGCGCTATCGCAATAATGGCTCGCCACAATATACAAAGGTAGAAAGTTTTCTTCATAATATTGTAATTTATTTGGACAGTTAATCATTTCACTGAATGTATTAATAAGGTTATCCTCCATATTAGCTAAGAATTTGCACGTAAGCAATTGTTGTCTTAATCTGTACGTAATACACTTAATTTTTTTAGAGTTAAATATTCTTAGGGGAAATTGTGTATCTGATTATTACGATCTTTTTGTTGACATAGTGGAGATTTTGATATTTAGCCGGGAATGTAAAGGATATGTATGACTAAAAGTTCATGAAGATTTTCAAAAAATCACCTTTTTCTCTTTAGTCTATAAAATAGTGTAACCCTTCATGAATCCAAAGAATGCTTAGATAGCATCTGCAAGCCATTTTTAAATACTCTAATCTAGTTTAAAAGTTACGTGAATACTAGTGTTAGATATGGATTCCAATTCTTTATCTTTGTGTTCTCGCTATTGGAAATTTCAGCTTTTTTCATAAGATGCTCCTTGCTTCGCAGTTTTGGTGTTAGACTGATGAAACTTGTTACATACGTTCATAGAGTCACAGTGAATAGTAACTGCCCTAGATTTATTGTGAGATGCATTTAAGCACACTTTCTTTGCTTCAAAACACAAACATTTCAAATTTTTGGCAAAAAAGCCATATTCATAGCTTTAGAAATTTCTGGAGCCTGAAGTTATTGAGACACAAAGAAACCTAGGGAAAATTTAAAAAAAATGGATAAGTTGGGAACCTACTGTTTAAATATTAGACCAAAAGTTAAGTTATTTTGTCGCAGGGGACTTTTTAGGCGACCAAATTTTTCAAACTATCACAGTGAAATTGACAAAATTTGGGCTGTATCATATTTGTACTGAGCTACATCTCTTGTATAAATGTTAAAAAGCTAGGGTTATTAGTTTAAGATTTCAAATACGTATCAAAAACTAGCATTAACTGGACGAGAGAAAAAGCTGGGGAGACGTTGCAACGCCGTGTTTCATTCACGTGGAGTTAACATATACATGTCAGTTTGCATTCATTGGCTGAAGTGACACGCTCATTGGTGCAATGTGGTACATACATATGCCAGTTACTTCTGAGAAGAAAGGATTATCCGAGCGGCTTATGATAAAGGAAAATCGTGTGTGAGCCAATTAAGAGTAGTGCTAACATGGTAGCCTGTGATTCCCCTCAAGGTCGTTGGTTCAAACCCGGCAGAGCGTGTTGAGTTTTTCGGGCTTAAAAATCCTTAGCACGATTCCTTCAAAAGGTAAGCAAAACCAGTGGTTCCATGAGGCAGATTTCTGAACATAAAAGAACTCCAAGCCTGATAAAGTGGCCTCACAGCAAAATAGTCTTTCACACTTAATATAAAATGGGACTTTGATAACCACAACAATTAGAACACGACCACTCGCTTTTAATATCCGATCTTCAGGTTATCTGAACAGATGATATAACTATTAACTGCACTGCCCGTCTAGGTAGCGTTTCTGCCTCACGTTCAAGAGGTCCCGAGTTCGAATCTCGTATAGGATGGATTGGAATGGATTAGGCTACGGATGGGACTCGGCATGGAGTTAGATTTGGACTATTGTAACTATGTCCCAAGTGGGACATTCCCGAGAGGAAGGATGAGGCGAGAGGAGACAGAGGGCGGCGGCCGTCCCAAGGAGTCACGACAGTGCAGAGTACAGGGACCCTAAAATTAACCATTTGGAAACTTCTCGGCAGGCCAGTACAACCTGCCTCCCACCTACCGTGTTCCTGAAACTGTCCACCAGGCCGACCCTGGAAAAAAGTCCAATAAACCCACGGTTCAATTATGCTGGCCACGGGAATCAAACTCGGACCTCCTGAATGCGGGCCACAGACGAAACCAGGGTACTTACCTGGATAAGATTTTTCCGGGTTTTCCCCTTATCCTGAAAGACGAATGTCAAGTAACTCTAAATTTACCGAGTGGGATGGCCCGCAATCGGGAGGTCCGGTTTCGATTCCTGTGGCCAACCTACCTGGCCCATGGGTTTTTCCGGGGGTTTTCCCGGTCGCCAGGCGAATCCTGGGTACGTCAATTACATCCCCCGAATTTCCAGTCCCTCCATTTCATCTCCATTATCATTTCACATCATCTCTCATCCGGTAGTCTTCCCGTAGGGGAGGGGATCTGTCCCCTTCAGCTGCCGTGGTGCGAGCGCTGCGGACCCCTAGCACTCGTGGTACCTCTGACGTTATCAGAGAAACCTCGGGTCGAACATTCGAGCTCCTCCCTAATTGGGAATTGTTCGGATTGGGTTGGACTCGAGGGGACAGTGGTTCCCGATACCCGTGGAAGATCGGGTACGTCTGCGGACGGGGTTGAGGGAAGCCATTAATATTCCGGCGAACTAGCCTACATAGCTAGTAGAAGGTGTGCTAGATCACCAGGCGGCCCCACCGAGGTTAATCGGTAGCCTTCCCATTTTGGAGTTGGCGCTATTAAGTGGCGTATCCACTTCCATCCCGTCTTGAATCCATAAGACCAGATGGGGACGCTTGTTAGTCTCTATGTCTTAGGTCTTGCCCCATGGAAAGCCCCACGGAGGCACCGGGCGCCCTTTTGGAATAGCTCGTTAACTCGCTGGTCGTCAGAGGGGGGTTCAGTCTTCACTCTGTGTGGACTGCCCTGGTAGATACCATCCGATGGTCTCTTTCAGGGTAGAAGGGTCGGCGGGTGTCTCGGCGGTGCATGGCAGGATGATATGCTCTGAGGTAAACTACTTCCTGCTCCAGTAGGTCGGTTGCCGCTCTCCGCTCCTCTGCTGAGACCATTTCGTGACCACCAGCTAGGGACCTTTGGGGCTCGGCTACTGGGCTCATTGCCGTCCCGCTGTAGGGGAGCGAGTTCGTTGTCCTGGCCTGTCGGGGGAAGCCTCTATCCAAGTAAACTGTAGGGACCCTGCCCTCTGTACTGTCGTGGCTCCTTGGGTCGGCCACTCTCTGTCTTGTTCACCTCATCCTTCCTCCCGGGGGTGCCCCACTTGGGGGGCATAGGCACAATGGACCCAGCCTGGTGGCCTCCGTACCGAATCCCCTCCGTAATGAAATCCTAACTCTAAACTCTATGAGCCCTGGGCTCATTTGAGCATCATTTCACCCATTTCATTCATCATGCGATATAACTTAATCTTGGAGGATTGAAGTTGCGATATTATATTTACATTTGCACGTGTGCAATTGCAACGTACTTGATCCACAAATTAGCCTGTAAAAATATACTAGCTGACACTCACAGCTACTAAACTCATAGCTTATTAAACTAAACCTACTAAAAATGTGAACTTTTTATCCGTACTTACAGGTGAATAGTATTGCAATTATTTGAGGTTATGCTTGCCATACATTACGTGGCGTTTATCTCTGCAGATTGAAGACCATTCTTTTGGTTTATTTAACGACTGCCATGTCCTCGTGTGTTCCAAATTAAACACACTGACTCCACTATAAGCTGCAAACACCGGTTATTATTTCTACATATCAAAGCTAAGGTTTAGTTAGCCAACTTCGAGTTTCACTTTCGTAATTATATACACCCAGGGTTGCCAGGTGAAAAAAAGAAATATCCTTACAAAGTATCAAAATTTCCCTCAAAATGACTATTTTAAAAGTCGTATTTACTATATAAATATTGCTGCTGAACCACTTAGAAATCGAAATAAAAAATTGTATTTCTATAATGAAGCTATTTCAATAAAACTTCTTTGGATTCCTCACTCGAAAACAATCACATATGCTGACGACACTTCTGTTCTATTTTGGAATAAATTAGCAAACCAGTTAAAACGAAACTTAATAAATCAAACTGACATAATTTTAAATTACATAAAAGATAATAATTTAAATGTCAATATAAAAAAGAGCAAATTAGTTAATATATGGAACAGGAAGATTCAACAAACTTTCTAGGTATCAAACTAGAAAGAAACTTGAATTTCCACAAACAGATTGACAGCATATGCAATAAAATTAGTAGTGGTGTATATCTGCTTAGAAATCTTTCTAAATACTTGAATACAGAAGTACCAAAAGTAGTTTACTATGCAATAATACATAGCCATCTCAGTTATGGAATTGAAATCTGGGGCAGTAGTGGAATTATCAACATAAATAGCATTCTAAAACTACAAAAAAATGTATGTAAGAATAATGTTAAATTCGGAAATAGAACATAATGTACACCAACTTTCAGAAAGGAGGGGATCTTGACAGTATAGAAATTAATTTTACTTGTACATAAAACAGAATGGAAAGTAAATAATGTGAGTCCTGGACCCGTAGGACCAAGAACCGGGTCTCTTAAAACCAGGGAGTATCCAAGCTGTCCCAAAGGGCGCCCGGCGTCCTCCGTGGGGCTTTCCATAGGACAAGACCTGGCTTACTAAAAAGCCCCCCCCCCATCTGGTCCAAGGACACAAGACGGGATGGAAGTGGATACGCCACCTACGCGCGCCAACACCAAAGGGGAAGGCTACCGATATGACCTCGGTGGGGCCGCCTGGCGATCTAGCACACCTTTTACTAGCTCTGCAGGCTAGTACCCGGGAATATTAATGGCTTCCCTCAACCCCGTCCGGAGACGTACCCGATCTCCCACGGGTATCGGAAACCACTGCCCCCTCTAGTCCAACCCAATCCGAACAACACCCAGAGGGGCTCAAATGTTTGGCCCGAGGTTCCTCTAGTAATGTCAGAGATACCAAGAGTGCTAGGGGTCCGCAGCGCCCGCACCACGGCTGATGAAGGGGACGGATCCCCTCCCCTACGGAATGTGAACAGAAATAGTAAACTCTATGGCTACAGTACTAGAGGGTACTAGAACTTTCATAGACCTACAACAAGAACAAAATCAGCTTGAAAAGATCCAGGGCCGCGCCGTGGCTCAGTGGTTAGACCGCTTGGCTCTCACCAAGGCGGCCGGGGTTCGATCCCAGGCGACCGCAAAGTGAGATTTGTGGTGGACAACACGGCGCTGGGGCGGGCTTTCTCCTGGACCTCCGGTTTCCCCCGCCATCTCATTCCACCGGTGCTCCATCTTCATCTCATGTATCATCAGTGTCATCGCCTGCGGTGCCGTATGTAGTAAAAGCGGGCGTTAAACACCACACATTTCATTTGAAAAGATTCATTCTTGAAGGGAATTATATTTTATAACAAATTGCCAAATTATTTAAAAACATTACCTGGAAATAGCTTCAAAAAGGAATTAAAAAGGTATTTAATAGAAAGATGTATATATAGAACTGATGAGTTATAACATGTAACAAATGTAACAAATAACTGTTACATGAATTGTATATTTTTATGTAATTTTGTGAATAATGATAGTTACTAGAAATTAGACTGAGACGATGCTTGAAATATATGTATGTCTATAGGTAAATAAAAATTATTATTATTTTAATTAATGGAAATGAATTATTCTTTCACACTGGCCGTGTGTAGGCTAAATTGTGGAAACGTAGAGTCAGACTGAAAAATCCAATGCCATAGCCGGGATTTGAACCACGGATCTTCTGGTTTCCGTCCAGCCACACTACCATTCATTTCCATTTATTTCCATTAATTAACCTAATAGTGGTTAACTATAAAGCCCGGGCCTTAAGTCGCCATTAAGGTAGTTGTCTCATGTGTGTATGAGAACTCCTGAGTGGTTTACCGGGAAAATACGAGTCAGTTGGAGAATTTAATGTCATATCGGCACGTTGGCCATAGTAGCTCAATGGTTAGAGCAGCTGGACGGAAACCAGAAGATCCGTGGTTCAAATCCCGGCTATGGCATTGAATTTTTCAGTCTGACTCTACGTTTCCATTATTATTATTATTATTATTATTATTATTATTATTATTATTATTATTATTATTATTATTATTATTATTATTATTATTATTATTATTATTATTATTATTATTATTGAAAGATAGAATCAGACTGAAAAATTCAATGCCATAGCCGGGATTTGAACCACGGAACTTCTGGTTGCCGTCTAGCCGCTCTAAACTTTGGGCTACTATGGCCAACGTGCCGACATTACATTAAATTCTGCAACTGACTCGTGATTTTTCCCGGTAAACCACTTAGGAGTTCTCATAAACACATGAGAAAACTACCTTAATGCTGTAAGTACTTTAAGGCCCGGGCTTTATAGTTAACCACTATTAGGTCAATTAATGAAAATTTATTGTTCTTTCACACTGGCCGTGTGTAGGCTAAAGTATGGAAAGATTGAGTCAGACTGAAAAATTCAATGCCCTAGCCGGGATTTGAACCAAGGATCTTCTAGTTGCCAGCCGCTCTAACCCTTGAGCTACTATGGCCTACAAACGCTAGTGTGTTAGAACAAACGCTACAAGAATATTCCCAAAAAATAAGAATGTGGGTCTTTTAAAATTGCTCTGTACTGGCCAAAAACAAAAATTCAACTTGAAAGCTCAAATTTTTTGACGCGTAGAACATTTTATATTGCGAGTTATTTTTACAATATTTTCACTAAAAATAATTAATAATTATTGAACAATTTGGTGTTGAAACATGAACATTTGCATGCAAGTTTAAAATGATACTCTAATTAATGGCTAAATTTTCATAATGATAGGTTTTTATTATAGAAGTTGGAATTTTCCAGTGTAGCCTTGTCCTAAATATACGATATTTTAATCCAAATCATTGAGCCATTTTTGAAAAAAAAAAATCAATAAAATGTCCACGCAAAGGAAATTTTAGAGCGCGGGACTTTTTTCTTAAATATTTCTGAGCACCTTTATAAATGACTGAATCACAATACAGAGTTTGATTTAATCGCAGTTTTCTGTTTTTATTACATAATTCACAAACAAAAACACACATATGCAAGCGCACCTGTTTCTAAAATGCTCTTTCTCGATTCAGGGAACTTCTAAACGTGTATTTTCGGTGAAATTTCGATATCGAAATTTTAAGTGGAATACAATACCTCCCTACTTACTGTTAAGTTCCAATAAAGAAAGTAAAAATGTCTTGGCGTTAAAAGCTATGGCCAAAATACTTTTAATAACCAATATTTGTAATAATAAATTTGCTGTTTTTAATAGTTTGATTTATAGATTAATAAATACACCCCTGAATAAAGAAGAATTTAATAAAGAATATAAACATATTATTAATACTGCTTTAATTAATGGTTTTAATAAAGACTTTATACAGAAGAAGATTGAAAAGTACAAATATCAGAAAACTGTTAAGATATTTCAACCCTTAAAAAAAGACGATTATAATTTTACAAAAATTACTTACTATCCTTGGGTTAAAAACATTTTAAAAATATTTTAAAGAAGTTGGTATAACTTAAGTTCCTCAAAATAAATATAACATTAAAAATTTACTACATTTCTCTAAAAAGATAAAATTCCTAATAATAAAAAATCTTATACTTATCAATTTAATTGTTTATATTGTGAGCAGGTTTATATTGGTATGACGAAACGTAATTTGGAAACCAGAACGAAAGAACATTTTCGTAACATTAGGTATAAACAAACTGATAAATCGGCCGTAGCAGATCATTTTTGGTCATTTAACCATGAAATAAATCCAGAAGTTAAATTATTAAAACAATTAAATGATCCGATAGATTAATGGTTTGGGAAAAGATATTTATTTTAAAAAATAAACATAGCGTAATTAATTTTGAAATACCAGCACTTGATTCTGTTTTTAGGTTTGTTTTGTTTTCAGATTTTGGTAATACTGAAAAAACATAATAACATGGTAACCGGAATCGTTGTAGAAGAAGTTTGTTGATGGACTGACGATGCAAGCAATTTGTTTGTGAAATCGATCTCAATTAAAAGGAAAAATTAACATCATTTTCTTAAGATAAGTAAAGTTTTTGTTACAATCATTTATATTCGTGTAATATTCATTGCTTCACTGTAGCTAGCTTCATTTTCTACGTAACCAATATTCGGTTTGGAAACCACACAAATTATGCATTTTTCGATAGGGTAATATAATACTTTTTGTTGTTGTTGTAATTTACGACTTCCAACGTAAAGTCATATCGGACGATGAATGGAATGGGTGAAATGATGCTCAAATGAGCCCGGGGTCCATAGAACTTAGAGTTACCCGACATTAGTCTTTCAGGATAAGGGAAAACCCCGGAAAAACCTTATCCAGGTAACTCACCCTAACCGACATTCGAACTCGGGACCTCTTGAACGTGAGGCAGACATGCTACCACCACGCTACCAAGGCGGGTAATACATTTCTTGTGCTTACGTTCTCCAAGCATCCCTAATAATCATTAATATAAATATTTGTGAAAAATTATATTTCACAAATCTGAAAGTGAGGCTTGAAACTTAAGTGTCTTGGAGGGATTTCCCCTCCCCTCCCAAAACAGATATCACACTCTGCAATTTTTACTAAGAGCTCAATTTCAACTATTCATTTTTCCTATACTGCTAAAAGTTTCAACAAAGGAGCCTTAATTAGCTATTCAACAGAAGCCTAAAGAAATAACTGGAAAGCTAAAATAAATAAAATTGGTAATATGTATGGCAAAAAATTATAAATAAAAATATTTAAGTGATGGTATATTTTGTTGCCTTTCTATGTCAACAAGCCCTGTTGCATCTGTCTAAATAGATCCACATACGTTCTTAATATCCTGTAATGTTAAACTGCTTTTATACAGCTCCAAAAATATTTGGTACACTACTTTATGCCACAAAATGTACGTCAAATTACATAAATTAACAAATTAAATATCAGTATAAACTGAGTTAACGATTGTAGTATTGCAAAATTACATACAATTAATTTATATTCCCTACCTTATATTACTTTTTTGTACTCCTGTAAATGTTGAATTCCTCCCCCCCAAAAAAATGTTCCTAATGGAACCATACTTTTCTATTGTGTCTCCACAATAACTGACCATCACTATTCATCAAAATATTTCCCCCCTACTGTAATTATTTATAATGCTAAACGCTTTGTAAATAGCAAACATTACGGTACAAAAACTGGGCATGTTACGACGTACGAAATTTAACTTTCAAGTGGTATTTAACACCTGAAGATCGAGTTAAGTAGAAACACTGAGAATAAATTGAGCAAGTTTCAAGCTGATTCATAAAAGGCAAACTCTCGGTTTTAAAACTCAAATAGATAGTCCAATAAAAGCAAAAATACGCAAAATAAAAACTGGTTCTATCACTTCTAAGCAACTGAAACAAATTATATATCCAACTACACAGTTAAAGGATAAAAGCCCTGGGTTTTAAATTCGCACCGGAATGTATTCAATAAAACTTGACACCGACTACGTAACAAAAGAACAGCGTTTGCTCTTTTCCTGGACTATGAACAAATGCAGTTGACACCAGATTCTAGTCACTTTTCACACACAAACGTCGTGGTTTTTCCCAGCACCAATTCAAACCACATGTATAGAACGAAAACTCTGTACCTTCGTATGAAGCCGAAGAGGTCACTACGATCCATGCTTGTTTGCACGTTTCCTAACCTTCCTTCGGATGAATCCTTCCTCAAACTAACAGAAACCGCAGCTATTCAACTGGTTGTGGAACCACGTGTGACGTAACAGCCGAGATAACGGCTGGCGGCGTATGCAATGCACTAGTCTCTGAGTGATATTCTTTTGTTTTATTACCCTTTGACATGAATATAATACGCTCGCGGGCTACGCACTCGATTGATTACACCCGAGCGCCTCTCAATCAATGTGCGATCTCACTGCCTTGTTCACCAGTCAGATAGCTTAATCGAGAGTTCTAAAACATGCTGCTGATAGCAGGTCTTTTTTTTTTCTTCATTCATTTTTGGTTTCTCTGTCATCTTCAGGTACTGGTATTCCACCAAAAAATTTAATATCGAGATTACGTGATTTGAACTTCCCTGAAATTAAAAAAATAGATTACTCTCTCCACTGCGTAGTATGTGTACAAGTTGTCTCATTATTTAGTTAATTGATGGAAATTAATAATCTCTAATGCTTTTTGATAGAATCAACATGAAAAATTCAATGCCATACCATGGCAATAATAAGAGTTAAATGACGAAGCCTGGGAATCAAGTACTTACAATAGTAAGTCGCCACAAATGGTGTATCTCGAATACGAGAGCCCCTAGTGGTCTACCGGGGAAATATATGAGTCAATTGGAGAATTTAAAGTAATGGCGGCAAGTTGGCCATGATAGCTCAAGGGTTAGAGCGACTGGACGGCAACCAGGAGATCCGTGTTTCAAATCCCGGCCATGGCATTGAATTTTTCATGTTGACTCTATCAAAAACCTTAGCCTAAACGGCTAGTGTGAAGAAATGATTAATTTCCATCAATTAACTAAAACAATAATGTCCGATTTCACCAACAGATGTAAAATTCGACGTTAAAAAATGTACCGTAACAACTGTCACAGCGCTAACAAAGTTGTTAAATTTCTTGCATTTCACCTGTTTTCTGAAAACGTTAACAAACCTGTGTTAACACCAAGAAACGTGTAAATATCTCAGCTATAGAAGGCTATGCACGAGTCGTATTATTTTCTGAACGTACTGCGATGCTTTTGTTTTCATTTTCGTATGCATAAGCTGAAAAATGGCGGATGAACAAAATCGTAAATAAAGCTGTGAGATAAATTTCTCATTCGATGGAGAAAGAATTGTTAATTGAATTGGAGACGAAGTGTAAGGATATCATAGGAAATAAGAGGACGGATGCAGTGAATGTAAAAAAGAAAGATGTCACGGAGAAAATATTGGAAACGAATTTAATTCAAATGCATGTGTCACTACTAGAAGCACCAAAAAACTTGTCAGTATTACGTAAATTTAAAACGAGGTGCGAAGGACAAGTGACTTAAACGTTTCAAGACGGGAGGCGGACAGTGTATTATCCACATAATTCAGTGAATTATAAAATCACAAGGTTACTAATACTTGAAGCAAAGGCGAGATCGACATATTCCTTTCGATGCATATTCTAACGTCAGTATTACGTAAATTTAAAACGAGTTGCGAAAGACAAGTGACTTGAACGTTTCAAGACGGGAGGTGAACAATGCATTATTCACATAATTCAGTGAATTATAAAATCGCAAGGATATTAATACTTGAAGCAAAGGCGAGATCGGCATATTCCTTTCGATGCATGTTCTAACCTCTCTTGTACTTCCGCAGTAACCTTCATAGCAACATGTTTCGACAGTCTATACCTCCGTAAACAATTTTCTTCGGATAGCTCCTCAAAATCATTTCTCCTCATAGGTCGTACTCTATTACGAATGCCATTTAGACGGTCTTAAATATAGCAAATCGACATCAACAGCTGAGTTCATGCTCGCCATCTTGACTATTTACAATTGTTAAGGACTTGAGAACAGAAATTTGGGTTGTTAGTTTAACAAAAGATTTAACACGAGTGTTACGCTAACACATGTTGGTGAAATGCAAATTTTGTTTTAACTATTGCTAAACTCGTGTTAAGTGTTAACATCTGTTGGTGAAATCGGGCATAAGAGTTAAATGATGAAGCCTGGGACTCAAGTGCTTACGATAATAAGTCGCCACAAACGGTGTATCTCAAATGCGAGAGCTCCTAGTGGTTTACCGGGGAAATATAAGAGTCAAATGGAGAATTTAATGTCATGACGGCAAGTTGGCCATGGTAGCTCAATGGGTTAGAGCGACTGGACGGAAACCAGGAGATCCGTGGTTCAAATCCCCGCCGTGGCATTGAATTCATGTTGACTCTATCAATAGCAAGCAATGTTACAGAAATAGTTCACTGCACAATTTTTGTTTAATTTACGTCCTCCAACGTTAACTCATATCGGACGATGGATGGAATGGATGAAATGATACTCAAATGAGCCCAGGGTCCATAGAACTTAGAGTTACCGAGATTCGTCTTTCAGGATAAGGGAAACCCCCGGATAAAACCGTATACAGATAACTCACCCTGACCGAGATTCGAACACGGGACCTCTTGAACGTGAGGCAGACACGCTACCACCTACACTACCGAGGTGTGTGTGTGTGTGTGTGTGTGTGTGTGTGTGTGTGTGTGTGTGTGTGTGTGTGTGTGTGTGTGTGTGTGTGTGTACTTGACATATAAAGCTTATGGAGACCTAAAAAGCTTTAATGTTTACACTTTGAAAGAATTAGTTAAAAACAACCATCGTGGATAGAGTCAACATGAAAAATTCAATGCCATGGCCGGGATCTGAACCACGCATCTCCTGGTTTCCGTCCAGTCGCTCTTAACATTTGAGCTACCATGCCCAACGTGCCGTCCTGACATTAAATTCTCCAGTGGACTCGTATATTTCCCCGGTAGACCACTAGGGGCTCTGGCATCCCAGATACACCATGTGTGGCGACTTACTATTATAAGTACTTAAGTCCCAGGCTTCATCATTTATACGAGGCAACTGGAGAATTTAATGTCAGGACGGCACGTTGGCCATGGTAGCTCAAAGGTTAAGAGCGACTGGAGGGAAACCAGGAGATCGGTGGTTCAAATCCCGGCCTTGGCATTGAATGTTTCATGTTGACTCTATCCATCAAATATCTTAGACTATATACGGCTAGTGTGGAGAAATGATTAATTTCCATCAATTAACTAAAACAACAATCGTAATTTACTTTTCAGAATTACAGAACAGGAACACACACACAGAACACACACACACACACACACACACACACACACACACACACACACACACACACACACACACACACACACACACACACACACACACACACACACACACACACACACACACATAACTAGGACTCTTACCTCTTCACGACTACATTCGCAGGATCGCCCGTCGTTTCTTTGCCACGCTGCAAGAAGTTCCAGGAGCTGTGCACTATAACATCAGCGTCCGCACGCTTAAAGAGACCACCACAGGACCTGCTTCCAGTGATTCTAGTGCTTGACGTGTGTCTTACATCTCCAATATTGACTTAATTCCTCAGAGTGTATTATTGAAGTTCTAACTTAATGTAGTTAGGGGATGGCATGTTAGACTACCCCTGCGTGTTATTGTTCTTCAGTTGTTCTCTAACCTTCTTTTCACTCTGATCTGTAGAGCATTGTACTGCTGATCGATCAATAAAAAGATATAAAAAGACACACACACACACACACACACACACACACACACACACACACACACACACACACACACACACACAAATTTGTTAGGGGTTTACGTATAGATATTTTGGATAATTGATAACTTAATGCATATCCACTTCCAAGTATATACATTATTTTTTCTCTTCGCCTTACAGTTTTCAACAAAACACATAATTTACTGCTGATCTTCTCCACACAGTAGTAACTGCACCACGAAAGTAGCAACATCGATCAGTATAGACCATCCGCTTTCTCCCACGTATTCACACTTCAATACCTGACTTGTTGGCTGAAGAACTATGGGGTCCTTAGCCAATGGTTCGCGAGATCACGTCTTAATTCTAGCGGAGGACGTTGGCTTTTTTCGAGCGTGAACCTCTTTACCATAGCCTTTTTTGGAAGGGAAGTAAAGCCGGTGGTCCTACGTCGTAGATTCACATACCTCAGGGTCGATAAACAGGCCACTGAGCAAAACTAAGCAATCTTTCGTCTCAATATAGAATGGAGCACTGAGAATCATAACATTTAAACAGGGTCCACAAAAATTCAAGGCATGAGCAGAAAACGTTCGAACTGAGCTACACATTCAAATATACAATAAATGTATTGGAAATGCAACACTTAGCTTTAAATTTCAATTACACGTATTCAAACTTTCTTTATCTAAAAAACACGTAAAGAGTAGATAGCACAGCAAACGTATATTTGGGCACGTAAGAACTGTGACTGATTCCTCAATTTGTTATTAGTTTCATGACAGTAACACTTTACAAACAGTATAGACTTCGATCAGATGAAAGAGTAATTTGGTTATATGAAAATATTATATAACTGATAAGGTAATAAAGGAGCATATAAAACAAATAAATAATATACAAACACGAGTAGAGAAAATGAGAAACAGTATATACAATTGTAGAAATATGTGAAATCTATGTAATGTTAAAGCATGTTTAGTTAACGCGTGTGCAGTTCGGAGTCAAAGAAACCTGACCCTACCGCCCATTAATGACCATAAATCTATCTCCACACTTCAGAAATGAAACACTGTCGTTGAGGACCAATAGCAACCCTGATTTTCTCGAAGTGACAGTCGCATGTCTACTCCACGTAGAGTCTCAGTTGCCAAAGTTCCAACTTCCAGTTGATCTGTTTCATTACGTGTAGCAATTCGTTGTGCGTGACGATGTGGAGACCGTGGGAGGGAAATGCAGTGGTAAATGCAAATGAAGTAGTAGATAAATTTCAGTCACGTGAAAATAATCAAAGTGGTGACAATAGTGTCAATAACTGGGCCGAGTTATGTTACTGGAAAAGCCTCAAAAACAAAGTTATAACGGGAACTGTTTCTAAGCAAATTCAAGCGCCTGTTTTGAACACATATAAATATTTGCTGACAAATAATCTTGGTAAGGGATCATGCAATGATGATAAATTATGGGTATTCACAGAAATACAGTAAGAAATATAATTTCACATGCGATTTAATTCGTCGAGAAATTTATAGATTCTATGCGAAAGGGCGAGCGCCCACCTTAGACGAATTGGTTGCACATTTGCAAGAAATTTGTAATTTTCCTTATGGGCACTGCACTTTGCGTGGTCTCCTAAAGGAGCTGGGTTTCAAATACCGCACTTTGAATAAGATAAGGGTTATTATGGAAGCCAGTAGAATTGTAGCTTGGCGATATATATCGTCAAAACTAAGAAAGTTTTGCAGTAATGGACATAAGATAATTTATTTAGGCGAAACCTCGTACGATACCCATGACGTATCGAGAAAGTTGGCAACCTTGCAGAAAGGTCTGCTAGGAGGAGGGCCAGGGTTGTAAAACGATTATAAGGGTTCGTCAAAGGCAGCGGCCGACTGCACATGAGTTAACTAAACAGACTTTACTATATTGTCACCTAATTATCGGAAGGCCCGACCAGCTAGCAGCCGGGTGGGCGACAGGAGGCATTCAGGCCACGCCTACCCATTTATCTTGTAGCGCTAACGAGGGGATGGTTGGAAAAACATCACTAGCCATCTCTTTCCCCTCTCCCTGCCGTCTGGAACAGTCGGGATGATTCACTGAACCGCGAGGCTTCCAGAAACAGCGATCTTTCCTATATAAGGCTGCAGTGGACGAGTCAGTTCAGCTCTTGGCGAGCAGCCGTGAGAAGCGCCGAGTGAGCGAACGGACTGGAAGACGGTGTACGTGTATCACAGGAGTTGTACGTAATTGTGAGCGTGCAATGGACCTATGACAGACGAACTGGTGGATTGTAATTGTGTGCGCTAAGTAATTCTATGTAATCGGGAAGTGTTCCAACTGTAATTCGGTGGAAATAAAGAACATTTTGAGTTTGTGCACTTGGACTTTAAATTTCACGAACCCACAAAGTCACAATATGTAACGGGGCATGGTGATTCAAGTAATAAAAAAAATTAGAGTAGCCACAACATAAGAGAACTGCCCGCACTGCTTTACCCCTCACTAGAAACCTATCGCACCCGTACTTGAAACTACTAAAACATATTACCAATATTAATAGTTCATATGTATTCCACTAATCTTCCAAATAACCTCATAATTATTACTTCATCTATGTTTTCAAATTAAAAAGCTTCTATAACAGTTACATTCATTTATAACTTAACTTATATAGTGCGATCCATATAAATCTGAACCATTTCAATACCCCATAACTTTTGAACCAATAATAGGACTAACGTGAAACTTTGGGAGAATATAATAAACAATTGGGAGATTACATTACGCTATTTACATCTCAGAGAAAATGTTGGAAGTGTCCTCCACCAGCATCTCATCACATTCTCTGAAGTTTTACGGAGAGTATCCTCGCCAATGTTACTTATTTCGGTTCGAATGGATTCCTTGAGAATATCAATTGTCCGTGGCCTATTCTTGTACACTCTATTTTTAGATACCCCCACAAGAAAAAAATCCGGTGAGGTTAGGTCAGGGGATCTGGGGGCCACAGACCTTTTGAGATTATTCGATTATCAAAGAAACTGGTTACACGTTCCACGGTGTCATTAGATGTATGGGACGTTGCTCCATCTTGCTGGAAATAACCTTCTCTCAATTCGATATCTCCGTAAAACTTCAGAGAATATGATAAGACGAGTGTACACATGTATAGATGCTGGTGGAGGACACTTCCAACATTTTCTCTGAGATGTAATCTCTCAATTCTCCCAAAGTTGTACGTGTGTCCTATCATTGGTTTAAAAGTTATGGCCTATTGAAATGGTTCAGGTTTATATGGATCACACTATATATTTCTAAACACAAATGTTTGCCTTTTTAATGTAGGATAGGAAACGATATGATAAATTCTACGGAGTGGACACGTACGTTGACCAGACTTGATCTATTGTACCTATGCCCCAAGGGGACATCCCTAGGAGGAAGGATGAGGCGAGAGGAGAGAGGGCAGCCGGCCCAACGTAGTGTAGTGTTTAACGCCCGATTTTACTACATACGGCACCGCAGGCGGTGACAATGATGATACATGAGATGAAGATGGAGCACCGGTGGAATGATGGCTAGGGAAACCGGAGATGCCGGAGAAAACCCGCACCAGCGCTGTGTTGTCCATCACAAATATCACTTTGGGGTCGTCTGGGATAAAACCAGGGGCGTCTTGGTGACGCAGACACTCAGCCACAGCGCGGTTACTGTCTACACAAGGAGTCACTACAGTGTAGAAGGCAGGGTCCCTACTAATGACCCGTTGGAAGCTCCCCGGTAGACCAGTACTGCTGGCATCCCACCTGAAACGACCCACAAGGCCGGCCCAGAGACCGGAGACCCTCCTACCGGAAGAGCAAGTGTTTACCAGGAACATATTATCCTGTCATGTACCGCCGAGACTCGCGCCGACACTTCTACCCTGAAAGAGACCACCAGATGAGAGAGGATGTGAAATAATAATGGAGATGAAATGGAGGGAGAGGAAATCCGGGGGATGTAATTAACCTACCCAGCATTCGTCTGGTAGCCTATGGGTCACGTAGGCCAGCCACGGGAAGCGAACCCGGACCTTCAGTATGTGGGCCACAGACGAGACTGTCTGAGCCACCCCGCTCGGCTTTTTTTAAACGTAAGACTCATTTTAAAAATTAATATTTTATAGCATATCTAGGCAATGAAAACCGATCCTACGTTATATCGTAACAGTTTCTTTGAAAGCAACCACGTAAATTTGCTACAAAATTAATCTCTGAGGAACACACAAAAGGCTTTTCTTTAAGCTTCTTATTGGGTGAACCGGCTTTAGAAGCGTTTTAAGAGCTAAGTAAATATTTGATTTTTCTTTCTCTCTGATGCGGCAGCGAGCACTTCAGTATGTGGGACAGTACTTCATCTCTCTTAACCTCAGCACACATTGCAGTATCATTTTCGTTTAATACATTGCAAGTTACTAAACAATTTTTGGAGATTTGGAATATCTTCTTTGTCTTTCTCAGATATCAGCAGTGTTTCAGAAAATGATCTTAAGGCAATTCATCGATCCTCTCTAACAATGGCAGCAGCAGTGTTGATCCATAAGAGCAGTAACTGGAGCACCGGATTCACCTTCCTTTGAAATTGATTGTCTCCCCTCTTTAAACATTTTAAACCACCTTCGAGCTGGGCTGTGTGGAAGAAGAGACTCTCCATAGGCCTCCTGTAACATTTTATAGGCCTCAACTGAAGATTTGTTGAGACGAAAGCAGAATTTCAAAGCCGCATATTGTTCCTCGCGTGTTACCTCAATTGCAGCGGTAGGTGATACTGAACATGTCTGAACTTGCCTGGTTCTCACAGGCGGCAACCAGGAGTACCAACAATGAAACTACTACGGCGTGTTTGTTTCACATTAAGCTAACTGAATATAATAAGATTGAATTTTAGTGCGAAAAATTATGACCTTAAAAATTATGATCATTCTTTATTGAACAGCCCTTATATTTACGTGGGTGCTTGCATTTTGTCATGATTATGTTTTTTTTTTCGAAAGAGATGTGACCCTATTTTACCTGCTCGCTCGCTCGCTCGTGCTGGCTGGCTGTATACAGCCAGAAGGTTTTTGCTGCGTGCCCACCCATTAAGGGTTTTACCGCAGGTAGGATTTGAATTGAATTTTGTAGGATGAAGGTGGTGTAGCTTTTTTTTTTTTTTTTTTTTTTTTTTTTTTTTTGATTGCGAGTTAATTTAGAGGTTACTGAAGTACCTTCGGGTTGAAGGGGAGGATGCAGTACTTAGCACCCAAATCTTTTTTTTTTTTGTTTAATTTTTAGTTGGGGAGACATTTAGATGCCAAACAGCTTAGAAGAATTATGACGAGCTCAGCTTTAGCTGCTGATAGGATTAGCTCCTGGGTTATCTAGGGTGCCCGCATGCCATACGGGGGACCCGGTGCAGTCTAGCCACCGCTTGGCTCTCACCAAGGCGGCCCGGGTTCGATCCCAGGAGACCACAAAGTGAGATTTGTGGTGGTCAACGCGGCTTTGGGGCGGGTTTTCTCCGGGACCTCCGGTTTCCCCCGCCATCTCATTCCACCGGTGCTCCATCTTCATCTCATGTATCATCAGTGTCACCGCCTGCGGAGCCGTATGTAGTAAAAGCGGGCATTAAACACTACACATTATCGGTGTCTAGTGGGGTCATAATCTCATTTACCTGCTTATTTCTCTAGTTCAACGATTTGCTCCCTTGCTTCCTCCATTGTTGCAACAAATAAATCCATATTATCCGCAAAAGCAATTCAATTGAATCTTTATTGTATTTACATTAAAAGGTGGTGTAGTTCACAAAACCATTTTGCTACGGAATGGTTTAAATGCTATGCCTTATCGGAGGTTCACGCAAATAGCCATCTTACAATCTGTAACCTATTTGGAAGCTGCATCAGGTAACTTTCAACCTCTCTTGGGAGTACCTATGATAAATCAAGTTTAGTTAAGATTACTGAAGTTTTTACTTGTGTTATGGTTTGTTTTTTAGACGATTCTGGATCGCACGCTGTTACTTGATGGAGAAAACCCGTAATTTACTCTTAGAGGGGAAAATTCTCAAGCTTTGTTGCGTAGAAGCCACCCAGCAAACCGGCTAGAGGTGTGACAGAGATAGCCCAACAATTATTTTTTGTCAGTTGGACCTTGAAGCCTGCTTACCTATACGGGAAACAATGTGATGGAAGTTCCCAAGAATTGAACATGGCTGTCATTATACATAAGTGAAGCACTGCCAAAATCGTCAAATCTCCTGGAAGGATTCTATGCTACTTATAATTTAAATATTCTATTTAAAGGGTTCTCACACAAAGAAATAAAATACCAGTATATATTTTGTTCAGAAAGATGCAGGTATGTTGTATTCCACCTTCAAAGATTTCAAGGTGGATAACATTTTTGCTCTACAAAGGCAAGGTTTTCAATTGCAAGTACAACACAACAAAGCAAACATACAGCGGCCGACAGAAGTATCCGAATAATATAACATGTAACATTGCACGTACTATAAATACTGTAATATTTATTTGGCAGCGATGAATTATTAAACATGTAAACATTAACGTTTTGTGTGTCGGAAACAATATTTAAAATATGATTTTGCATGTACTTATTACACAATCTGTACTGTATTTATTCTATTGTCTTATTGGAGGACATAAGTATTCGATCATACCCAATCGAACAGAGAGAAAAGTGGTTCGACGTACGTACCCTACACGTCCCTATCACATAGCAGTTGTGTTTACGCCATGCTCGAGGCAGTGTGTTCGAAGTTAGTCAACCGATTGTGAACTCACAGGTAATATGGGACGTAAAGGTAAGGAGACAACGGTGACAGAGAGGAATATCGTTATAAATATGTATAAACAAAACAAATCTCTCTCTGAAATTTCCAAAACCACTAACAGAAGAAAAACTATAGTGCTCTGCATAATTAAACGCTTCAAACAGACAGTTATTGTTGTAAATAAACCTAGAAATGGCGCTCCTTCTAAACTCACCACCAGAGACAGGAGGCAAATAATACAAATGGTGAAGCAAAATCCCAGAGTCACTGCATCTGAGATTAGAGGATGCCTTGAGCAGTATTCTAGCACTGTGGTCCACACCAGAACAGTTGAACGGGTTTTAAATAGTACTGGGTAGAATGCTCGCGTTCCTAGGAAGAAACCATATGTTAATAAGGTGAATAACAAAAAGAGTACAGAATTTGCTAAACAGTATGTGGTGACACCAACAGAATTCTGACATAAGGTTCTCTGGTCGGACGAGAGCAATTTCTGCTTATACGACAGTGATGGTCGTCTTAAAGTGTGGAGAATGCCAAACACAGAATGGGAACCTAAGAACATGGTAGCTACAGTGAAACATGGTGGCAGTAGTGTAATGGTACGAGGCTGTGTAGCTTGATCAGGCTTTGGGGAACTGGTGTTCATAGATGGGATCATGGACAAATTTAAATACTCTTGAAAACAATCTTACAAGAGTGCAGAGAAGCTGGGTTTAGGGCATGATTATTACTTCCAGCAGGACAATGATCCGAAGCATACTGCTGAAATTGTAAGGCTTTGAATCGTGTACAACACTCCTCACACTTTGAAGATACCGCCCCAATCTCCAGATTTAAATCATATAGAGAACATCTTGAAAGACCTCATGGAGAGTGTGAGGAAGCATCACATCAGAAGCAAGGGAACATCTGAAAGAACTTCTTCAAACCGGTGGAGAAATATGGACTCTGCAGTCACTAAACAACACATACAATGTCCAAACGATTATCAGCAGTAATTCAAAGAAAGGTGATGAGAACAAAACACTAGCTGTTCTCTGTTCGAATACTTATGTCCAGATATAAAGTAACAGTTTTATTTCTCCTTGTAGTGCAAATTAGTTTCAGTTGCTGTATATGAGTTTATGTGTTTAATGGAAGACTCAAGTTTACTTTGTACAAGTTGTATTTACGTATGCTTACTGTGCAAGTAATAAATATGTTAACGTTCGAATACTTATGTCGGCCTCTGTATATATTTTCTACCTAGAGTAAAAGTGAGGGTTCTTCTATTGAATCCGCTCGTCGATTCGAGTTTTAAATTCAACGATCAGAATTTGTTACATAAAATTGAGAAATACACTTAAAGTTGTAAAAATGTTGCATGCATACAGGACCATACACAAAGTTGTAATATCGAAGTACTGAGATTCATTTTTACTTTCTGTAATTTGTATCTACGGATTTGAACCACGGATCTTCTGGTCTCCATCCAGCCGCTCTAAACCATTGAGCTGCTATGGCCAACGTGCCAACATGACATTAAATTCTCCAACTGACTCGTCATGTTGTCACGTTGGCCATAGTAGCTCAATGGTTTAGAGCGACTGGACGGAGACCAGAAGATCCGTGGTTCAAATCCCGGCTATGGCATTGAATTTTTCAGTCTGGCTCTACCCTTTCATTAAACTTCTATGTTACGTTACTATTAACCTATTTTATACTTTCACTCTCACATCCACGCCTCCAGACTCTATGTCGAGTAGGAAATAATTCTAATTAAATCCCCAAGCCCCGCTCGGGATCGAACTCAAGACATACCATGGAGAAGATATTATATCCAATGAGAACACATACGTTTTGAGATTCCTTGAGAATTTCCTGATACTTTTTTATTTTTGTTTAGTTTTTGCATACAAACTAACAAATTCTGGATAGGATAGAGAATAATTTTGACTAGAGAAAAAATTCCTAACACACAGCTGGGAATCGAACCCAGGACCCCTTTACAGAAGCCAAATGCCTTACCGACTGAACTAAGAGTAGCTTAACGAACAAGCTTTCGGTTAACAGAAGAACATCATAGCAAGTAGTGAATTATGCAGTGCGCATCTACGTCATTTATACTTCCGTAAAACATAAACCAGGGGCACCCAAACCTATACCTGAGGGCCAAATAAAGGCCTGTCGAATGTGAAATGCTACTCTGCAAATCACATTTTTATGGAAATGACAAAAAAAAGCGTAGAATGACTTTTTCTGCTCACTATTGTACCAACTATTCGTATAAACGCTTATTCTTCTACGTACTTATGTTAAAACGAGATAAATACTTCAAGAAATGATTTCATTACATGAGCCCTAATATGGGAATGGGAGAATATAAACAACTTCAATTAGATTTAACAAATAAACACTGAAAAACACCATGAAACACAGCTAATCTGTATGTAAACCGCGAACAAAATGCAGCTGGAGGCGTGATTTACCAAAACTGAAGCTCCCCAGCTTTCCCCCCTCTACCGTCATTTTAACCTGCCTCTCCTCTCCTACATAGCGTAAGCTGCACTGCACTTATTAGCGTACGGAGGGGAGGGAGTCATGTAATGCTTGGATGTTGAGGAGGGGAGACGACTGTGCTCGCTCATGCGCACACCGACCGCACTTTGTTCGCGGTCTACCTGTAGCACGCAGTATTCAACACAATCTCAGCGATCTAAAGCCAATGCAGTCAGGGCAGGAACAATTAAAGATTGGAACCCAAGTTATAATACATTGAAGCTGCTATTGGCATTCATACTGTAAATGTATGACTATGTAACCTCACCCAGGTAAAAGGTGATTCTTTTTGGCAGCATAATACTGCTCATAAAAACAGTAAATTACTGCCAATTGATCTCTAACGTGAGAAAATGGTATAAACAATTATTATTACACCTTCATGCCGACCAAAGCTATATGTCAAGTTTGCTTGCATCGTACCAGCATAAGTAAATACACAAGAACATCTCTCCTCAATATACACAGTGGCGGATCCAGGATTTCCTTTGGGAAGGGACTAACACTTTTGAAACACACTTATCAATTAGAAAAGTACATTCAATAATAGAGCATTACGCCTTTCCAGATTTTCTTATGTTTTCCACGGATCATGCAAACATTAATCCAAAATTTCAGATTTTTATAAAACATCTACTACATAAAATTCCTTTTAAATAATGCACATTTCTGATCCCATTTTTGTGAGTTTAATTCTTACTAAGAAGTTATCTATAAATAAATATGTCACAGTTATTTTGGTTTTATTCTTTTCCAGCATTAAGGTAAATTCATTTACTGATTTTGATCAAATATATAAACAATAATAGTACAGACGTACAACTTTGGGAGAGTATATTACACAATTGGGAGATTACATTACACTATTTACATCTCAGAGAAAATGTTGGAAGTGCCCTCCACCAGCATCTATACATGTTTGTACTCGTCTCGTCATACTCTCTGAAGTTTTACGGAGAGTATCCCCGTCAATGTTACTTTTTTCGGTTCGAATGGATTCCATGAGAACATAAATTGTCCATGGCCTATTCTTGTACACTCTATTTTTAGATACCTCCTCAAGAAAAACTCCGGTGAGGTTAGGTCAGGGGATCTGGGAGGCCACAGACCTTTTGAGATTATTCGATTATCAAAGAAACTGCCTATCAGTTCCATGGTGCCATTAGATGTATGGCACGTTGCTCCATCTTGCTGGAAATAATCTCTCAATTCGATATCATCCAGCTGCTCCACAAATGTATTGAAGATACCCATATAAACTTCAGTGTCTACAGCCGTAACAAAGAAAATGGGACCAACCAGTGTTGACAATTCTCCCGGAGCCACTGAGATCGTTAAAGCAAATTTCTACATTCTACGAGCTTTCAAAGCGAAATTATGGCCTATTGAAGCGGTTCAGGTTTATATGAATCGCAGTATATATTCCATCATTGTTTCTTAAATGTCAAGTTGTAAGTTTTCCATTAGGTACTGTCCTCCGCAGGAGAGAAACTCTCCGTGGCCTGAGGCGCAAGGGGATTGCAGAAGGTTCCCACACCCTTCCTGGCTTATCACACCCCATGTCAGTACAGTTACAGACCATTCAAGAACATTCTGACGGCTTCTACTTTTGAGAATGAATCTTCTCGGTTTTAGTGTACAGAGTAAATAGGGCGCATGTTTTTTAACGGTTCTGCTCCTTGTGTAGCAGGCGTTCTCTGCCACACATTCGCTGTCCTTGTACCACTATGTTAAGGATCACATTCCTTTCAGGGGCCTTCTTTGCGTTGCTGGACAGAACGAATAAAATGATTTCTTATATTATTCTCAGTTTTATTGGACTGTTCAAATATTCCCGTTCTTTTGTGTCACCCTGTATAGTAATTTCCATATTTTTATTTTCTCCATTGCATACAAACAGTATTTAGAGAAAGTACTGCATTCAGTCCAAAAATTCATTACAGAAATTTCAGATAAATTTCCTTGAAACTCCCTGGCTCAAAAAAGGAAAGAAAGAGGGGAAAGAAAGAAACAAACAAAATAACTCAGACACGAAGCTTTCAAAGAAAAACACTATAACTAGCCTTACTTGGAAAAAGTTTAATTATTTCTGAGAAAGTAAAAAATAATATGCGTGACAAAATGTATATCTTGATTATTTTGGAAACATGCTTGTGAAGTTGTCTTAATTGATATTTTTTATGTAAAATCTTAACATACACAAAAATATAGCACAAAATTTATGGCAATTTATTTGGAATTAGCCATTTCCGTAGTATTCCTAAATATTGATCTGGACTTTTAAATGCTTAGATTAGATTACGTTCTGTACGTTCGTCATGGCTAGGTAAGCCTTGAACATAAACATACAAAATTACATAGAAATGTGCATGCTGTCAAATTCTTCTAATGAAATATATAGCTACAATAAACATCATAACATTTCTGGTAAATCATAAAGTAAACATAAAATCACTGCGCATACTTTACGTGTACTTACATTTTCCGGAACTGAGAAATCGCATTTCATTTTTTTTTTCTCGTGGTAATGCAAAGAGCACGTTCTGTATGTTCGATATGGCTGGGTAGGTAAGACTTGAACATAAACATGCAAAATTACACAGAAATGTGCATGCGTAAAGTGTGCAAGACGTCAAATTTTGCTAATGAAATACACAGCTACAATAAACATCATAACATTTCTGGTAAATCATAAAGTAAACATAAAATCACTGCAAATACTTCACGTATATTTATATTCTTAGCAACTGAGAAATCGTTATTCATTTTTTTCTCGTGGTAATGCAAAGAGCTAATGCAAAGAGCATGGGATTTAAAAGCCACCTCTTTAGAAACCCTATCTATTTAGTTACCAATACAGCATAGTCCAACGAAAGTATATTTGAATCAACAAGAAGTGGCTAGAATAATAACCTTTTGTAAGAATAGCAGTATATTTAAGAGGAATGAACCCTCAATCTCTCTATAACTCACCGTAGTTCTTCTTTCGTGGGTTCCATGTTGGTGAAGACCGTGGTGTTGGTATTTACTAAGAGCTGCCATTCTTGGTCTTGGCTTTGAACCTCCGCGAGGACGAACCTCTTCTGGCGATGCATGGTTGTCGCCAATAAAAGAGAACTATGCAGGTTTTTGGGTCACCCTTCCGTTAGTAAAGTTTCCTCTTCGTTAAGTGCTGACGGCGCGTACATAACCTTCGTTCACAGACCGTAGAATAACTGCTTTCTCTGACAATCTAGATAGTCTTGTGTTTCCCCCTCCACAGCTTGACCACGAGGAGTATCACCTCTGTTTACCTTTACAGAACGTTACCCTATTGGTGATCTCTACAGCCTCCGAGTTGGGCAAAATGGTTTACTGCTGCATAGAGTAAACAAAACATTGGTTGATATAACAGTCTTTTGCTGTATTTAGAAACAATAAAACCAGTTTTTATTTTGGCTATTCTGCTTCTTGAGGCCTAACCGCCCATTTCAATTATCCCTGGCCAACAATGAAAATGTTTCGGGCTTAAACATAGTGAATTTACACGTATTTCCCTCTGCTGAATTCAAAAATCACCATAAAATTATAGATTAGCTCTTGTTTTGAAGATAAAGTGACATTTCATTTTTTAGAGTGAAGATTTTAAATTTGGGGGAGTTGGCAAACCTGTCAAATAACAACACACAATCAGAGAGAAATTTTGGAAATTAAGTGATGCAAAGTAAAGGAAGGCATTTTTGTCAAACCACAAATAAGAGAACTTGTAAAGGATCCTGCATTTGACCAAATTTTGGAGGGGAAGGAAAAGGAAGCTTGGGAAGCCTTCAAGGGTGTTGTTCATGGATTTTTAGGCAACAAAAGAGATGACAACTACAAGCATTTTGGTGACAGTGCTCCTGCAGAAATACCGTAACCTTGGATGCAACATGTCCCTTAAGATCCATTTTCTCCACTCCCACCTAGACTTTTTCCCTCCTAGTTGTGGAGCTGTTAGTGATGAACATGGGGCGAGATTCCATCAGGACATTTCTGTTATGGAACAAATATATCAGGGCCGTTGTAATGAAGTAATGCTTGCGGATTACTGTTAGTCTTTCTGTAGGGATTCTGCGGAACTCCATCACAAGAGGCAAGCTAAAAGACGACGAAGTCAATAGGCCACCACATGATTCTCTTCAGACACGACTATCTGCGAAGTATTTTTTCAGCAATTTAGAACTCTTAGCACGTAATTACCAGTTAAAAAATCAAATGCACTTTCATTGTTGTTAGCATGTATGTAATTAAAATGTATCCTTTTCTCTCAATCCGTTAATATGTAATACTTCCATCTTGTGTATATCATATAAACTAGAGCTAATAAAAGTTTTTCATTGTCATATTTGTTTTTCTCAACCCAAAATTAGTAGCAATTGACTCATGAAGTGCTCGAAACATTCAAAAATTATTTTTCTCGCCTAGTGTTATTGGTCGATTAAATAAAGTTTAACTATAATAAAATTAAATCTGAATATTTTGTGAAATTGTGTTAAATGTGAAGAAGTTGTAGGTTTGGCAATAGTTAATGGGTGCATTTTGGTTCGGGGTAAGATGAGATTAGGTACGACAATTAGCGGTGGCTGGTTTTTAGGCAAATTAGTAGAAGTAGTTCGGATGGTTACGCGAGAGAAAGGGGAAGGTGGCTATCCGACGTTGCCAGATTAGGTATGACAGATTAGCTTGCAAAGTGAGGCAGGATTTCTTAGAAATTTATAGATGGACGCTGAATTATAAAGCAGTAAATATCAGAAAAGTAGAAATGAAGTGGCAACTATGGATAAGAAGCTGGTAGTCAGTAACAAAGGAGAGTTATTAGAATATGAAGCTTAATAGCACAACTGGATACAATCTAGGACACTTCAGGTCTGATCACTGGTACTGCAAGACGGATTAGGCACCATTCTTGTCTGAAGGGCAGAACCGCGTGATATAGCCTGGTAGAGGAATCAAATACTTCAACACTGGACACTCATATAGTAGCTTCCATTGGTCCGCAACTTCTCCGCTAAAGTGTCTAGCATTCAATAAAAGTTTCGAAGTCAGAACCAGTGTCAACTATTCATTCATTCATTCATTCATTCAAGTAGCTGGCGGCTGACTGAGGGTCAGCACGATGTGTGTCATTCGTGTACCTGTCCTACACGGACTTAACCACTTAATGACAGGAAATGTGGGGTTTTGCAGGTTGGTGGTTTGAGATAATGTAGATGAAAAAAGGGAGGTAGCCGTAGCTCCTCATGGTAGCCAACTCGGGTGCAACGCTATGTTAGCACCGCTGGTGTGATAATTTTCAGGAAGAGTTTAATTTAGAATGTCTATTAAATTCAAACAGTAGTAATTTTAGGTTGAAATAAGTAATCTATTGTTACCGGGTGTGCCCGCATGCCATGCGGGGAAGCCGGTATAGCTTGTAGCGTCTTTCGGTTGTTCTGTAGTTCCCTAGAGACCTAACCAGGGCGCTCTGATGTTGAGGCAAACTCGCATAGAATTTTGTGGCCCGGCGCCTAATGACATCTTCCACATAGTGGAGAGATGAGGCTTCATGAAGGTATCTCACGGGAAACCTCCAGCAAACAGAATAGATGGCCCTAAGACATCTATTTTGTACACGCTGAATTTGACGCAGATTGGATCCTGCGGCCATGCCCCAGATCTCACAAGCGTAAAGCATGATTGGAAGGATTAAAGCCTGAAAAAGGCGCAACTTAAGGGGTGTCGGCATTCCTGAGCGCATCATGGGGTATAACGAAGCTGAAGCTCCGCATGCCCGATGAGTCACCTCCTGGATGTGACCCCGAAAAGTTAGGCCCTTGTCCAGCTTTACACCTAAGTATTTTAGAGAATTTGTCCACTCTATCCTTCTGCCAGAATAATTAAAGGCGGGGAGGTTGGCGGGAAAGTGACGCTTAGTGAAGAGAATGGCTTGGCTTTTCTCTGGGTTGATAGACAATCGCCAAAGCCTACACCAATCATGAATGAGGCTTAGGTGTCGCTGTATTGGGTTGAAGGCTCTGCGTGCGTTTCTATTTGTGTTGTATAGTAACACGTCGTCCGCATATTGGGCTATGTTGACGTGTAGCTCCGTGGGGAGATCCGCCACATACACGCTAAAGAGTGTAAGGGATAAGACAGAGCCTTCTGGGACGCCTCCTCTGATGGGTCGTCTGGTAGAAAGCTTTCCCGCCACAACAACTGTGAAATGTCTGTGTTTAAGGAATGAGTGTAAGATGTGTATCATGTGTGCAGGAAGCCCCAGGGTGATTAGTTTGTGTAGGAGGCCTGCATGCCAGGTGGTAGAGAAGGCCTTCTCGACATCCAGAGATACCGCCGCAGTGAATGCCCTTTCCTGGAAACCCAGGGCAGCAGCCTCCACCAGACGGAGCAACTGCTGTGATGTCGAGTGCCCAGGACGAAAACCAAACTGATGGGGAGGAATAGCTTGAATGTCCCCCAGTAGGGGCGACAAGCGGGCTAAAACAAGCCTCTCGCATTGCTTGAGCAGATAACTGAAATTAAAATCATGGAAGATGTACGTGCAGTTTATTCCAAAACATGACAACTCTACTGCACTCCTGTGACAAGGCGACGGTACTTTGAGGTTTTGGTTTACAAGGTATGTGTCTGCAGGAAATAAAGAAACCAGAAGACCGGCTACATTGCCTCTCGCCCTGTTTATGAGAGTCGCCTTTTGTTGGCTAATGGTTACAACCCAACGACAAAGGAGAGCGCTTCCCTTTGGTCATATTTTGGGAAAATCTATACACGGTGTTTAGTTTTATTCGTTATTTCCCGCCCTCCGACAGCAAGAATGACATCATAGTTGACTGGTGAGTCTCTTGAAATCATAGTGCCTTCTACGGAGAAAAGCGGTAATTTTTGCCTAACAGTAAGCAAATTACGGCACTTTCAGTGTGGTTGCTCTCGGAACTAATACAACCAGCTTCCCCTGGTTATGAACACAGACCACCGCGCCCTCATGGTTGAATGCTGCTTTCGCATCTGCATTAAAATTGGTGCTACATATAAATATAACTTAAACCGCTGTATATAGGAGTTTATACGGCATTCAGGCAAGTTCCTCGGAGCGTAACGTTGTCAAAAGTGTCCAGGTACCGTCAAATTGACATACTTTTGTTTGCAACATAAACGTCTTACGTTTTATCAGTATACCATATAATTTTTTTGCCATTCTCGCGGTATATATTAATGTTGGTATCCTTTGTCTTTTAAAACGAATAGGTGCACCAAACATTTCCAAGATACAGAATCAGTTACTCGCAAAGAGAGGCACTGGACGCTACAAAGTGACTGATCCCAATCTAGAACCAATAAATGTTATGACAGAAAGGCCTCAAGCGTACCTTCTTGCAATGCAGATAGTGTTTTAAGGGGAAGAGAGAAAGGAAATATAAGAAAATGGACACACAAGACTATGTACTAGAGATATTTTCTTGTTTAGACTTGGATAAAAGCTTTGTACATATTGTAACAGTAATTTATTTTTCATTCCTAGAACACGTTCTGCTAATTTTTCGGTTTATAATGAAGTTACACTGTGAGGAAACTGTGGGTGTTAGAAAAGAATTGACATCAAATAGAAATATTTTTATTTTATGTGACAGGTTTACAATATGCATATATGTCTACTATGACACAAAAACAGATGTTCATTGTGAAATAAGTGTTCGTTGGCTTATCATTTCGTATATTCTTCATGGTATACTTTTATGGCTGCATAATTAGCTTTGCAGTGCATTGCATTGAGGTATATAGTTTTTCTTTTTCTTTAAAAAAAATAGTTATCGTATCTACGCACCACGCGAAATTACGCACCTTTATATTACGCGGGCAGACCCACCTATCAAATAGTATATTTACCCGTCGGTAGAGGGAGGCCTCAAGGCTGCTGTCACATCAAATCCGATCGCAAGCCGCTAGGGGAATCGTACGAGGGCTGTTCAATAAAGAATAATCATAATTTTTACGGTCATAATTTTTCGCACTAAAATTCAAACTTATTATATTCTGTTAGCTTAATATGAAGCAAACACGCCGTAGTAGTTTCATTGTTGTTACTCCTGGTTTCCGCCCGTGAGAACCAGGTAAGTTCAGACATGTTCAGTATCGCCTACCGCTGTAATGGAGGTAACATCCAGTTAAAGTTGATGTTAGAGGAAGATCCGGAGTTTCTTTCAAACGTAATCATTGCTGATGAAGCTTGGCTACATCATTTTGATCCTGAGAGCAAACAGCAAAGCTCAGTGTGGAGATCTCCATCATCAACCCCAAAAAGAGCAAAAGTGGTTGCTTCTGATGGGAAAGTTATGGTCATTTCATTCTTTGATATTAATGGAATGGTTTATCAGCATAATGTACCTGCACACACATCAGTAATTGGACAATTCTAACAGGAATGTCGTGAAAACATTGCAAGTCCATATCAGGCGCAAAAGACCACATTTCCGTGAAGCAGGCTGGATGCTGCACCACGATAATGCGCGGTTGCCGATGTTGTTGCTGAATATCTTGCAAAAATCAACGTAAAGTGCATCCCTCACCCTCCCTATAGTCCGGATTTAGCCCCTTGTGACATTTTTCTATTCCCTAACTTGAAGAAACGCCTTCGTGGGAGGCATTATCCATCATCAGAAGCAGTGGTGAAAGCTGCGGAGGCGATTTTGAAGGATCTCTCAAAAATTGTTTCCAGCATGTCTGAAGACTGGCAGAAACGCTGGGAAGAGTGCATCGCATTCAGGTGAGACTATTTTAAGAAGGGTCATAAAAATTATGAGGATGGGTAAAAGTAGGTTGTCCAAAATAATAAAAAAATGATCATTCTTTATTGAACAGCCCTCTATAAACTCGCTCCATCAACGATGCTATTGATGACGTCAAATTTTGCGCGGTAAAATTACAGATAAAAATGAACACCGTGTACTGGGTGTGTGTGCCATGCTAGGAGGTGCAGGCGATGGTGAATGTGCTTCGCATTCGGGATGCCGTGGTTCGATTCTCGTGACCAACCTTCCTCTTTTGTCGTTACTCTTGATGCGGCCGCCCTCTGTTTTCTATCACCTCATTCCTCCCATCGGGAGGGGGAGGCGTCTGAAGGTCGTGGTGCTGCCCTCACCAGATTTGGTCGACGTCATGCTGTATATATTAAGGAGCCTTCAGGTTCGTTTGGTCTTTCCCGGAGGCCGATTGTCTACATATGACGTCAATACTTTGAAGCATGATCATCAATATTATAGTGCCTCTGGCAGATGACAAGCCTAACATGAGTGGAGGGGTGAAAGTCAATAGTTTTGAAATCGCCTTGTATCGTACCTTTCCACTGTTTATACATTTTATACGAGGGCTGTTCAATAAAGATCACAATTTTTTTTGACAACGTACATTTACTCATCCTCATAATTTTGATGACCCTTCTCAAAATAGTCTCCCCTGAATGCGATGCACTTGTCCCAGCGTTTCTGCCAGTCTTCTAAGACATGCTGGAAACCATTTTTGAGAGATCCTTCAAAATCGCCTCCGCAGCCTTCACCACTACTTCTGATGATGGATAATGCCTCCCACGAAGACGTTTCTTCAAGTTAGGGAATAGAAAAAAGTCACATGGGGCCAAATCCGGACTATAAGGACTGTGAGGGATGCACTTCACATTTATTTTTGTAAGATATTCAGCAACAACATTGGCAATATGCGGCCGCGCATTATCGTGTGCAGCATCCAGCCTGTTACATGGAAATGTAGTCTTTTGCGCCTCATATGAACTTGCAATGTTTTCAGGATATTCCTGTAGTATTGTCCAGTTACTGATGTGTGTGCAGGTACAACATGCTGATAAACCATTCCATGAATATCAAAGAATGAGATGGCTATAACTTTCCCAGCAGAAGCAACTACTTTTGCTTTTTGGGGGGTTGGTGATAAAGGAGATTTCCACACTGAGCTTTGCTGTTTGCTCTCAGAATCAAAGTGATGTAGCCAAGTTTCATCAGCAGTGATTACGTTTGAAAGAAACTCCAGATCTTCCTCTAACATCAACTTTAACTGCATGTTACCTCCATTGCAGAGGTAGGCGATGCTGAACATGTCTGAACTTGCCTGGTTCTCGCAGGCGGGAACCAGGAGTACCAACAATGAAACTACTACGGCGTGCTTGTTTCACATTAAGCTAACAGAATATAATAAGATTGAATTTTAGTGCGAAAAATTATGACCGTAAAAAGTTATGATTCTTCTTTATTGAACAGTCGTCGTAGTAAGCCAAAAACGTTACTGAACAAAGGTAGTATTTATTTACTTCAGATTTCCAGTGAATTTATAAGCGATATTACGTTTATTTATTCAGTAAAAACACGGAGTATTTTGAGTTCCAAGGCTTTACGCTATAACAGTGAATAAAGCACTTGATTTCTTTTATCATTTAATGCGCACCTGGAACTTTAATTTACAGAGATATCTGGTTTTTCAGAACTAAGAATATATTATGCCGCTGCTGTGATAGTAATGCGTCACAGGACCGCTCCGTCCTGGTAAATGACAAGAGGCTTGACCATAACTACTCTAGACGATGGATACCACTTGGAAATCGTTTCTGTGGGAGAGCGACCATCTTTTGTTTTTCAATGCTTGCTCTCTACTAAGGGTTCAGCATTCTGACGAGTTGTGATTGTCAAAGGACTGTCATGTAAAAGCAGAAATAACCTCATTTAGTAATAACCTAAATTCAGTCGACCATTCAAAAGTAAAGTTCACAGTTATGAACATTAGAGAAATTAGGATCCATTTGCTTTCAAATGGGTGGGACAGTTATAACGTTTATGAAAAGAAAATGATACGAAAGCTATTTTATTAGGGATGAACCGATACCAGTTTCTGATTCTGCAATTTTTGTTTTATTTTAAAAACACAAAATATTATTGCTGCAAGTAGAATATTGCAAAGCCCGAGAAATTTTCAGGAATGTGGTACCTGCTGTGGCACGTCGTGGGTGTCGAGCGTGTATTACCTCTCAGTTTGGCTCAATTATTTGGCAGGGGCTTGACTCCTAGGGTCGTCAGCATCGCCAATAAAATTTGAAAAGTATCGATGTCCTCGGCTGCTCTCGGAGTTATCCTAATATTCATGAATATAGGATCTGTGACAAGGATCTTTTGATTCAGGGCGTTTGGGTGGATCAATTAGGGTACTTGACAAGAAACACAGGTTAATTCTCTTATGACGATCGGTTGTATTTCAATTACTCTCGAAATACATGTTAATTAGGCGAACTCTGAACGGTAGGCTTCGCGCTGGCGTGGTTGCACTCCCGTGTCTATAACACGACTCATCGGATTAGCACCCAGCTACTAACTACCTTTAATTGAACGCGATTTCTTTCCGCGTGCGTTCGCACGACGAGCTAGCTCGACCCCCAGCTAGCGACTGAACTTTACATATGTATTTGTTTCCAGTAGGTCATATGACACTTCGCTTCCCCCTTCAGTTCATTATTTTTAATTAGTTGGTCGGTAGAACACATATGGAGTCACAGTTACAGTCTGTTTATTTAACGCATGTGCACTCGGCCGCTGCCTTTGACGAACCCTTATAATCGTTTTACAACCCTGGCCCGCCTCCTCGCAGACCTTTCCGCAAGGTTGCCACCTTTCTCGATACGTCATGGGTATCGTACGAGGTTTCGTCTAAATAAATTATCTTATGTCCATTACTGCAAAACTTTCTTAGTTTTGACGATATATATCGCCAAGCTGCAATTCTACTGGATTTCATAATAGCCCTTAAATTATTCAAAGTGCAGTATTTGAAACCCAGCTCCTTTAGGAGACCGCGCAAAGTGAAGCGCCCATAAGGAAAATCACAAATTTCTTGCAAATGTGCAACCAATTAGTCTAAGGTGGCCGCTCTCCCTTTTGCATAGAATCTATAAATTTCTGGACGAATTAAATCGTATATGAAATTATCTACTTTAGAGAAACGCGAAGAACAATATGCGGCTTTGAAATTCTACTTTCGTCTCAACAAATCTTCAGTTGAGGCCTATACAATGTTACAGGAAGCCTATGGAGAGCCTGTTGTTCCCTAGAGCACAGCTCGAAGATGGCTTAAAATGTTTAAAGAGGGGAGACAATCAATTTCAAAGGAAGGTGGAAGCGGTGCTCCAGTTACTGCTCTTACGTAAGGGAACATCAACACTGCTGCTGCCATTGTGAGAGAGGATCGACGAATTACCTTAAGATCACTTTCTGGAATACTAAACACTTCATTGGGTGGCACCCTCACGTTGGTGACAGAAACATTACACATGAGGCGTGTTTGTGCGCGATGGGTTCCAAGATGGCCGCATATTGACAATGTTGTTGCTGAATATCTAGCAAAAATCAACGTGAAGTGCATCCCTCACCCTCCCTATAGTCCGGATTTAGCCCCACGTGACTTTTTCTGTTTCTTAACTTGAAGAAGCGCCTTCGTGGGAGGCATTATCCATCATCAGAAGCAGTTGTGAAGGCTGCGGAGGCGATTCTGAAAGATCTCTCAAACAATAGTTTCCAGCATGTATTTGAAGACTGACAGAAACGCTGGGACAAGTGCATCGCATTCAGGGGAGACTATTTTGAGAAGGACCATCAAAATTATGAGGATGATTAAAGGTACATCGTCAAAAAAGAATTGTGATCATTCTTTATTGAACAGCCCTCGTAGAAGCACGAAACAATTTCGTCGGTATTATGTAAATTTAAAACGAGGAGCAAAGAAGGACAAGTGACTTGGACGTTTCAAGACGGGAGGTGGACAGTGTATTATCCATATAATTCAGTGAATTATAAAATCGCAAAGTTATTAATACTTGAAGCAAAGGCGAGATCGGCATATTCCTTTCGATGCATGTTCTAACTCAGTATTACGTAAATTTAAAACGAGGAGCGAAGGACAAGTGACTTGAACGTTTCAAGACGGGAGGTGGACAATGTATTATCCACATAATTCAGTGAATTATAAAATCGCAAGGTTATTGATACTTGAAGCAAAGGCGAGATCGGCATATTCCTTTCGATGCATGTTCTAACCTCTCTTGTACTTCCGCAGTAACCTTCATAGCAACTTGTTTCGACAGTCTACAACTTCTGTAAAAAAAAATTTCTTCTGATAGCTGCTCAAAATCAATTCTCCTCATAGGCCGTACTCTATTATGAATGCCATTTAGACGGTCTTAAATATAGCAAATCGAAATCAACAACTAAGTTCATGTCCGCCATCTTGAATATTTACAATTGTTAAGGACTTAACCCTTAAGTGCATGGTATAACAGATATGCAACATTAGGCTGTACTTAGTTTGAGAAAAGTTTTAGTCTGGTTTTTTGTTATAATATTGTACAGGCCTTTGTCAATTATACATACAAATTTTGAGTATTTGAATTGTAAATATATTATTTTTGCAACTATATTGTAGTGTGCGTTTTGTTCGTCACCAATAAGGCAAAATCTAAGATGATAGTCCGTCAACATCCAAGCGTGCCATTACACCAATTATCTTACTTGGGCCCTCCCCGTCCTTTATCACAGGCACGTTTAACTGCAGTTGCCGAGATCTGAATTCACGACGTTTAGCTTCGAATGCATGGCCAGTCCATTATTTATCGCTTTAACGACCATGGCTATTTGAATCGATTACATCGAGGCACCGCAGAAAGCAGTATGGAAATCGGTTTATGCATTACAGAAAGAATGACATAAGTAACAAGATAATTCATAAATTTATGGCTTGTTAGTTTAACAAGACATTTAACGCGAATGTTAAGCTAACACTTGTTGGTGAAATTGCAATTTTTGTTATAGCTATTGCTAAACTCGTGTTAAGACTTAACATCTGTTGGTGAAATCGTGCATGATATTTTTAAACTTTGTCTCGTTAAATATGTGCACCTACTTAATTTTATTGGCATTATTCTCCCAACATTCTATTTAGTATTGAAATTAGAAGTAGAAATGGCAGTACCGAAGTATGGGGTATATTGGAAAATGTGGCGTATCGAGAAAAACTGATACCGACTCAACTCTAGTTCAAATATTAAGCACTGGAACTGATTACATTTATCAGAAGTGATGGAATTTGTCCCGGATTTAACAGCGTCAATCCAAGAAGAGACGTTTCAACAATCATATACGTAAGCATGATAATAGGGACTTGCTCAATATATGTATACATGCATGCAGGCAAATAAAGCTGATTTGGTGTTATTTTCTCCACTTGACAATTGCCTTTGACAAGTAGGTCATGACCATTAATGTCATGTGCAAATTACTAAATCCACGTGTAAAGAATAACAAACTGTTAAAATAATAAATTGTTGGCTTTTTTATGTTCTAAGATGATTCCATGGGCACATTCAAAAAGTGTACAAGTCACGTGACAACTTCAATAGGGTCAGCGTTATGTTCAACCTAAAATTGATTTACCGCATTTACACGAGTGCTGTTCAATAGAGAATGATCATAATTTTTCGCACTAAAATTCAATCTTATTATATTCTGTTAGCTTAATGTGAAACAAACACGCCGTAGTAGTTTTATTGTTGGTACTCCTGCTTCCCGCCTGTGAGAACCAGGCAAGTTCAGACATCTTCAGTATCGCCTACCGCTGCAACAGAGGTAACATGCAGTTGAAGTTGATGTTAGAGGAAGATCCGGAGTTTCTTTCAAACGTAATCACTGCTGATGAAACCTGGCTACATGATTTTGATCCTGAGAGCAAACAGCAAAGCTCAGTGTGGAAATCTCCTTCATCACCAATCCCCAGAAAAGCAAAAGTGGTTGCTTCTGTTGGGAAAGTTATGGTCACCTCATTCTTTGATATTCATGGAATGGTTTATCAGCATGTTGTACCTGCACACACATCAGTAAATGGACAGTACTAAAGGGATGTCCTGAAAACATTGCAAGTCCATATCAGGCGCAAAAGAACACATTTCCGTGAAGCAAGCTGGATGCTGCACCACGATAATGCGCGGCCGCATATTGCCAATGTTGTTGCTGAATATCTTGCAAAAATCAACGTGAAGTGCATCCCTCACCCTCCCTATAGTCCGGATTTAGCCCGATGTGACATTTTCTATTCCCTAACCTAAAGAAATGCCTTCGTGGGAGGCATTAGTGGTGAAGGCTGCGGAGGCGATTTTGAAGGATCTCTCAAAAATGGTTTCCAGTATGTTTTGGAACACCGGCAGAAACGCTGGGACAAGTGCACCGCATTCAGGGAAGACTATTTTGAGAAGGATCATAAAAATTATGAGGATGGGTAAAGGTACGTTGTAACAAAAAATTGTGATCATTCTTTATTGAACAGCCCACGTAAATAAACACATATAAGCTACTACATTCCATCTAAAAACTGACGAAGAGATTTTAGTGGAAATATACGAATAAAAAGAAAGCACTATTAGAAAAAATGTCTCTGTGCGTGGATTTGTGTCCTCGTGAACGACACTCAAAAAATGGAATTTCGTGAAATATCAAATTAGATATTTAAATTAAACATCTTTTTTATTTTCATTTTGATTTATTTTTAGGTGGGAGGAGTTTCGAGAAGTGAAAAGAAAGTTAGACCGCGCTGTCGGCGAACGATTAGACCCTCTGACTCTAACCAACGCGGCCCAGGTTCAATCCCAGGTTAGCGCACGCGGTGGACAACACGGCGTTGGAGCAGCTTTCCTCCAGGATCTCCGGTTTGCACCGCCATCATTCCACTAAATGCTCCATTACCACATTTCCTTTAATTCGTCTCGCCCTCATGCCATCTGCATCTTTCACTCTCATATAAGTCATCCTGGGTTATCTATCTGATCCAGAGTTTCTGTTCCTGAACCCGATGCTTAAAGGCATAAGAGATAGAGATAGATAATCCAGCCCGCCTCGGTAGCATAGATGGTAGCGTGTCTGCCTCACGTTCAAGAAACACCGAGTTCGAATCTCGGTCAGGGTGAGTTACCTGGTTTTACCTTATCCTTAAAGACGAATGTCGGGTAGCTCTAAGCTCTATGGGCCCTGGACTCATTTGAGGATTATTTCACCCATTCCATTCATCCTCCGATATAACTTAACGTTGGAGGACGTAAATTACAAAATAACAACAACAACAACAATAATAATAATAATAATAATAATAATAATAATAATAATAATAATAATAATAATATTATTATTATTATTATTATTATTATTATTATTATTATTATTATTATTATTATTATTATTATTATTATTATTATTATTATTATTATTATTATTATTATTATTATTATTATTCCCCAACTCCATGATAGTACTGTCCCCCACAGGAGAGATAGTCTCCGAAGGACGAGACGCAGGGGGGTTGGCGAAGGTTCCCACACCCTCCCTGGACAGGTTTATGACACCCCAAGTCAGTACAGTTACAGACCATTCAAAAGCATTCTGACGGCTTCTACTTTTGTGAATGAACCTTCTCGGTTTTAGTGTACAGAGTGAATAGGTCGTATGTTTTTAACGCTATGCTCCTTGTGTAGCATACGTTCTCTGCCACACACATTCACTGTCCTTATCCCACTGTGTAAGGCAGCACATTCCTTTCAGGGACCTTTGTGTTGCTGGACAGTAGTAAAATTAGGGAAGCTGAAGAAGAGAAGGGAGTTAAGATAATGCGCAGGGTTCCACATGAGCACCCAACGACGCGAACATATTTAAGAAACTTTCTCCCATCCCGACTACCCTTTAAATTTAACATTTTTCAAGAACTTGTTCATTTTCTTAAAAATGATACTAACAATTTTGATTAAAAACCTCATACTTAAGATATTTTCATGACATGAAACGCATATCTTAATTTTCTGGGAATGATCTCAAAAGCCCTATCCATGTATGGCAATGTCGAGCATTGATACCTCTAGCAAACTGAATTTTAATGAAGCATCTTTGTTCATATTTACTAAACATATTTAGAGCATTATAGATAACAGCCTACAATTAAACTTAATAAAAATGTCTTATTAAATAAAATTACTGTCTTCAAACTCACAGCTTACAAACATTAGATGCTCTTATTTCTCATTGTAATCACCTTACATGATTTACCGCTGATAACACCAAATGCAGGAAGTGTTGCCACTAATTTTTGAATGGCCCATGTATTTTTCACGCCACTAACGTGATTAGTGATTACGTCACGTAACTGTGGAAGATAGTAAACGATATAAACAAATAGCTACCAAATTTATATATGTGGAGTTTGTTCTTAGGTACGAACATAAGCAAATGCTTTCGTTTCCCAACCATGAGAGCTGCATGAGTGCAGTTTGAGCATTTGGAGCACTTGTCACAGAGTTCGTTATTTTTTTCCAAACTCCACAGAAAGAGCAAATGTCAGTGTTGTTTTTAATAACATTTTACATATCAATTTTTCCCATTATCATCTTCGATTTCTTGATATACGAGGGCTCCACATTAAAGAATGTTCACATTTTTTTTGACAATGTACCTTTGCTCATCCTCATAATTTTGATGGTCCTTCACAAAATAGTCTCCCCTGAATGCGATGCACTTGTCCCAGCGTTTCTGTCAGTCTTCAAAGACATGCTGGAAACCATTTATTAACAGATCCTTCAAAATCGCCTCCGCAGCCTTCACCACTACTTCTGATGACGGATAATGCCTCCCACGAAGGCGTTTCTTCAAGTTAGGGAATAGAAAAGTCACATGTGGCTAAATCCATACTACAGGGAGGGTGAGGGATGCACTTCACGTTGATTTTTGCAAGATATTCAGCAACAACATTGGCAATATGTGTCCGCGCATTATCGTGATGCGGCATCCAGCCTGCTTCACGGAAATGTGGTCTTTTGTGCCTGATATGCACTTGCAATGTTTTCAGGACCTCCCTGTAGTATTGTCCAGTTACTGATGTGTGTGCAGGTACAACATGCTGATAAACTATTCCATGAATATCAAAGAATGAGATGACCATAACTTTTCCCAGCAGAAGCAACAACTTTTGCTTTCTGGGGGTTGGTGATGAAGGAGATTTCCACACTGAGCTTTGCTGTTTGCTCTCAGGATCAAAATAATGTAGCCAAGTTTCATCAGCACTGATTACGTTTGAAAGAGACTCCGGATCTTCCTCTAACATCAACTTTAACTGCATGCAGACGTGCATGCGAATGGCTTTTTGTTCGGGAATCAACAGTCTTGGAACCCATCGCGCACAAACACGTCTCATGTGTAATGTTTCTGTCACCAACGTGTGGGTGGCACCCAGTGAAATGTTCAGTATTTCAGAAAGTGATCTTGAGATAATTCGTCGATCCTCTCTCACAATGGCAACAGCAGTGTTGATGTTTTCTTCCGTAAGAGCAGGAACTGGAACACCGGGTCCACCTTCCTTTGAAATTTATTGTCTCCCCTCTTTAAACATTTTAAACCACCTTCGAGCTGTGCTGTAGGAAGAACAAACTCCATAGGCCTCCTGTAACATTGTATAGGCCTCAACTGAAGATTTGTTGAGACGAAAGCGTAATTTCAAAGCCGCATATTGTTCCTCGCGTGTTACCTCCATTGCAGCGGTAGGCGATACTGAACATGTCTGAACTTGCCTGGTTCTCACAGGCGGGTACCAGGAGTACCAACAATGAAACTACTACGGCGTGTTTGTTTCACATTAAGCTAACAATATAATAAGATTGAATTTTAGTGCGAAAAATTATGACCGTAAAAAATTATGATCATTCTTTATTGAACAGCCCTCGTATTTCGAGCTCTCTTTTCTCTTCTTCTGAAGAAAGCCAATCTTCATTTCTGCAATTTTTTCTAGCTGTCTTCTTGTTCTTTTTAGAAGTTCTATCCCCCTAACAACACATTTAGACGAATTACTTCTAAAATATAGGTGTATGTATATTACTGTTGTACGTAAATATAGGAAATATAAGAAACCTGGGATACAAAATCAAGTAAAATTTGTTGCTAATCAATAAAATTTACTAAGCCGATATCTAAATGTCATAACTTGTCTTAAAAGAACACTAGGAAGTTTATCTCTAAATGTTATCAAGAAATAATCATATGATTCCTGTTACGACACGCTGTTGATAAGGCCACACTCGTCCTTGTCCGAAACCTTTTGTCCGAAAGGCCACTTCTTTGCATTTTATCACGTGATCTCCTCTCGTCAAGATTGCACTTTTGAAGATCATCGAGAGGCCTGCTTTCCTGCGTGGTGTATCCCGATGGAAGAATGATATCAAACACAACTTTTTGATATATAGAAGGATGAACGACGAGTAATGGTAAGTAAACAGTATTATTAGTTAAAACAATATTATTACTACCGCAACAATTAGTGCTTTGGTTATGAAAATATACAGGATGATTTATATAGAATAGTGTAGACTATTATGTGTTTCAATTGGGATGATGTTTGTCCTTGAGCGCTACTAATCTCTGTTTCATATAACCTTGCCCCCATGTCTGCCTCACGTTCAAGAGGTCCGGAGTTCGAATCTCGGTCAGGGTGAGTTACCTGGGTAAGGTTTTTCCGGGGTTTTCCCTTATCCTGAAAGACGAATGTCGGGTAACTCTACGCTCCATGGACCCCGGACTCATTTCAGCATCATTTCACCCAATTCATTCATCGTCCGATATAACTTAACGTTGGGGCGAACGTAAATTAAATATATATATATATATATATATATATATATATGTATATGTATATAAATATATACTCATATATATAGATATACTCTTGCCCCGCTGACATGTATCACTCTGCGTGCAACTACCTTCCCCATCACCCTAACTGGCTAATGCTTTCGC
The DNA here is from genome assembly GCA_030765055.1 of Mantis religiosa. Lineage (NCBI taxonomy): Eukaryota > Metazoa > Arthropoda > Insecta > Mantodea > Mantidae > Mantis > Mantis religiosa. The sequence goes on from CM060960.1 coordinate 33,244,576, forward strand.
GCCATAGGCCATAGGCGGTGCCTTCCCGTCACATTGCAACCTGCAGTAAACGTCATAATAATTGCCAGGAAGATAGATAAAATCACACAAATAAGAATATGAAGGCATGCAAAAGTAATGAAGTTTATAATGAAACTGAGCAAGTTGAAACTAAATGAATGAGCAATGAAACTGAAACAAGTTTATAATGAAAGGCCTTTGGCCTTTTCGACTGGATTTTTTAAACCAGCACACATACCTTGCAAAAATGCTTGTCTTTCAGTCTTAAAAGTCGTGTCACGCCATACTTGTCGTGTGTCCTTCATTAACCCATCTCGTCAAGGTACTATATTATGCGACTTGTATCTCGGTACAGTCTGATTGTCCTTAAATAACGTGTTCGCCACACAGCAATATCGCTCCTGGAGTGGTAAGTTTTCCTGTTGTCTCAATTTCATGTCGCGATGTTCCTACGCATCTAACACACCTGTAAGTTCAGAGCACAGCTGTTCGACTTCTCTCTCTGACATAGACGGATTCTTCTCTGTGAGTGCATTAAACATATGCAACACAATTCTTCATACGCCGCTTTGTAAAGGTTTTCCCTTGCGATGCTTTACCGAAAAGCTGACGGTAGACTCTGCCATTATACACATAATAAGTACACGCGCAATAAACGATCAATAAAATAATTTAGCTCTCGCACTCGGCACAACACACCTTCGATGGCGATATATGACTAATCCAGTTCAAAACAAGGTCAGTGATAAAAGTCATATAAACAAATATGTCATCACTACCACTAAATCACGTGTTATCGTGCCATGTGATTGAGAGCAAAGGAGCCTCCTCTTTACTTCATTTAATAATTAACATGCATTTCAGATAAATCAACTCTGTTGCGTAATATATTTAATTCAAACAGTTACGAAAATGTAAATTTGACAATTCTCTTCCAACATATAAACATATATCACCATGTTAAATAACGAACTAATTTTTACCGCACAACAGTCTGCACCACAACAGCCAATGAGATGTGATAAGGTCACGTGACCGTTAAGAGATACGGGGCAAGCTTATGTGAAACAAGGATTAGGTGAGCAACCAATTGGAGTACTGCAGTGTCATATTGCATTCCCTCTAAGTGGTGTGTGACGAGCGCCAAACTAATCAGTCTCTAATAAATACTATTCGCGCTAAGTCAAAACTTTATATTTTGCAGAAACTGATCCACGAGGAAGGAAAGAGTAATGTATTTAACATAACCGTAAAAACCCCATATTTTAACTCAAATTGTTTTCCTAATCAAATAAATAAATACCATTATATTATAACAACGCATTGCGACTTAAGCGCTGTAATGAATATCATTATTGGTTGGCATGCATGCGTGAACGTATATTTAAAATTACTCAGAACTGAAACGTAAACATTTGACATGACGTGATAAAAGAAATATGTAGTTTGAATAAGCCAAGGTGTTTGTTAAATTCGATGAGAGGAAACAATACACTTCCTGCTGATCTGGCAGAACTCTCTACGCGGCGGAACGCCAGACATACACACTAGCGACCACGGTTACGAGGACTAGCTGACCCTTCTTTTTGTGACACGAGAAGCTTAAATACGAGGCATGTTTTTTAAGTCAGTGCCGTTTTGCGATTCCGCCACCGCAGCGCTACGGTTGGCGTTCCGCGCATACGCGCTGGTTACCTACATCTCTTGTCTACACACTGACGCCATTACAGTCTGATTCTTCAATGTATACGTTGATTACTGAGTGTTTAAGATGCCTCCGAAAATCTTGAGTCCCGCCGATTGTGAAGTACGGGCTGTTATACGATTTCTTAGTGCTAAAGGCGTAAAACCGATCGATATTCATCGTGAGATCTGTGAAGTTTACGGACAAAACATTATGAGTGATGGAATGGCAAGGAAATGGGTAAGAGCATTTAAAGATGGCCGCACAGATGTGCATGATGAAGAACGGAGTTGGCGTCCTTCGGTCGTTACTGAAGATTCGGTGCAGAAAGTGGACGAAAAGGTGAGAGAAAACAGACGCTTTACAATTTCATCATTGTGCGACTATTTTCCTCAATATTCTCGTAGTGTTTTGTATCGCATTGTGACCGAGAACTTGAAGTACCGGAAATTATGTTCACGTTGGGTTCCGAAAATTTTGACGGATTTGCACAAAACCCAACGTTTAGGCAGTGCATTGACTTTCCTTGAGCGGTACCACAATGAGGGTGAAGATTTTTTAGACCAAATTGTTACTGGTGACGAAACATGGGTGGCCTAAGTCACACCAGAATCGAAACAATCCATGGAATGGCGACATTCATCATCACCCACAAAAGTGAAGTTTAAGCAAACAATTTCTGCCCGGCAAATCATGTGCACAGTTTTTTTGGGACATACTCACCGAGGTCTACTTCCCATAAGCCCCAGCCCCGTAGGACCGGGAACCCGGGCCTCACTGTTATTTCCATTAGGACAGCACCTATTTTATAAGCTGCCCCCCCCCCCGCCTGCACACGGCAAGCAGGACGGATGTGGATACGCCACATACGCGCCAGTCCTTAATGAACCAGCTACCAAATAACCTTGGTAGGGCCGCCAGTGTCTAGCTGACCAGCTACTAGCTCTGCAGGCTAGTCCCCGGGACTTATGAGGCAACCCTCTACCCCCTCCAGGCGGCCCTTGGCGGCCTGGCCAGAGGTACCCAATTGCCCGTGGGTGACGGGAACCACCACCCCCTCGAGACCAACCCAATCCGAACAGCTCCCATTCGGGAGGGGCTCGTTATGTTCGGCCCGAGGTTCCTCTAGTAACGTCAGAGGTACCACGAGTGCTAGGGGTCCGTAGCGCCCGCACTTTGGCAGCTAAAAGGGACGGATCCCTTCCCCTACGGGGAGTTTTTTGGGACAGGAAAGGAGTATTGCTAGTGGAGTTTCTGCCTCGTAATGAGACAATCAATGCAGCATCTTATTGTGAGACATTGAACAATCTGCGCCGTGCAATCCAGAACAAAAGACGTGGCAAGTTGAGTAAGGGTATCGTTTTGCTGCATGACAATGCCCGTCCACATGTGGCTAATCGGACCAAAGATCTCATCAAATCTTTTCAATGGGAAACTCTAGATCATCCTCCATACAGCCCTGATCTGGCGCCCAGCGACTACCATTTGTTCCTGCACTTGAAGAAACATCTGGGCGGTCAGCGTCTTCAAGACGATAACGAAGTCAAAACAGTTGTGATACAGTGGTTAACAAGTCAGGCGGCAGAATTTTATGAGGAGGGTATTCAAAAACTGGTGCCACGTTATGACAAGGGCCTCAATATTCACGGAAATTATGTAGAAAAGTAGATTAAGGTACAGGCTTTCATGTAAAAATAAAATTATTGCGTAATCTGTGCACGTATTTTTTTAAATTCCAAAACGGTACTGACTTAAAAAACATGGCTCGTACAAGCTGCCTGAACGAAAAGACTCAGCAAGGGAAGTGGCAGCCTCCATTTGAAAACGTCCGAACAGAAAAAGATTTCTTCTCCACTTCCGTACCTTGTTATTGCAATCGCGCTGAAGTAATATATTTACTGTTGGTATTAAATGCCATTAAATTGTGATTTATTTAAAAACCTTGCAAGGTCACCACTGGTTGATCTGGAATTCCAGGTTTCATGCTACAACGTCACACAAAGTTTATCGTCAGTGAAAATTCCGGCCATGAATACAAGGTCGCCAATTACGTCACACGGTCAGCTGTGATGGTCACCTCCCTGTCCAACAGCTCAGCACACATTCACCTGCGGAAACCAGCTGATGGGCAGTCACAGGCGCGTTCATCAATTGTTCTTCACGACTTATATATCTCGGAAAATAAATAACTCGATGACATTACATGTTTAGTATTACAAGAAAACAAACATCAAACTGAACTATCCAAACGTTCTCAATGTTTTCAGTGCTATAATTATATGTAGTTTATAATTAACCATTTTTCTAATCCAGTGGATAGCAGCACTCGTAAATAAAATCTAGTGGATTTCGTTGTTCATCTGTTGACAGCTGCTCACCAAAGTTTCAGCCATTTTGGATGCTCAGTTGTTATGTAACAGTTGTTTGAGCGAGTTGATCGGAGTGTTTTTATGAAAATGGACAAAACCGAGTATCGAGCTGTCACCAAATATTTGTTTTTGAAAGGCTATACGAGTGCGCAAATCAAAGATGAGTTGGATTCTGTGTATGGGGACTGTGCACCATCATTTACCACAGTGAAATTTTGGGCAGCTAAATTTAAACGTGGCCGTAAGAGCTTGGGTGACGATGAACGTTCGGGACATCGCAAAACTGCAACTACCAACGAAAACATCGCCAAAGTTCACCAAATGGTGCTAGACGACCACCGAATTAAAGTGAGAGAGATAGCAGAGGCTATGCACATATCAAAATAACGTGTGTGTCACATATTAAATCAACATTTAGACATGAGAAAGCTGTCCGCGAGTTTGGGTGCCGCGTTTGCTCACGTTAGAACAAAAACGTGTTCGAATGAACATTTCCAACGCTCTGTTAGCGCAGTTTAGGTGCAATAAATCCGAGCTTTGGCGCCGATTAATTACTGTAGATGAAACTTGGACTTACAATTATACCTAAAACAAAAAATACAGTCCAAGCAGTGGACTGCAAAGGGAGAACCGGCTCAAAAAAAAAAAAAAAAAAATATTTTTCGACTGGGAAAGTAATGGAGACTGTTTTTTGGGATACTCATTGAGTTATTTTAATCGATTATCTTTAAAAATGAAAAACCATTACAGGAGCACACTACGCATCATTACTTGACCAGCTGAAGGCAGAACTTCCGTAAAAAAAGACCACATTTGCAGAAAAAGAAAATCCTGTTTCACCAAGACAGCGGACCGTCTTAACACCTCAGCGGTTGCAATGGCGAAAATCCACGAATTACGGTTTGAACTGCTTCACCATCCGCCTTACTCACCAGATCTAGCCCCAAGGGACTTCTTTTTGTTCCCTCATCTGAAAATTGCTCTCGGAGGACAGAAATTTTCGTCAAATGAAGAGGCAATCACCTTCGTGGACAATTATTTTGCAGAGAAAAACGCCGAGTACTATTTGGACGGGTTACAGAGATGGGAGCATCGCTGGGAGACGTGTGTAGAGTTACAAGGAGACTATGTTGAAAAAAAAAAATTCTGAAAAAATGTCTTGTATCTTTATTAGTTCGGAAACTTTTCAGACCAGCTATGTATTCTTATTTTAAAATCTACTTATCTTAATCATATTAAACCTCTGAGTAACAGTTTACACATTTCGTTACATACGAGTGCAAGGAAGGATACAGGAAAACCAAGCGATAGTCGAATGTTTTGAAGTTAGTCGATATACGCTGGCCTTGAAATTCTACTCTTTCTTTGACATTGCGAGAAACAACCAAATATCGGCAACGCTCTTTACAAAATGGGTGTTAAAATTTAAAGCCATTAATAACGGATATCTCTAACAATGTCAAAAAATGACATTCGTAATAAATTGCAGGTTTTAAAAAGATTTACCTTTTTATATAGTAGTTTTCGTTTATTTCTTGAGATTTAACCTTTATACACAATTCCTTTCGAGTGAAGAGGACTTAAAAAGGCTATTCTCAGAATCACTATTTGACATGTAAATATAAAATGCATTATTTTAATCAATATTATGAAGCCAGGTTTAAGAAAATATAAAAAGAAAAGATGGAGAACAGTTCCATGTAAAGGATAGTTTCGTGTAAGAGTTTATTACTTTTTTTTTTTTAATTTTAGAGTTTTGGTATTACTGAATATTTTTATGGTATTAGATAATTATGGTATCAAAAATGAAAGTATATTTGAAATTTGAAGTACTACTATTATCTTAAAAAAAAAAAAAAAAAAAAAAAACAACATTACTCGATGATTCGGATCGAGGATTCTTCCATCACCAAAAGGTAGAAATTTACATCCATAGGACATCCAACATTTTCAGAACCATCATGGATAGACTCAACATGAATAATTCAATTCAATGACCGGTATTTGAACCACGGATCTCCTGGTTTCCGTCCAGTCCCTCTAACCCATTGAGCTACCAGGGCCAACTTGCCGTTCTGACATCAGATTCTCCAACTGACTCATATATTTCCCCGGTAAACCACTAGGGGCTCTCAATTCGTGATACACCTTTTGTGGCGAGTAAGTACTCCTAAGCTTCACCATTAAACTCTTACTATTTAAGTTAAATGGTGGAAATTAATGCATGACTAGTGTAAAGAAATTATTGATTTCCATCAATTAACTTAAATAATAAGAGTTTAATTATGATATTAAGTCGCCACAAACGTGTATCTCGAATCGAGAGCCCCTAGTGGTCTAACGGGGAAATATACTAGTCAATTGGAAAATTTAATGTTATGACGGTAAGTTGGCCATGGTAGCTCAACGGATTAGAGCGACTGGACGGAAACCAGGAGATCCGTGGTTCAAATCACGGCCATGGCACTGAATTTTTCATGTTGACTCTATCCATATAATAAACCTTAGCCTATGCACTATCATGAAGAAGTTAACGAAGTCGAGATCTTCAGTTTGCATGAGGATCAGGGGATATTGCAATCTGTTATATGGAAGAGTGGGACTGTACGAAATTACAATTAGGGGTATAAAAGGAGATTCGCTATAACACCCTCCAGGTCATTATATACAATCTTCATTAAGAAACTAGAGTTATATAGAACTAACTGATTTTATAGATTCATAAATGTTGTCAAATATTTTCTTATTTTCATATACTATCTGTCTTTCAATTTTTGCTCGCTAAACTATCATGAACTGTAAAAACAAAAGTAAAAATACTAGAATTGTCGGTGTCCAACCAATGGTGTCGATCTTGTAGCACGTATTACTAATTGAAAAGAATGCATTACTTGTGTACGTTATTAAATTGCAACAAAGGTTACTTAACACTGAATGTATTGATTTTCAATGTGAGATATCCTGACATCTTTACGTCCTTTCAAACTGTCAACAAAGCTGATTCTTCCGGTTAGTGAGTAGTTCGGGTGTTTAGCACGGCCGCGCTGCAGTCACCCACTGTCACCCAAGGATTCCACACAGTGCTGCCCTCTATAATACCGGAGGTAAACCATGTTTACGCGCTGAATCCAAAACAACATCGCACAGCCCGATTTCACCAGCATATGTTAAAATCGACGTTAACAAATGTAACGGAAAAATTGTCATAGCGCTAACACTACTGTTACATTTCTTGCATTTCACCGACCTGTTTTCTGAAAATGTTAACAAACACGTGCTAACGCCAGGAAACTTGTAAATATTACAGCTATAGAAGGCTATGGATGAGTCGTATTATTTTCTGAGCGTACTACGATGCACCTTTGTTTTCATTTTCGTCTGCACACAACTGTAAAAATGGCGAGTGAACAAAATCGCAAACAAAAGCCGTGAGACAAATTTCTCATCCATGGAGAAAAAATTGTTAATTGAATTGCTGACAAAGTGTAAGGATATAGTGGAAAATAAGAGGACGGATACGGTGAAGGGAAAGATGCCACGTTGGAAAATATTGGAAACAAATTTAATTCAAATGCATGTGTCACTACTACAAACACCAAACAACTTTGTCAATATTACGTAAATTTAAAACGAGATACGAAGAACAAGTGACTTGTACGTTTCAAGACGGGAGATGGACAATGTATTATCCACATAATTCAGTGAATTATAAAATAGCAAGGTTATTAATACTTGAAGCAAAGGTGAGATCGGCATATTCCTTTCGATGCATGTTCTAACTCAGTAATATGTAAATTTAAAACGAGGAGCGAAGAAGGACGAGTGACTTGAACGTTTCATGACGGGAGGTGGATAATGTATTATCCACATAATTCAGTGAATTATAAAATCACAAAGTTGTTAATATTTGAAGCGAAGGCGAGATCGGCATATTCCTTTCGATGCATGTTCTAACCTCTCTTGTACTTCCGCAGTAACCTTCATAGCAACTTGTTTCGACAGTCTATACCTCTGTAGAACATTTTCTTCTGATAGCTCCTCAAAATAATTTCTCCTCATTACGAATGCCATTTAGACGGTCTTAAATATAGCAAATCGACATCAACAGCTGAGTTCATGCTCGCCATCTTGACTATTTACAATTGTTAAGGACTTAACATCAGAAATTTGGTTTGTTAGTTTAACAAGAGATTGTTCTTCGGTTGACTCTTCAAATCATTTGTGATGAGTGACAGAATCGAGAGTTTCATCATGTAAACTTGTTCACCCATTGTATAGCAGTTTCCAATATTATTATATAATTTCCTTTAGTTGACAGTACATTTCTGCAAGTTTCAACAACCAAGCATTTAGAATTCCAATACCCCTCACCTCATAATTTTGTACTACATCATGCATTCTGAACAATCACAGAATGCACAAAAAGAATTTGTTTCTCCATAGTCACTTCCTGGATTAACCTAGTATACCTTGCTGGCTGAATTCTGAAATACACATATAAGCTAATGTAAAACAAATTTGAACTTACCGAAGACGCCTGCGTCGTTCTGCCAAAGCTGATAACATATTATTTAGACTGTTCTCTCTAGTGGGAGGGCGTCCGTCTGCGTGCTGCTTATGATTTTCCGGGAATATATCTCCATCCTCATCCGCAGATAATTCCTCATCGTCCTGCCCCACAATGAAGTTGACTTTCTCCTGTTCCTTTTCCGTCGTTGCCATCGCAGGACTGTCACCTATAACATAATTATATAGAGCATAAGTACATGATAGCTGCCAGTATTCTATGAAATCTATAGTTAATTTTAAAATTATGCTGACATCGATGTTCACAGCAGTAAAACAAAACCAACTCCTAGTACCTGTTTATTCCGTGTAGAGATGGTACAAGGGTCATTTGATAAGTCTGGTAAATTTCCATGAAGGGATGGCAATTTTTTGTTGCAACTTTGTGAGTGGTAAGCTTGATTGTTGAAAAGACTGTACAGAAAATTTGAATGTGCTACAATAATGTTGATGATATTTTTGCTATTGTTCCTGATAAACTCATAAACAATTTACTAAATTTGCAAGGTAAGTTGATATAATTTACATTAGAAATTAAAATTAATGGATTTCTTCCTTTTCTAGATCTAGAGATAATAATAAATAATAATAAATTAAACTTTGTTATTTATAGGAAGTCTACTCAAATTGATAATTATATAAAAAATAAAAGTTTTTACCCTTTTTCACATAAATTTGCTGTTTTCATTAGTTTCATTTATAGATTAATAAATATATCCCTGAATAAAGATGAATTTAATAAAGAATATAAACATATTATTAATACTGCTATAATTAATGGTTTTAACAAAGACTTTATAAATAAAAAATTGAAAACTTCAAATATCAAAGAAAAAAATTAAAGAGTCTGGTATAACGCCAGTTCCTCAAAATAAATATAGTATTACAAATTTACTGCATTTCTCTAAAAAAGATAAAATACCCAATAATAAAAAATCTGGCATTTATCAGTTTAATGGTTTCGATTGTGATAAAGTTTATATTGGAAAGACAAAACGTAATTTAGAAACCAGAACGAAAGAATATTTTCGTAACATTAAGTATAATTAAACTGATAAATCGGTCGTAGCAGATCATGTTTGGTCATTTATTCATGAAATAAATCCAGAAGTTAAATTATTAAAACAATTCAATGATCCGATACATTTAATGGTTTGGGAAAAGATATTTATTTTAAAAAATAAATATCGCGTAATGAATATTGAAATACCGGCAGTCGATTCTGTTTTTAAATTTGTTTTATTTTTAGATTTTGGTAGTACTAACAAGAACATATTAACATCTAGCGTTCGTAACGATGACTACAGCTTTTTTGTTTCCGGCTGACGATGTGTAAAATTTTTACATGAAATCGCGATCCCGGACAATTTATAAGAAAAGTGTCATCATTTTTTATAAGTGAAGCTTTAAGTATATGTGTTTGCTTCACTGTTAATAGCTTCATAATTTACGTATTTATACAGTTCATTGTTGACAGTCATCTCAACTGGTCAGTGTGATAGCTGCGATTGAAAATGGAAGGGGGGGGGGGGAAAGAGAGTTTCATGCTGTCATTAAATATTTTCATTTGAAGGGCTGGACTGCCGCACAAGTCAAAACTGAATTGGATGTAGTTCACGACGACCTTGCACCAACACTGAAGATACTTTTGGATAAATGAATTTCAACGTGGCCGTGGAAGCACTGAAGATGAATGGGCTCTGCTCACCAAATTGAGGTCATTACACAGGACACCATTCTAAAAAAATCTACGATATGATTATGCAAGATTGCCAAATCAAAATTCGTGAGATTTCTGAGGCTGCAGGCATCTCAAATGAGCGAGTGCACAATATCCTGTATGAAAAATTGACAATGAAAAGGCTGTGTGCAAGATGGGTGCTGCGCTTGCTCACAGCTGACCACAAGCGCACCTGGTAGAATACTTCTACCGAGTGTCTGGCGATGTTTAATCGCAATCTACAAGGCGTTTTGCACCGATTTATGGCCGTGAATGAAACTTAGATCCATCGTTACACACCAGAGTCAAAACAATGGACAAAGGCTGGTGAAAATGTACAAAAGATGGCAAGGACCATTTTGTGAACTGATAAGGTGATGGTCACTTACTTTTCAGGGACTTACTTTGCGTTGCTGGACAATTCTTGGAGAGAGACTTCACCCAATGGGGCACGAGACAACGGACACGCTCGCGCACTCATCTGTTCCAAATTAGATTATGGTAGTATCGTTTACGGCTCAGCACGACCATCTGTGCTGAAGAGATTAGACACAGTCCATAATTGTGGCATACGTATAGCAGTTGGGGCATTTCCAACGAGCCGAGTTATAAGCCTGTATGCTGAGTCTGCAGAACCTCCTCTGCAGTACAGGCGCAACATGTTATTAGCAAATTATGGCTGTGGACTTAATTGCATGCCCACACATCCAACATTTACGCCGTTCTTTAATACCTTCATGGACGTGCGTTATAGCAACACTTCTATTAAACCAAAGCCACCTGGTTTTCGTTTCCGGGAGCTCCTTAGACATCTTAATACTGAAATGCCCAAGATGTATCCTAGGGGGGAGAGGACATACCCTCCTTGGTTGTGCAGAGCGTCCCACGTTGATCTGGGCATGACAAAATATGATAAATCTACCATGTCTATGTCTAGTATCCGCACATGGTTTTTAGAATTTTTATCGCGATATGAGGACCATTTTGTAATTTATACTGATGGCTCCAAGAACTCAAATGGTGTTGGTTGTGCTTACGTGTGTGGAATCGAACCATATACATTCGGATTCCACACTAGCACTTCCATTTTTACTGCAGAGCTTTATGCAATATACCGGGCCATTTTACACGTACGTCGACGAAAGTTGGGGGACTGCTTAATCCTAAGTGATTCCCTCAGTGCACTTCAAAGCCTACGGCAGCTGTACAACTACCACCCTATTGTGCAGCGTATACAGGATTCCCTCCAAAATTTTGTTTCATTGATATATTGTATTACCTCATTGCCAAAAGCGATTACAGGAGCTATATTAGCTTCATTTCTATTTGATAGTGAAATATGCATACTTTGTGTCAGTTTAATATTAAGTAGTAATTTATTATTAGTTAGCCAATGCATCATATTTGTCATCACAGTATTAGCATAATGTTGCAATTCAGAATTATTGCAGCCTCTGATTATTATATTAGTGTCGTCAGCATATAGAATAGTTTCTGTATGGGGAATATTAAGTGGAAGGTCATTAATATATACTAGAAAAAGCAGTGGTCCCAGGATAGAACCCTGTGGAACCCCACATCTCACAATTTCAATATTGGAATTAATATTATGACCATTTAATTCATTATTAACTACAGTATACTGTCTTCTACCCTCAAGGTAGGATTCAAACCAATTATGAGATACCCCTCTTATACCATAAGCTTCAAGTTTGGATAATAGAATATTATGGTCAACCAAATCAAATGCCTTAGACAAATCCATAAAAATCCCAATAGTATAATTATTTGCCTCAAACCCTTCTAATGTTTGTTTCATAAAGGAGTATAGTGCATTAGAAATATTAACTACAGTATACTGTCTTCTACCCTCAAGGTAGGATTCAAACCAATTATGAGATACCCCTCTTATACCATAAGCTTCAAGTTTGGATAATAGAATATTATGGTCAACCAAATCAAATGCCTTAGACAAATCCATAAAAATCCCAATAGTATAATTATTTGCCTCAAACCCTTCTAATGTTTGTTTTATAAAGGAGTATAGTGCATTAGAAATTGATTTATTTTTCCTAAATCCATTTTGTTTATCACTGAATACATATTTTTCAAGAAAAGGAGATATCCTGTTGAACATAACAGTTTCCAAGATTTTTGAAAACCCCGATTGAACTGAAATAGGTCTATAATTATCAACACATTTAGATTGGTGTCAACAGCACTTCATGTAAAATTCACTTTGAATACTAATTGAGACCATAAAATTGGTTCAACTGTCACCACAAAATTAAATGTCGGCAAGGCCACTTAGGGGTCAGCTTTGAGAGCTCCAAGCGGCAAAAAAGGGCAAACACCGCTCGGTCGCTTGAATGCGTAGGAATCCGACTGAGTGCCGAGGCTTTAAGGGATGTGAGCGCGCTATGCTCTGACACGTTTGCCGCACAATAAATCAAATTTGGGCCTCCATGCCGAATCTCCTCCGTAACGCACACCAGTTCAGCCTTAATGAAACGAAATGAAACGATCTTAAGTGTTTTAATTACTTTATTACAATCATTAACACCAATTTCAAACACCTTTAAAGGCCGTCTTGGATATACCACGTGGCTGGTTGACAAATGAGTTACGCATGTAGGTAGTTGCTGTTTTGTTCACTCCGGTTTCATGTACTGACAGATACAAGCGCTCTTGTGGTATTTCTTACCTACTGGAGCCCGTTCTTTTAGTCGGAACGAAGGATGACCAGGTTTCTCAACAAAACCTTGAGGACTTCATTACCAGTCCTGCATGCACTGTTGTTAGACTTCTTTCAAGGCTGTTCACTAATGACCCATTAGCTTTTACTCAATAGATTGAACAAAATTGCACCTTAACATGGCCGGTTTTCGAAAAATGCGTTTCCCTATACAGACGCGTATTCCTTTAAACAGATAGAAAATTTGTAAAATATGTCCATTGTTTTTAGTTTCTCTGTTATATATTAATGCCCGACTTCACCAACAGATGTTAAAATCGACGTTAACAAATGTAACGTAACAAATGTCACAGCGCTAACACTACTGTTAAATTTCTTGCATTTCACCATCCTGTCTTCTGATAAGGATAACACGTGTTATCCCCATAAAACTTGTAAATATTACAGCTATAGAAGGCTATGGGTGAGACGTATTATTTTCTGAACGTACTGCGATGCGCTTTTGTTTTCATTTTCGTCTGCATACAGCTGAAAAAATGGCGGGTAAACAAAATCGTAAACAAAAGCCGTCAGACAAATTTCTCATCAATGGAGAAAGAATTGTTGATTGAATTGGTGACGAAGTATAAGGCTATCGTGGAAAATAAAAGGACGGATGCGGTGAATCTAAAAAAGAAAGATGTCACGTGGGAAAAAAATTGGAAACGAATTTAATTCCAATGCACGTCAGTACTACAAGCACCAAACAACTTGTCAGTATTACGTAAATTTAAAACGAGGTGTGAAGAAGTACAAGTAACGAGTGACTTAAACGTTTCAAGACGGGAGGTGGACAGTGTTCAGTAAATTATAAAATCGCAAAGTTATTAATACTTGAAGCAAAGGCGAGATGGGAATATTCCTTTCGATGCATGTTCTAACTCAGTATTACGTAAATTTAAAACGAGGAGCGAAGAAAGGCAAGTGACTTAGAACGTTTCAAGACGGGAGGTGGACAGTGTATTATCCACATAGTTCAGTAAATTATAAAATCGCAAAGTTATTAATGCATGAAGCAAAGGTGAGATCGGCATATTCCTTTCGATACATGTTCTAGCTCAGTATTACGTAAATTTAAAACAAGGAGCGAAGAAGGATAAGTGACGAGTGACTTGAGCGTTTCAAGACAGGAGATGCAAGTGTATTATCCACATAATTCAGTGAATTATAAAATAGCAAAGTTATTAATACTTGAAACAAAGGCAAGATCGGCATATTCCTTTCCATGCATGTTCTAACCTCTCTTGTACTTCCGCAGCAACGTTCATAGTAACTTGTTTTGACAGTCCATACCTCTGTAGACAATTTTCTTCTGATAGCTCCTTAAAATCATTTCTCCTCATTGGCCGTACTCTATTACGAATGCTATTTAGATTGTCGTAAATATAGCATCAACAGCTGAGTTCATGCCCGCCATCTTGACTATTTACAATTGTTAAGGACTTAACAACAGAAATTTGGCTTATTAATTTAACAAGAGATTTAACACTAGTGTCAAGCTAACACTTGGTGAAAGGCAAATTTTGTTACAACTATTGTTAAACTTCTGTTAAGTCTTAACATCTGTTGGTGAAATCGGGCATAAGTCGATATTAGATATTCCACCCCAAAATTCGATACCAAATACTCGTTTTGAAACTCTTTGAGTAAAAAAAAAAAAAAAAAAAATTAGAAAGTCGTCGATCTAGTCTCAAGCGACTTCTTTTTGTTCCCTCATCTGAAAACTGCGCTCGGAAGACAGAGATTTTCGTCAAATGAAGAGGCAATCACGTTCGTGAACAATAATTATGCAGAGAAAAACGCTGAGTACTATTAGGACGTGTTACAGAGATGGGAGCATCGCTGGGAGAAGTGTGTAGGGTTACAAGGAGACTATGTTGAAAAATAAAATAATAAAAAATTCTGAAAAAAAATGTCGTGTATCTTTTATTAGGTCGGAAATTTTTCAGACCACCTTAAGTATGAGCACGCAATTTAATCCTCAGCACAGTACATAATTTTATGGATGGCTGGCTATATTGCAACGAGTTAGTTACATAACGTACAAGCAAATTCCGAACAAGTTTCAGGGATATCTTCGTATATACACGTGTGTATTCAGCGGACTCACATGAGCTTCTCAACATCACAGACAGGATTGAATTAGTGATAAACAAACATGTGTAAAAAAAAAAGGCAGAAAAAGGAATGTTGTGAAACAGGCGGTCGATATTGGGTATGGCTGGTTTAGTTTAAGTAATCCAAGAATGTTAAAAAAAACCGGTCAGGTATCTAATCTGCGTATTAAGTAGCACATGTATGACATCACATATTATTTGGGAAATTGTAGAGACAGACTGGAAGTTCAATGCCATAGCCGGGATTTGAAATTTTTTCCGGCAAACCACTGGGAGTTCTGATATATAGGTCGTTTGGTAAGTCTGGTAAATATATATATATATACAGTCAGAAAAATAGGTTCCGTCAAGGTCCACAAAATACTCGTTGACGGTGACCATCACTTCTTCATTTGATGAAAATTTCTTACCACAAAGCCAAATTTTCAAGTTTTGGAACAGGAAGAAGTCATTTGGGGCTAAGTCTAGTGAGCACGGTGAATGAAGAATCAATTCAAAGCGCAACTCACGCACTTTCGCCATTACAGTTGCTGATGTGTGAGATGGTGCATTGTCCTGGTGAAAGAGCACTTTTGCCTTTCAATCTCCGTCAGTTTTCAGTCAACTCATGCCGCCACGATCTAACAATGAAGCTTAACTCCAGTTATAATTCTGCCATTTTCCAAGTAGTCTGTGAGGATTATTCTTTGATTATTCCCAAAAAAGCAGTGGCCATCACCTTACCAGCTGACAAAATGGTCCTTTCCCTCTTTGGTGCCCTTTCATCAACATTTGCCCATTATTTTGACTCTGATATGTAATGATATATCCAAATTTCATCCAAGGTCACAAATAGGCGCAAAAACCCTTGCGGATTCGAGTTATCATCGCCAGACACTCGGTAAAAATGTTCTTCCGCATGCCTTTTTGGTAGACTGTAAGCAATCGCGGCACCCATCTTGCACATAGTTTTTTCATTGCCAAATTTTCATGCAAGATATTGTTCACTCGCTCATTTGAGATGATTAATGTTTATCCGCAAATTGTGATGCCATTCTTCTTTTTGTACTTTTAACATTAAATCGTTCATCATATTACTGTTACACGTGAAGAATTAACTTTAAAAGACAAGGCTTGCCGTCTCATTGCACTGACAGCAATAAGTTGCCTCGCAAGGTCATCCACACGAATCTGTACGTTCCGAGGTGCCGGTGAGCGCCACTGGCAACATAACGATTATTTAGAACTGGAGGAAGTTGGACGTCCGGTCTCGGGGGTTCTATCACCGACCGGTCCAGAATGGGTCAGTCAACATATTCTTGAAGAATGGAACCAACAATAGCTAACAACTCCAAATGGAAGTTTAACAAAAACATTATTTTTCCCTAGTGTATATGACAGAGGAAAATGTGAAACTCTTGTACCAAATTTTGTTTCGACACAATTTTTAAGTGGACATGGTAAATTTGGTGAATACTTATCACGTTTTCACTTAACATCTAACCCCGAGTGCATGTGTGGTGAAGAATTTCAAACTGTGGTTCATCTCCTTTTCTGTTGTCCCATTTGCTGGAGAGAAAGACAAGAATTAATATTCAAGCTAGACTCTCTAGGAACTGAATTTTCTGCTCCGCTCGCATCTTTGCTAATGAAGCCACAACAGTGTAAGTACTTCATGATGTTTATAAACTCAGTGTTTAAACGTCTGAAATAGTTTAAATTAATATGCATCAGATTAAAACATATTTTCTTCCTTCTGGTATTTAAAATATTTTTGTTAAAATTGTATATTTTTATGTATCAACTCTAAACCTCATATACCACTGTGTAAAATAGGGTTCAATAAATCTGGATAAATAAAAAAATGGGTCAGTCATAAATTAACGCAATTTGAATCTGAAAGTGAAATCGCTTGGACATTCCATTATTCTTTCAACAAAAAGTAATGTAAAATTGGATACACTTTCTTCAATTTATTAGCTGCTGCCGGCGGCAACAGAGGCAACATTAAGGCCACGCCAGTGATAGGAACACTGCCCTTTGCACTGTCGTGGCTCCTTGGGTCGGACGCCTATTTTCTGCTCTCCTCGTCCTTCTCACGGGGATGCCCCACTTGGGGCATAGACACAATATACCAAGTTTGACCTCCGTGCCGAATTTCTTCCGTAGCGTAGTCCAGTTCAGTATCAAATTCGTATAAATATTTTAAAATTTTGTTCGTTGACCCATCAAATATTTTATTTAGTCAGTAATGTTCATTGATGCAGTTGGTATCCCCTTCATTTTGGATATTCCTCTGAAAGTGTTCACCCAAGAGTACGACCCTGCCTGTGTAGCGCAGATGGTAGTGTGTGTACGTCATGTTCAAGAGGTCCCAGGTTTGAATTCAGTCAGTGTTAGTTATCTGGATAAGGCTTTTTTTTTTTTCTGAGGTTTTCCCTTAACCTAAAAGACGAATGTCTGGTAACTCTAAGCTCTAAGAACGCTGGGCTAATTTGAGTATAATTTCAACCATGTCACTCATCCTAAGATATGACCTAACGTTGGAGGACATATGACAGTGTATTTCAGTTATTTCTGCACTGCACCATCTGCATCCGCTGCTGTACACACCTAAGTAAATATTTATTACTCAGGCTTGCGATGCAAGTTCAAGTGCAAGGTAAATTTGTCAGTTCAGACAAGCAATACATATTACGTACTATTTGAGTGGCTGGTTGGTGTAAGCGTGCAAGTGCACTTAACTCTCACCATAGCGACTCGAGTTGACAGTTGACTTCCTTTTAACTTCTCTAATAAGTGCTATATTGCATCCAAAAGTTCGATATTGAAAGTTTACCGAAATACACGTTTTGAAAGTCTGTATCTAAACATAGCGTTTTAAAAGAACCTCAAAAGCGTAGTCTGTTATGCACCAAATTGGATTTAAATTTGGCCGTTTCCAAGAATCTGACCCGAAGATATTCAAGAACATAACCCAACCCCAAGTCACCATTTACATAAACTTTTTTTCCAAATACCTCGATTTTTCTCAGAAACGACTTAATGATTTTAATTAAAGTACTACAAGAGAGATATTTTTCTGGATAAATGAGATGCAAAATAAGACCTGAAGCTTTCCTGGGGACGAATATGCTCAAGTTGTCCTCGGGAAGCAAGCCAGGTGAAAAGACGATTAGAAATAGACGTTTCGGGAGTGTGCATCTCTCCCATCATCAGGATACTTATTAAATGTTATAGCCACAAATGAAACACTGGATATAAACAAAGAAAAAACACTATCAAAATTCGCATTACTGGACAAAAGACTGTTTTCAGTAAATTAAATGCCAGGTCAGGAGATGGCATGAGTATAGAAAATTGTGTCAAAGAAACGTGACTACTTAACTTGATTATCAAGCTGTATTGAGCTGTGCAAAATGCAACATTTACTGGGAGCGGAGAATTAAGGAGGCTTTGGCCATTTCCTCCGAGAGGAGCCCGCTTAGTCGTGATGCTGGATTTCAGTTCAGCTCCTCTACGGAACCGGCCTTAAAATGGAAATCCGTCAACTTAAGTAGCACAAATTGAGCAATAATTCACCAACTTCATTATCCGTTAAAGCTTACGTTGGAGGACGTTATTAAAAAAATTAAAATAAAAACAAGTGGTAAATCGTTAAGAACCCGTCTCGATAGCGTATGTGGTAAAGTGTCTGCCTCAAGTTCAAGAGGTTTCGAATTCTAATCTCCATCAGAGCTATCTGGATTAGGTTTTCCCTTATCCTGAAAGATAAATGTTGGGTAACACTAAGCTCTAACCAACCTGGGCTCATTTGAACATCATTTCGCCCATTTCACTCATCGCCCATTGACTTCATTGGAGGTCGTTATTAAAACAAATAACTGGTAAATCATAAGAACCCGCCTCTATATCGTATATGGTAAAGTGCCACACGTTCAAGAGGTTCCGAGTCAGGATTACTTGGATCAGGTTTTACCGGGGTTTTCCCTTACCCTGAAATATGAATGTTGGGTAACTATAAGCTCTAAGGACCCTGGGCTCACTTGAGCATCATTTCACACATTTCATTCATCGCCCGATATAGCTTACGTTGGACAAATTTGCAACAAAAAAGTTGTAAGATATAGACTAAATTTAGTACAAACAAAACATTTTATTGGTATTTCTTATTTGTTTGACGTTTCAAACATATATCTTAAATATATTTTATAAAAATTTTGACGTAAAATGATAAAGACACATATGTAACTAAAAAGGCTGTGAACATTGAACATGTCCAGAGGTATAAAGTTTAATAGCATATATATGTACAAAAGTTAACATAAGACACATATTATAGTATACAGGCAATATGAACAGCAATATGGAAAACAAAGCAGGGATAATTATATATGATACAAAATCAAACACTTTTTAAACCAGCTTTCACTTGTCTTATGCCAGTACGTCTCAACCTTTTTGCAGTGGATACCTTTCTTGTTATTTATTAAATACATATACATTAAAAATAAACTTTCAACATGCATCAAATATTTATTGGTAATGATTTGTCATTGGAATAGTTAGATACTACTTACAGAGCTACAGAAGCATTATCAGGATAATTTGTCATTCAGATAATCTTGTACAGAATAAAAATATTTTTTAGCAAAGGTTCTCTCTAACAGCACTTTTAAAAGCACCGAAATTATCATTTTTTTTCTTTAAGAACATTAGGAAGTGCGCCAAATATTTTGATAGTTTCATAATGCACACCTTTCTGGAAGCAAGAAAGTTTAGCACTGGGATAATGGATATTATACTTTTGTCTAATGTTTGTTTTGTGA
This sequence comes from Mantis religiosa, assembly GCA_030765055.1. Taxonomy (NCBI): domain Eukaryota; kingdom Metazoa; phylum Arthropoda; class Insecta; order Mantodea; family Mantidae; genus Mantis; species Mantis religiosa. The sequence goes on from CM060960.1 coordinate 33,264,574, forward strand.
ATTACATTATTTGTTGCAAATAAGGCACGATTGCATACAAAGAATTTTAGGATCAAGAATATATACATGAAAGGAAGCGTTAATATCTTCAATCTTGTAAAACGATCTTTACAGGAGCATCTGTTGTGGGTGTTAGTAATGATTCTTATAACCTTCTTTTGCATAAGGATATTTTTTTTACTTTCTACTGAGTTTCCCCAAAATAATATTCCATATTCCATAATAGTTAAAGTATGCATAATATACTAATTTAAGTGTATCAATAGAACTCACATTAACCAGCTCTCGGATAGCATAACTGGCAGAGCTGAGTTTAGGTAAGATATAATTTATGTGAGCTTTCCAATCTAAACATCTGTCCACTTGAAGGCCCAGAAATTTTATGCTGTCAATTTCTTCTAATAACATATCATTAATCCCGATTTCTATTTGAGTATGTGACGTACGACCACTTTTGTTTTGTCTAGATTCACAGATAATTTGTTCCCTTTAAACCAGCATGACATACAGTTCAAAACATAATTCATTTTAATTATACACTCGTTTAAATTTGTACTGGTCACCAGGACACTAGTGTCATCGGCGAAAAGAACTGTACTTGCAATGTCCTTTATATAAAGTGAGAGGTCATTTATATAGATAAATAATAAAGGCCCTAACACGGAACCTTGGGGTACTCCATGAGTTACTACTGTCCAGTTCTAAGTTTGTTTTTCATAACCAATATCACTGACAGCTACTTCAACGCTCTGTTTTCTTTCATTTAGATATGATACAAACCATCATAAATTTTCTTTTTTTAGCCCATAGAATTCCAATTTTGAAGTAATAAGTATGATCTCACTCAATTCTTAGCTGGACATGTCAAATTTTCAGCTTACTTAGTTCGATTTAAAATCAAATCCATACGTGATTGTATTTGTGGAAATCATCTTCAAGATGTCCCCTCACATTTTATTTGATTGCCCCTTTTCTGTTTTGAAAGATACGAATTTGAATTATTGCTTCAATCCTTAGGTTACACTTTCTCAAAACCACTTACAGATATTCTGATGAATTACAAAACTTATCAATATTTCATGGCTTTCTTAAAGAAAATATTTCTTAAGCTAAATGATTCATCTTGATGTTTACTGTTTGTCAGCTTGATATTGAATTTCTTATGTTTTTGTAAATTGTATTGTATTGGGAAAAATAGGAATAAAAAAATTGGATAATAAATAAATAAGTAATAAGTATGACTTGGTATTTAGTCTCTGCTTATAAAATGTTAAACGTTAGAGCTTACCGGTACTGTGTTGTCACGTGCTCACCAGAGTATCAGATGTCTGCGCGATTAATGTTCAACTCACCATGAAGATAATCTCGAAATGCCGCATGGAGTCCGCGCAGACAGCCACAGAATTCGGTCCACCAAGCAGACACGATATAGCTCATGTAGGATTGGAGTGATAGATGGTTACTTCAGGGTCGTGTTCTTTTATCATGCTGACCTCCTTGCGTGTCAGCGGACTAGTGGCCATCACGTGCTTGCCGCTTCGAACCAAAGGTGTAGTAATACGCATTCAACCTTGCATTCAAATGCTGACACAATCGTGGACAGGATATAGAACTGTTCATCGTGCGTCGTGCGTCTAAAGGAAGATTCGAATCGTGAAAAGTGAATCGGAGGCGCGTACTGTCTATCGCTTGTAATATTTCGTAACTTAGATATGAAAAATTGATGTACCCAGTGGGTATCAATTATTCTTATGGGCTTTCGGCGATGATTATATACAGTTACTGCAAAAAGTATTCATCTAATGCATGAATTTATGTTTAAGGATGTATGCATAGTTGAAAATCATCGGAATAAAGTACAGCAGGGACACTGCCTTATTTATTGATTGGTAAAAGAGAGAATACAACAAAGAAACATGTAGTATCTAATCATATAAATATAGTTAAACACTCAAAAGTAAAGATATACAATATAGGATGCAAAATAAGTATTCGTCTGTATACTGAAAATGGTGTAGAAAGTTAGGGTTAGTACTTAGTAGGCCTCCATTCCTCTTGCATTCTCCTTGGCATGGATTTCACCAAAGATTGTGTTGTTTCCACTGTAATTTTAAGTAATTCCTCTAGTTTATTGTATTTTTCACTAATCAATAAATAAGACAGTGTCCCTGCTGTACTTATGCTGTCAGTCTCACAAAAACACCGGAAAAACTCCTTATCCAGATAAGTCACCCTGACCAAGATTTGAACTCGGTACTTTTGGAATGTGAGGCAGACACGTTATCATCTGCCCTCAGATAGCCGCGCCGTGGCCGAGTGGTTAGACTGCTCGACTCTCACCAAAGAGGCACGGTTTCGATCGCAGGTGACCACATGCGAGTTTTGTGGTGGACAACGGGGCGGGTTTTCCTCGGGATCGCCAGTTTCCCCCACGATCTCATTCCACCGGTACTCTATCCTTTTGTAATTTAATTGAATTATCAATCTTCCTTAAGTTTAATTGAAATAGGTAAGAAGCAAATAAATTGTAATCAGTTTCGAAATGGGTATTTGATTTTTGTTCTTATGTTTGCCTTTATGCAATGTTTGATTTGTTTCGTCCTGCAACGTTATGTCATATGGGACGATGAATGAAATGGATGATGTGATGCTCAAATGAGCCAGGGATCCATAGGGCTTAGAGTTACCCGACATTCGTCTCTAAGGATAAGGGAAACCCCCGGAAAAAAACCTTATCCAGTTAACTCACCCTGACCGAGATTCTAACTCCGGACCTCTTAAACGCGAGGCAGACACTCTACCATCTACGCTACCGAGGCAGGTACTCTAATTCATTTCAGTATCAGTGGCATCACCTGTGGTGCCACATGTAGTAAAACCGGGCATTAAACACTATTTTTTTAATCTGGTGGTTTCAAAACTTATTTCCATGAAATATCGATGTCGAATATTTGGATGGAATGCCATACTTCTCTTGTTTACTAAACACAGAGAAAGTAAAAATGAAAAACAATTTTTCAGTTGAGGAAAGTATAAGTATTTCAAAATTTAAACTAATAATGAAGAATATCTTGGAAAAAGTGAACGATATAAAAATATTTGGCATAAATTGTGTGCCTTAACGAGCTCTACATTTTCTTTTTGTGAATACTTTGTCAATCTCTTATTTAAGTCATTTGGGATGAAGAGAACATCGGGGGCTTTTCCTAGAAAATTCAAGATAGGCATTTATTTTCGTAAAATATCTTAAAACATGTGATAATTTAATATGTTTAATCTTCATGTCGTTCTTTCCCTTGGAAGTTCTAGATTCTTTTGAATTGAGGAGCTCTTAAAACATACATATAGTATGGTGGAACAGTTAGCCTACTTGCTATAAGTACATAGTAAACGTTACATTTAAAGTTCCTTGTGAAATGTGGCGAGGCGAACCAAAACAAAAGAAGCAGCACTCACAAACATTCTTCTGAAAGCATGCAGCACGAGTTCAGGGTCTGATAAAATATATTAGTCGATAAACTGTTGCGTGATAACTAGGAAGGGGACAATCCCCAGTAGTCACTGTACAGTTACGTCATCTTGCTGCATGCAATATCTCATATTCAATCGCTCAAATCTTCTACTCAGGATCAAGGTTACAGTCTATTTGTAAGTTGCTGTCATGCAAACGAGCTATTGCTATATGGAATGAAAATGAAAGTTATGCAATACAATGCTTTGAGTAACAAAAACCTGGAAATGTCATCCTGAAGTGGGTAAGATAGTAAATTGTGGTGCACTATGCCCTCGAGGTACCACCTAGTCTGCCTTGAAAATAAACAGGGAAAAAAACTATCACATAAACATAAAACTTCAATCATCTTATGAGAAATGAAAGTTTTCTTATAAATTGATTCCTAGGATCTCGATATCGTGAAAATTCTATCCACATCTTTATTCAGAGCCTTAAACAACCTCGTTATCAACGTTACAGTTGCCGTTTTTGCCAGTACTGCCAAAATCTGAAAATGAAACAAATTTAAAAACAGAATCAGCTTCCGATATTTCAAAATTCATTACGCGATGTTTATTTTCAAAATAAATATCTTTTACCAAACCATTAAATCTATCGGACCATTTAAGGTTTTTTAATAATTTAACTTTTTTCTGATTTACGTCCTCCAACGTTAAGTGACCTTCCCACTGAACAGCACGTCAACATAGCACAATATGCTGACGACGTGCTGCTATTTTAAACAAACAGACATCCACGCAGAACCTTCAACCCCATCCAACGCTACCTAATCCCCCTCCAGGATTGGTGCACGCTTTGGCGATTATCCATTAATACGGAGAAAAGCCAAGCGATATTGTTCACCAAGCGCCGCTTTCCCCCAATTCACCTACTTTGGGCAAGGGATCTGGTGGTAGAATTCAATCAAGTACTTGGGAGTCAAGCTGGATAAGGGCCTAACTTTTCGGGAGCACATCCAGGAGCAAGCTCATCGGTCGTGTGGTGCCGTGGCATCACTACACCCTGTGCTTAGGTCTGCGATGTCTGTTTCCCTAAAGTTGCGCCTCTTTATGGCTCTGGTCCTCCCTGTCATGCTCTATGCGTGCGAAGTCTGGGGTATGGCCGCAGGCTCAAACCTAGTTCTGCACCAACGTGCACAGAATAAATGTCTTCGGATTATTTATTCTGTATGCACAAGGTTCCTCGTGAGACTACTTCACGAGGCTTCATCCCTCCGATATGTGGAGAATGAAATTAGGCGCCGGGCGACAAAATTCTTCGAGAGTTTGCCTCACCACCAGAGCGCCCTCGTCAGATCCCTTGGGGATTATGTACCTCGTGAGCGTCGCTTAAAGCGATACCGGTTACCCCGCATGTCTTGCTGTCACTACCGGTAACCACATGATCTCCATTCCAGCCTGAACTAAATTTCAGCTAATCCAAAAAATTTATTCTGGAAAATTCAAAATTATACATATCTTCTTCCTAGTTTATTAACTAATCCACCAGCGGTGCACGCTGTCTGTGGCACCCGGTTCATCATTCCCTGAGGAGCAACAAGCTACCTCCCTACACTACCCCCACTTAATCTACACACGTCATTCTGCAACACTCACATCCCGCCACTACGTGGTTAAGATCTTCCCAGAGCAGGTACACGATTTGACCACCCTTTCGGGCTGTTCCAAACAGCCCGCCAGCATGGAGTTGAGTCCAACGTTAAGTCACTTCGGACGGGGAATGAATTGGGTGAAATGATGCTCGAATAAGTCCAGGGTTAATGGAGCTTAGAGTTACCCGACATTCGCCTTTAAGCATAAGGGAAACCCCGGGAAAAACCCTATCCAGGTAACTCACCCTGACCGAGATTCGAACTCGGGACCTCTTGAACGTGAGGCAGACACGCTACCATCTACGCTACCGAGGCGGGCAATGATTTAACTTCAGGATTTATTTCATGGTTAAATGACCAAAAATGATCTGCTACGGTCGATTTATCAGTTTGTGTATACTTAATGTTACGAAAATGTTCTTTCCTTCTGATTTCCAAATTACGTTTTGTCTTTCCAATATAAACTTTATCACAATCTAAACAATTAAACAGATAAATACCAGATTTTTTTGTTATTAGGAATTTTATCTTTTTTTTAGAGAGAAATGCAATACATTTTTAATACTATAATTATTTTGAGGAGCTAAAGTTATACCAAACTCTTTAAAAAAAATTGAAAATGTTTATTAACCCAATCATCTTTTATTTTTAAGGGTAGAAATATAATTAAGTTTTTTTTATATTTAAATTTTTCAATTTTTATGTAAAAAGTCCTTATTAAAACAATTAATTAAAGCAGTATTAATAATATGTTTATATTCTTTATTAAATTTCTCTTTATTCAGGGGTATATTTATTAATCTATAAATCAAACTACTGAAAACAGCAAATTTACGTGAAAAGGGTTAAAACCTTTATTTTTATGTAATTATCGATATGATAAATTTCCTATAAATACCAAAGATGCATTTATTATTATTTCATATTATCCTTAGATCTAGAAAAGGAAGAAATCCATTAATTTCCGCCTCTAATATGAATTTTATAACTTTATCTTGCAAATTTAGTAATTTTAAAGCATCATTTATGGATTTATAAGGAACAATAGCAAAAATATCATCAACATGTCATCATTTCTTATAAAATAAGTGAAGTTTTATGTTACAAATTATTATATTTGTATATATTTGTTTGCTTCACTGTTAATAGCTTCATATTTTACGTATTAGGAGGAAAAAAATCTGTTTATCTTCTGTACCGTTGCCCCAATTTCCAAACCTGATACAGATAACCTTTGACACAAGCGAAAGTTACTGTCTAGCCTCGTATTAGAAATTCCATTCCACTCAATTATTTCATTTCATACAATGCCCAAAAAAGCTCACAAGACCTATCTATAGATGAGAGGATGGTACTGGAATACCATTTCTAAAAACAAATTCACTAGCTTTTGAATAAAAATCGCCAAATCATCACTTTTTTTTTTTTTTTTTTTTTTTTTTTTTGTAATTTTACGTCCTCCAACGTCAAGTCATATCGGACGGTGAATGAAATGGGTGAACTGGTGCTGAAATGAGTCCGGGGTCCTTGGAGCTTAAAACTACCCGACATTCGTCTTTAAGGATAAGGGAAACCCCCGGAAAAACCTTATCCAGGTAACTCACCCTGACCGAGATTCGAACTCGGGACCTCTTGAACGTGAGGCAGACATAATTGCATACTATAACTAATTGTAATGTAAAAAAAACTGCTGTTCATTTTGTAGTTATAAAAACAATGTATTTAAAAATGCTACTAATGAAGATTAATATAAAATAGTCGGGTATAATGGAATAGGTGGTGTAAAACATTGAACAATTCATTTGATTTCATAAAACATGAAACATGATTGGATTAAAATAGTGCCATGTCGCCACAAACGGTGTATCTCGGATGCGAGAGCCCCTAGTGGTTTACCGGGGAAATATATGAGTCAATTGGAGAATTTAATGTCAGAACGGCATGTTGGCTTTGGAAGCTCAATGGGTTAGAGCAACTGGCCAGAAACCAGGAGATCCGTGGTTCAAATCCCGGCCATGACATTGCATTTATCAGTTTGATTCTATCTATCCAAAATCTTAGCCTATATTCGGCTAGTGTGAAGAAATGATTAATTTCCATCAATTAACTAAAATAATAAGAGTTAAATGATGAAGCCTGGGACTCAAGTACTTACAATAGTAAGTCGCCACAAATGGTGTATCTCGGATGCGAGAGCCCCTGGTGGTTTACCGCGGAAATATATGAGTCAATTGGAGAATTTAATGTCAGGACGGCACGTTGGCCATGGAAGCTCAATGGGTTAGAGCAACTGGACGGAAACCAGGAGATCCATGATTCAAATCACGGCCGTGGTACTGCATTTTTTTTAAGTTGACTCTATCTACCGAACTCATTTTTATCTTTATTTCTATTTTGTACGATTACATAAAATATTATTTTTAAGTTGGTATTATGAAATACCTGGTATTCCATGCCATCCGACACGCCATCTTGAACAATGAACCTTTAAAGTAATGGACAAAACACTGCCAGCTAAAAATCGGCAGAAAGTCTTCGGGGAATGAGACGCAAAAGGGTTGGAAAAGGTTCCTACACCCTCCATCGACAGGTTTATGACACCCCATGTCGCTTCAGTTTTAGACCATTCAAAAACATTCTGGTAGCTTGTACTTTTGTGAATGAATCTTCTCGGTTTTACTGTACAAAGTGGATAGGGCACATGGTTTTCTTTAACGGTTCTGCTCCTTGTCCAACTGTGTGAGGGTGCGCATTCCTCTCAGAGACTTAAGTTGCGTTGCTGGACAGTAGTGTGCCTTACGCTTTACATCAATGTTACGTATGCACATGCGTATTAGTCGGCAAAAACGTTTGAATATCACAAAACACTTTATTATGTAGCGAGTGAAATGGCAACAACAAGCTATCGCCTCGGTAGTGTATGTGGTAGCGTGTCTGCCTCACGTTCAAGAGGTCCCGAGTTCGAATCTCGGTCAGGGTGAGTTACCTGGATAAGGTATTTCTCGGGGTTTCCCTTATCCTTCAAGACGAATGTCAGGTAACTCTAAGCTCATTTGAGCATCATTTCACCCAATTCATTCACCGTCCGATATGACTTAACGTTGGAGGACGTAAATTAAAAAAAAAACTGTCACTGCAGTGCATCATGGGAGTCTACCTTGACTACTGCATGGCACTCCCCACATGTAAGCAGCAACAAACAGAGCCAAAATCTTGGATTCCATATTTCCCGACTATTTCATAATCCCCTCTGACATTGTCAAAGATACTCGTAGTAGCATGAGCATTGACAACATATGAATAATTACGTTTCCACGGCCTCACAAAATAATAGTGGTCCTCCGTAGTATCGCATCGCATTGCATCGCAGGTGCTGGCTGGCTGTGTTAGCCCGAAGATTGTTGCTGTGTGCCCACCCAGGATAGGGTTTAACCACAGAAAGGATTTTCTTTTTGTGATGGTTTAGGGGTAACATAAAACCTATAGTTCCCGAGATCGCGGGTTCAAATCCGGCGGAGGGTGACTGATTTTATTGGGCGAAAAGGTCCTTAAAATGGCCGTTGATCCGGTATTGTAGATTTACGGCAGCTAAAAGAATCTCAAGGCTGAAAAAATTAAAGATCAACTCTTTCACGCTGAATCTGAAATGTGACGTGAAGAGCGTCCATAAAATAACAACTCGATTTCAATTCCACAAAATAACAAAGGAACGAATTTATATATTAATTTATGTACTCTCTGATATCGATCATGGAGTAATAACAGACAAATTTAGCTTTTCTTTTGTTTCGACTTTCTGATGTTTTCTTGGTATTCTGTGTATGTTGTTCACTGAGAATAAATAATGTTATATTCAATTAACTCTTTTTAAGTGTCTTGTGTAATATTTTAAAGTGCATCCATTGAAATGCAAGGTCATTGGACACGTGCAACGTAAGGCCAAATGTAGTGATAAACCGTCAAATCAAGGACAGCCCCAGGTAATTAATGACATTAATCTTATAAGATTTAGCTAAAATATTCATTAGTAAGGTAAGTAAACACGTGACAGTTCATAAATTCTGGCTATACAATTATTACCGAATGAACTGTAACCAAACTTGGGTTTAGAAATATTTTTTCTTCTAAGAATAATGATTATAAAAATAAGTTAACTTTGTTTTGAGCGTGTACAAAAGAGGTACAGGCTTAACTCTGCTTCTTAGCTCAAAAGTGTAGCTCATCCTTCAAATACACTCGCCTGCTGTGGTATTTGTAATGGGTCATAGTATTTACTCGACATTTTATTGCAACTGAGAGTTTTAATTAACCCTTTAAGTCTATTATATAACTATGTGTATTTTAACTTATTTAATAAACATAGTGAAACTTTGTAATTTAGATAGACCGCGAACAAAGTGCGGTCGGTGTGCGCATGCGCGAGCCAGTCATCTCCCCTCCTCAACATCCAAGCATTACACGACTCCCTCCCCTCCATACGTTGACCAGTGCAGTGCAGCTTGCGCTATGGAGAGGAGATGCAGCCTAAAATGACGGTAGAGGGGGAACGCTGGTGAGCTTCAGTTTTGTTAAATCACGCCTCCTGTTGCATTTTGATCGCGGTTTCTTATATTATTTCGTTAATATTATTAAAGTTGGTTTAGAAACAAAATAATTAGTCTAATAGCATTGATTTGCTCAATATTGCCATAGTTGCTTTTAATTACGATCTCCAACATTAATAAGGGACGATGAAATGATGTTCAAATAAGCACCGAGATCCAGAGTTGGAATCTCGGTTAGGGTGAGTTACCTGGATAACGTTTTTATCCGGGATTTTCCCTTATTCATCTTGAAAGATGAATGTCTGGTAACTTTAAGCTCTATGGAACCTAGGCACATTTGAGCATCATTTTACCCACTTCATCTTCCGATATGCCTTAACGTTGCAGGACGATACTCCAAAAGGTATTCGTCTAATCATAGCACATAGAATGTAACAAATACAATCAGAAAAATATAGATAGGAAACGAACAATAACTATTTCCTTATATCGGTTAATATTGTCACCCAAACGTCGAAACTCCCTATAGACCCGACTGGCAGCGGCAGCAGGAGACGGAGGCGTTTGGACACACCCACTTATTAATTTAAGTCACTAACTGAAGGGATGATTAGGAGAGGGATTGCGGGCCACTGAGCCGTCTCTTTACCCTCCCCTTAGGTTCTCGAACGTGCGGGTTGTTTCATCTAATCCAGAGACTTCTAGAAGACGGTGATATTCCTATAAAAAGGGCTGCAGTGAGTGAATTCAGTCAGTGCTTGACGAGCTAGCGAACGGACGAGGAGACTGTGTACGTGCATCGGAACGGTAACGGACGAACGGGTGAATTGTAATTGTGTGCATTACGTAACTCTGTGTAATTGGCAAGTGTTTAACTGTAAGTCGGTGGAAATAAAGAACATTTTTGAGTGGTGCAATTGGACTTTTCATTTCAAGAACCCATAAAGTCACAATATCTAGATTTAAAAATAAAGCACAATTTGGGTTGATACAAAAATGAAGGTGGTGGCGATCACAGGTTACCACTGCTCTACGTTGTGCACCAGTTTGAAGCAAATATTATAGTGAGCAATGAGGTTTCTCTCAGGGTATGCGTGGATGTGTGTGAGAAGGAAATTTTACAACACTGGAATGCCCGTTTCCAAATTATTTATTCACTGCTTCTTATTTCAAACCTCGAAATGGAAGCTGCCGACCGAGGGTTACCAATCACGGTTTATAGTGACTGAATGCTAATTATATTTCTCGATAAATTTTGATGACCTGACAAATATTTAAGACCGAACAAGTTGACCGCTCTAATAGCCTTCACGCCTGACTCCTCTCTCATATCGGCTACACGCCGATAAATGTTCGTAATGGCTTCCTAGCCGCGATATAGCCATATCGGCTATACACCGACGACTGACTTAACCACAGCTGCGCGTGTGTCTTTATATAACTTTCACTCTCCAAATTCCTTTTTCAAACCAAAGACCCTTTGTGGCTGTTTTGGTCGCCATTGTAAACGATCTATTCATATACGTCAAGTGACAATTCCTTTAGAAACCTTCTAAGGACACAGCGTCTTTCATGGCTTTGTTATAAACACTTTCCCCAAATGAACTGGCCTTGGCCCTGGTCATCACAAAGAACCAACATTCCTTCGACATCTATCATGACTGCTTCTGTCAACCCATAATTTCGGTATCAGGGTTCATATATTGCTTAGTTAATGAACAGTTCTAAGTTATTTAAAATCATGTCCCATTTGATGCCAAACAAGTATTCGTCTAGTAAACAAGATCCCAGGTATGGTGCCTCGCTGCCACACACCCTTTCCCTTTTCTTATGCAGTTGTGTATCATCCACCGCCATTGACAGTTCCATCTCTGTTTTCAACATCGTGAAACATAGTGAAACATCGGAAACATGGTCGGAAACATCGTGAAACTACAGAAGAAGAGAGAGAAATTTACATCAAGTCATTTAAAAAAGGAAAATCTTTTCAAGAAATTGGAGAAACCATTGGAAGACCTATCAGTGCAGTGAAGACTATGTACATGTTTGATCAGAACAAAACTTACGAAAATCAATCAAGAAGGAGTCGTCCTGCAGTTCTATCCGATATGGAGAAACGACAGTTACTTAGAGAAGTAAAGAAAAATCCTAAACTAAGTGCTTCAAAACTTGCTATTGCAGTTCAAACACACAGGAAGGTCCGTTTTAGCTCAAACTATAAGAAACGTACTTTATGAAACTGAGTATGGAGACCGAACAGCCCGTAGAAAACCACACATCAGTAAAATCAACAGATAGAAGCGAGTTGCTTTCGCAAAAGAACATAAATACGATGGGTTTGATTTCTGGAAGAAGGTTGTTGTTACTGACGAGAGCCAGTTTGAGCTCTTTAAGTCAAAAGGGCGAGTAATACTGTGGAGAAAAAATCAAGAGAAAAATATAACAGCTTCAGTTAAACGTGGAGGCGGTTCAGTACTTGTCTGGGGCTGCATGAGTGCAAATGGTGTGGGAGATTTGTGTTTTATTGATGGAATTATGAATCATAAGGTTTATATAAACATCTTAAAAGCACATCTGTCCAGAAGGGTAAATAATATGGGTCTGTCTGAGGATTGTATTTTCACACAAGATAATGATACAAAACACACAGCTCTAGATGTAAGGCTATGGTTGTTGTGTAATGCTCCACGATGGATGTCGACACCACCGCAATCCCCAGACATGAATCCAGTAGAGAATTTGTGGTGTATACTGGACAAAAGTATTAGGAATTATCAGATATCTAATATAAAGGATTTAAAGAACACTCTACTAGAGGAATGGCATAAAATTACAGTGGAAACAACACAATCTTTGGTGAAATCCATGCCATAGAGAATGCAAGAGATTATAAAGAGGAATGGAGGGCCTACTAAGTACCAACCCTAACATTCTACATGGCCACGCCCTGGCTCAGTGGTTAGACCGCAAAGTGAGATTTGTGGTGGACATAACGGCGTTGGGGCGGGTTTTCTCCGGGACCTCCGGTTTACCCCGCCATCTCATTCCACCAGTGCTCCATCTTCATCTCATGCATCATCAGTGTCACCGTCTGCGGTGCCGTATGTAGTAAAAGCGGGCGTTAAACACTACACACACACACACACACACACACACACACACACACACACACACACATTCTACACCATTTTCAGTATGCAGACGAATACTTATTTTGCATCCTATATTGTATATCTTTACTTTTGAATGTTTAACTATGTTTATGTTAATAGATATTATGTGTTTCTTTATCGTATTCTCTTTTTCACTAATCAATAAATAAAGCAGTGTCCCTGCGTTACTTTATTCTGATGATTTTCCACTATCCATACATCCTTAAACACAAACTCATGCATTAGACGAATACCTTTTGCAGTATGTTACAAAAAGGTACGGCCAAACTTTCAGGAAACATTCCTCACACACAAAGAAAGAAAATATGTTATGTGGACATGTGACCGGAAACGCTAAATTTCCATGTTAGACCTCATTTTAGTATTTCTCTTAAAATGTAAATTGAAATCATTCGTGCAGACAATTGTCAAAATACCCCATTGTGGTTCATGCACGATGGAGCTCCTGCACATATCAGTCGAAGTGTTCGTACGCTTCTCAACAACAGATTCTGTGACCAATAGATTGGTAGAGGCGGACCAATTCCATGGCCTCCACGCTCTCCTGACCTCAACCCTCTTGACTTTCATTTTGGGGGCATTTGAAAGCTCTTGTCTACACAACCCAGGTACCAAATGTAGAGACTCTTCGTGCTCGTATTGTGGACGGCTGTGATACAATACGACATTCTCCAGGGCTGCATCAGCGCATCAGGGATTCCATGCGACGGAGCATGGATGCATGTAACCTCGCTAACGGAGGACAATTTGAACATTTCCTGTAATAAAGTGTTTGAAGTCACGCTGGTACGTTCTGTTGTTGTATGTTTCCATTTCATGATTAATGTGATTTGAAGAGAAGTAATAAAATGAGCTCTAACATGGAAATTAAGCGTTTCCGGACACGTGTCCGCATAACATATTTTCTTTCTTTGTGTGTGAGGAATGTTTCCTGAAAGTTTGGCCGTACCTTTTTGTAACACCCTGTATATATACACACACACATATCTGCGTGGCCTAAGATCTTTACAACTTTGTGATTTCTTTGTGCTTCCAAAAATTAAAGATAAAATGCTTGGAGTAACTTTTCTATCATCAAACAAATAAGAGAACATTATAAATCCAGAAGACCCCACCAAAGCTCTAAAAAATGCCCAGAAATTCCAATGCAATACATGGATCTTTAACCCTCTACATTGGATCAAATGCTGTAATACTCCAAAAACCCTGGAATCGTAAGCACAAACACGACGATATATTTTTTTTTTAATTTACGTCCTCCAACGTTAAGTCATATCGAATGATGAATGAAATGATGCTCAATTAAGCCCAGGGTCTACAGAGCTTAGAGTTACCAGACATTCATCTTTCAGGATAAAGGAAAATCCCGGAAAAAACCTTATCCATGTAACTCACCCTGACCGAGATTCGAACTCGGGACCTCTTAAACGTAAGGCAGCACGCTACCATCTACGCTATCGAGGCGGGCAACGCTATGCATGTTAAGTTTAATATTCCATAATAGTTATCTACTTACATCTTGAGAAAATTCACTCGTAACTGAAGAAATAATTTGCTTCCATCTTCTTGAATTAGAAGTTTTATTTCCACCACAAATTGATCCAAAATTCTTCGAAATAAAACTGGTTGTTAACTTCAACTATGAGTTGGCTTGAACACACAAACCTTAGTTACAGGTGATATAGCTTTAAAATTATTTTAAATGATTTCTGTAACTGAACACAGTAATGGCTTTCGAACAGAACATTGCGTTAACTAACGCTTTGGAATTCCTGCAGCAAGCGCCATTCAAAAGAGAACCCTTAGATCAGCTCGAGTAAATAAATGCAAATCATTTTCCTGGCACTGGCCACGTTTCCTGTTTCAGTCATTAATAATTAATAGAGAATGGTTCAGCAAAATTCCATTTCCTACATACAATCTGCAGGCCTGCATGCAACACATCACGTTTTGTGTTACATAACAGAGTACCTGAAAGTTGTGGATTGTGATCTTCAATGTGGGAAAGTGCAGAAATAAGTTTTCTGCATATAAAAATTGAAAGAGGCTAAATCAATCAGAAAAGGGAAGGAAAGAAATGATTAGAAAACCTTTAACATGAAGATGTCTATTATATTTTGTACTACTATTACAAAAAGAGAAACCTCCACATCTGTGATGTGGGATTACAGTGTCTGTCTAACATTCCAAGAGTTCCTGAGTTCGAATTTCGTCGAGATTTAGTGCCGAGGCGTGACTTTCAAAGCAAGGAAAGCTACAAGTAATAATTTTCATTAAAAGAAGAGAGAATAATGACTCAAAGAGCTAAGGCTACTCTTTGGTACTCTTATGCCCGATTTCACCAACAGATGTTAAAGCTTAACACGAGTTTAGCAATATACAAACATTGTATTTCACCAACAAGTGTTAGCTTAACACTCGTGTTAAATCTCTTGTTAAACTAACAAGTCAAATTTCTCTTGTTAAGTCCTTAACAATTGTAAATAGTCAAGATGGCGAGCATGAACTCGGCTGTTGATGTCGATTTGCTATATTTAAGACCGTCTAAATAGCATTCGTAATAGAGTACGGCCTATGAGGAGAAATGATTTTGAGGAGCTATCAGAAGAACAATTTCTACAGAGGTATAGAGTGTCGAAACAAGTTGCTATGAAGGTTACTGCGGAAGTACAAGAGAGGTTAGAACATGCATCGAAAGGAATATGCCAAACTCGCCTTTGCTTCAAGTATTAATAACTTTGCTATTTTATAATTCACTAAATTATGTCGATAATAAACTGTCCACCTCCCGTCGTGAAACGTTCAAGTCACTCGTCACTTGTCATTCTTTGCACCTCGTTTTAAATTTACGTAATACTGAGTTAGAACACGCATCGAAGGGAATATGCCGATCTCGTCTTTGCTTCAAGTATTAATAACTTGGCTATTTTATAATTCACTGAATTATGTGGATAATACACTGTCCACCTCCCGTCTTGAAACGTTCAAGTCACTCGTCACTTGTCCTTCTTTGCACCTCGTTTTAAATTTACGTAATACTGAGTTAGAACCCGCATCGAAAGGAATATGCCGATCTCGTCTTTGCTTCAAGTATTAATAACTTGGCTATTTTATAATTCACTAAATTATGTGGATAATACACTGTCCAACTCCCGTCTTGAAACGTTCAAGTCACTCGTCACTTGTCCTTTGCACCTCGTTTTAAATTTACGTAATACTGAGTTAGAACACAAATCGAAAGGAATAGGCCGATCTCGTCTTTGCTTCAAGTATTAATAACTTGGCTATTTTATAATTCACTGAATTATGTGGATAATACATTGCCCACCTCCCGTCAAGAAACCTTCAAGTCACTAGTCACTTGTCCTTCTTTGCACCTCGTTTTAAACTTACGTAATACTGAGTTAGAATATACATTGAAAGGAATATGCCGATCTCGCCTTTGCTTCAAGTATTAATAACCTTGCGATGTTATAATTCACTGAATTATGCTGATATTACACTGTCCACCACCCTTCATGAAACTTTCAAGTCACTTGTCCTTCGCAGCTCGTTTTAAATTTACGTAATACTGACAAGTTGTTTGGTGCTTGTTTTAGTGACACATGCATTTGAATTAAATTCGTTTCCAATCTTTTCCCACGTGACATCTTTCTCTTTTACATTCACCGCATAAGTCCCCTTATTTTCCACGATATCCTTACGCTTCGTCACCAATTCAATTGACAATTCTTTCTCCATCGATGAAAAATGTGTCCCACTGCTTCTCTTACGATTTTGTTCACCCGCCATTGTTCAGCTGTGTGCATACGAAAATGAAAACAAAAGCGCATCGCAGTATGTTCAGAAAATAATACGACTCTTCCATAGACTTCTATAGCTGTAATATTTACAGTTTCTTGGCGTTAACACGTGCTTGTTAACATTTTCAGAAAATAGATTGGTGAAATGCAAGAAATTTAACAGTAGTGTTAGCGCTGTGACAATTGTTACGTTACATTTGTTAACTTCGATTTTAACATCTGTTGGTGAAGTCGAGCATTACTATTGTACAGTCACAGTAGCCCTTCTTGCATTCCACGACTGGTCACACTAAAAGCAGACATTTTCCTGCTTCTCCTCTCTAGTCACACGTACCAATTTTTCCTCGAGCTGGCCCACACCGCGTGAATTGTTAATCTACAATGTAGAAAGCATGCAATTCACAAACTTCTCCTAATAGCTTATAATTTCCCCAAATTTCCTGTTGGTCACCACTATATACCAATTTACTAAAAGTACTATTGCTAATGTTACTGAAATATACTTACAGTTATATTAAAAAGCGACAAATAAAAGAAAATTACAAACTTTTCTTCACACGCTACAGAGACTTCACGTGACAAAATCTATCAAGCGCTTCCCTGCTATCGAAGAGTTGCAATTGCTTCCGGAAACATACGAAGTACGACATTCAAGGCTACGGATGCGTGAATACAGACATATTCAGTATTGAATGAGCTCGCGGAACCGAATCCGGTCACTCGAAGCTAAGCAGCTGTCAAATTGCCGCAGCACTGCGGATGTTCGCGAATAAATTTTGAAAATGTACATATTCAGAGCAAAATAAATATTGTTGAATTTTCAGTTGTTCTTTTTCTCCTGAAATTCTTGGGGAAGCAGCCCTTCCAGCGCTTCATTGCACGCTTCCCCATTGGCGAGGTTAGATACTTTTTTCTGGGGATTCCTCTTATGTCGAATAATTCCAAGTTCTTAGGACTCATTTGAGCATTTCACTATCTGGTATTACCTAACCATGTTAAAGAGCATTAAACCTAAACAGGGGAAGAAAATGTGGGGGAAAGACAGAATAGGAAAGTCCTCAAGTAATCTAAAAAAAATATGATGTACATTCATATTATTTTCTCCACCTTAATCCTTTATCAGTAGGCACACAAGTTATTTTTATGAAAACATATTCTCTTATCCTGATTTTTATCGAGAAAAAATTTACAGAAATTGGTACATTACACATTCCCTGATAAATACAAATGGGATAAAAATAGTCAAATATTTTAGAATTGATCTTAAAATTCCATACCCTTCGCCTGCAAGCGCGGTGAACAGCTGAAAATCAACAAGATGACTGAACAGTTCCAACCTTTGATAGCGTATATCTGGTGCTACAGAAAAAATTATTTGAAATAGTGTTGCAAAGGAATCTACATATTTTTTGTGTGTGCAGTAAATTTTCGTCTATCACTTAAAGCTTATCGCGATGCAAATTATGTAAATTTCCTTTACGAACAAAGACTTCATAAGCTATTCCCAGAAAATTCAGGATATTGTTACTAGGCCGCTCGTAAGCGAACGTCGAGAAAGAGGGAAGCCCAGAGTGAAAGAGACAGATAGCGCTCAAGCCACGCCCAGAGAGAGAGAGCAATAGATGGAGAAAGAGACAGAGACATTTCCCTGGTGTTCTCGCCTCTTCTCCATTGATCGGTAGCTTTCGTGTGGTTTCGTCAGGTTTCGAGAAACCTCGAGAACAGCTGCTCGTGTATAAATAAGAGTTAGGAGGAAGTTCACACAACCCATGAAGAAGAGGATCTCAGCCTCCCAACAACAACAACAACAACAACAACACGACGACGACGACGGCCGAGGGAGTGCAGAGAAGCAGTAGTTCGAGAGTCGTTAACGGTGAAGGGTGGGCGTGTGTAAGACGGACTTGAACGTTTCGTATGTGTGTGTTACGTCATTCTGCTGAAATCAGGGTTGTACAAGTGTTCTTCTACGGAAATAAACAGCAGTTTTGAATTTATGCAACCTGGACTTTTAATCTTACGAACCCACAAAATCACAATATTGTCCAATTTGCAAAAATTCAAAATGTTCTTTATTTCCGTAGAAAAACACTCCGTTCAATCCTTACGTAAGAGAATTATGTCACATACACAATTACAATCTTCCAAGGTCGCCGTCCACAAACAAAAGCATTCACACAATTCAGTTCTGATTACACTCTCTCATTACGACTCTGTTTACAACTGTCCGATAACTAGCCATGGCTTCTTTTTATACATAACCATTCATGATTTCCAGACTGTTCTGGAATGTTCTCTAACACGTCACCAGATAAAATACGAACGTTCTAGACGTGTAACTTTATCTGTGTCGGCAAGTCTTTTATCTCCGGGCTATCTTTATCTGTTTTTGCAGGCTCTTTATTTCCACACTGTGCTGCCTGTTATCGCTCCGCGCGTACCCTTTTAGCGCGTACGCCGCCAGTCGTAATAATGTATACTGATTTTTTTTTCAATGGTGTCCTGTGTGGTGACCAAAGCGCGATTCATCTTCGGTGTTCAACGACCACATTTAAATTCATTGAACCAAAGTAAATGGTCTTCAATGTTGGTGCAGAGTCAACAATTGACTTGTGCGGCAGCCCAGCCCTTCAAATGAAAATGTCGAATCTTGCTTTTTCCAATTTCAAAGCCGCGCCGTGGCTCAGTGGTTAGACCACTTGGCTCTCACCAAGGCGGCCCGAGTTCGATCCCAGGCAACCGCAAAGTGAGATTTGTCGTGGACAACACGGCGCGGGGGCGGGTTTTCTCCGGGACCTCCGGTTTCCCCCACCACCGGTACTCCATCTTCATCTCATGTATCATCAGTGTCACCGCCTGCGGTGCCGTATGTAGTAAAAGCGGGCCTTAAACACTACACATTTCATAATACTAGACAGAGAATGGACATTCATGTAAATAGAAGTAACACAAGAGCTCATCAAAACAGTGTAATAAACCTAGGAATCACTTTCTTTTTTAATAAACTGCCTACAGTCAATAAAACCACTTGCAATTTTTCAGCATTTAAAAAGTCAGTTTTGGCATACTTGCTAGACCACTGTTTTTATTCTGTTAGTGAATTTATGGAAAGTGTATAATATTGTTACATTTCTGAATTAATTGTGTATATTATAAAATTCTTGAGATATCTTTATAAATCATTATTTTGTACAAACACTGACTTGTCCTTATTGGATGTGTCTTGTTAATTTACAAGTATAGTTAATGGCACTGTAAATTCACAATTTGACGTGTCTTATATCATAGTACTCATGTACAATGTATATACGCAATGCAGCACTTCCCAGAACCCGAAGGACTATTTGGATGGTAAGGAAATGATATATTCTGCTAATAATAATAATAATAATTAATAGTCAATCCAGGCTGACTTTACTGCTGGCAATTTAATGTCCAGAGGTTTCGTACACATCTGTGGTGAATACCATTAGTGACGCTGTCTGAATCTTCTTGGCTAAGAGGATTGACTCATTGGCTGGAAATGCAGGGGTACTTATAGGTAGTGTGGTTTGGGGGGGAGGGTTGGTCTTTTCAGTGTTGCTGATCACTGATGACAGGCATGTGCTTTGTATGCAGATATCTAGTGCTTTGAAGTACTGAAAACCAGGCTTTGCTCAGCTTGAGGGCTTCTTCTTTTCTGATGACCTTGTTAAGGTGTTTGCACTTTCTATTGCTTCACTGTTTCTAGATTTCTACATCTTGCAACAGAAATTCTGGCTTCAATACTTGAATGTGCTAAACAGATATCTGCACAGAAAACGCATTCCAGCCAACAACGATCACCAACACTAAAGAGGCTAGCCCTGCCACCACATTCATCTGTACATACCCCTACATTTCCAGCCATCGAGTCAGTTGTGACTGAATGATCATCAAGAAGATTAAGACCACACTACTGATGATGTTCACCGCAGATGTGGACAAAACTTCAGGACATCAAATACCAGCACACCACGGCTTATCAGCCCAGAAGAATCCTATTTATATGAGGTGTGAGTGATAAGATACCTTTCTAATGGTAACTTGAATTTATTTTTATTAGTTTTCAGTTCCTTTATATATTGTGACTTTATGGGTTCGAAGAATTAAAAATCCAACTTGCAGAAATTCAAATCGCTCTTTCCTTCTGTAGAAATACCCTTCGTACAGTTCTGATAACACGTATGCAATCTTCCAGTCTGTCTGCACCCTTCACTCCCAGCAAGAGCCATTCGGGCACACGAGTAGGCGTGGCCTCGATCCCATATGTCCCCCTCTATTGGCCATCAGATTCTGCCAGCTGCTTGTATGCCCGGCGACTGGGTAACAATATGATAGAAATAAGTTAAATAATAGTATGTTATTGCAGTAGACTGCTTTTTGGAATACCTTGTAGGTTATTGCTTGGCTGTGTATAGGGTGACCATATCTCATGGGCAGAAAAAGAGGACACTTTCAGTATCGCCCCATTCCAGTTGTAGCACGGAAGTGTTTGATGTCCGTAATATGGATTTGTAAGGTTTACATACAGACGTATAGTTTGATAGACATGATTAAGGTTTAAGAAAGCAGCCAGCATTAAAGAGGTTAGGAAAGAAAATACAAGAGGTACTTGTTTTATTTCATTTAAACTTTTATTATAATCTAGCACACAAACCTGTCACATTCTACAATGTACTCTGCTTCCCTTTTTTCCTTTAGATATCTTTTACTTCAAGTGATTTGAAGCTCAGTGTTTGTCTTTCAATGTTTATAATGTGCATTCCAAAATGGAAAGTGTGCTTCCACTTCTAGATCAGCGATATTTCTCTGTACAACTGCCATAAGTGACTGGACAAAGTGCAATCTTGCCTCACTCAGTTCATTTTCAAAGAACCTTCTTATTATTACTGGAACTAAAATTTGGGATAAAAAATAAGACCTGAGCACAGGGTACATTTCCAGTATTCTCTAACACATGGAAATAATGATAGCCAGCAGTCTTTGAATGGGAAAGCAACTGCTGATATGATGTCAACAAACTCACAAAAATATTTCGGCTATTCAGTACGCACTGTATAAATAGAAAACAAACTGAATAATTTCAGTGCGATGGATTCTTTGTCAGCTGAAAGACCACAATCAAAGCCATGTTGAACACAGTTATGTAGAACATGTGCTGGACAACCCATTCACCCGCCTTGGTAGCATAGATGGTAGCGTGTCTGCCTCACGTTCAAGAGGTCCCGAGTTCGAATCTCGGTCAGGGTGAGTTACCTGGATAATGTTTTTCTGAGGTTTTCCTTTATCCTGAAAGACGAATGTCAGGTAACTCTAAGCCCCATGGACCCCGGGTTCATTTGAGCATCATTCCCATCATTTCATTCATTATCCGATATGACATAATGTTGGAGCACGTAAATTACAAAAAAACATTCCCACCAAATTTTTATTTAGTTTGTTCTGTAAACGTGTTAAAACATTGTTTCCTGAAGCTCTGCCCAGCCCACCAAAACCCAGCAAAAGCTATCCCCAATTTCTTAACAGTATCTTTTATATAAGTAGCTATTGTTTCCACCTTTTCATTTGGGGCTGCTTTCAACTCAGTAACATTTGTGTTTATACCACCATTTTTACATCAAAATATTGGATGAGGATAGAAAATATTTTGAGAGAACCGTGGTTACTTGCATCTGTTGCAAGACCAAAACATGAGATTCCTTTTAACACTTCTATTGTTAAGTCTACTGAGTGAGTATAGTTTAACACATGCTTTCAAGGAAACTACCTACCCAGCTGCACAGGAACAGAAAGGAAGCATAGAATAATAGCATATTTATTGCAAATTAATAGATCAGTCAGAGAGTAAGCAACGACCAAAGTGTATAGTTATACTAGGTATACAACCTTTGCCATGGCTTAAGCTTCTTCGATATGCGATGTCTCAGTGGCCAGAAAGAAAGATTATGCAATTTGAAATGAAATTGTATGCCTAGTTGCAAAAAAGAGGACATTTGCCGAATTTCCAAAATTCCACCCTGAAGCTTTTTTTACAGAAGAAAAGAGGACATGTCTGGGAAAATGAGGACGTATGGTCACCCTAGCTGTGTAAGTCTTACTTGTGCTTGGTATATTTTTTGTATAACAATCAGACTATATTGTCATCAGCTTATTTTTGGGTTATCAGTGTGCCGTGTGTTGGAACAAAGAGCAATATTACAAGTTAAATCACAATGCTTGGTGATTTTGGTCTGTGAATATGGTATATATGCAAAAAATCTTTAGGTGGCATAAGACCTAGTGACTAAAAGGGTGTTATCCTTCTTGAAAAGCAAATTAAGTATAAATAACTCTAGTATTAAGCATAATCATGAACTTGCAGAGTCTAAAGGGAAGAAAGAATGCAAAGCTGTTGAACTACAGCCTTTAAACATGACAGACCAAGATATGTTTCCCTTAAGATTATGACAATCCCTTTACCTAAGCACTGAGAAAACAAACAGGAAAATAATAAAGTAGTTCCACTAAAATAGTGATGTGGTTTCTGTTCATGTTGCTGGACTTTCTGATATGTCAAAAGATAGATTATCCTAATAATAAATTATATAAGTCGATAGGAACACTGGACTTCACTTATTTGTAATTGATGAACGACTAGTTTTGACAGCTCTTGCTACCATTCTCAAATTCTTGGTGCGACTGAGTGGTGTCATGGATGAACATTGGAGATGCAATGTGAATGGAGTTGACAGATGTCTTGACAATGTATTTGTTTTAAATATCTAGATATGGGATGTCAAAAAAAGTGGCTGTTTCACAGTACTTCATAATGTCGATAGATCTTCTCACAAGTAGAAAGTGCAGAAGATCCATAAGACATCTTGGGAGATATACATTACTCCCCACACATTGTACCTCCAATGAGCACCCAAGACACCACTCAGTCACACGAAGAACCTGAGAATGGTAGCAAGAGCTATCAAAACTTACTGTTCGGCCGTTCTATCTCCGGCTCTGACATTTCTCGAGAGGGGGAAGCAGGCTGTTGCCAGTTCTTTAGCGGGAATTTCAAGCAGAGGAACAATGCGTATTTTAAATATTTCATGTATTTGCATATTTCATGAACCAGTAGCCATATTATAATAGCGATAATAATAGGACTTACGAACAATAAACATCGGAATTCACGCATGAAAAATATACCAAAGAAAGTTCACCAGCGCAAGCCACTATTAGGCCACGTGGCTCAAACAAATTTAAGCTGGCAACACGGTGTTGGGTTCAGGAGCCACGCCTACCAGCGACAATGCTGATTGGAGCTAGCAGACAGTTTTAACTTCCTGACCACGACACTGGATGTATAGACTCCCAGTACTACCAACAGATGCAGTGTGTGTGTGTGTGTGTGTGTGTGTGTGTGTGTGTGTGTGTGTGTGTGTGTGTGTGTGTGTAAGGTTTGAATGAAATATTCGAATAGAGTGGTGTTGTAATAAATATTTTGCATTATGATGAAATTGTATTTCAGTGTTTTAAAGTTAATATAGTCCTATATTTTCATTCTAAAGATAATTTTGAGGATATGTTTTCAATTGCTCATTACTGTATGTTGGTACTATTAGGTTTCCCCTTCCACCTTTTACAGTCGCAAAACGTCAGAGCCGGAGATACAACGGCCGGACAGTAGTCGTTCATCAATTACAAATAAGTAAACTCCAGTGATAGAAATCAATAGTTCCTTCACACTAGCCGTGTATAGGCTAAGGTTTTGGATACATAGAATCAAACTGAAAAATTCAATGCCATGGCCAGGATTTGAACCACAGATCTCCCGGTCCCCATCCGGTCACTCTTAACCATTGAGCTACCATGACCAACATGCCGTCATGACATTAAATTCTCCAATTGACTTGTATTTTTGTATTTTTTCCGGTAAACCACTACAGGTTCTGGTATACGAGATACACCATTTGTGGCAACTTACTATTGTAAGTAGTTGAGTCCCAGGCTTCATTGTTAAACCCTTATTATTAAGTTAACTGATGGAAATTAATAATTCTTCCTCACTAGCCATGTACAGATTATGATTTTGGATAGATAGAGTCAAATTGAAAAATTCAATGCCACGGCCAGGATTTGAACCATGGATCTCCCGGTCCAGTGTTCCCATCGACTCATAATTCTGTATGAATTCCTGTGGCTAATAAACATTGTATTGTATTATATAATTTATTATTAGAATTTGTTTCACTGTCTCCACTTCTGCATTAATATTTGTTAAGAATTAACCGATCCAGCAGGTAGCTTTCATAATTAACTGAAGTTTCCAAAGGAAAAGAGAGACATAGACAGGAAAAGGTCTTAACACTTTTTTTTTTTTTGTAATTTACGTCCTCCAATGTTAACTCATATTGGACGATGAATGAAATGGGTGAAGTGATGCTCAAATGAATCCGGAGTCCATGGAGCTTAGAGTTACTCAACATTCATCTATCAGGATAAGGGAAAACCCTGGAAAAAACCTTATCCAGGTAATTCACCCTAACTGAGATTCGAACTCGGGACCTCTTGAATGTGAGGCAGACACGCAACAACTTAATTACAAATTTTAACTTAATTACTGCCATTAAGAACAACATAAACAGATACAAATATAGGCACAGGCATAATTACAGGCATAAATCTCAAAGGCATTATTTATGTTCAGAACTTGCAGTCAATAAAATGTGGAAAAACAGCTCAGTCTGTAGAGCACCTGCCTGCTGTGCTAGGGGTCCCGAGTTGGATTCCCAGCGGTAGGGGTGGGGATTTTTCTCCGTTCTAAGATAATTCCTCATCTTCCCCAGAATTTGGAAGTATGAATGAGAGTGTGAATGTGTGCATGATGTAATGATTAAAACCAACCCAACAAGAGTTAACACCTTCAATATGTTCCAAAGGAGAACAGCCACCGATATGACCACTGCAGTTAAAGGCGGCATATAAACAGAACAAAAACAAAAATGTGAAAAGATCCTGTGAAGAGAGGAGAAATTTTAAACTCATACAATGTCAAAGTATTGTATAAATACTTCAATCTACTTGAACACCCCACACTGGTACATGCTCCACTTGTAAGATGGTGCCAAAAAATAAAACCAGAGAACTATTTGAGGAAGAAAAATGAATTAAAAGCCAATCCCAGATTCTAAAAACGATAGTTTTATACAAAAATGAAAGAAGAAAATTCAGTATATCGAGATTTAACTGTATTGGAACACCACAGTAAAGCGAAATAAATATTAATTTTTAGATGAGTCGTATTTATTACACATCTGCTTCACTTTCGTACCTATTTTGAGGACATGTTTCGCAAATCATCGTTTGCATCTTCTGCTCTTATGCGACTAAAGCTTGATCCAGTGGTGTGGTGGGTGTGGGTAATTCTGGAGTTGCTGCTGCCATCTGTTGATTTAGTGATGAACTTAAATGTGGGATTCTCTTCTGGCGGGATTTCAAAGTTCATTAGTTGGTTTTTATGCTTTTCTATGTATATTCTCTCCCATATGACGAGTTCACTATGTTTTTTGTATGTATTTTAGTAATTCTGTGCTATCTTCAATTTCATGATTTTCAGACCAGAAATGAGCTGCTATTGCGGACTTATCAATATTTTTGTATCTTAAGTGCCTGAAGTGTTCTTTCTTTCTAGTGCCTATGTTTCTTTTTGTCCTCGTATGTAAATTTTTTCACAGTCTTTACACTTAATCTTGTAAATGCCTGACTTTTCCTCTGGTTTTATCTTATCAGTATTATTACTGTGAAGTAGGCTTTTAATGTTGTAATTGTTTTTTGGTGCCAATGTTATATTGTATTTCTTGAATATTTTTTGGAACTTTTTTGTGGCCCAGGGGTGGTAAGTAAATTTAGCAAATCTAATTTCTTGTTTTATTGGTGTGATGCTTTGAAACTACTCAACCTGCAAGAACCCAGCATACAATTCACAGTGGAAACTGAAGAGGACTGTACTCTACCTTTTTTAGACCTTAAAATCACAAAAAGCAATGAAAAACTAGAATTTGGTATCCATAGAAAAGCAACACACACAGATAATTACATCAAAGCAAATAGTTAAACCCAATTCCACACAAACATGCCACCATCAACAGTCTCACACACTGATTAGTGAATCTACCCCTCAGCCAGCAAGAATATCAAAACGAATACCATCAAATCTTAAAAACTGCAATTAAAAATGGATATGGAAAAAACGTTGTAGATAAAAAGCTAAAATCATTCAAACTTCAAAAGAGATTAAAACAGATCACAGCTCTCACACCAATAAAACAAGAAATTAGATTTGCTAAATTTTCTTACCACCCCTGGGCCACAAAAAAGTTCCAAAAAATATTCAAGAAATACAATATAACATTGGCACCAAAAAACAATTACAACATTAAAAGCCTACTTCACAGTAATAATACTGATAAGATAAAACCAGAGGAAAAGTCAGGCATTTACAAGATTAAGTGTAAAGACTGTGAAAAAATTTACATAGGGAGGACAAAAAGAAACATAGGCACTAGAAAGAAAGAACACTTCAGGCACTTAAGATACAAAAATATTGATAAGTCTGCAATAGCAGCTCATTTCTGGTCTGAAAATCATGAAATTGAAGATAATACAGAATTACTAAAATACGTACAAAAACATAGTGAACTCGTCATATGGGAGAGGATATACATAGAAAAACATAAAAACCAACTAATGAACTTTGAAATCCCGCCAGAAGAGAATCCCACATTTAAGTTCATCACTAAATCAACAGATGGCAGCAGCAACCCCAGAATTACCCACACCGCTGGATCAAGCTTTAGTTGCATAAGAGCCGTAGATGCAAACGATGATTTGCGAAACATGTCCTCAAAATAGGTACGAAAGTGAAGCAGATGTGTAATAAATACGACTCATCTAAAAATTAATATTAATAAGAAAATTCAGGTTCCTTAAGATTGCCTTCAATATGCAGCAAAATCAACCAAAATCAGTGATCAAAATTTTCTATGCTAGTCAGGTATAGTAAAACCCATGGATAAATAATTCATGCAAATGAGCCAAAAAGGAAAATATTGCTTTTTATACATGGCTGGAAATAGTCTTCAATAAGCCAGTAAAACCAGATTATATCAGCTCTACTGAACTTTCTTTTCGACTCAGAGAAAAAACTACTAACAGATGGTTCCATCACTGTACATCTATTCTTTAACTCCTGCAGCAGTCAATATATATATATATATATATATAGTTGCATGATAGCATTCTTGAAAGAGTTCAAACTTCAAGAACATTGGATAGTCAGACTGAAAAATTCAATGCCATGGCCAGGATTTGAACCACAGATCTCCTGGTCTCCATATGGTCGCTCTTAACCATTGAGTTACCACGGCTAACAAACCGTCATCACATTAAATTCTCCAACTGACTTGTATGTTTTCCTGGTAAATCACTAGGTGTTCTCATATTTGAGATATACACTGTTTGTGGCGACTTACTATTGTAAGTACTTGAGTCCCAGGCTTCATCATTAAACCCTTATTATTAAGTTGATTGGTGGAAATTAATCATTCTTCCACATTAGCCATGTATATTTTACTGTTATAATGAATCAAAATATGTTGGGAAAGAAAAGGACATTTCTGCACTATTAAAGAATTTTGTATTCTACAAAGGTGTCTACAAAACAACAAATAATATTTATGTCTAAGTATTAATAGAAATTATAATAATAAATAAACAATTGTATGAAAATAAATCTAGAATAAAAACAAAGCACATAGAATAATTTCCTCTCTTATATAGGTAGATAATCCTGCATAGTGCAAAATGTGTTTTAGTGTATCTTATTGGGATATTTTAATAAAACAGTAAGATCTAATATAGAAGAAAGGTAGAGTACATCTTGTCCATCCCCTCATCTGTCCCTTTGTAACCCACCGCCACGCATATTGACAGTCCGTTATTTAAACCAACAACAACTCCTACCTAGAAGAAATTCCATGTGTAATGACATAAAACAAACTAAACTAGACCTAACCCAACTGACCTGATGTAACCAAAACTAAGTTTACATATACATATAAAACTACAACTAATCTAATTTTTCATCATGATTTCACATGAAACAAATACTGATTAAAAAGTAATCTGGGAGTATTATTGGTCTGAGAAGTGCCTGAAATGCTATTCAAAATATCTTATAAAGGTAATTGGTGAATGAAATAGCATTTACCAAAAAAGTTGATGATCTGTATTTATTTAGTTTTGAAAAACTACAAGCAATGTTCAATTGGTAATTTAGCACTAATAATGTATAAATTATGTACACATGTCCTGCCAGTAAGATTAAACTGAAAACCAGCTTAGAAAACAACAAAATTGGCCACAAGGACAATTCCCCTCAAAGAGCAAAACTTCTGGGACTACACATGTTAAGACTGTGATGGAAGTCAAAACATTGGACACATGATTTTAATATGGGAAGCAACCTTTAACTTCACGTATTTTATTAGCATACTTTATGAGTAATAAAATGGGAATCAAAATACAGAATAAATTAGTTTTAAATGTTTAAAGAAAACGTGCAGTCCATATGATTTGTGCCTGATTAGTCTTCAAGCATGAGTAACATAAAAAACCTACAATGTACTTTTAATGATACAGTCTTCACTGGTTAAAATATTGTAGTGAAACATGGTCCACTGTCATGAAACAAACTTAATAAAACAGCTAACATTATTAATTATTTTACAGAAAAATGGACAAAAATAAACAATGTATTTATATTTTTATTTTATTTTTAATAATCTTATATATCTATTTATCTGTAAAATCAACAGAGAAGAGAAGATCTGTATTATAACTTATTTTCCACACTAAATCCCTATTTCTGATATTTTCATTTCCATACTGTATATTACGTTAAGTTAATCCTCTTAAAACAATCAGACAGGCTCTCATTAGACATATGACAGTTCGAAAACATTTCAAAAGTGCTCCTTAATTCCTCCGACAACCTTCATCAATATTTCTGACATTGATAATTTGTGTTTTGCGGGTTAATGGGTACAGCACCATCATTGGTGCCTTGGATGATCATCAGACTCGAACTTCTTACCTGATTGGCTGTGCTAAAGCGTACGACATTAATATCGTCCGTAGTAAAGTGTTAACCATGCCAAATCACATTATTTACCAACTAGTAGTTTTAAATATATATCTATTGGCTAGCCACCAGTAAGAGGTTGCAATACACTAATGCATACTCACTCCAAAAATTTCCTATGCTGATAATATCGATGAAGCGTTTAAATCACCCCCGCAAATCACCTACAGTTCATGACACAAAGATGCTATATTTTTTTGTTTGACTTCATGACTTCTTGTTACCAACATTAAGAATCTGCGGGTTTTAGTATTTTGTAAAAGAAACGAGTCGCACGAATTGATCTTATGCACTTTCACACAATACACCTATAACCACTCTGCCATGATAGCGGTGAAATGCTTGTTGAATTTTTCATTCGAGGTTACGAACACTGCCACTTGTCTGCGCTATAATCGTTCACTTTAATACGTTTTCATTATGGCTCAATATTGGAGAGGAAAATAATTTGAGGTTAAGTTGAGGGCAAGAATGTAATGCAGCTGTTACAGTTTCAACTTAAAATTCTGTATTGAATTAATTTATTTCAGATCAATGTGTTGAAATTCAGTTGTGCAGTTTACATAAAATACTCCAAATAATACTCTTATTGCTTCAGCTGTGTTGCAGTACAATAAAACATGCCGAAAAAGAAAACAGGGCAGCGGAAGAAGGCTGAAAAACAGCGATTGAGACAGAAGGAAATCAGAACAGCAAAGGATAATCTAACGTTAGGGCAATATCCATGCAATGCACCTATGGTATGTATTTTTCTAACGTAAGTAGGCTCCCATGGATATTTCAAATAGTCACATTAATTCAAGACACGTTTCTCTTTTTCAGGAATGTGAGAAATGTCACAGGTATGTACTAGTAACATATGCATATTATTTTAGATATCTCCTAGCGACCTGCTTGGAAAATAATATTCGGAATGTTTTATATAAACATAAATTGTTTGTATTGTTAGAATTATATTGTTATTTCTCTTTGATGGCTTAACAGGAAACAGAAAAACCGTGCCTTCTGCTACTTCTGTCAGAGCATACAAAGATTACCTCAATGTGCTCATTGTGGGAAAATAAAATGTATGCTGAAAACTGGTGATTGTGTGATTCGACATGCAGGAGTATTTACTACAGGAATGGGTATGGTGGTAAGCTATCCTTCGATATTAATGTTAATAATGCCATGATTTCACACTTCTAGAATTAAACTAGCACAACTCAAAAACTGGTTGTTTTGAGTTACATTTATTTACTGGTTTATGGAATGGTTCTCTATAAAAAATGAAAACTAGAATATTTTGAAATGGCTTCAGTCAGAAGCTACATGAGGTATGTTAGTGTTTAAATTCTATATATTCATTTTCATACTTTTTTTAGGGTGCAATCTGCGACTTTTGTGAAGCTTGGGTATGCCATGGACGTAAATGTTTAACATCACACGCCTGCACCTGTCCTCTTCAAGAGGCAATATGTGCTGAATGTGAACGCCAAGTCTGGGATCATGGAGGTCGTATTTTCCGCTGCTCTTTTTGTGATAGCTTTTTGTGTGAAGATGATCAGTTTGAGCACCAGGCTTCTTGTCAAGTCTTAGAATCAGAAAACTTTAAATGTAAGTATAATGTATCTCAGATGTATGTCATATACTTTAATCCTGAACGAAACATCTGGCAGTGGATGCATCTCAACTTGAACAGCGAAATACTACTGGAAATGTTTTAATATCTAATGTTGTACCAGTTATAATAGCTACAACTATAGTAAACCAAATGTTAAGCACATTTCCAGTGGGTTTTCACTGTTCGAGCTGGGGTACATCCCTCATGGGAGGGAAAAGATACAGAAAGTGTTAGTCAGACATGACCGTTAGTCAGGGAAGATAATGCATGTTATCTTTTATTTGCATATCCTTGCTGACCCTGTCACAGCGTAATGGTCATGTTTCACTATCGCAATCCTTTTCTCTCTTCTCTTCCAGGCATAAGGATTGAAGTGGTATATTATTTACTGATGATTCTACATAACAATACAGTATGGTCAACCAGCAGGCTGATAATTTGATCTCAAATGGCAATTATTGCTAGATAGATGATTAAGTACTATATGCGCAAGATTTCTTGAGCGTTCGGGTCCCAAGTTCTCATTCTGTAGGTTTCGCCTATTTCCGTAAACACAGATGATAACTTTGAAACAGGAAATGCGCTACACACTGCGACATGTAGTAGCTAATATGCTAAGCTTTCACACATACACCATTTCATTTTGAGCAATTTGCCAAATTTTTGTCTATCCTTGTAAATTATCACCACTTGTTTCAACTTCATATTATTATTCTTTCACTGTGTTCACTTAACCTCACTTTTCAATAGTTCTCACTTGCACATCAACCCATTTCTTGCATTCATTTTTCCTATTAAAATTACTTACTTTCGCTAGCCACTTTTTTCAATCTTTCTTCCAGTTAACCTATCACTTCATTACACTTTCTCATTTATCCTCATCTTCGCACAACCCCATTCTAATGTCTATCCCCTTGCTGCAATTTGTACGGGCGTGTCACATTTGCTCATATATTTTCCTCTACCTCTGACAGACTCATTCTGTTTCTTCCTCTCTGTAGCTTACCCATAATAATTATGCCTTGCTGATGTGCCCCTACATCTCGTTATCCCCTCCCTAATTCTTCAATCCCCACACTTGTTTCATACTGCTTCCCCTTGATCCCTTGTATCTCCACACTTGTTTCACTCTGTATTCGCCATAATGCCATTTAATTGTTTTCTTATTCTTCGCTCTGCCAACTGCCATTTCTGAGATATCTCCCTTTTCTCTTCCATTTGTGCTATTCATAACTTACCCTCTGTCAATGCTTACTACAATTACTCCACATATTTTCTGGACATCCACACCGGATATCGAAGTCGGCTTGTTTAAGTCTGCTGCATCAACACTCATATGCTCTGCTTCTTGGATGTTGCTTACGTCACTTTTCTGTGCAGCCATTTGCTCAACAATCCACAGTTTCCTATTTCATATATATGCATTAAATCCTTGTTTCCTCACCTTACTTCTTCCTCTTTTGTTCTCTTTGCTCATATGATAAATCCTTATTGAAACAGATAGATGTTCCTCTTAGCTTTTTTTGCTTGTTTTAATACATCTGTTATCAATTCTTTATAGCTAAATTCCACCAATATATCGAATGTTCTTTTAACTTTTAGTTTCCCAATAATTGACTTTGCCAATAACTTTTCTCAATATTTACTTTCTCTACCAGAAGAGGTTATGCCGGTTGTAGAATTTTGCAGAAATCTTTTTTCTTTTGTTATGTTCTCAGGTCAATCATGCAATAAACTGGGCCAGTATTCTTGCTTACGTTGCAAGACCTGCTACTGTGAGGATCATGTTCGACGAAAAGGATTTAAGTATGAAAAGAACAAGCCCATACCATGTCCTAAATGCGGTTATGAGACATCCCAAACAAAGGATCTTAGTATGTCTAGTAAGTAGAGTAAATTTCTTTAAAATATATTTGTCTTTTTTAGTATGATTTATGAGTCACTATGTTTACACTCAAACTTCACTTACTTGTTGTTTAATTGAAACGTTTTCAAGATCATTCGATCTCATCCTGGATGAGATCGAATGATCTTGGCTTCTGCTTTTAATATATTTGTCTTGTTCAACCAATTTTCATGTGCTAACATAACTCATGGTTCTTACAGACTTTGTTTATATATATATGTATAGTGACCAAGTTTTAAATAATAATAATGAGAGAGCATAGGCTTTCATGGCCGGAGTCAACATAACTGGAGGTTATTTCCAGGCTGTTACACCATGGTCTGCTGGAGTTAGAATTTCCAGATGTTTTGTCCACAACTGGGCGAACACTGTGTAGTGTCTGATGTGTTGACTGAGCTACTGTATTCATACACCGAACGACCTCCACTGATTGGTCCAGATGGCAGATGCAGTGAGGGAGGAGGTGTGCTTCGTTCCAGGTGTTACTCTTTTCTGATGGGATCGCTTTGTTTTCTCTTTGTTTTGTGCCATTTCTTGCGTTCGATGACAGGTTGCCAGTTGCTGCTGAGCTTCAAAGCTTTTTCTTTCTTAATAAAATGATGGGGATGCTTATAAATTTCAATAGCATTCAATTCCTGATGAAGGCCATAGAGTGTAAAAATGGCCGAAAGCTCGATCTTCTTAAATTTGACACGGCTGATCACCTGTGAAGCCTTAATCAATAACGCTTGCTGCGAAAGCTTCAAGTCTTACATTTTAAGAATTATTTACAATCATCTCAATTAATTAAACATATCTTGTTAACAGAAGGTTTTAATTTTGTTGCAAATTTAGATCTGGGTAGGATTTAATGTCATTTGTCAGTTTACTGGACGAAATTACATCTTGAATATTTACATTTTGTTCCTTCTTATGTATGTATGTATGAGGGACGTTCGATAAGTAATGCAACATAGTTCTTTTCTCTGCTAAATTTGGTTGAAAAAAAATTGAAATTTTGTGTAGCACATCTTTAAATATTCCTGCTTGATCTCATATAGTTTAATTAATTTCCAATATCTGGCAATGATATAAGTAACCTTCAAAGTGGTGTCTGTAATGGAGGTGCATTCCAAACAGAGCAGTTATCGAGTTTTTTTTTTTTTTTTTGGGGGGGGGGGGGGGGTCAGAAAATCAGAGCATCACAGGTATTCATAGGTGCCTGCAGAATGTCTACAGAAACCTGGCAGTGGACAAAAGCATGGTGAGTCGTTGGGCAAGGCATCTGTGATCATTACAACATGGTTAAGCAAATCTTTCTCATCTCCCACATGCCGGCCGGCTGCACAAAGTTGAGTCCTGTAGTGTTGAAACTGGGAGTCTTTCTTATTTGAGGTTATCGATGGATTACGAACACCTCGATGCTCAATTTGGCATTTCTGTTGGTAGTGCTGACACATTAATCCACCAGTTGGGTTACTCAAAGGTTTGTTCTTGCTGGATTCCTCAACGCCTGATGACCATAAAGATCACAGAAGGACCATCTGTACAGAATTCTTTGGTCGTTATGAGGCTGAGGGTGACAGTTTTTTGTCAAATATTGTCATAGGCGATGAAACATGGGTTCATCACTTTGAACCCGAAACAAAACATCAATCTGTGGAGTGGCACCTCACCAACTCTTCTTCGAAGAAAAAACTGAAAACCGTATCCTCAACTGGTAAAGTTGTGGCTGCATTTTTCTGGGACTCCAGAAAGGTTATTCTGTTCGATGTCCTGGTGAAACGATCAGCTCTGAAATATATTGTGCTATTCTAAGGAAATAGAAGAAACAACTTCAGGGCTAGTAGCTACAAAAATGCAAATGAACTTCTTGTTCTGCATAATAATTCAAGGTATATCACAAGTTACATGACCCAAGAAGTGCTCACAAAACTTCAGTGGACTGTTCTTCCACATCCACCCTACAGCTTGCATCTTGCACCTTCCAACTTTCCACCTGCTTGGCCCAATGTAGGATGCACTCCTTGGAAAGCACTACGTGGATGATATGGAACTTGCTGATGCAGCAAAGATGTTGGCTCCAACATAGTTCTGTAGAGGCATACAGGCCCTCCCATCAAGGTGCTTTGAATGGAGATAATGTTGAAAAATAGGGTTTTGTAGCCAAAACATTGGGAAATAAAGTGCTGTATTTGAATCCTGAATGAAACCAACCTGCCTTAAGAAAAAAAACTGTTACCTTACTTACTGAATGCCCCTCACATACAGGATTCATGTACAGTCAATGAATACATGCTTTGCTTTGATTTCTGATCTAACATGAATTTGATAATTCTTGATTTAGAAATGAAAATACTAGATGAATAACAAATTGTTATTTTTGTAGCAAGAAGCCATAAATTTGGTCGTCAGAATCAGGCAACAGAGGACGATGATGACGATGGATATGCAGGAGGCTATTATGGTGCCTCTGGAGATTTGGAAGGTGAGTCTCATCTTAGTTAAGGCTTTGTCTTTATGCACTTCATTCTCCTGTTTCCTTCTTATCAAGTGCGTTGATATTATGTAAAAAAGATGGGCTTATCTTCCCAATATGTGATGCAGTAATTCAAAAAGGCAAATTGGAATTAACATTGTGAAGAAATGTAATAATTAAAAGTTATACAATAAGTTTACTAAGACATACTGTACAGTATGCGCAAGATAAGTTGAGCGCTGGATTTACGGTGTGGTGCAGGTAGAGGGGAAGAAGCGAGAGCTAACGCTCTTTTGTTTCTGCAGTGTGGTCAGCTTTGAAAAACCAGTTCAGCAAAATAGCGTGTAAGATAAGCAAAGATATCACAAGTAACGTTGCATCCTCTTAAAACATTCCTTAGTTTTGCCCACGCCAGCTCAATTGCATTCAGATCACAGTTATATGGAGGTAGACGAATAATAATGTGTCCCCTTTCGAGAGCCATAACATCCTCAAATGTACATACAAATATAAATCATTTTCAAGTAAATGCTGATGTACATTACCATCACATTCGTAACAAGGATAAACCGGCAATTCGAGCGCACCAAACGAGCCTTTATGAAGGAAGCTATAACTACAAAGTAATAAAGCTATATAATAAACTTCCAAATTCATTTAAATAAGCTGCATCATTAAAACACTTTAAGAATAAGGTTAAGAAACTTTTGCATGCGCAGTGTTTTTATACGGTTAATGAATTTTTAGAACTATATCCATGTAAGTGAGCACTGGGAGCATAGTACATTCACAAACCTGTAATATTTATATTATGACATTTCTTGTAGTAAATTAGTCAATGCAAATACCTTATGAAACCATAGAAAAGCTGCTTACTGTGTATATTGTATGTAATCAATATGACTATGTATATACTGTATTTATACATTTTGACGTGTCTCATAACATGTATAGGTTGCCAAGGACGAACTAAAATTCTAATTCTAACCTAAGATTGTTGTAAACTGGTTAGCTAATTAACCTTGAAATTGATCAAAATGAAATATGGCGGACATGATAAAGCTTAGCGTATTAGCCATTAGATGTCAGTGTATAGTGCATTTCAAATTTCAAAGTTGCCATCTATGTTTTTTAGTTTGATTTATGAGTCACTATCTTTACACTTAAAGTCACTTACTTGTTGTTGTATAATTGAAACATTTTCAAGATCATTCGATCTCATCCTCAGCTGTTTGGTGACTAATGAACATTCCTCTTCTTCCACTACTACGGAGCTCTGATCACTCTGCCATCTGATGTTAGGGGCACTAAGTTTTAATACTTAATTTAATGCCAGGATTTCAAAATTTATAACTTTATCACGGTTTTTGGTTATGAATATTTTTTCCCATGTATCCAATTCTATGGGTGACACTGCAGATTTTTCTGTTTGTTTCAACTTAATGTTCCTCTGGTGTTCTTTTTGCCTGGTTAACAAGTTTCTCTTAGTTTTTCCTATGTAGCTTTTTTCACAGGTTTCACAATTTATCTGATAAATTCCTGATTTCAAATTGTTCAAAAATGAAGAATACTTCACTGTTAAATATTTGTCATCTATGTTTACGGAGTTAAACAAAACTTACCGAATGAGGACTTGGAGCCTGATCGCTCTTCTTATCGTGCGCATATAGTACTTCACATACCACAAATTTGCTTTCAGTGAGTTTTGCCTCCACCTGAAGGCATTAATTTTTTTTCTATCAAATTTTGGATCTACTTTATTCCTCAAGAGTTTATAATACTTGTATTCCTCAACTAAAGTTCATAAACTTTGTCTGCAGAGATTTTTCTTTTACGAGGGGCAATATTTATATTTGAGCCTAGTAATCAAATTTTCTGATTGAAAACGTCTTTATTGTTTTTCAAAATATCTCCTTTATGATCAATTCACTTTTGTATATGTTTGAACCATTTGTCAAAACATGGTTTTTGAAGGCATCAACGGCATCTTATGCCGACGAAAATTGTTGTCCACATAATTTATTATTGAGTTTGGGAACAAAAGTAAGTCATTGGGTGCCAAATCAGGACTGCATGGACCCATCAATTCAATTTTTTGAGCCTTCAAATACTCTGTTATTAGACAAGATGTGTGTGCGCACGCATTCTTGATGAATGATTCTACGGTTCTTGTTGGTTTTCCTAGACACTATTGTAAATTGGCCATGGAAACAATGTGGACTTAGAAAAATATACAATTCCAGAATCTGCTCACCTTTTTTGTCCAAGGGTGTATAATGTATATAATCAAGTTGACTTTGTTATATACAATCATTTTGACATGTCCCATAACATGTATATGTTTGAAGAATACTTCACTGTTAATAATGCTTCTGCTTTTAATATTTATGTATATGTTGTCAAGGATGAAATAAAAAATTAAAATAATTTGCTTATTTTTAAATGCAGATGATTATGATGAGGACTATGAAGAATCTGAAGAAGATTCTGATGATGACGATGAAGAGGAGGAAGAGGATGATGAAGATGAAGAAGCAGATGCTACTAAAACACAGAACAGTTAATTTTTAAAAGCAATGAATGAAATGTTAGAAATCAGTAAAACTAATATGAAACAAAGTAGAATTGTAAAGAAATGTCTTCCAGAAAAACTATTATTTTCCCTACAAAATTATATATATATTCACTATAAAGCGAAGTTTTTCAGAATTCTAGTTCTATTTATTTTTGTTGCAGAAATGATTGCTTTTGTCATGTAAGTTAATCTAAACACAAAGTTTGTCAAATAAAATATTTTTACACGTAATGATTGCAACGTGAGAAATATACAATCTTCTGTCAGAATAATTAATTAAATTAAAATAAAGACTCCTATATATCAACAAAAGACCAGGAGTACTAAAATGTTAAGAGTAGCAGTTTCAGTGTTGTTCATGTTGGAATGTCCAAACTCTTATCAGAGGTTTGGTCAAGATGGTTGTAAAAGGATTTGTTATATTATACGAGGGTGGTCTGTAAAGTTTCAGATCTAATAAAGATACAAAACATTTTTTCAGATTTTTTTTTCATCATGGTCTCCTTGTAACTCTACACACTTCTCCCAGTTCTGTAACCCATCCAAATAGTACTCGGCATTTTTCTCTGCAAAATAATTGTTAACAAAGGTGATTGCCTCTTCATTTGATGAAAATCTCTGTCCTCCGATCGCAATTTTCAGAAGAGCAAACAAAAAGAAGTCGCTTGGGGCTAGATCTGCTGAGTAAGGCGGATTGTCAAGCAGTTCAAACCGTAATTCGTGGATTTTTATCATTGGAACCGCTGAGGTGTGAGACGGTGCGTTGTCTTGGAGAAACAGAATTTTCTTTTTCAACAAATGTGGCAGTTTTTCCCCAAGTTCTGCCTTCAGCTTGTCAAGTAATGATGCATAGTATGCTCCGGTAATGGTTTTTCCTTTTTTAAGATAATCAATTAAAATAATTCCATGACTATTCCTAAAAAGCAGTCGCCATCACTTTCCCAGCCGAAAAAACTCTTTTTTGAGCCGGTTCCTGCTTTGCAGTCCACTATTTGGACTGCATTTTTTGTTTTGGGCTTATAAAGGTGTATCCAAGTTTCATCTACAGTAATTAATCGGTGCCGAAACTCGGTGTGCCTACACTGCCAACAGAGCTTTGGAAATGTTCATATGAACACGTTTTTGGTTTAACGTGAGCAAATGCGGCACCCAACGTGCGGAGAGCTTTCTCGTGTCTAAATGTTGATTTAATATGTGACAAGCACGTTCTTTTGACATGTTCATAGCCTCTGTTATCTCTCTCACTTTAATTTGGTGGTCGTCTAGCACCATTTGGTGAACTTCGACTATGTTTTTGTCTGTAGTTGCAGATTTTGGATGTCCCGAACGTTCAACTTCCAAGCTCTTACAGCCACGTTTAAATTCACTGTGGTAAATGATGGTAGAGTCCCCATACACGGAATCCAACTCATTTTTGATTTGCGTAGGCAAAAACAAATATTTAATGACAGCTTGGTACTCGATTTTATCCAGAATGGCTGAAACTTTGGTAACTGTCAACAGATGAACAACGAAATTCACTAGCTTTTATTTACGAATGCTGCCATCTTCATGTTGAGGTCAGAAACTTTTCAGGCCACCCTCATATTTGATCCACAATGGGAACCATTTTGAAATTTAATTTTAGTATTTGTGTTTTGGTTCACATAGGGAAGCCACTTTGTAAAGAAATTATGATGTTGCATGGTGGTTAGACTTGAAAACTTAGAAGATATAATGAATTTTTAAAGAATTAAATTTCACTTTCATGAGAAATTCCATCCCAAGGTCGTAGTCTCAGATTAATGTGAATAAATTGAAAAGCTATTATGCATACTATGAAAACTCAATTATACCAATGTGTATTAACATTCTATGTAAAAGCCTAGCTTTGGTTGTACCTTAATCAAATGCCAAATGAGTCGACAACAGCTGATGATGTTAGGAAGATCCTAACGAAATGCATTCTAGATAAATACTAGCAATAAGTGGAGCATTGAGTATTAGTTCGACTCAAAATTTTATTAATCAAATGACTAAAACTTTTATTTAAAATTATTGAAGTTGAAATAAAAAAGAAGCTGTGGGTATTGGAAGAATTGTGAATACATATCTTCCTTAAGGTTGTCATTAACATATTCTTTTTCTTTATATGTTCATTTTCTATATCTGTAGCTTTCCAGCTTCATACTTGCTCAGATTGGTATGTACTGCTTTTTTAAATGTTAATTATTTTGACAGAGGTAATTATTTTTTTTGAGAAATAATTGTAAAGGTACCTTTGTTAATGAACTCAATATTATAACAGACCAGAAGAGTTCACACATTTATTATGGCTTATAGGTATTGTATTAAAACACTTACTCAGCCATACTTTATTAAAACTTAAAACTACTCATGTTATTATTAATAATAATAGGCAAAAATCGCATTAATGTGTGTAATATTTAGTTGGATTTAGTCTTTGCTATAAACACATAGATTTTGTGTTCTTTGTACACTTGCTGATGTATCTTTCACAGTATTTCCCACACAAGGAGCACACACAATTTTCACAGGAGTCATGGTATACTGTATTCTTGCATATCTTGTGATGATGGCTGCATATTGCCAATTTTATTACCGCATGTCTTAGCTTCTGGTTTACATTGGTCCAGTTCTGGTTTGCCATAGTGTCTGCGACGTAAATTCCTGTGGGATTCGTCTCTCTTTGTCTACACTCACTTTGATGGGTCTGCATATTCCTTGTAGCTGGCAGAAGCAGTTGCATTCATAGGTCCTTTATGAGGAAGGTTTCCCTTGCCAATTAGTAGACATGATATTTATTATTAACAAGAAAGCTGCGTTCAAGTGGAGCATTGACAAACAAGAATACAATAACTTGGAAATAGCGTTCTTAAACAAAAGGCTAAAAACTTGTATAGATTTCTCCGATAACACAGAAGATTATATAGTTGACATTGAAGTAGCTGCTGAGCGTCTAAATACTGGGCAGAAATCAGCAATTAGAAGCAAATGTGGGAAGATCTTTGAAAAAATAGAAAGGGAAAGCGGTAAACCCAAACCATACTTGAAAACACTTAAATCTGTGAATAAAAAAGAT
Organism: Mantis religiosa; assembly: GCA_030765055.1. Classification (NCBI taxonomy): domain Eukaryota; kingdom Metazoa; phylum Arthropoda; class Insecta; order Mantodea; family Mantidae; genus Mantis; species Mantis religiosa. Next base: position 33,306,021 of record CM060960.1, read on the forward strand.
GTTATCTATACGAAAGCAGACAAAGGAAATAAGACGGTCATCATGGACAAACAAGACTACATTTCTAGAATGACAGATTTATTGGCAAGTGATGAATTCCAGGAAATAAAGTCTGACCCTTTAAATATGTGTGTAAAACAGTTAAATGAAACAATCAAGGATAAAATGATCATACCAAAACAAATTAAACAAAGTTTAAAACCAGACAACCCTACAGTAGCTAATATATATGGATTACCCAAAATTCATAAAACAGGAAATAAGAGGCGCCCAATCATTAAAAACATAAACACACCCTGCTACAAACTATCCAAATGGCTAAACAAAAAATTTAAGGAGTTACCAAAATTTGAAAGCCACAGTATTAAAAATTTGTTGGAATTCATCCACAAAACTAAAAATCTACAATTTTCTCCCATCGACCGAATGGTATCTTTTGATGTAATCTCTTTGTTCCCAAGTGTGCCAAGAAACAAACTCATGGAGTACATGCAAATATGACTTCAGTTGCTACAATTAGACCAAAACATCATAGAGGAATACCTTCACTTAACAAATATTTGCATTGAACAGTCCTTTTTTACATTCAATAAAAAAAATTTCAAACAAAAATCAGGACTATCTATGGGCAACCCATTGTCCCCATTTTTGGCAGACCTCTTCATGAGCTTTTTGGATAACCATATCACAAAGGCATTCCCACTAATTTTCAAACATTGGTATAGATATTTGAATGACATTTGGGCAATAGTTAATGAGAATGAAGTGGATGATGCATTAAAACTACTTAATTTACAAAATCCTGCAATAAAATTTTTCATAGAAAAAGAGACAAACAATGAAATCCCTTTCTTAGATTTGAAACTTACCAGAAAATATAATAAACTTGAATTTGGCATACGTAGGAAGGAAACACACAGAAAATTTCATAAAAGCAGATGGATATAACCCAAGACAACACAAGCATGCTATCAACAGTTAAACTTACAGGCTGGTTAATGTACCTATAAACAAGATGGAATATATCAAAGAGTACAATAATATCATTCACATTGCAGAATACAATGGATTCAGTGCAGAATTGGTCAAAAAGAAAATTGATAAATTCAAAAGACAACAAAGATGCAAACAAGTAACTACTCTTTCCCCAATCAGCAATGAAACTTCATACAGAAAATTTACATATCATCCCAGAGTTACACACCTTTTCCAAAAAGTCTTCAACGAGCACAATATTAATATAAAAATTATTTGTGGTTGGTTTATTGACACTCGTCACTTACTTTTTCATATATTTATGAGAGACTAGTTTCAAAGGCCCTGGCCTCCATTTTCAATCTCTTCCCAACTGGCAAATGTTGTTATCTGCTCTCTCTGGTGGTGGAACTATGAACTTTTTTGTCAAATTATCTGCTGGCGGGATTTCAAAGTTCATTACGCGATCCTTATTTTTCCAGATGAATATGTTCTCCCATGTTGTCAATCTATTTTGGTTTATCACTGCTTTTAATAATTTTGGATTTGGATCAATGTCATGGTTTTCATTCCAAAAATGAAATGCTACTGCTGACTTGTCTTCTTGTTTCAATCTGATGTTTCTAAAGTGTTCTTTGACTCTGGTTTTTAAATTTCTTTTTGTTTGACCTATGTAGCATTTTTCACAATTCTTGCAATTTATTTGGTATATTCCAGATTTGTTACCTGAAGGAATTTCATCTTTTGTTTTTGAATTTAGTAATTTTAAAATTGAGTATCTATTAGTAGGTGCCAAGATGATATTTTGTTCCTTGAATATCTTTTTAAATTTATTAAATGTTTTTGGATGATATGTGAATGAACTGAATATGCTGTTGCTTTCTTTTTCTTTAATAAATGTGGTTGTTTCCTTAATGGTTTTCTTTAGTTTAGATTTTCTAATTTTCTTCAACACCAAACTTTTGTTGTATCCGTTTTCTTCTGCTATGTGTATTATTGCTTTTTGTTCCTTGAAATATTCTTCTTTTTCCATGGGTATGTTGACTAGTCTGTGTGTAAGGCTGTTTATTATTGCATGTTTATGTGTAATTGGGTTGTGGCTATTATTTTTTATATAATTTTCTGAATGTGTTGGCTTCCTGTAAATTCCAAATTTTATTTTTGTATCATTCCTGATGATATTTAGATCCAAGAAAGGTAGTTGTCCATTGATTTCCTTTTCTATTGTGAATTTGATAGTCCTTTCTTGCAGATTGAGTAATTTTAATGCATCATCTAAATGTTTACTTGGTACAATTGCAAAGATGTCGTCAACATATCTATACCAAACCTTGAAGATCAATGGGAAGGACTTTTTAATTTGTGTTTCAAATGCACTCATAAATAAGTTAGCCAAAAAAGGTGAAAGTGGATTGCCCATTGATAGTCCTGATTTCTGCTTGTAGTGTTTTCCATTAAAGCTAAAGAAGTTTTGTTCAATGCATATTTTTGTTAGAGAAATATATTCTTCTGCTTCTATTGCTTCCATATCAATTGTAGCTAGCCATTTTTTTAACACAGTCTGCAATTTTTTTGTTGGTATGCTTGGAAATAAAGATGTGACATCAAATGAAACCAGTCTGTCATTTTTGTCCAAATTTATATCTTTGATTTTTTCTACTAAATCTAAAGAGTTTCTTAAGTTCATTACGCGATCCTTATTTTTCCAGATGAATATGTTCTCCCATGTTGTCAATCTATTTTGGTTTATCACTCCTTTTAATAATTTTGGATTTGGATCAATGTCATGGTTTTCATTCCAAAAATGAAATGCTACTGCTGACTTGTCTTCTTGTTTCAATCTGATGTTTCTAAAGTGTTCTTTGACTCTGGTTTTTAAATTTCTTTTTGTTTGACCTATGTAGCATTTTTCACAATTCTTGCAATTTATTTGGTATATTCCAGATTTGTTACCTGAAGGAATTTCATCTTTTGTTTTTGAATTTAGTAATTTTAAATAGATTTTTAATAGATACTCAATTTTAAAATTACTAAATTCAAAAACAAAAGATGAAATTCCTTCAGGTAACAAATCTGGAATATACCAAATAAATTGCAAGAATTGTGAAAAATGCTACATAGGTCAAACAAAAAGAAATTTAAAAACCAGAGTCAAAGAACACTTTAGAAACATCAGATTGAAACAAGAAGACAAGTCAGCAGTAGCATTTCATTTTTGGAATGAAAACCATGACATTGATCCAAATCCAAAATTATTAAAAGGAGTGATAAACCAAAATAGATTGACAACATGGGAGAACATATTCATCTGGAAAAATAAGGATCGCGTAATGAACTTTGAAATCCCGCCAGCAGATAATTTGACAAAAAAGTTCATAGTTCCACCACCAGAGAGAGCAGATAACAACAAATGCCAGTTGGGAAGAGATTGAAAATGGAGGCCAGGGCCTTTGAAACTAGTCTCTCATAAATATATGAAAAAGTAAGTGACGAGTGTCAATAAACCAACCACAAATAATTTTTATATTAATTTTGACGTCACTGTTACTAAATTCCTCCAAACACACATCAACTATTGTATAGTTTGTGACTGTATATGACTGGCAAAGAGCCTGGGCTGAATGTCCAGTTATATCTATGATTGTAACCTCTTGGCACTAATAAATAAATAAAAATGTACATTTGCCTGTGGAAGCTGAGGATATATGAGAAGCCAGATAATGGGATTCTGGCTCTGATAGGAGGTACTTTTGTCACTGATTTAATACCTAAGTTCAGCAGTTCATCTTCAATTACGCAGTTTGGTGTTACTGGGCAGACATTGGAGAGTATTGTCGCGAATCTCTTTTTACGACTGGCGACGTACATGCAAAAAGGGTTCACGCGGCTTGTTTATACAAAGGAACTTATAGGCAGACAGTGTGGAGATTAAGAGCTTGCATAAGCAGATAGACATAGTGCCGGAGATAAAAGACTTGCCGACACCGATATAGTTACATTCTAGAACATTCATGTTTTATCTGGTGACATGTTAGAGAACATTCTATAACAGTCTGGAATTCATGAATGGGTGTATAAAAAGAAGCCATGGCTAGTGATCGAGTCAGTCGTAAACAGGAGCAGTAAACAGCTGTAAAGATGTAACAGGAGTGCTGTAAACAGATGTAATCAGAACGCTGTTTGTTGTCATCGACCTTGGTAGATTGTGATTGTGTATGTAACGTAATTCTGCTGTAATCAACAGTGTATTTCTACGGAAATAAAGAACATTTAGAATTTCTGCAACTCGGAGTTTTAATTCTACGAACCCACAAAGTCAGAGTATTATACATTTGATTTTTGTAAGAAGGGGTCTTATCTCCAAAGATACATTGTTTACTAGTATCTTTGTGTGCCTATTTGTTAATTCTTTGGTACATCTCTTTGTAGAGAGAAAGAAACATACTCTTCCGTTTGATATGCGCAAAACATATCAAATGTTGCTAGGGGAGATCAGCTTTCCCAGCATGAGGACATAATCTTTTATTGTTAATTCCATTGTGGGATTCTATCACCACTCCTTGTTCTTTAGTGGGATTTGTGGAAGTTACTGCTGAGTAGGTTAATTTCTGGGAAGAAACAGACTCATTATTGCACGTTTTTGATAGGTTAGGTGATGTTCTAATGCTGTTGTTTGTCACTTGTTTACTTGGAGTTTGGTTATTAATATTGTTGTTACTCTGAGGGTTTGCTGTACCATGCCAACCCCTATCGACAGAGGAGGCCATTATGATTTACCCGACAGCAATGTATAGGTTAACTGTGGGAATTTAATCTTTAAATTCGTACTATAATAAATTTATTAGTGCCGTTACTTACAGTTGTTGTATATGCAATGCTCCTTTGCTGTGAGTACTTTCAATGTCTGAAATGGTGTTTAGGGCAGCACATTACCTGTTAAAACACAGACGTCAACAGCCAACATGTCAGACTTCTCCAAAGTCACAGCCATCTGGGACATGTTCTTTTTCTTCTTGACATGTTTCACTTTCATTGTAAACTTTTTCAAGTTGCTACTGCGCCATGTTAAAAATTTCTATTGAAATGCTGATAATTTATGTTACTCAAATGAGAATTGTATTGATAATGTAATCAAACTAAACATTCAACTGTGAAACACGTTAAAAAGCTTTGCACTCTCTGAAAACTCAATTATGTGTATTAAGATTCTATGTGAAAAACCTTACTATAGTTCTAACTTCCAATGTAACCTACATCTGTAATTCAAGTACAGAGTGACTTTCTGAATGCATTGTAATCATGATATTAAGTGTATAAGTGCAGATAATTAAAGCCTAATATGTATCCACATATTAGATAAGTGAACACATGTGCTCATTTAATTTACTACCATTAGGATAAGAGTCAACATGAAAAATTCAATGCCATGGCCGGGATTTGAACCACGGATCTCCTTGTTTACATCCAGTCGCTCCAACTCATTGAGCCACCATGGCCAACATGCCGTCCTGACATTAAATTCTCCATTTGTGGCAACTTACTATCGTAAGTACTTGAGTCTCAGGCTTCATCATTTAACTCTTAAATTTAAGGTTTCATCCTGGTCATGGCATTGAATTTTTCATGTTGACTCTATCCATAATAAAAACCTTAGCCTATATACAGCTAGTGTGAAGGAAATGAAAATGTGTAGTGTTTAACGCCCGCTTTTACTACATACGGCACCGCAGGCGGTGACACTGATGATGCATGAGATGAAGATGGAGCACTGGTGGAATGAGATGGCGGGGGAAACCGGAGGTCCCGGAGAAAACCTGCCCCAACGCCGTGTTGTCCACCACAAATCTCACTTGGCGGTCGCCTGGGATCGAACCCGGGCCGCCTTGGTGAGAGCCAAGCGGTCTAACCACTGAGCCACGGCGTGGCCTAGTGTGAAGAAATTATCAATTTCCATCAATTAACTAAAATAATAAGAGTTAAATGATGAAGCCTGGGACTCAAGTACTTACGATAGTAAGTTGCCACAAACGGTGTATCTCGGATGTGAGAGCTCCTAGTGGTTTACCAGGGAAATATATGAGTCAAATGGAGAATTTAATGTCAGGACAGCAAGTTGGCCATGGTGGCTCAATGGGTTTGAGCGACTGGACGAAAACCAGGAGATCCGTGGTTCAAATCCCAGCCATGGCATTAAATTTTTCATGTTGACTCTATCCATAAAAAAAAATCTTAGAAGAAATTATTAATTTCCATCAATTTAGTACCATATGTTTTCTGAATGTTCCTAATTGTGCTGCAAAATTAACACCTTTCAGTATAGACTATCCATTTTGCTTCCACTTAATATTTCAAAGTGTGATGTGCAGGCTTGTGTAATGTGAAGTCATTGGCCTGGAAAAACCTGCATTTAAACTCAATTCACAAGATTTGCTATTACAAGGGCTGAAGCCACTTGACATTACATCCCTCAAGGGGAAAATAAAATGTATAGCTGTATAAGCTACTTGGAGATACTACCCAACTTGAAAACATATCACTCTTAATAAATAAAATTGTAAGTCCACAAATTAATATTGATGTATTATTGTTAATTACCATGTCCTCAGCTACCCATACAAATATCTGCAGTTATACTCCTAACAGGCTGTATATTGGTTTTATTTATTTGTGTATAGCACATTTCCCATATCTGTGGTTTTCCAACTTTATAGTTGCTGCTTAGATTAGTATGTACTGTTTTATAAAAGTTATTTATTTTGACAAGTTAAAAATTGTTTAAGAATTAATTGAAAGGTACCTTTGTTAACCCTTTCATCGATATGGACATCATATGATGTCCAAGTTAAAAGGCCCCAAACCGATATGGACGTGTATAGACGTCCTGTGCATACATGCATTTAAAGCTTATTTCATGATAATTATTTTAAACCTTTTGTTTTATAGTAAATTTAAATAAATTGTATAAGAAGTAAAAGCTTACCTTTAAAAGTTTCTTCTTGAATGGTACACCTCAAAAAAGGGATAAACACACAAGGGCACATCTCCACATTCACAGCAAATTGTAATAGTTTCCTTTCGGACACCTTTCTTGCGGCACACCAGACATTTTCTAAAGGGACGCAACTTTTGTGCTGTGGGTGGTACGCTTTTAGGAAAATGTTTTCCTTCAAGTCTGAGGGGTCCTGGGGTGGTGGATTTCTTACCCCCAGTATGGAGAGGTCTCTGAGTTTTTTAGTGCTCAATTAGGCTGCGAGCTATTGATATGCAAAAGTCCAGATACGTCATTGTCTTCCGTGGGTTTAGAGCTCTCCAAATTACTAAACAATTGTATATGGTTATATCCAGCTGGTGTAAAAATACTTTTTTTATACCATTTGATTATTTTTCGCAAAGAGGGATATGCGTGTAATACCTGATCTACTAGATCCACTCCACCCATATGCATATTGTATTCCTGGATATCGGGCTTGAAAATCAACATTTTGTTACGAGCATCAATTTTTCCAGTATCAATCATCAAAATCTTAGAGCTGCAATTGGTTAATGCTGTAACAGCCCTCCTGCCTTGCCAAGCAACATAGGTCAAGGCTGGGAGCTGATGCACCTGCATTGCTCCTCTTCTTAGAGCCTTCGTATTCACAACTTTTGGCAAACCAATATGATTTGAGCATACTGTTCCAATTGCGTTTGATTTTCTTTTGTGTAAGGCCATGAATAATTTAGGGGAACTGTACCAATTATCTAAATATACAGTCCTACCCTGATCAAGTACAGATTCCATCAGGTGCTTTACTATGGAACCAGATAACCCCAAATCTTTGTCTCCGGTGTTATCAGTCCCTTGGCCAGTATATATGCAGCTATTGTAAAGATATCTGTTTTACTTTCACATACATCAAAATACTTTATGCCGAATCTGGCCCTCTTTGTTTTGATGTATTGTTTCCAACCTAAGCGGCCCTTCCAAAGCATCAGGCTTTCATCAACAGTGATCTTTTCACTAGGCACATAATTTTCTTTGAATTTTAAAATAATGTAATCAAAAACTGATTTTGTATAGTTTATCATTTATATTTTCTGTGCAGGTGAAATGAAGGAAGCGCAAAATGGAAGTAAACTGGTTATTTGACATGCATTTCCCAAAAAATGGGGTAGCAAGCATGTCATCTGTAGACCAGTACATGTCTAGCGTAGTTTTATGAATAATACGCATGAGCATAATTAGACCAAGTAATCTGTAAATCTCATTCATTGTTGTTGTTTTCAAATGCTAGGCTTTGGCAATGAAGCCAATAGCTCTCTTGTTCTCCAATATATCTGTGTAGTGGGTACGGCAGGTAGAGCTTCACAGGTTAAAAGATGTTCTTCAGTCATTTCCTCTTCTTTGTTGTCAAATGCTAGGCTTTGGCGATGAAGCCATTAGCTCTCTTGTTCTCCAATATTTCTGTGTAGTGGGTCCAGCAGGTAGGGCTTCACAGGTTAAAAGATGTTCTTCAGTCATTTCCTCTTCTTTGTTGTCAAATGCTAGGCTTTGGCAATGAAGCCATTAGCTCTCTTGTTCTCCAATATTTCTTTGTAGTGGGTCCGGCAGTTAGGGCTTCACAGGTTAAAAGATGTTCTTCAGTCATTTCCTCTTCTTTGTTGTCAAATGCTAGGCTTTGGCAATGAAGCCATTAGCTCTCTTGCTCTCCAATATTTCTGTGTAGTGGGTCCAGCAGGTAGGGCTTCACAGGTTAAAAGATGTTCTTCAGTCATTTCCTCTTTGTTGTCAAATGCTAGACTTTGGCGATGAAGCCATTAGCTCTCCTGCTCTCCAATATTTCTGTGTAGTGGGTACGGCAGGTAGAGCTTCACAGGTTAAAAGATGTTCTTCAGTCATTTCCTCTTCTTTGTTGTCAAATGCTAGGCTTTGGCGATGAAGCCATTAGCTCTCCTGCTCTCCAATATTTCTGTGTAGTGGGTACGGCAGGTAGAGCTTCACAGGTTAAAAGATGTTCTTCAGTCATTTCCTCTTCTTTGTTGTCAAATGCTAGGCTTTGGCGATGAAGCCATTAGCTCTCTTGCTCTCCAATATTTCTGTGTAGTGGGTCCGGCAGGTAGGGCTTCACAGGTTAAAAGATGTTCTTCAGTCATTTCCTCTTCTTTGTTGTCAAATGCTAGGCTTTGGCGATGAAGCCATTAGCTCTCCTGCTCTCCAATATTTCTGTGTAGTGGGTCCGGCAGGTAGGGCTTCACAGGTTAAAAGATGTTCTTCAGTCATTTCCTCTTCTTTGTTGTCAAATGCTAGGCTTTGGCGATGAAGCCATTAGCTCTCCTGCTCTACAATATTTCTGTGTAGTGGGTCCGGCAGGTAGTGCTTCACAGGTTAGATGTTCTTCAGTCATTTCCTCTTCTTTGTTGTCAAATGCTAGGCTTTGGCAATGGAGCCATTAGCTCTCCTGCTCTCCAATATTTCTGTGTAGTGGATCCGGCAGGTAGTGCTTCACAGGTTAGATGTTCTTCAGTCATTTCCTCTTCTTTGTTGTCAAAGGCTAAGCTTTGGCAATGAAGCCATTAGCTCTCCTGCTCTCCAATATTTCTGTGTAGTGGGTCCGGCAGGTAGGGCTTCACAGGTTAAAAGATGTTCTTCAGTCATTTCCTCTTCTTTGTTGTCAAATGCTAGGCTTTGGCAATGAAGCCATTAGCTCTCCTGCTCTCCAATATTTCTGTGTAGTGGGTCCGGCAGGTAGGGCTTCACAGGTTACAAGATGTTCTTCAGTCATTTCCTCTTCTTTGTTGTCAAATGCTAGGCTTTGGCGATGAAGCCATTAGCTCTCCTGCTCTCCAATATTTCTGTGTAGTGGGTCCGGCAGGTAGGGCTTCACAGGTTAAAAGATGTTCTTCAGTCATTTCCTCTTCTTTGTTGTCAAATGCTAGGCTTTGGCGATGAAGCCATTAGCTCTCCTGCTCTCCAATATTTCTGTGTAGTGGGTCCGGCAGGTAGGGCTTCACAGGTTAAAAGATGTTCGTCAGTCATTTCCTCTTCTTTGTTACACAGAGGACAATTTGGACTTGTATAAATTCCTATTCTGTGTAAGTGTTTGGCCAAATAATCATGTTCCGTAAGTAATCTAAAATTTGCTACTGCAGCTTTACGTGGGATTTCTGGAGTAATTTCTGGATTTTTAATTAAAATGTTCCATTTTTTTATCTTTGGCTTTGTTATATTGATTCGTTTTGTTTGTTTTTATATTTGCTTTCGATTAATCTTTTTATGGATGTAAAGGATAAGTTTTTACTTTTGTTCTGAATTAAATTTGCACCTTTTTTGGCAAGAAAATCAGCTGATTCAAATTCTTGCACTCAATATGGATGGTAATTTCAATTTTGAATTTCACTTGAGTTAAAAATTTACCGGAACGCATTCTGGTGTGTTCCGGCTGGAAAAAAGCCTTGGGTGTAACAGTTTCTGTTCAAAACTGCAAGCATAACCACATGTATCCTACCTAGTCCCCTTAATATGATTCAACAGAGTGTCTACTGGTAGTGAAGGTTTTAGTCCTGTTTTCCATAATGATAGAAAGTACCCCCTCTGTTATCCTCTATTATTCAAAACATGGTGCACCAAGATCCTAGTTTTTTTTGATTGCATGACATCATTGGTTTCATTTACCAGCATGCTGATTATGCATCACTTCATAATGGCAACATTGAGATTCTACTAATCACCATTGTGCTTCTAAACAGATTTTTTAAAAAAAAATAATATTTTCAAATCAATGTGATTATGCATATCAAAGGAACTGTATAGAAAATGCCTTGCAACAAAGTACTAAAATCAAAGATAATAAGAAATGCAGAAGGCAAGAGAGATTATAGATGTGAATAAAAGTGAATACTGTCGCAAACCCAATTGCGATAGCACGGCTTGTGCGCACAAAGGAACTAATAGGCAGCACAGAGATAAAGAGTATGCCGGAACAAATAAAGATCGCGGAGATAAAAGACTTGCCGGCACAGATAAAGTTTCACGTCTAGAAAGTTCGTGTTTCGTCTAGTGACAGAACATTCGATTTCTTGATTGTTACAAAACAGTCTCGAATTATCAATGAAGTATATAAGAGATTGTGACATGGCAGCGGGCAGTTGTAAACACAGTAGTAAAGAGTTATAAACAGAGCCGTAATGACAAAGTGGTAATTGAACTGAAAGTTGAGTGAGCTCTTTGTTTGTGGTCAACGACCATGGTAGATTGTATTTGTGTACGTTACATACTTAAGCTGTAATCTGCAAGTGTACCAAGTGTATTTCTACAGAATTAAAGAACGTTTTGAATTTCTGCAATTTGGACTTTTAATTCTGCGAACCCACAAAGTCACAATACGAATATGGCCCAAGTTGGGTCTTCAAGGTTGAAAATGGAAGCAACAGCACACGAAACTAGTTCCTCTACATGTAAGTAATGTAGTGTGAAAAACAGACTACAAATATCGAGATTTAACTGTATTGGAACACCACAGTGAAGCGAAATTAATAAAGACTACAAATAGTTTTATCAATACTGAACAATGTTTGTGTGATTACATGGCCGATGATACATTTAGAATGCTACTTCTCTAGTGATAGAAGATAACTAAAAACAAACTAATTTTTATTTTCATTGTTCAGTAGACATTCTGTTTAAGCTCACTAAATTGTGTAATGAATCAGAAAACATTTCTTCATTATTATTTTTTTTATTTATCACTATAAAAATGTCTATTGATTGTATCTGTATTATTATATTCTTTAATGAGCACAGAATACTGAATTGTTACCTTTAACAATTTGTAAACATTAAAATCTATCTTGCAATTCGACACAATTCAGTTTTATTACCTTGTTACTTGTTTTTCCTTGCCTTATACTCCTTTAAAATCATAAGTGACTTTAATAAGCATAAAAGTAATAGAGACATGGTCTCTCTTCTAAGTCCGGTTCTGCATTTGTCTTGTCATTGGCACATATTTACAAAGTAGTAGCCTGCCATGTGCAGACTTCAGTTATTTAAAATGTTACAAAAATAATAGGTATAGTCGCGCTGTTTTAACGGTTACCATGGCTTTACCTTTGTTAATAGCAGCCTTTCAGATTTGTAAGAGTGAGAGGGAAACTGCCGCCGCCTCCCGGTAGTGTGCTAAACACCAATGAACGCATCACTTCAGCCAATGGGATTCGCAGGATTCACAAATGACATATATATACACTCCACATGGAGTAATCAGTGCGTTATCTGTGTGGTATCTATTACGAAATATAAATCCATGGTAACGGTTCGAGCAGCACGACAATACCAAAGAAACACAAATATGAGCATTTATTTGCACCTGGCCATATTATGGGAATTGCTTGCTTGCTCTGCACTGTTTCTAACCATTTCTGTTCCCTCTCTCCAATTCAACTAATCAATTGATGCAAATTGTACAGAAAAATAATGTGTAGTGTTTAACGCCCGCTTTTACTACATACGGCACCGCAGGCGATGACACTGATGATACATGAGATGAACATGGAGCACCGGTGGAATGAGATGGCGGGGGAAACCGGAGATCCCGGAGAAAACTGCCCCAGTGCCGTGTTGTCCACCACAAATCTCACTTTGCGAAAAAATGGAGATTGGTGGGTATGTTGTGACACCAGGAGTTTGCCTGCCTTGGTAGCATAGATGGTAGTATGTCTGCCTCAAGTTCAAGAGATACCGAGTTCAAATCTCGGTCAGGGTGAGTTATCTGGATAAGGTGTTTTCTAGGGTTTTCCCTTACCCTGAGAGACGAATGTCGGGTAACTCTAAGCTATATGGACCTTGGGCTCATTTGAGCATCATTTCACCCTTTTCATTCATCATCCGATGACATTCAATGGTTAGAGCGGCTGGATGGAGACCAGAAGATCCGTGGTTCAAATCCCAGTTTGGCATTGAATTTTTCAGTCTGACTCTACGTTTCCACAATTTAGCCTACACATGGCTAGTGTGAAAGAACAATTAATTTCCATTAATTGATGTAATAGTGGTTAAATATAAAGCCCGGGCCTTAAAGTATCGTACTTACATGTTGTAAGTTGCCATTACGGTAGTTGCCTCATGTGTTTATGAGAACTCCTAAGTGGTTTACCGAGAAAAATACGAGTCAGTTGGAGAATTTAATGTCATGTTGGCACATTGACCATAGTAGCTCAATGGTTAGAGCAGCTGGACAGAGACCAGAAGATCCGTGGTTCAAATCCCAGTTATGGCATTGAATTTTTCAGTCTGACTACGTTTCCACAATTTAGCCTACACACGGCCAGTGTGAAAGAATAATTAATTTCTATATGACATAACGTTGGAGGACGTAAATTAAAAAAAAAAAAAAAAAAAAGACAATGAGTTTCAGAGTTAAAATATGTTAGTACAGCAGAAGCTCGAAATAACGTGGTCCGAAATATTGTGGATTCAGATTTAATGCGGAAAAAGTGTATCCCCTGAAAAATTAAACCGTAATTTTTAAATTTATTTGTATTCATTTTTTTACTTTTGAAAGTTGAGTTTATAAATAGCGGTTCTGCAGTACAATTTTTGCCCTCATCACACCTCCGGCGTTGACCTTGGCCACTCTATTGCTGTAACAGGACATGGAAACAATAGGTTCTCTGTAAGGACTAAAACATCTGTGTCTGCAGGAATTCTAAGACCTGGTAAAGTTAAAATTTTATTTCAGTCTGAATCACGCCTTTTGAGTCTAAAGTCACATGTTGAGAATAGCAATAGTGTAAAGTGCATTCAATTTCAGGACTGGAATACATCTCCAGCATTACTAGTGAGTGTATTTAGAAGTGCTGTTCTTTATATTACATACATTTTTATGTACCTACTGTAATTTATTATTGCGCGAATGTTTCCTTACACCTCCGCAGGATCGACTTTTGTCACATCTAAGCTCACATTTCGATATACCGCGGAATCATTACAACATGGAGGTAAAGTATGTCCTCCAACAACTGCGTTAATTTGGGCTTCTACTTCTTATAATGTTGAAAAGACTTTATACTTTAGTACACGGTCTTTATGTATTTATTTTCCCTTGCTTTTTCCTTAAATTTCCCTAATACAGTTATATATCCTTCTTTCTTTAATTTTCTCATCTTTTGTCTTTATAATTGCTATATTTAGGTGCATATTGTTCCCTCTATAATCTTGTGTCCTCGCATTCTAACATATAATGTAATTCCTTATTTTCTGTACCACAGGTTCATTCCTTTTGTCTCCCCTTATTTCATGTACACTCAATCTAGTCTATGCCCATCCTTATCTGCCTACCCAGTAATGCAGGATGTTAATGAATTACACCAACATTTTCAGAGCAAGTGGAGATATTTTAAAAAGTAATTTGAGATAGGAGATTTATGGCCTGGTGGTTCAAATGTGGAAGCTACGCTATTAGTTTCTAAAGTGCCAGTACGCCACTGCTAATTACCATTTAAGTGCACAACATACAAAAATGAAAAGACGTTATAGCTCCCTCTGGCTTAATAGTTATGACATTAGCTTTCAAGTAAAAGGTAAACGAATTCAAGTCTCCTTCACTTTTTTTTTTTTTTGGTGGCATTCTATCCAAACCATCGCTTCACATAGCTAGAGTTGAAGAACGATTAATTTCCATGAATTTACCTGATAGTGGTAACTATGAAGCCTGGTACTTACAGCATAGTCAGTTGCCAAAAAGGTGTGTTATCTCATTGTATATCAGAGCCCCTAGTGGTTTTCCAGGAAAATACAAGTCAGTTGGAGACTTTAATGTCATGCTGGCACTTTGGCCATGGTAGCTCAATGGGTAAGAGCTACTGGACGGAAACCAGGAGGTGAATTTTTCAGTTTGACTATAAAAAACCTTATCCTATATACAGCTAGCGTGGAAGAATGATTAAGAGTTTAACGATGAAGCCTGGGACTCAAGTACTTACAACAGTAAGTCGCCACAAACGGTGTATCTCAAATACAAGAGCCCCTAGTAGTTTACCGGGAAAATATATGAGTCAATTGGAGAATTTAGTGTCATGACGGAACGTTGGCCATGGTAGCTCAATGAGTAAGAGCAAGGGAAGACAGGTAGTAGCAGTGTGACATCAGCTCTAACCACCAAATATGCCCCCGAACGAAAGGCAGGTTAGCGTGTGACGTCACCACACTGATTTCTGCTGCCCAAGAGAAAGGATGAGTCTGTGGGTTCCAAAAGCGTAGGAAAGACAGGAAACATATTGGGTATTAATAATATATACAACTTATATCTTGGGTGTTGTAATATTAATGCTGACTGCTTTAGTTACACAATTGGTCACAATTTATAAACAATTAAATTTTGGCTTTGTGCTATGAGAAAATATATAAAACTTCAACTCGTAGTTTGTTTGAGTTTAGGCATGATATAAAGAAAATAAAATAAAACAAAGAAATTTTCTCTGCAAATTACAGAAGACCCATTCAGAACAAAATTACATGGTCATTTTCCGCTGTTTCGTGTTTATCAATGTCAGGACGTAATGTCTGGGAAATTTGTAATTAAAGGCTGCACGTTAGATTATGATCCGACAAGGTACTTTGGGGTTTGGACTTAGCTAATTTCATAACAGAAAAAAAAAATTGTTTGCACTCATATGTCGAGCCACACATACACAATGTCCACGTGGCAAGTGAATACAACTTCGGAAATCTGGTTTGCGGGACATTCTTTTAAAATCAGCCGAGTCTTTCTTGAGTGTATATTTGTCCTAAAATAAATCGTCACAGTTAAATGTTATAGAATTGTTATTGGTAACTGCAAGAATGTGATCACATAATGTGGTGATGTGGACCAGTAAAAGATAAGTAATTTGGTTGTTATAGTAATGTAGAGGGAATAGAGCTCAAGATTATCTGTAATTAGCGTCCTTCTGCAAGCGATTTTCATAGGGGTAAGACGTGTAGTTGTGTCGCTCCGCGAGTGTGCAGAAAATGTTTTGTGTGAATGCATTTGTGTTGCACTAGTGGCCTATGCAAGAGAGAGAAGAAGTTCATCGATGCAACAACCATTATTTGTTAAAAAAATGATTGCATTTACATCAGGGGCGGCTTCTGATGTAGTGCCGCTGTACCATGGCACCATCTGTATGAAAATGAAAGAAAGAGAAGTGCATAGGAATTGCGCAAAAAAGATTGTTGCTGAGTATCTGCTCCCTCTTGTGAATAGGCGCGTTAAACGCAAGCGCTCTCTCTTGGTTGTTTTCGGTGGCTTGGTGCCGATTCCAGAACGGCACCATCTACGCTCATAAGCACCTGTGTTAAGGGCTAGGATGTCTGCTTATACACGGCTTCTTATGGGAGAAGGTGGTGCCAAGATTTCTCTGGTGCATAACTTACGCTTTATCCGTTAGAGTGTAGTAAAGCACGGGACTTAAGGTACCTGTGTCTTTGTCGCGAAATTGTACACGAACACTTCGTATCACATTCTCCATGAATTGTATTATCAAACTTTTACTGTGCTCGTTACACCTGTGCGTAACAAGAGTACAGATGTAGTAAATATCTATTTCCATTTCCCTGTACATTCTGTTTGGTAGAGTATATTATAAAATAGATAAGATTACCTAAATCGTTCGAAATTGGTACACATATTTATATTTTAAAGACCCTTATTTATTCACTCATTCATTATTTATTTATTCATTTATTTACTTATTTATTTATTTGTGTATTTATTTAAATCATTTACTTATTTATTTATTTAATTAATTTATTTATTTATGGCACTGTCAATACAATGCATCACCGGCCGCTGCTGATTTACATTATTTAAAATTGTATAAGAATTTAAAACTGTTTTGCTGGAGTAAATTCCACAATATTTAAAAGAAAAGAATCGTTGTTTATTCTTCAACAATTGCAGTATCAACTTCCTATGCTCTGCGACCACACCCAGAGGTAAGATTTCTTGCTCCAGAGCTGCCGTAGAACCCACAGGATTTCTACAAGATCGTCACCAAAGCTGAGAGACTAATCACCATCACATCTTCCATGCCATCATCCCATTTACTAACTTTCTGTTGCAGTGTTCAAGAGTTTCCGAGTTTGAATCTTGGTCAGAATGAGTTACCTGGATAAGGTTTCTTCTGCGGTTTTAGCTTATCCTGAAAGATGAATGTTGGGTAACTCTAAGCTCTATGGACCCTGAGCTCAGTTAAACATAATTTCACCCATTTCATTCATCGTCTGATGTGACAATGTTGGAGGACATAAATTTAAAAAAAAAAAAAAAAAAGAGGTTGTAGTGAAAAAGCACTTAATTCATCCGATTTGACTTATGATTTGGAGGACGTGCATTTGTTTTTAAAAAAAAAAAACAAGAACTTGTAGTCAAAAAGGTCTGAGTACCGAGCAGGATGGCTTAGGTGGTTTCGTCTGTGGCCCGCATTCGGGAGGCCCGGGTTCGATTCCTATGGCAGACCTACCTGACCCATAGGTTTTTTCGGGGGTTTTCCCAGGTTGATATAAGAATGCTGAGTAGGTTAAATACATCCTCCAAATTTCCTGTCCCTCCATTTCATCTCCATTATCATTTCATATCATCTCTCATCTGGTGGTCTCTTTCAGGGTAGAAGTGTCGGCGGGAGTCTTGGCATGATACGCTCTGAGGAAAATTACTTCCTCCTCCGGTAGGTCGGTTGCCGGTCTCTGCTCCTCTACTAGGACCATTTTGGGACCACCAGCCAGGGACCTTTGGGGCTCGGCTGCTGGGCTCGTGACCGTCCTGCAGTAGGGGAGCATGCCTATTGTCCTGTCCTGTCCTGTCTTGTCGCGAGAAGTCTCTAAGTAAACTGTAGGGACCCTGACCTCTGCATTGTCGTGGCTACTTGGGTCGGCCACCCTCTGTCTCCCTCGCCTCATCCTTCCTCCCGACGGTGCCCCCACTTGGGGCATAAGAACAATGGGCCCAGCATGGTGGCCTACATACCGAATCTCCTCCGTAATGAAACCCCAATCCCCCCAATCCCAAAAGGTCTGAGTTCATTAATATGTTTTGCAAAATGAGTTGTATGCATTTAATGCAAGAAAGTGAAATAAGCCAAATTAATTGAATAGTTTAAAACGGGACCAATTTTTAAATAATCTTTGCTTCGTACATATCTTAATTGTCAAATTTTATACATGCAGGGCCACTGTATTACTGTTAAAAAATGATACATTATATTGTTTTCAAATGCTAGGCTTTGGCAATGAAGCCATTAGCTCTCTTGTTCTCCAATATTTCTGTGTAGTGGGTCCGGCAGGTAGGGCTTCACAGGTTAAAAGATGTTCTTCAGTCATTTCCTCTTCTTTGTTGTCAAATGCTAGGCTTTGGCAATGAAGCCATTAGCTCTCTTGCTCTCCAATATTTCTGTGTAGTGGGTCCGGCAGGTAGGGCTATACAGGTTAAAAGATGTTCTTCAGTCATTTCCTCTTCTTTGTTGTCAAATGCTAGGCTTTGGCAATGAAGCCATTAGCTCTCTTGCTCTCCAATATTTCTGTGTAGTGGGTCCGGTAGGTAGGACTTCACAGGTTAAAAGATGTTCTTCAGTCATTTCCCCTTCTTTGTTGTCAAATGCTAGGCTTTGGCAATGAAGCCATTAGCTCTCTTGTTCTACAATATTTCTGTGTAGTGGGTCCGGCAGGTAGGACTTCACAGGTTAGAAGATGTTCTTCAGTCATTTCCTCTTCTTTGTTGCCAAATGCTAGGCTTTGGCAATGAAGCCATTAGCTCTCTTGCTCTCCAATATTTCTGTGTAGTGGGTCCGGCAGGTAGGGCTTCACAGGTTAAAAGATGTTCTTCAGTCATTTTCCCTTCTTTGTTGTCAAATGCTAGGCTTTGGCAATGAAGCCATTAGCTCTCTTGTTCTACAATATTTCTGTGTAGTGGGTCCGGCAGGTAGGACTTCACAGGTTAAAAGATGTTCTTCAGTCATTTCCTCTTCTTTGTTGTCAAATGCTAGGCTTTGGCAATGGAGCCATTAGCTCTCTTGTTCTCCAATATTTCTGTGTAGTGGGTCCGGCAGGTAGGGCTTCACAGGTTAAAAGATGTTCTTCAGTCATTTTCACTTCTTTGTTGCACAGAGGACAATTTGGACTTGTATAAATTCCTATTCTGTGTAAGTGTTTGACCAAAAAATCATGTTCCGTAAGCAATCTAAAATTTGCTACTGCAGCTTTACGTGGGATTTCTGGAATAATTTCTGGATTTTTAATTAAAATGTTCCATTTTTTATCTTTGGCTTTGTTAGATATTGATTGGTTTTGTTTGTTTTTATATTTGCTTTTGATTAATCTTTTTATGGATGTAAAGGTTAAGTTTTTACTTTTGTTCTGAATTAAATTTGCACCTTTTTTGGTAAGGAAATCAGCTGACTTATTTCCAGCAATTCCACGATGTGCAGGTATCCACTGTAATATAATTCTTTTATGTAGTTTTTGAAGTTGTTGGATCATTTTGTGACATTCTTTAATTTGGATTGACCTCATTTTATATGAACTTGTTGCACATAATGCTGCTTTAGAATCAGAAAGTATGACAGCATTTTTGAATTTATCTATTCTGTATAGAAGTTGTTGTAGTGAAATATGAATAGCCATTACTTCTGCATCAAAATTTGTTGTGTGGTATCCTGCTGGTTGATAGAATGAGAACAGTGCACACTTAATTCTTGCTCCTGAGTTGTTGTCAAAGTTAGATCCATCTGTGTAGATATGTAACCATTCTTCAGGTGGGTATCTATTGTTCACAGTTTCTAATGCTAGTGCTTTTAGTACAGGTTTGGAAGTTTCAGATTTTGTAACTATTTGTTCTAAATCTAATTGAATATTAATTGGTTCAAAAATCAGTGGGTTTTCTTTGTTTAAAATGTTTTCTTTAGAATTAGGAAGATTCAGATCTGTTTTTAATTCTGTAACTTTGTGTAGGAAACTTGTTTGTGTTTTCATCTTGATTGGTTGTAGTAATTTTTTCTGCCATTTTGTTGTTTTTAACAGCAACATTTTTTCATGTTGTATTAGAGCCTGCTCCTCTAAAGTTAGATGTATTGGATAGTTCCGAGTTAAGGCTTGCATTGCCGTGTCTGAGTTGATTTTGCTGCATTGGTTATTAGTCGCAGAGCCTGATTTTGGCATACTTCTAGGTGATTTATGTTAGAACTGTTTGCTGTAATTATTACCTCTGCATTATAAAGAAGTATTGGCTTGATGAATGTTTTGTATATGGTGTTCAGTGTCTCCCGATTACTGCCCCACTTGACTCCAGCTAATCTTTTCAAAATTGAAAATTTTTTTGATTATAAAATGTTTTTGATACATTATCAAAATTCATTTGTATGTAATTCTAAGTTATAAGTAATCTTTCCTCTTACCCTTAACATATGTACATAATATCAGGTTCAACTGTATTTCAAATAGTCGTGTTAAGCAACTACAGGCAAAAGAGAAAAGGATTGGTTATTTCAGAAACTCTTCCAGTAGACTTATAGCCTCAAGCAACAAAACTCTCCTGTTAGTCACAGAAAGAGTATAATGAAAAGAAAGTCTGGAATTTGTGGTCTTGAAATGTTTAATGTACTCACTATAACAAATGAGTTCAACTTTAATAAAATTAACTGTCACAATTTCAAGCATTACTCAAAGATAAGATTTAACATTATCCTTTGTGAGGAATGTTAATAAAAACAACAAGATTAACATATGAAATCAATGTTTACATAATACATACCGACACTGAAGTACCTTCCCCTTGGAAGTAATAAATTATTACTTAAAACTTCCCTAAGCAGAAATATTGACAAATGGTAGTATACACCTACTAATGCAATATTCTGCTGATATTAGAAGACGACATACTGAAAATATTCCTCAGAATATCAGTATTCCATTTTTGTTACCATAATAGTAATAGTATTACATGCATTTACATTTGACAAAAATGTATTAAAAATTTCTTAGCAGGACTCTTTAAAAAAGACTTCTAGGTCACAAAAGTATCTTATTATGTTCTTATAATATACATCTTATTTAAATAAAAATTAAATTCTGTGACAGTAGTCATACATTCACCCAACGAGCGATTTATGAAATTAGGAACAAGTTCTATTTAAAAAAGGAACCAATTACAAACTAACAGTCTATAAATCTTATGTAGCTTAAGAAATGCTTAAATAATTATATTCAGCATGAGAAGAAGCATTTGGTGATATGGTGGGCTTATTATTTTGTCACATTTTCTGAATAATTACGTTACTCTAACATGGTTTGAACTGGCTGTATAATAGACTTTACTAATTGAAGAATACAGTTCTGTTATACAACTTGTCTATTAAACTGATTAAAGTTCATTCAGCACTTTTGAACTTCATATGATTCATCACATTGATGTAAAGTTCGTATAAAACTATATTTAATTCACTGACATTAAAAGTGAACCCAAAAATTAGTGAAATTTATGTCAAGATCATCTGGACTGCCTCTCAGAATATACATGTTCTTGTAATACTTTGAACCTTAACCAAAGCTTCTCTTACATAGATCAAGATCTGCATCTTTTTGCCAAGATTTAGGTTTTTGCCACTAACTGACTTGCATGAAATTGCAATTGTTTACACACTACTTGATTCAGATGTTAACCCTAGATCACTATTCATCCATCTGATACACTACATAAGTTATCAAAATTGCACAGTTCACAAACATTCATGACTTATGTATTTCAATTCCTTTTCATATACCTGTAAATATATTAGTCATTCTTAATCTCAGTTGTTAAATTCGTAGTGGTGCCTGTTTCAATATCTGTAAGGCCAAAGTTATTAAGATAAGCATCTCATTATGTGTGACTGGAGGAATTAACAGTGACATCAAAATTAATTGAAAGAATTATTTTTAGTCAGTTTCTAACATTTCATTACTTACATTTTTTATTATTGAAGGACTAGTTTCGGAAGCTGTTGCATCCATTCTCAACCTCAAAGGTCCAGCAGCCACACACAACTGGACATTGACGATCTGAATGTCAGACCTTTGGTCTCAAGTCAGATCAGGGCTAGGCCCTCTACTGACAGTGGAGTGTTTTGTAAGGAAGGATAATATACGGCAGAAGATGAGGTTGGAGTTATATATAAGCCATCTGATGTGTTATTTTATGTGCCTAGAAGCAACCTCGGGCATTTGTAGCGCTCTCCAGGATCGATGTCGTACTCACCTAGACTGCGGATGAGGGAGTTGAAATTGTGGGAGAGGTGAAGGAACGTGAAAGGGTATGGATATAGTCTGTTATTGTGGGGATACATAGGTCTTGTCGGATAACTAGATTGGAGATGTACCAAGGGGAGTCTGTGGCAATGCGGAGGAATCGGGATTGTAGAATTTCAAGCCGGTGTAAGTGAGACTTGGCTGCTACTCCCCATATTTCACTGGCATATGTGATTGCTGGTCGGAGTACTTGCTTATACAGGAGCAGTTTTGTAGGCAGAGACATCACCGATCGTCAGCTATAGAGAGGGTAGAGCATACCCATTCTTTTGCTAACTTTATTAGCCTCATATGCAATGTGCTCTCTCCACATCAATTTGATGTCGAGTAGAACACCAAGATACTTAACATAAGCTTTCCAGTCGACGTCCTCACCAGCTAGGTGAATTGGTGGAAGGTGCATTATTCGTCTTCGAGAGAAGGTGATTGCCTGGCTCTTCTGGGATGGATGCATAGGCGCCAACATTTGAACCAGGTAGACTATTGTCTGTTGTTGTCTGCTCTCTTCATAGTTCATAGTTCCACCACCAGAGAGAAGAGAGCAGACGACAACAGACAATAGTCAGACCTTTAAGGTTGAGAATGGAAGCAATGCCTTCTGAAACTAGTCCCTCAATAATATAAAATATAAGTAACAAAATGTTAAAAACAAACTACAAATAATTCTTTCAATGAGTTCCAACAATTTAAATACAAGACACATAACAGGTGAATCATCTAAAACTTCAACTATACATGATATCTCCGAAACAAATATAAGAGTTAAAAAAACTTTTGTAGCTATGACCTTAAGGAGAAACCCATCAAAATATATGATATAGGCTCAGAAGACTGAGCAAGGGGTTGAAGCAGTAACATTTGGGATGTCTTGGGTTTGATCCCCAGTAACTGTCCAATCTGAACAAAGGTTTGATCGCACTTTTCTCAGGCAGATGCACGGTTGGTTACTTTCCTTTCTGCAACTTCCCTTTGCTTAGATAGATAGTCAACATGAAAAATTCAATGCCATGGTCAAATTTGAGCCAAGGATCTCCTGGTTTCCGTGCAGTCGCACTTACCCATTGAGCTACCATGGCCAACTTCCCACCATGACGTTAAATTATCCAACTGACTCATATTTCCCCGGTAAACCACTAGGGGCTCTCGCATTCGAGATATACCATTTGTGGCGACTTACTATCATAAGTACTTGAGTCCCAGGCTTCATCATTTAACTCTTATTATTTTAGTTAATTGATGTTAATTATTTAATTTTCACATTCATTTTAATCCTGTCATTCTGGATTAGAAGTATGGTTATATTATGTGCTCTGTAACAGCTGTTCTCAGCGTAGGTGCGGTGTTGTGGTTGCTTGTCCCCCACAGAGGGGTCTGTGTTAAAATCCAAAAGGCTATCAACTCTACAAAGACTCCTAGTACTGAGATGAATCTTCAGCACATGTTAGAGAACTTTTGTTGGTTGCCACCCCTTGAACTAAATTCTAACTCCACTTGCTCAGCACTCAATTCATCTTCCTTGTTCAAAAAGTATGACATACTATGGAATCCCTTCTACCTCTAGGCCCACAGCTATTATGATGACACAGCGCACTAGAGTGCAACTTCCATACTTTCTCTGTTCCTTGGAAACGCACTTTACAAACTGAGAAAGCTATATAAAATACAAAATATTTGCTGCTCAATTAATTTGTACTTCATTCGGTCCAGTTAGGTGTAGCTATTGGGTGGGGGCTAAGGCTTACCGATCAATGAGCTGTATGTGTCCAAATTTTTTAACAATAACTATTTGGAAATAATCATTTCTTCCACACTAGCCATGTGTAGGCTAAGGTCTGAGTAGAGGCAGACTGAAAAATTCAGTGCCATAGCCTATTTGAACCACAGATCTCCCGCTCTCCGTGCAGTTGCTTTAACCCACTGAACTACTATGGCCAACATACATAGTGGTTTGGGACTTAAGTACTTACAGTATAGTAAGTCGCCACAAAAGGTGCATGTGTCACAGATATGAGAATCTCGAGTGGTCTACCGGGAAAACATACAAATCTGTTGGAGAATTTATGTCATGTCAGCATGTTGGCCATAGTAGCTCAGTGGTTTAGAGCAACTGCATGGAGAGTGGGAGATCCATGGTTCAAATCCCAACTAGCTCTAGTCTAGCTCTGTTATTCAATAATTATTTGCTTTATTTGTACCAATTGAGGAGTTTGAGTGAGTACTATTTATTACTAACTATTAGAAATTATTAGTAATAATAATAACAACAATATGCTATTTGGCAGCAAAGTGCTCTAGTATATGATTTTCGACATAAACTTTTACTTTTCAAATAGAAATCTCATTTTGTTTTCGGTGTAATTTGATAAAATAGAAAAATACATTATGAATGGCATTTGTTGCACTGCAATAGGACAATTACATCCTGAAAAAGAGTAACATAAAGTTGATAATGCTGATACACTGCACATTCTAAGGTTCAACAATGTCATTGAATCTTAAGTTTAAACTACACATTGCAGATAATTGCAAGGTGATTGATGTACAATGTGACGAAATCTATTCTTAACATTAATTTTGCATTATCAATTGAGTTGGAAACAACACAAGTTTCCTTTAACACAAATGAAAAACAGGAAAAATGAGGTATTATATTTTTCATTGTTTCTCAGTTTCTCAGATGTACGTAATGTATTGTGATGCAACAAATGAAATTCTTAATATTATTTTCTAAATTATTAACTGTGTTGAAAATAAGTGAAGTTTCCATTTTAAAAATTTAAGCTTATGTTGAAAATCATAGTTACATTCTTTTTATGGGTTTTGGTATTACTTTAGTGAGCCTTGCATGTGAAAACTTGTTTTTCAATTCATTTCAGAGATATTTGCAGTTGTCATTTTATGTGATTCATCCTGTATATTTTGCTCAAATCATGTATTGCATGAGCAGGTTATTCTGTTACAAATATCAAAGTATTAAAGAAAACCAATTTAAAGGTAGAGTTGTATGAAAAAGCAACTATAAAAATACCTGTATTTTATACATATAACATAACTATGGTAGACTTTTCACAGATATTGTCATAACCATAACAAATACAAGGGTTGGATACAAACAGGTTGGTTAACTGTTGTTATATAAAACCTGTGGGATGATATACTGTCATCTGTGTTGACAAATTGAACGCCTTTTGGACAATTTTGTGCAGCAGCAAATTAGGAATGGTACTATGTCATTCTACTGCAGTGTGTGGACTGTAGATCTTTATAGCAATAATGCAACTGCCCTGACACCATGTTTACAAAGGAAGAGCAACGTTCTTGACTCAAAATTGAAGTGGTATGAGGTCAGAGTCTGCAAAAATATTTTCAGGGACTGTATGAAGCTTCTGGTGAGGCAGTATTACCATACAGCACAGTCGCACAATGGGTTAAAGCATTCAGAGGAGGTAGAGAAGCTGTGTAGGGTAACTCCCATACAAGAAGAACCCACATGGAGAACAATTAAGTTCAACTCCTTGCTTCCTTGTTGGATGTTGCTTGCTGATGCCACAAAACTGACTCCACATCCTGCATGAATTCTTGGTTACTGCAAAATTGTAGCGTGTTGGATATCCCATTAATTTTCCAAGGTGTTACAATGGCACTGCTTTGCAGTTGCACAAGCTTTGTTGGGCCTGTACCAAAGGGAATTTAACGACTTTCTGCAATGAATCATCACTGTGAATGCCCACCTCGGTAGTGTAGATGGTAGCATGTCTGCCTCACGCTCAATAGGTCCTGAGTGAGTGAGTTCAATAGGTCAGGGTGAGTTATCTGGATAAGTTTTTCCAGGGTTTTCCCTTATCCTTGAAGACGAATGTCGGGTAACTAAGCTCCATGGACCCTGGACTCATTTGAGTATTATTTCACCCAATTCATCCACTGTCCAATATGACTTAACGTTGGAGGATGTAAATTACAACAACAAAAAATCACTGTGGATGAAACTTAGGCTTGCTTGTGTGAACCACAATTGAAGTGCCAATCCAATGAATGAAGGCATCCTGGTTCTCCTCGTCCAAAGAAAAAGCGCACTACACAAAGTGCCATGAAAGTGATGTTCATTGTGGCCTATGACAATGATAGGATAATACTGCATCACGCTGTACTATGGCCGCGCCGTGACTGAGTGCTTAGACCACTCAAGGGCACCTGGGTTGGATCCTAGATGACTGCAAAGTGAGATTTGTGGTGGACAACATGACCTCGGACTGGTTTTCTCCGGCATCTAAGGCTTCCCCGCCATCTCATTCCACCGGTGCTCCATCTTCACCTCATGTATCATCAGTGGCACCACCTATGGTGGCGCATGTAGTAAAAGCGGATGTTAAACACTACATGTTTCATTTCACACTATACCACCAAGGGTGATTGAATACAAGGTCTACTCCCATTAGTCCTGGACCCTTAGGACCAGAACCCGGGCCTCTCGGGATATTTACCGTAGGACGGTGCCTATTTTAAATACCGCCCCCCTGCTGCATGAGGCAACGGGACGGAAGTGGATACGCCACTTGTGCGCCGGTCCTTAATGAACCAGCTACCAAATAGCCTTGGTAGGGCCGCCGGTGTCTAGCTCACCAACTACTAGCTCTGCAGGCTAACACTCGGGACTTATGAGGCAACCCTCTACCCCCTCCGGGCGGCCGAGGCCTGGCCGGAGGTACCCAAATGCCCATGGGTGACGGGAACACACTGCCCCCTTGAGTCCAACCCAATCCGAACAACTCCCTTACGGGAGGGGCTCGGCATGTTCGGCCCGAGGTTCCTCTAGTAACGTCAGAGATACCACGAGTGCTAGGGGTCCACAGCGCCCGCACCTTGGCAGCTGAAAGGGACGTATCCCTCCCCCTAAGGGGACCAAGGGTGATGGTAAACGTTGCCTACTACTGTGCATTCCTACACCATCACCTCTGTCATTCTGCTGCCGCTGTCTAAGACCTCTTGCGACGTTGGCCACTGCAGATTCTAGAACATCCACCGTACTCATGTGATAGAGTCCATGTGACTATGGTCTCTTTGCCAAACTGCAAGAACCACTGCGAGGGATCTGGTGCAATACCAGATATGAAATTATCCACATAATACGGCAGTCACTAGAAGACATCAACAGAAATAGATACGCAGATGGTATACTCGTCTTCTAAACATTTGGCAAAAGGTCATAATAATGGGGTGAGTATATTGAAGGTGTGTAACTATAAGTACCTCTGTCAATGAAGGCATTTTAGAAAAAAAAATTAGTTTTCATTATTTTTTATCCAACCCTTGTATATATCCTTAAACTATGTTATTAATAGCTTATGCCTTAGGATAGTAATCTAGGGTTAAGAAAAAAGCACTTGATCTGTATTACAACTTCAGTAACATACTTTGCATGTGAAATTTGTTGTTGTTGATATGTTAAGTTTCAACTTGCTAATATATTTCACTGGTAGAAAACCGGAAGAATATATGAGATACCTTTTCAAGCACCACCAGTTGTTCTCAACATCATCTGTTCTAGTACAGCTTTAAGCACCACCTAATGTATACATAAAATGAATATATAAACTAATGGTGCATTTAAAGCAAAACAGGATACTACTATTAACAAAATTATTGTATATTCTGTTATATGCATGAAATGTCACCCTTTACAAAGTGTCATTTTTGTAGTAAGGCAATATGCAGATAAAATTGGCTAAACAGTTTGACTTCTATCACAGATGCAGATCCTCTGATTAGGAGGATTTAAGGAATTATATAATTTTTTTGTAGTATATTTGTCTATTGTAATTATTTATGCTGCACAACAGTGTAATTCAGAACATGGAAGTTCAAATGTTATGAAGAGAGATTCAAAATAAAACTTATGTTATGAGAAGCTTCCAATACACTGAAGCTTGAAACATATAAGTGCAAAACAACAATGCACTGTGAAATTGAAGCAGACTTTGACCTATTGTTGCTAAGCATTCCTCTCCTGTATCTTCTCTACAATTGCACTTGACTTAACAGAATTTTAAGTTCTTCCATCATCACTCATGTTTATTCCCAATGCATTCAAACAGCAAATGTTACATTTTTTTCTTTGTTGCATTTCTCACTTTGCTTTTTGTATCTTTTTCTTGAACCTGAAAAAAAAGAAACAAATAATAACCAAGCTATACGATGTGAGTTAACAAAAATAATTTCAATACACATTTAACAAGTACAATAAAAACCTGCTTAATTTAACTAAAGGAGGCAGAACCATTTTAGATAATTTTTTTTTTTTTGTGGGGGAGTAGAGTATAATCAAGTTACATTTTTAAGCTGTAAGCAAAAGTAAATAAACATATTCCAAATACATGTAATAGTAATATAGTTTTGAGTCAAACTAGTACTCAATTTGAAGTTATAAATAAAAGCGCTGTTAACAGTGAAGCTAATTTCTTCTATAAAGACTAAAATTGAGTCATACCTTTTAAAATTTGTAACTTTACTCACGTCCTTTTACAAAATAAGGAACGGAAATTAATTGTTCTTTCACACTGGCCGTGTGTAGGCTAAATTGTGGAAACGTAGAGTCAGACTGAAAAATTCAATGCCATAGCCAGGATCTGAAACAGAAGATCCGTGGTTCAAATTCCGGCTATGGCATTGAATTGTTCAGTCTGACTCTACGTTTCCACAATTTAGCCTACACACGGCCAGTGTGAAAGAACAATTAATTTCCATTAATTGACCTAATAGTGGTTAACTATAAAGTCCGGGTCTTAAAGTACTTACACGTTGTAAGTCGTCATTAAGGTAGTTGTCTCATGTGTTTATGAGAACTCCTAAGTGGTTTACCACAAAAAAATACGAGTCAGTTGGAGAATTTCATGTCATATCGGCACTTTGGCCACAATAGCTCAATGGTTAGAGCGGCTGGACGAATAACAGAAGATCTGTGGTTCAAATCCCAGCTATGGCATTGAATTTTTCAGTCTGACTCTACGTTTCCAAAATCAGGAATGTTTTTGAAACTGTTACAGTTTCATCCTCAGCTGATAAGCGACTCATCACAGTTGGTTGCTGTCTGGTTCTCTTATAATTGGCTCCCTCTCGTAAGATTCTCTAAATAAGTTCAGTAGACCATTCACTGATAGCACATCAAAATTTAGAATATGTGGAATGGTTTTAATAATAAATAAACCCAAATCTTATACTTGAAAACATTAGTAGTGAGTTAGGAAAACTAGGCATGGTAATAGATCCAAGTAAAACAGAATGGATGCAAATCACCTTAAACAAAGAAACTCAATCACATATGCAATTAACATTAGATAATAAAAAAATACAAGAAGTAACAAAAACAAACTTCCTTGGACTCATAATAGATAACAAACCAAATTGGAAACAACAGGTTGAAAAAATGGTAAAGAAAATAAATATGGGACTATATTATTAAATTTTAGATGAGTCGCATTTTTTACACATCTGCTTCACTTTCGTACCTATTTTGAGGACATGTTTCGCAAATCTTCGTTTGCATCTACGGCTCTTGTGCGACTGACGCTAGATCCAGCGGTGTGGGTAATTCTGGGGTTGTTGCTGCCATCTGTTGATTCAGTGATGAACTGAAATGTGGGATTCTCTTCTAGCGGGATTTCAAAGTTCATTAGTTGGTTTTTATGTTTTTCTATGTATATCCTCTCCCATATGACGAGTTCACTATGTTTTTGTACGTATTTTAGTAATTCTGTGCTATCTTCAATTTCATGATTTTCAGACCAGAAATGAGCTGCTATTGCGGACTTATCAATATTTTTGTATCTTAAGTGCCTGAAGTGTTCTTTCTTTCTAGTGCCTATGTTCCTTTTTGTCCTTCCTATGTAAATTTTTTCACAGTCTTTACACTTAATCTTGTAAATGCCTGACTTTTCCTCTGGTTTTATCTTATCAGTATTATTACTATGAAGTAGGTTTTTAATGTTGTAATTGTTTTTTGGTGCCAATGTTATATTGTATTTCTTGAATATTTTTTGGAACTTTTTTGTGGCCCTGGGGTGGTAAGTAAATTTAGCAAATCTAATTTCTTGTTTTATTGGTGTGAGAGCTGTGATCTGTTTTAATCTCATTTGAAGTTTGAATGATTTTAGTTTTTTATCTACAAGATTTTTTCCATATCCATTTTTAATTGCAGTTTTTAAGATTTGATGGTATTCGTTTTGATATTCTACCTCTCGTTTTGATAATCTACCTCTCAGCCAGCAAGAATATCAAAACGAATACCATCAAATCTTAAAAACTGCAATTAAAAATGGATATGGAAAAAATCTTGTAGATAAAAAACTAAAATCATTCAAACTTCAAAAGAGATTAAAACAGATCACAGCTCTCACACCAATAAAACAAGAAATTAGATTTGCTAAATTTACTTTTTTTTTTTTTTTTTTTTTATTTATTTATTTATTTGTGTACTAAGCTATTACAACTGTTGAGCTGATCACCAGTATTTGGTCCAGGCCATTAATTGGTGAGCAGTCCATTGAATTACAAAATGTGTAGTACACTACTTACATTTCTATTACTACTACCATTACTTCCATTACTACTATTGCTTACACACTATTGTTCATTTCCTTTTTTCACAGTCCACTTCCATTTATTTTTCACTTTATCTAAGAACTGACCTACATTCTTGAGATTTTTATCTATAATTTTACATATATCAGGACTTCGTTTAATTTTTCTCCAGATGTATTCTTTTCGCCAAATCTCTGTTTCCCTGCATTCGAAAAGGATATGTTCCACATCTTCCTTACCCCCGCACAATGGGCACTTGTCTTTCACAAACCCATTCCGCTGCCCTTTTAGCCTCCACACTCCTGCTCTCAGCCATGCTATCCCCTTCCTTTCTTCATTAATGGTTTTATCTATATACTGCTCCCTTCCCCAGCCACTTTTTAACTCAACATAATATACCAATGACCTCTTTTCACCTAACTGGCTGAACAGTTTTTGAATCTCTATATCTTCAAATCTTTTTCTAACACCCTTCCAGAAACCTTTATAATTTCTCTCTCTTTTTCTCCAAATATCCCCTAAGCCATTATTTTCTAAATTGTTTCGTAGAGTGCTTGCCCAGCCCGAGCTTTGCAGACTTGCTTCTTGATATTTTAAACATTGTTGCAATAAGAGTCCTTCATCTAAATTCAAGATCCTATGCCAGTATTTCAAGGCTCTTTCCATTATTAACCCTTTCCTTGTTACTCTCCCCATTTCAATTTGAGCAACTTCGTTTGCTGTTGCCATTGGCAGCCCCAAAACTTCCTTACAGAGCATCCTGTGTATCTGATCCACAACTTCCCACCCATTCTCAAGCCCCCATATTCCAATGCCATATAGCATTCTGGCCTCGACTACAGAACTATATACTCTTTCCAACCATTTCATCTCCATCTCTGGCATTTTATATAGACACCCTCTCACAGCCATCATTGCTGCTTTCCCTTTTGCCAGTGCTGATTTCTTTTGTTTTTCCCATTTGCCTCCTGCATCCAATTTTAATCCTAAGTAAGTACAGTCACGCACTACTTTGTATTCAGCTTCTCCCTTCTTCCACTTTTCATATTTACTCAATTTAGTTCCTTTTTTAAATACTACAATTTGGGTTTTTTCGCTGTTTACCTTTAAGCCCCACTCTGAACAGTATTTCTCCACCTCTTGCAAAGATATTTTTAACCCATTAACAGTAATGGACATTATTACCAAATCGTCTGCAAAAAGTAAACCTGGGACTTGTAAGTTGTTTATTACTGGTATGAGACTATTATTCTTACTTATATTTTGTAATACATCATCAATAAATAAATTGAATAAAATTGGACTTAGCTTGCACCCTTGCCTTAGTCCTTTTCCCTCCAGTTGTATTTCTTTAGTTAGTGCCCCTTCTTCATATTTTATGCAAAATGTATTTTCATTATACAATTCTTTTAGTATAGTTACCATTTGATTACTCACTCCTTTCATTAACAGCTTATACCACAACAGTTTCAGCTCTACCCGGTCGAAAGCTTTTTCCAAATCGATAAAAGCCATATATAATTTACCTTTCTTATTTTTTAGGTATTTATCTACTAGTATTTTTATGATGAATACATTATCAACTGTCCGCCTCCCCTTTCTGAAGCCCATTTGGAATTCTGAAAGATTATTATGCTCCTCTACCCAGACTTGCAGCCTTTCTGCCAAGATACCCGTATAAATTTTTCCCACATTCGATAACAGTGCTATGCCTCGGTAATTATTGGGTATATCCATATCCCCTTTACCTTTATAAATTGGCTGAATAATAGCTTTTTTCCAACTCTTAGGTGTATACCCTTTGGTTTTCATTGAGTTGAACAATGATGTTATAACTTTAACTCGGTTCACGTCTTTGCTCCATTCCCTAATGAACTCTCCGGGTATACCATCTATACCTGGTGCTTTGTTCCTTTTAATTTTTTTAATTTGATTCATTACTTCTTCATCTGTTATGACACTGTCCAAGATTTCATTGAAATTATTTACTATTTCTGGGATTACCCTCCCTACACTAAAGCTTTCAAATGTATATAAAGTTGCAAAATACTCTAACCATTCTTCTTGAGTTATGTTAGATTTGACAATATATTTTTTGTATAATGTCTTAATACCTTTCCATATTTTACTTACATTATTTTCAGTAATAGTACTGATAAATTTACTTACCACCCCTGGGCCACAAAAAAGTTCCAAAAAATATTCAAGAAATACAATATAACATTGGCACCAAAAAACAATTACAACATTAAAAACCTACTTCATAGTAATAATACTGATAAGATAAAACCAGAGGAAAAGTCAGGCATTTACAAGATTAAGTGTAAAGACTGTGAAAAAATTTACATAGGAAGGACAAAAAGGAACATAGGCACTAGAAAGAAAGAACACTTCAGGCACTTAAGATACAAAAATATTGATAAGTCCGCAATAGCAGCTCATTTCTGGTCTGAAAATCATGAAATTGAAGATAGCACAGAATTACTAAAATACGTACAAAAACATAGTGAACTCGTCATATGGGAGAGGATATACATAGAAAAACATAAAAACCAACTAATGAACTTTGAAATCCTGCTAGAAGAGAATCCCACATTTCAGTTCATCACTGAATCAACAGATGGCAGCAACAACCCCAGAATTACCCACACCGCTGGATCTAGCGTCAGTCGCACAAGAGCCGTAGATGCAAACGAAGATTTGCGAAACATGTCCTCAAAATAGGTACGAAAGTGAAGCAGATGTGTAAAAAATGCGACTCATCTAAAATTTAATAATTTTTCGCTTCACTGTGGTGTTCCAATACAGTTGAATCTCGATGGGACTATATATTTTAAAACAGTCAGCACAACAAATGTATAGAGAAACCGTGATACAAATTTACTATGCAGTCATACACTCATTTATGCTATGGGGTGGTATTACGGGGAAATGTGCAGAAAAAGGCAATGATAAGAATACTAAGACTCCAGAAATATGCCATCAGAATAATTTGTAAACTAAAAAAGACGGTAACATTAACAGAAAAGTCATTAACATTTCAGCAGAAGAAATAGAAGATCTCACAAAACTTACTCATTTATGCATAAATCAAAATTTTTCTACATTCAACGGTAAATTCTATCAACAGACCTCAGGCCTAACAATGGGCAATCCACTTTCACCTTTCCTAGCCAACCTCTTTATGAGCTACTTTGAAACACATATTACATCATCCTTCCGATACATCTTCAAATACTGGTATAGTTATGTTGATGATTCTTTTGCCATTGTTCCACACAAATTCATACAAGATTCCTTAAAACTATTGAACATACAGAATAGAGCAATAAAGTTCACAACAGAGATAGAAAAAGATGGCTACTTACTTTTCTTAGATTTGAAGATAATCCATGAATTAAATAACATATCTTTTGGCATCTACAGGAAGCCAACACAAACAGATAATTACATCAAGAATGATAGCTACAACCCTACACCCCACAAATATGGAGTTTTGGACAGCTTAGCATATAGACTAGTCAACATCCCATTGAAAAAAAAAAATGAATACAACAAAGAATATAACCACATGATTAACATAGCTGCAATTAATGGGTACAGTAAACAATTAATAGAAAAGGTAATTTAGAAATTTAAGAAACAGAAACACATATTGTATACCACAAAATTAACAGAATCAAAAACCGAGACACAGTTCAGGAAATTCACATATCATCCCAGAATGCATCATATATTCAACAAGATATTCAAGAAGTACATCACCCTAGCCCCAAAAAATAAATTCAGTTTAAAAAACTTATTATGCAACAACCTGCAAGACCCAGTACCTGAAAACAAGAAATAATGTATATACAAAATCAACTGCTCAGACTGCAATAAGTTCTACATAGGAAAAACCAAAAGAAGTTTACATATTAGATTACAGGAACAAATGAGATGTGTGAAATACAAACAAATAGAAAAATCAGCAATAGCCCACCACTTCTGGTCTACCAATCATGAAATTGTACCAAATATAAAACTATTAAATTCGGCCAGTAATGCAGCCGAACTCGATGTTTGGGAAAAGTTGCTAATTATAAAAAACAAACAGTGTACTTTAAATTTCGAATTGCCACCTGAAAACTCTCTTTGGAAGTTCATCTCACAGACAACAGATGCCGCCACAGACAACCAGCTCACTTCGGGAAACCACGGATCCAACCAGTCGGATAACTGCTCACGATAGGGACAAAACGTTCTCCGAAACATGTCCAAGTAAGGATAATTTAAGTGATGTTTGTGTTTGAATTACCGACTCATTACTTTCAGTAAATGTTATAAAACATTTACAGCATTGTGTGTATATATATGAGTGCATTAAATACGTAACAAAAAATTGTAGCAACCAAAATAAAAACATGTACATACATACACATAACACAAGAACAAAACAAAATTATTTCTTAAACAGATTAAGAGGAACATTAAGTAACAAAAATATAGCAAATAATTCTAAAGAATTGTACAATGATTTACCGAATCAAAACAGATAACAGAAGAAAAATTTAAACTTAAAGCAATTAAAAAGTACCTCTTAGAAAACCCAGTCTATAAAAGGTTAAATAAAGCTTAAGTTAGTATATGTACCCTTTGCTTATTTTATTATTTTATTATTTTTATATTGTTGTGTACATATTATATTTGTTAAACATGTTGACATATCCTAAGTATTTTGGATCATGTGGATGAAATAAAATGAAATGAAATGAAATGAAATAATAATTTCACCTTCCGCAGTCAAAAATTCAATCACAGATCGCTGTCTAATACAAATGTTGATGTCAGCCATTTTGCAAGAGAATGCAGTGCTGTCACCTGTTGACTTAGGAAGTTACTACTGCAGGGGATTGGAGAAGAAGGTTTGAGGAATTGCGCCAAATTCAAAGTTTTCACATAACTTACTTATTTAAGGGGGAAAAAAAAAATAGGAGGCATTACTTCTTGACCCACCCTCATATGAGCAGGTTTTAGTGATGTGTGTCTCCAAATTGCTCATACACAGATTGGCTAAGAAAGGTGAAAGTGGATTCCCCATTGCTAGGCCGTTTGTTTGTTTGTAATATTTGCTGTTGAATTTGAAGTAATTTTGTTCAATACATGGTAGTGTTAAAAAATCGGCAGTTGCTTTTCATTTCTGGAATGATAACCACCACATCAGAGAGGAGATCAAACTACTAAAACCATTGTCAACAAAACTTGAACTTAAAACATGGGAAAACATTTTTATTATTAAAAGCATTTCACATATTCTAAATTTTGATGTGCCATCAGTGAGTGTACTGAACTTATATAAAGAATCTTCCGAGAGAGGGAGCCAATTACAAGAGATACAGACAACAACCAAGTGTGAGGAGTCGCTAATCAGCTGATGATGAAAATGCAACAGTTTTGAAAACGTTCCTGATTTTTGTAAAATGACATGAGGGAAGTTACAAATTTTAAAAGGTATGACTCAATTTTAGTCTTTATACTAGTACTGCTCCATTTATTGCTAGTATTTACCTAGAACGCATTTAGTTAGGATCTTCCTAACATCATCATCTGTTGTTAACTAATAGATGTTGATACAAAATTGAATCGAGAAGATATTGACACATTGCTTCACTCACACTGTTTATTCACAGGACATGTTTCAAGAGCTCTTGCTCCTATCCTCAGCTGATACTCGATTAGTGTAAGTTGTAGTGGTTTCTTCTTTCTCCGTATTGTCAATAGATGGCGTGATGTACTTGTCAAAGATGTCCGGTGGTGGAGTTTCAAAATTCATGACTCTATGACGATTTTTGTTAATGAAGATTTTTTCCCATACGGAAAGGTCTATGGGGTGATTAACGTATTTTATTAGAGATGTTTCCAAATTGATGTCATGTCTAGTATTCAAAAAATGAAAAGCCACTGCTGATTTTTCTGTTTCACCTTTTTTAATGTTTCTCATATGTTCTTTAGTTCTGATGTTAAAATTTATATAGGAAAAACAAAAAGAAATATTAACATCAGAACTAAAGAACATATGAGAAACATTAAAAATGGTGAAACAGAAAAATCAGCAGTGGCTTTTCATTTTTTGAATACTAGACATGACATCAATTTGGAAACATCTCTAATAAAATACGTTAATCACCCCATAGACCTTTCCGTATGGGAAAAAATCTTCATCAACAAAAATCATCATAGAGTCATAATTTTGAAACTCCACCACCGGACATCTTTGACAAGTACATCACGCCATCTATTGACAATACGGAGAAAGAAGAAACCACTACAACTTGCACTAGTCGAGTATCAGCTGAGGATAGGAGCAAGAGCTCTTGAAACATGTCCTGTGAATAAACAGTGTGAGTGAAGCAATGTGTCAATATATTCTCGATTCAATTTTGTATTAATTTGTGCTTCACTGTCCCTACGCTTCTTTCAAGTTTATACTTTAATAGATGTTGGTTTGGTGAACCCCTTGGAGGTGACAGGGGCATCTCTGTCAGTATCTTGATTAACTTGAAATTTGGGTTCTTTTCAAAGGCAACTTAAAGTTCATCAAGATACCGACAGAGATATCCTATCACCTCCAAGGAGTTCACCAAACCAAAATCTATTAGTCGACAACAGCTGATGTTAGGAAGGTCCTAACGAAACGCATTCTAGGTAAATACTAGCAATAAGTGGAGCATTGAGTATTAGTTTGACTCAAAATTATATTAACTTAGTGCTTCATTGTATCATAGTTCTTACTCATTAAGAAGTTGTTCTTATTGATAGTGCTATAATTCATTATTTCCTGTAATATTTGAGTGCAAATGTGTGGTTTTCTTCTCTAATTCATAACACTATTTGTAGTTGGTATGTCATTGTTTCTTTCTGCTCATATCTTAAACACAAATAAACTAAACAACTTCCACCAACAGTAAAACAACATTGAACGTGTGTGCTAGCCATGTTTGTAATAAAGGTACAATAATTACTGGCGTGTGGGTTATGGAGTGAGAATTAAATGCATAAAGTACCAAAAAGCTGTACTGAATTTCGAGTACGGGCAAAAGAGTCAATAAGTGTTGCAGCAATGTCGCCAGCCTGAGTTTAAGATCTCATATTATTTTATTCATTGTTTCTTTCTTTTGTTTTTTACCCCCACCACTCATATTTTTCTGGTAAACCGCTAAGGGTTCTCAAATACAATGTGATACACACTGTTTGTGGCAACTTACTATTGTAAGCAATTAAGTCCCGGGCTTAATAGTTAAACCACTATTATTAGCTTTGTAATAGTTAAAATTCGTAAGCTTTCATGGCTGGTGTCAGTATAAGATGTCTGCCGCAGCCGCAGACGAAACGTCTGGGAAGATGAAGGAGCCCAATAGACCACGGCCCACAAGCTCGGTTGATGCTTTATATTATATTTGTAATAGTTGTTTTTGTTTGGCACTAAAAATGAGTTTTGTTTATTTACTTGGTAGTGTTATTTAGAATTTTAAAAAAATGTTTAGAAATAATATAATGCTTACATTAATTATGTAGAACTGAAATTCTAGAAAAAAAAATAAACAAGATATTGGTATTGGTTGGATTGGTTATATGTGTTTGGAGGAATTTAGTAACACTGACGTCAAAATTAATCTCAAAAACTATTTGTAGTTGGTTTATTGATACTCGTCACTTACTGTTGCTGTTGTTTTCAAATGCTAGGCTTTGGCAATGAAGCCATTAGCTGTCTTGCTCTCCAATATTTCAAGTAGCATAAATGTAACCGTTTTTTAAGTGGACACCAATATTTTTGCTTGTAATGGTGGTTACATCATCCACTCACTTTAACCCCCAGTATGTATCTGGAGGGCCACACCTGTCTTTGGTTAATGGGTCCATCGGACCTGGCCGGGAGGAGTTTTAAAGTCCATCGGCTTTTCTCACAAGCGCCAGTTGTGGAACATTTGTACGCCGTGACAGGCCAGCATAAGAGGTGAAATAGCATTTCCTCTATTTCTGGTGTAGTTATACCGCTAATGCTCAGTGCCCAGACCCTCATTGGTAAAAGCAGTTTGCACCACGGGCAGGTTGAGGTTGGGATTTGGATATGAGAGGTTATGGAATGCACATCACTATCCCTTGCATCCCTCTTATATTAATCTTCTGTTGGTTAATAGACTGTTTCTTTGCTTCTTAAATAATCTACTCACTACAGACAGAACCTGTAAAAACCAGTAATTACTACATCTACCGAGCTACTCAAACAGGATACCGTAAGAAAATGGTACAATCATCTCGTCTCTTACTTGTTTATATTAATGAGAGACTAGTTTCAAAGGCATTTGCCTCAATTTTCAATCTCTTTCCAACTGGCATATGTTGTTGTCTGCTCTCTCTCTGGTGGTGGAACTGTGAACTTTTTTGTCAAATTATCTACTGGTGGGATTTCAAAGTTCATTACGCGATCCTTATTTTTCCATATGAATATGTTCTCCCATGTTGTCAATAAACCAAAATAAATTGACAACATGGGAGAACATATTCATATGGAAAAATAAGGATCGCGTAATGAACTTTGAAATCCCACCAGTAGATAATTTGACAAAGAAGTTCATAGTTCCACCACCTGAGAGAGAGAGCAGACAACAACAGATGCCAGTTGGAAGAGATTGAAAATGGAGGCGACTGCCTTTGAAACTAGTCTCTCATTAATATAAACAATAAGTGATGAGTATTAATAAACCAAATACAAATAGTTTTTGAGATTAAGATATTGGTTGGTACAAGCGATGTTACTATAAAGAAATGAATGTTTGCTATGGAGAGGGAAAATTAATAATCTTCCTTGTGGAAAAAGGACGCGGATAAGATGAAAGTTTTATAGTGATGAGTGGACGTGCAGGAGAGTGATCTAAAAGTGTAATAATGTATATTCAGTGTTCCGAAGAAAATGTCAATGATCTTGCTGAAGAAGCTTGGAGAGAAAATCATCTTTCGATCAATATACTCAGGAGTGAGCAGATGTTTTTTCTTTAATTCATCAATATAATCTTTTAAAGATTTAAGTTATATTTGATATTAGTAGCGGTTAAAGGATTCATACTGTATTGTAATGTATCTTTTTATTAAAAATGGTGGAAAATTAATTTAGATTACATTTGGAAACAACGAAGTTGTGGAAAATAAACTTAAATTATATATTACAAAATTTAACTTATTCAAATTTTATTTCTTTCACTCATAACCACCCTTGAAAGGAAGAGATCTTATGACTCATATATAAGCAGATACAATACAAGAATTAACAATTAGCTGTGGGATAGTCAACGATATCCTGGACGGCTGATAGAAAAATGGCACTCAAACAGCAAAGGAGGTGAGAGATCATTTCGCCATGCTACATATGGCTTCCCAACTATGCAAACACCTCTACAACGAAGAAATCCTGTTACAGCTTAATTGAGATAATTATTGTTCTTCCACACTAGCCATCTGTAGGCTAAGGTTTGGATAGACGAGTCAGACTGAAAAATTCAAATCCATGGCCGGGATTTGAACCACAGATTTCCCTTTTCAGTCTGACTCTTACCTATCCTAAGCTTAGTCTTCAGATGACTACTGTGGAAGAGCAATAATTTCCATCAACTAATTTAAAATGTTTATATAAGATTTAAAAACAAATTAAAGGAATGTTAAAATGTTTGTGTATTATATGAAAGCATAGTTAGTGAGGGGTGGAAGACTTGATGTATAATTGATAAGTTTTTCTTTATAGTTAGAGTTAACATGAAAAATTCGATGCCATGGCCGGGATTTGAACCAAGGATCTCCTGGTTTCCATCCAGTCGCTCTAACCCATTAAGCTACCATGGCCAAATTAAATTTAAAGGGAGTCGATTAATGACACTAAACAACACTAACTTTTAAATTTTTCCGGAACATGTTCCAGAGATATAACTAAGAGTTATTTTTGGGCTGTTATGCCGTGGTCTGCTGGAGTTGGATTTTCCAGACGTTTCGTCCACTACTATGGTGGACATCTTCAGTGGCGTGGTCGTGGTCGTGGTCATGGTCTTAGTCTCCTCGGAGAAGTTCAAGTAGCGTCTGAAGTGTTGACTGTCTGAGCTGCAATATTTATAGGCCGAGTGACCTCCGCTGATTGGCCCGGCTGGCGGATGGAGTGAGGGAGGGAGCGGGCTTCGTTACAGATGTTGCTCCCTTCTGATTGGTTTGCTTGGTTTTCTTCTGTTTTATGCCATTTCCTGTGTTGGATGACCAAGTGCCAGTTGCTATTGAGCTTCAAGGTTTCCTCTTTCTTGCTGAAATTATGTGGATGTTTATAAATTTCAATAGCCTCGCGCTGTAGTCGGGCATGGTAGTGCATCATGGATGACAGATTGTCAGTCTCCTGGAACTTGATAATGTGTTTACCCTCAGCTTCAATGGCATGTTGGGCGACTGCAGACTTATCTGTTTGACCCAAGCGGCAGTTTTGTTTGTGTTCGGCGAGTCTGGTGTTGCTGCTGCGCTGTATCGTTCCAATGTAGTCTGAACCGCAGGAGCAGGGAATTTGGTATACACCAGCTAATGATAGAGGTTTCCATGGATCTTTAGCAGAGCGTAGTAGATTGTTAAGTTGTTTGGTGGGCTTAAAAACAGTCTTGACGTTGTGTCGCTGCAGTATGTGCTGAATGCGGTCGGTAACATTTTTGAAGTATGGCCGTGAAAGCCTACGCTCTCTTATGTTTCAGAGACTTTGCCTCCATCCTCAACCGGCCATCGACTGGTTCTCATTGGTGTAGTTGACAATATTTTGTCATAGGTCTCCTCTGGTGGCGGTTCAAGGAACTTGCTGAACAAATCTTTCTGGAGGATGTCGAAACTGAATACCTTGGTCCTATTTTTTGAAATGAAGATTTGTTCCCATGTGAATAGTTCTTGTTTTCCTGATCTATGTTTTAGTAGTTTCGGTTCTGGATTTATGTTGTGGTTTTTTTCCCAAAAATGCATGGCAACTGCTGATTTTTCTAATTGTTTATATTTTATGTTTCTAAAGTATTCCTTTGCTCTTGTTTCTAAATTTCTTTTGGTTTTTCCAATATAATTTGACTACAATCACTGCATCAAAGTATTCAATTTCGACATCCCCCAAAAAGATTTGTTCAGCAAGTTCCTTGAACCGCTACCAGAGGAGACCTATGACAAAATATCGTCAACTACACCAATGAGAACCAGTCAATGGCCGGTTGAGGATGGAGGCAAAGTCTCTGACACATGTTCCGCAAAAATTTAAAGGTGTCAAATTTATATTGCAAAATCTGAAAGAAATTTAGAAACAAGAGCAAAGGAACACTTTAGAAACATAAAATATAAACAATTAGAAAAATCAGCAGCTGCCACACATTTTTGGGAAAAAAACCACAACATAAATCCAGAACCAAAACTACTAAAACATATATCAGGAAAACAAGAACTATCCACATGGGAACAAATCTTCATTTCAAAAAATAGGAACAAAGTATTCAATTTTGACATCCCCCAGAAAGATTTGTTCAGCAAGTTCCTTGAACCGCCACCAGAGAAGACCTATGACAAAATATCGTCAATTACACCAATGAGAACCAGTCGATGGCTGGTTGAGGATAGAGGCAAAGTCTCTCAAACATGTTCCGGAAAAATTTAAAAGTAAGTGTTGTTTAATGTCATTAATCAACTCCCTTTAAATTTATTTTATTATAGCAACACTGTTTTCAACACTTCCAAGAAAGGAATTGTACCATGGCCAACTTGCTGTCATGACATTAAATTCTCAATTTGACTCGTATATTTCCCTGGTAGACCACTAGGGGCTGTCACATTCAAGATACACCACTTGTGGCGACTTACTGTCGTAAGACTTCAGAGAATATGGTGAGACGAGTGCAAACATGTATAGATGCTGGTGGAGGACACTTCCAACATTTTCTCTGAGATGTAAATAGTGTAATGTAATCTCCCAATTGTGTATTATATTCTCCCAAAGTTGCATGTGTGTCCTATTATTGGTACAAAAGTTACGGCCTATTGAAATGGTCAAGTTTATATGGATCACACTATATTATTTCAAATTTTACTACTTTCCCTTTGCTTCCTCAAGAGCATGATCTTCCTTCTTATGAAAATCCTTTGGGCCTAACAGTGGGCTGCATTTTCTGTTTTCCGAGGAAGAAATAAATGCAAAAATAGGTGCAACAGCACCAAGGTTTTAATATTACCTTTTGTATTTCATGCAGTGCAAAAGAAATGTTTAATAATCAAGTAAATTTCTAATATTTTCAAGGCAGTACTTAAAATTGTTCCAAAGCAGTGCTAGTGTAGAGAGAGATAGAAACAGAATTTTAAGGGCAGTATAAATGAGCATCAATTTAAAATGTGTGCATGCACATGCTGAAAATTCAAATTCTAATTTATTCAATTATCAGTGCTTATGAACTATAATACACTACATTGTTGAAGCCAAAGAGAGAATTATTATGAATAATTGATCTA
This sequence comes from Mantis religiosa, assembly GCA_030765055.1. Classification (NCBI taxonomy): domain Eukaryota; kingdom Metazoa; phylum Arthropoda; class Insecta; order Mantodea; family Mantidae; genus Mantis; species Mantis religiosa. Next base: position 33,349,390 of record CM060960.1, read on the forward strand.
TTTTCTGTTCAGTTTATTTAAATATTTCATTTAAAAAGAAATGTTTTCTGACAGGGTCAATCGACAATCCATGCAATAGGACAACTACTCGAAAGATTAGATGGAAGTCTGAAACATCACAAGCAAAAGTTTTATGCAATCTTCATAGACTATACTAAGGCCTTTGACTTTCTGAACAGAAGAATACTGTAACGCGAGCGCTGGAACACCCTGTGGAAGCAGCTGGGAGCGGAAGACAGGGGAGGTTCGTGTTAGCCACACCTCCCCCTCGTCTGTCTTATAGTGGTGACAGGCAGTGGTCGGGAGAAAAACATGACTGTGCCGTCTGTTTCTCTTACACCTGGTTCTCGATCATTCTTTTACTGGAACATTCCTGTGCAAGCCAGAAGGCGGCGATATTCCTATAAAAAGGGGCTGCCGGAGCGAAGTCAGTTAGTTGGTTAGTGAGTGTGAGTGAGGAGACAGTCGCAGTTCTTGGTGTAAGAGTTAGTCAGTGACGTGTTAATGAATGAAAAGATTGTGCAACGGAAGACTGTACGTAACTGTGTATGAGAATCGGAGTTGATGTAATCGCGAGTACAAGTGAAATTGTAACGGACGAACTGGTGAATTGTAATTGTGTGCAGCACGTAATTCTGTGTAATTGGCAAGAGTTTAACTGTAAGTCGGTGGAAATAAAGAACATTTTTGAGTGGTGAAATTGGACTTTTCATTTCACGAACCCACAAAGTCACAATACTAATGTGTTGCACTCACATAATTTTCTCTCTCTTATACAAACTGTTCTTACAAATGCTTATTTCTGTATCTGCTTCATGTTAGTAAGATAAACATTTGCAGAAATTATCTTATTACTAATTTACATATAGGTGCAAAATATGAGAATATAGTTAGGAGACTTTAAGCAATAGACAAATGTTTAAAGAACTGGTGGCTATATTGTCTTTGAAATTCTCTTTTCTTTGCCTGGTCAAAAGATAAAAAATGAACAAAGTATAAAACAAAAAGTAAACTTATGGCATAACAGCTTAAAGTGGGTCTGAGCCTGTCAACCTGACTGCCGGCCTCATGCGCACATGCACAGGGCAGAGGTGGGCGATCATCCAACCAATATGTGGAGGAGATGTAATCAGCATCTCGGCAACCCCAGGAGAAAAGTTGGCTTTCAAGACCAAGGTTCGCTAGCTAGCTAGCTCCTCAATTTCCTCACAATGCTGAGTTGGCACTGGTTCTATACCCAGGACATAAAATCCAAACCTCTCAGGGATGGATTGTTTCGGGTGCATTCTGTGGCACGGAATCAGAGCCCAACACTCTAGCCCACTACACCAAGCGCAGGACTGAGTGAAGTAAAAGTATTGCAAAATTAAAACAAATAACAAAGAATATCTCCAAAATAGTTCATTTCACAAAAACAGTATTACACATAAACTGTGTGTTTTAATAGTTTCCAAGTTACATAAATGTCATCCAAAATGAAGATGGCTTCTGAGGACATTTCCAGAAGATTCAAGATGTACATTTCATTTTTCATAAAAATATATCATTTTTGAGAAAATAATTTTCAAACATTTTTCCATGTGATGGGTAGTTTAGAAATGGGAGATTTTATTGAACATCTCTGTGTCACATTCTTGGAAAATACTGAATTGAAATAATAAGCAATTTGGTTTGATAGAGTCGACATGAAAAATTCAATGCCATGGCCGGGATTTGAACCATGGATCTACTGGTTTCCGTCCAGTCGCTCTTACACATTGAGCTACCATGGCCAATTTGCCATCATGACATTAAATTCTCCAATCAACTCGTGTATTTTCCCGGTAGACCACTAGGGGCTCTCGCATTCGAGATACACTTGTGGCCACTTACTATCGTAAGTACTTGAGTCCCAGGCTTCATCATTTAACTCTTATTATTTTAGTTAATTGATGGAAATTAATCATTTCTCCACACTAGCCATATACAGACTAAGGTTTCTGATAGAAACAACATGAAAAATTCAATGCCACGGCCGGATTTGAACCACAGGTCTACTCAAGATTGTCAATCTACACAGATTGACTCAAGTACTTACGATAGTAAGTCACCAAAAACTATGTATCTCGAATGCAAGAGCCCCTAGTGGTTTACCGGTGAAATATATGAGTCAGTTGGAGAATTTAATGTCATAACAGCAAATTGGCCATGATAGCTCAATGAGTAAGAGCGACTGGACGGAAACCAGTAGATCCGTGGTTCAAATCCCGGCCATGGCTTTGAATTTTTCATGTCGACTCTATCAATCCAATACCTTAGCCTGCAAACGGCTAGTGTGAAGAAATGAATAATTTCCATCAATTAAATTAAGCAATTTGGTATTTCATCTAATTTTGTTTTTGAGCAATTCAAAGTAGTTCATTCACTCACTTACTCCCATGCACTCACACAGCAACATGTATACAGGCATTCACAGTTTTTCTAAAAATCAAATTTTTGGGTGGAATCAATATATTCTTACCAACCAATTATGTGATAAGAAGAGTAAAAAGTGTTTAAAAGTTAGTAATAAAATTACAGAGTGGGATGGCTCAGGCGGTTTCATCTGTTGCCCACATTTAGGAAGGCTGGGTTCGATTCCTGTGGATGACCTACTTGACCCACAGGTTTTTTAGGGGGTTTTCCCGGGCTGCTAGGGGAATGCTGGGTAGGTTAATGACACCCCCTAAACTTCCTGTTCCTTCATTTCATCTCCATTATCATTTCATATTGTGGTCAGTCGCATTGTTGCGACAAGCGCGGCTAACATGCACAAAGAGACAGATAGTGTAATGCGGAGATAAAAGCTTGCCGAAACAGATAAAGAGACAGATAGCTGACTGGAAGGTTCGATTTCTTGTTTGTTACAGAACATTCAATTTGTTTCTAGAAATATGAGTAGAGGTATATAAAAGAAGCCGTGGCTAGTTTATCAAGACAGAGATGTAATCGGAACTTGATTTGTGTGCGTACAGCTGTGTTTTGAAAGTGAACTCTTTTGTTTGTGATCGATGACCTTGACGATCATATTTGTGTATGTTACGTAATTCTGCTACTGTAAGAGGTGTACAATAGGTGTGGAAATAAAGAACATTTTCAATTTCTGCAAATTGGACCTTTAATTTTACGAACCCACACAGTCACAATATCATCTCTCATCTGTGATCTCTTTCAAGGCATAAGTGTTGGCAGGAGTCTCTGTGCCCTGGTAAACATCTCCTCCATTTCAGGACCATGATGGGTAGGATACTGGCCATACTACTCTGCCAGGGAGTTTCCAATTAGTCAGTTGTAGCGACTCTGCTCTCTGCACTATCATTGCTCCTTGGGTGGCTGTCCACTGTCTCTTCTTGCCTCATTATTCCTCCTGGGAATCCCCCACTTGGTTCATAGGTACAATATATCAAGACTGGTCACAGTGCCAAATCCTCCATATGATTCTAACCTATGCTATTCAGTTGAGAAGAATATCTGTGGTTTGAATTCTCACTATGACAGTGAATGCTTAAGAACCTTATTTATTAAGACTGGAGGTAATCTAGATTAACAAAAAATTTAGATGATGATTAATAATAATAATAATAATAATAATAATAATAATAATAATAATAATAATAATAATAATAATAATAATAATAATAATAATAATAATAATAATAATAATAATAATAATAATAATAATAATAATAATAATAATAATAATAATAATAATAATAATAATAATAATAATAATAATAATAATAATAATAATAATAATAATAATAATAATAATAATAATAATAATAATAATAATAATAATAATAATAATAATAATAATAATAATAATAATAATAATAATAATAATAATAATAATAATAATAATAATAATAATCATAATCATAATCATAATCATAATCATAATCATAATCATAATCATAATCATAATCATAATCATAATCATAATATTAATAATAATAATAATAATAATAATAATAATAATAATAATAATAATAATAATAATAATAATAATAATAATAATAATAATAATAATAATAATAATAATAATAATAATAATAATAATAATAATAATAATAATAATAATAATAATAATAATAATAATAATAATAATAATAATAATAATAATAATAATAATAAATAATAATTAATAAATAATAATAATAATAATAATTAATAATTAATAAATAATAATAATAATAATAATAATAATAATAATAATAATAATAATAATAATAATAATAATAATAATAATAATAATAATAATAATAATAATAATAATAATAATAATAATAATAATAATAATAATAATAATAATAATAATAATAATAATAATAATAATAATAATAATAATAATAATAATAAAAAAATAATATGGGAATGGCTAACAGAGAGACAACTAGAAAACCTGGAAAACCTGCCACAAATGTCAGCCACAAATCTGTGGAAACTTGCTAAAGAAACATTCTCTTCCGTAACCATGACAGACTGGGAAGAATACTGTAAGAAGGTCCAATAGCTGGAAACGCAATATTGGAGTCGTGATGGTATACTGCAAAATCCAATTGATGAAATTATCAACACTTCAGAAGATACCAGCAATGAAAGTGATGTACTGGACTTGGAAATCAAGGAATCACAAAGCTAATGAGTGTGTATTTCCAGCTGTCATAATATTTGTTTTTTTTACTTTTATGTGTTTCATAAATATTAAGTATATAAACATACAGTATATCGGATTGAGTTCAATTTACTGTTGGTGCGCATATCTCACACATATTTTGGCTTATCTGACATGCTATTTTGCTGAATTGTGTTTTCCTTAGAAGATTGCATTGCAGAAACAAAAGCGCGTTAGCTCTCGCTTCTTCCCCCCTACTTGCACAGTACCAAAGAACCAGCGCTCAAGAAAGTGTGCACATATAGTACCTCTATCTACTTACAGAGTTATAAAAATTCCAAACCGTTGCAGATACATACCATTCTTAATGTTATTTTGTATGCTATCAATTGAGTAAAAATAATACTGCATTATTTTCCATTAGGTTTAAATTGAAAATCATATTTGATTACATTTTTAATGGTCTATATCATCTACTGTAATGAGCACCTCCCACACTTTCATTACCTGTAAAAGTTGCTTTTCAATTTCTATATTTATTTCAGATATATTTGCAGCTTTGGGTGACTAGGCATGTATGAGGGCTGTTCAATAAAGAATTATCATAATTTTTCGCACTAAAATTCAATCTTATTATGTTCTGTTAGCTTAATGTGAAACAAACATGCCGTAGTAGTTTCATTGTTGGTACTCCTGCTTCCCGCCTGTGAGAACCAGGCAAGTTCAGATATGTTCAGTATCGCCTACCGCTGCAATGGAGGTAACATGCGAGGAACAATATGCAGCTTTGAAATTCTGCTTTCGTCTAAACAAATCTTCAGCTGAGGCCTATACAATGTTACAGGAGGCCTATGGAGAGTCTGTTCTCCCCTACATCACAGCTCGAAGGTTATTTAAAATGTTTAAAGAGGGGAGACAAACAATTTCAAAGGAAGGTGGACCCGGTGCTCCAGTTACTGCTCTTACGGAAGAAAACATCAACACTGTTGCTGCCATTGTGAGAAAGGATCCACGAATTACCTTAAGATCACTTTCTGAAATACTGAACATTTCATTGGGTGCCACCCACACATTGGTGACAAACATTACACATGAGACGTGTTTCTGTGCGATGGGTTCCAAGACTGTTGATTCCTAAACAAAAGGACATTCGCATGCAGGCCTGCATGCAGTTAAAGTTGATGTTAGAGGAAGATCCGGAGTTTCTTTCAAACATAATCACTGCTGATGAAACTTGGCTACATCATTATACAAATATAAATATTTGTAACAAAAGTGAAGTTTTTTGTTACAAATATTTATATTTGTGTAATATTTATTGCTTCACTGTAGGTAGCTTCATTTTCTACGTAATTGGCTATATCATTTTGACCCTGAGGTCAAACAGCAAAGCTCAGTGTGGAAATCTCCTTCATCATTAACCTCCAAAAAAGCAAAAGTGGTTGCTTCCTCTGGGAAAGTTATGGTCATCACATTCTTTGATATTCATGGAATGGTTTATGAGCATGTTGTACCTGCACACACATCAGTAACTGGACAATACTACAGGGATGTCCTGAAAACATTGCAAGGCCATATCACGCGCAAAAGACCATATTTCCGTGAAGCAGACTGGATGCTGCACCACGATAATGCGCGGCCACATATTGCCAATGCTGTTACTGAATATCTTGCAAAAATTGGCATGAAATGTATCCCTCAGCCTCCCTATGGTCATCACATTCTTTGATATTCATGGAATGGTTTATCAGCACGTTGTACCTGTACACACATCAGTAACTGGACAATACTACAGGGATGTCCTCAAAACATTGCAAGGCCATATCAGGCGCAAAAGACCATATTTCCGTGAAGCAGACTGGATGCTGCACCACGATAATGCGCAGCCACATATTGCCAATGTTGTTGCTGAATATCTTGCAAAAATTGACGTGAAGTGCATCTCTCAGCCTCCGTATAGTCCGGATTTAGCCCATGTGACATTTTTCTATTCCCTAACTTGAAGAAATGCTTTCGTGGGAGGCATTATCCATCATCAGAAGCAGTTGTGAAGGCTGCAAAGGCGATATTGAAGGATCTCTCAAAAAATGGTTTCCAGCATGTCTTTGAAGACTGGCAGAAATGCTGGGACAAGTGCATCAAATTCAGGGGAGACTATTTTGAGAAGGACTATCAAAATTATGAGGATGAGTAAAGGTACATTGCCAAAAAAAATTGATCATTCTTTATTGAACAGACCTCGTATTATAGCAAAATATATTGCTCTATAAGATATCAGAAATATCAGGATGGAGTTAGGAAACACATGTGGGAGATAGGCTAATGTGGTGCCAGCTGACTGGACAAGTTTGACTTACAATGAGCCAAGTGTCCAAATTTACTTTGAAACATTAACAGAAAACACTATGCGACCTATTCTTGTTTAGGAAACCGGATTACTTTTCCATTACATTTCTAACATAAAATATAGTTATTATTTCCCAAAGCCCTTTTAGTCATGTTACCCACTACAGTGGACAAGTTTAAGGTCTGTATTTGCTGTATCTATCTGTACCATAGACTTAAAAAGCAAAAATTAGCTTTGCAATAAAATGCAAAGAGCACTCATATCAAAACCTTGTCTGAAATTTTGCTGATATAATTAATACATTATAATATTAGGTAATCAAATGTTAAAACTCATTAAATATTTATAATCAAATGTAAAAGTTCCATTAAAATACCATGTAAAATACATGCAGAGTCCTCCTTCATTTCGGGTATTTTTTGGAAACATAATTTCTGGAAGTAAAAATAATAAAATTAAGTTGCATTATATTCCATATTCTTATATAATATAATATATAATAATATAATATTATTCATATTATATTATTATTCATATTATATTATTATATTCCATAGAACAAGTTTCACCTTACGACAGATGCTCTGGTGAAATCTGGTACAAAATGTGAAAATTTGTTTAGATAGAGTCAGACTAAAAAGTTCAGTGCCATAGCCAGGATTTGAACCACAGATCTCCCAGTCCCTGTCTGGCTTCTCTTAACCATTGAGCTACCATGGTCAACATGCCCGTACAACATTAAGTTCTCGAAATGATTCATATGTATCCCAGTAAATCACTAGGGTTTCAGTTAATTGATGGAAATTAATCATTTCTTCACACTAACCTAATGGTCAGCCATGGGAATCGAACCTGGGCCTTTCGAATTTGGGCCACAGATGAAACTGCCTGGACCATAATGGTTTGTTTTATGTACAAACTCTTTTTTCTTTTCCATTTAGTTATCTTCTTTCGACCTGGTTAGCTCCACCTCTGGCGTGTCTAATGGTTATCTGTGGAATGGTTGGAGACATCTGTACCTGGGTGTGGTTTGCTATATTCGCGCCCTCTGCTGGCCTGATTGTTTCCTTTTACTTTAACTGCTCTCTTCTGCGATTTGGTAGGTCATAGATCCGCGTGAGTCGCAGTGCAGCGAGTTGTCTTCCTCCGTAGGTCCATTTAGAAATGGATCTAATATAAAACACATTAATTTCGAAGCAGAAGATCTGTGAACTTATCGTTTGTGTCAAATAGAGAATGCTTTACAAAAAAACTATCTATACACAAACTTTCAAGTCATGAACGCAGCCTCAAGGAACCTGTCCTTACTCAACAGCGAATCGCCTTATTGCACTTCAGGAACCTGACCATCCTTCAGTGTATTCCCCACAAAAATATGTTATCTTCTGATAGATAGTCAACTCTCTATCCATAACCTTAGTCTATATATGGCTAGTATGAAGAAATGATTGATTTCCATCAATTAACTAAAATAATAAGAGTTAAATGATGAAGCCTGGGACTCAAGTACTTACAATAATGAGTCGCCACAAACATACGCAAGAGCCTCTTGTGGTTTACCGGGGAAATATACGAGTCAAATGGAGAATTTAATGTCATGATGGCAAGTTGGCCATGGTAGCTCAATGGGCAAGAGCGACTGGACAAAAACCAGGAGATCTGTGGTTCAAATCCCGACCACGGCATTGAATTTTTCAAATTGACTGTGTCTATCAAAAACCTTAATCTATATACAGCTAGTGTGAAGAAATAATTAATTTCCATCAATTAACTAAAATAATAAGAGTTAAATGATGAAGCCTGGGACTAAAGTACTTACAATAGTAAGTCACCACAAACAGTATATCTCAAATGCGAGAGCCCCTAGTGATCTACCGGGGAAATATACAAATCAAATGGAGAATTTAATGTCAGGATGGCACGTTGGCCATGGTAGCTCAATGGGTTAGAGCAACTGCACGGAAACCAGGAGAACCGTGGTTCAAATCCCGACCATGGCATTGAATTGTTCATGTTGACTATCAAAAATCACTAGGGGTTCTCATGTATAATGAGGTATGCACTTTCTGTGGCAACTTACTATAATGCTGTAAGTACTTAAGACCCAGGCTTCATGGTTACCAGTATTAGGTTAATTCATGGAAATTAATTGTTCTTCCGCACTAGCCTGAGTTAAAGAGCATTTTAGAAATTTAAACAAAAACCGAGAGCCTAAAGCCATTTTAGCAGCATCAAATTCAAACAAGAAGATAATTCAGCAGTAGCATTTTACTATTGGAACAAAAAGCATGATCTTGACCCAAATAAAAATTATTAAAAGGGACAATAAATCAAATGAGGGAGAGTAGATTAACGTGGAAAAATAAAGACTGAGTTATTTTTTAAAATAAATATTTTTTCACAAACCATTAAATCTATCAGACCATTTGTTTTAATAATTTAACTTCTGGATCTATTTCATGGTTAAATGACCAAAAATGATCTCCTACGGCCGATTTATCAGTCTGTTTATAGTTAAGGTTATGAAAATGTTCTTTCTTTCCAATATAAACTTGATCACAATCGAAATAATTAAATTGATAAATACCAGATTTGAAAAATTTAAATATAAAAATATTTAAATATCAGAAACCCGGCCATGGCATGTTGACTCTATCTATCAAAAACCTGTTAATGATATTTCTACCCTTAAAAAAATAAAAGACGATTATAATTTTAAAAATTTTACTTACCATTCTTGGATTAATAAACATTTTCAAAACATTTTTAAAGAGTTTGGTATAACTTAAGTTCCTCAAAATAAATCTATTATTAAAAATTTACTACATTTCTCTAAAAAAGATAATACTCCTAAAAAAATTCATAAAGTTCATCATCAGTTTCTTTTGCCATAATGGAGTTCAATTTATACAAAGTCATGCGGGAGCAAACTTTTAGATTTTCTTCTACTGCTTCTCTAACACTGGGATCCATGGTATGATCTACAAGTGCACTTACTCTGTTTCCAAAGTGACCACTCTGTAATGTTTCACATTTGGCTCTCAGCGAGTTAATTTGGGATAAAACAAGATGGACCATGGGTTTTTGTTTAGATTGAAATTCTAATATTGGATGTTATCAATCTGCAATTTTCAGAAACAAACATTGCCTGTACCTTTACAAGTACAGTACTGGGCATCACAAAAATGATCATTTAACAAATTTTGTGCAGGAACCGTAAGCTTTTCTTTTTTAGAAAAGAAATCGACAATTGTATCAAAATAGCTGGCAATGTAAATTACTGAATTAAACCAGGTAGACCAGCGTGTCAGTACAGGCAATGGGAACACTTCTAGCTTCTAAATCTGGGTAGCTTTCAGTGAGGTATTATTTGTATTCATTTTTTAACTTTCAGGCATTTCGGAACACATTCGTAAGCCCTGAGGGACAATATTTTCAAGTTAATGTAATGTCTGAGAATAGCTTCCAAGAAGTTCAATACCTTCTCAGTACCTTTCGTCAGCATAATAAGAGTTGTTGGCTGTGCATGGTGCGCTATCCAGTAAATGACATTTCTAGTTAGCATATGACAAACAGTTCTCAGTATCACGGACCTGTCAGATGCTGTGGTGTCAGTTTATTGTTTCACCGCTTAGCTGTAATTTCAGTGCACATGATGATGTCATTGTACTGGCTCTGTTAAGTATTAAATTTTATCTTGCTTTCGTTAAATTTTTAAACATTTTTTCACAAGTTCTAGCTTCATGTTATGAAGACATGAATGTTAAATTAAAATTATATTTATGTAATTTGTAATAAATGTAAATTTTTCTATGCAGACTAAAATTAATAGAAATGTTCTCATTTATCGCTAAAAAAAATATTATTCTCGAAAAAAGGAAAAATTCACGAAAAAAATCAATAAACTCTTGCCTCTGATTATCACCATCTCCAAAATAGTTTATAGTACTTAGATAGTTCTTGCACCCAGCATCCTAGTGAACTGTTTTAAAATCAGTGTAAATTATTTTCATTTATACACAATTATAATGTGCATGGAAAACTGTAATTAATTTTTAGCTTAACAACAAGTTTTAAGGTTTAATAAATTTGGCCCAAACACATTGTGAATGGAAGGTTTAAAAATAATATTCATTCTACCAGCAAACTTTTACATAAGGTTGTAATAGAGTGCTCTCTCCATTCCCTTGACAAAATAAAAAAGGAAAAGAAACTAAAAGGAGGAAATGTTTGTTAAATGAAACTGATAATATAGGATCATTAAAATTTTATGTAATACATTTGCAGGATCTGTCCACTGTGCAAGAGAACCTAGTCATTGGTAAAGATGCACTAGGTGCACAAAGGTGCACTAAAACCCTTTCCTTATAAACAGACAGTATATCTCCCATTGATTCATTAAACTAAATAGGTCCTATTATTTACAACAACAACAAAAATTGTAGTTCATTCTTTCTCACACTGCATCACTTATTTTTAATTTTTGAGGGACTACTTTCAGGAACCATTGCTTTCATTTTTGAGGTAAGAAACAAATTGCATAAAAAGAAATTGCATTTTTGAGGTTAGAAACAAATTGCATAAAAAGAAATTGCTACAAAATGAACTCAGAAAATCATGACTATAACACTAGAAACAGGAATGACTATAGTTTAATACAACATAGATTGGCAATGTTTGGAAAAAGTCCAAATATAAAGGCATCATGCTGTATAATAAACTTCCCATGGAATTGAAGCCAGTAACCAATGTAAATACATTTAAAAAGGAACTGTGTAAATATTTAATAAAAAAGGCATTCTATTCTATTATTGAATTTATCAATAATGGATGATTTTTTGTAAATATAATTTTATTTTGTAAATGTATATATTTGTATTTCTAATGTATATAATATACTGGCGATGTCTGATGGATTTCTGTAATCTATGGACAATAAATTTGAATTTGAAGCAATGGCACTAGTCCCTCAAAAATTAAAAAGTAAATGACATATTGTGAAAAAACTGACTATAGATGATTTATTAATTAATGTGGACTTATTCTTATAACACTTATCACATGAAACATTCCAATTTGATCACAATAAGACATTTCATGCAGTAGCACAAGTTTTTCTGAAGCCCAATATTGACTGCATTGCTGTTAATTGTTGAGATAGTGTGTTTATGATTTTTGAGCTGATAATGTTAAACTTATCCTTATTTCATCTGGTTTATTTTCTGTTAAAATGATCTGCAATATTTCTTATAATGAACCTGAAGCTTCAAATTTATTAACAGTCGCACATAATGTCTCACTATGACCTAGTAATTAAGGTGTGGTGTGCAATAAGAACTAGAAGAATGATAAGATCCACTTTTTAATGAAACAATGAGATATACAATGAGCGTTTGTGAGGTAACAACTTTGTTGTGCTCTGGTGCCTCAGCTAGTACCCTGGTTCCCTCTGCAGTGTAGCCCTTAAATGCATTATCATATATTTTAATGACCCTGTAGTTAATATTTATCCAAATAACAGGAATTGTAATTGTTCTTTTTTGATTTGATGGTTTGTTCTTTTTTTTTTATACATATTTAAGGCAAGTTTCGAAATTTCAGTGCAAGTGTGTTACGTAGCTTACTGTGTGTGTGAGACCTGTGGTGTGACGTGGGCAGGCAGGCATGACTGTGCAGGCTAGCGACCTATGGTGTCCCCAGGGGGTGGACTACGGTATTTAGCCTGGATGTGCAGGTACGAGGATGGCGACTTGCTCGTTGGAGAATCTCGACTGACTACCTTGACCTGGCAGGGGTCGTGACGCAGCAGGAAGTGCTCCAGAGTATCCCAACCTCCGCCCACACGGACCATCATGTGGCGCCCCTTTAGTAGCTGAAAGCAAATTTGTGTAATTTACATTTTAATGATATATTGATCACTTACAAAGCAAATAAATTATTATTTATATCACCTTCCATTTGCAAAGAAGTAAACAACATCTAGCATGTTAGTGTAGAACCTGGTGAAGAAGAAGAAGCAGAAGAAGAAGAAACTATAGCCTAGGTATAATGCATTTTATCTTGCAATTTATCCTGTGGAAAGTGACAAACTCACTCTGATGAACACGTTGCGGCCTGCTATAGTGTACTTTCCCTCTCCGACCTTCTTGACTTTGAGCTTGCTGCATCTGCTTGGCGGACACTGACAGTGTCGTTGAGCAAGTCTTGTTGCTTGTTGAACCTATGACCAGAACAAAAGACAATCTTTAATTTATGCATTGCTACACTGTAAGAGCAGATACTTGCATATAAAGAACTTCTTAAAAAGTTGGTAGATGGCTACAGATCTAGTAACAGTTTTAGGGATGGATTTTTAAAACCGTTTCTCCTCTTTTTAGAGAATTACTCATAAATGGTACTGTATGAGAAAATCAAAGCATTTCAATGGTATTCCTTTAGCATTACACTATTCTTATAAAAAGTAATTGCTTTGATTCATTAAGCAACCATAATAATTAATAAAAGCATCATGTGTGATCAGCTGTGTTAATGTTAATAATGTCGAGCTTTCGGCCATTCAAGCTCTATGGCCTTCTTCAGGAACTGAATGAAAAAGCTGGCCAACTGTACCCATATACAGAATGTTTCAAAACGACACTGAATGTATATATATATATGTATAGAAGTAGTTGCTCAGCTTCTATGTGACACCTATAGTCTTTGCCGCTAATATAGCCGCATAAACAAAACGCTCCAGAACGAGTGCGGATTAGGCAGTTACAGGAACAATGCCATGTGCCTCACGCTATCGAAATTTGCAGGTAGGTAACACAGCATACCACCTGCTCTAGCTGTTGGTAAACATACCAACATACTCCACGGTGGCTTGCTACTAGTAAGAATGTCTTTGGCTTATGAAACCGCAATAAAGAAGCAATTCTTTAGTTATTTGTTTATGGATGTTTAACATGTTCCAACATTCCGTTATAACAGTCGATGATGGCAAATAAGCTAGTGGAAAAATGCAACTTAAAACCTTTTAGAGGTAAGTTTATGTTAGTGAGGTTGAGGATGGAAGCATTAAATTATAAAAAGAACAGAGAACAATATCAGAGAATTGTAGATAAAGTTAACCAAAACTAAATGCCTTATGTAATGAACAAGCATTTTATTTCACATTGTTTAATAATACTACATAAAGCATTTGTAACTTAAAAGGAAGCTGTTGATTTTACAGTAACTGGTTGAAAGTATTGTACAATTAAAATAATAGCAAATGAGCAATCTTGGAACTGTCCGAGTCATTATCAACTTTTTCACAATTAACTGCCCTTTGCCCCATTACCTGAAAGCAAGGCTAGCGTTACTGATAAAGAGCAGGGAACATTGCTTTTAAAGTATTGTGACTTTGTGGGTTCGTGAAATGAAAAGTCCAATTTCACCACTCAAAAATGTTCTTTATTTCCACCGACTTACAGTTAAACTCTTGCCAATTACCAGAATTACTTGCTGCACACAATTACAATTCACCAGTTCGTCCGTTACAATTTCACTTGTACTCGCGATTACATAAACTCCGATGCACATACCAGTTACGTACAGTCTTCCGTTGCACAATCTTCTCGTTCATTAACACGTCACTGACTAACTCTTACACCAAGAACTGCGACTGTCTCCTCACTCACACTCACTAACCAACTGACTGACTGACTTCACTTCGCTCCGCTCCGGCAGCCCCTTTTTATAGGAATATCGCCGCCTTCTGGCTTGCACAGGAATGTTCCAGTAAAGGAAAGATCGAGAACCAGGTGTAAGAGAAACAGACGGCACAATCGTGTTTTTCTCCAGACCACCGCCTGTCACCACTATAAGATAGACGAGGGGGAGGTGTGGCTAACACGAACCTCCCCTGTCTTCCGCTCCCAGCTGCTTCCACAGGGTGTTCCAGCGCTCGCGTTACAGTATAAACTTGAAAGAAGCGTAGAGACAGTGAAGCACAACTTAGCACAAAAGTGAATTGAGAAGATATTGACACATTGCTTCACTCACACTGTTTATTCACAGAACATGTTTCAAGAGCTTTTGCTCTTATCATCAGCTGGTACTCGACTAGTGCAAACTGTAGTGGTTTCCTCTTTCTCAGTATCATCGATAGATGGCGTGATGTACTTGTCAAAGATGTCCGGTGGTGGAGTTTCAAAATTCATGACTATGACGATTTTTGTTAATGAAGATTTTTTCCCTTACGAAAAGGTCTATGGGGTGATTAACGTATTTTATTAGAGATGTTTCCAGTTTGATGAAACAGAAAAATCAGTAGTGACTTTTCATTTTTTGAATACTAGACATGACATCAACTTGCAGAGCAAGGAAGTTTGTACCGATTTCCTTGAGCAGTGTAAGAGTGGTCAGGCATGGCTATACAACGTAGCGCTACTAGCAAGGGCAAGGTTCACCGTAGAATGCAACTCATTACTGCAAAACAGGTGTAACTGCATGACACAGAGCACATTGGTAGGAAGGAAGACATTACATCTTTGTTGTGCTTCAAAGATGAGCAACTAAATTTGCTGGACAGCTATTGTATGTTTTCTAGAAGTGTACTTATTCATGTCCTTACTTGCTTCATTATTTACATTTCAGTGGGATACTTCAACAAATATGGAAGAAAGAGAAGCCAGATCGAGAAACTAAATTAGCTGAAATCATTAACGAATTTGCAACAGATTATCAATCAAATAAATTTTGTTTTATGGGACGTAGAATGAGTTTATCATTTGAAAGGCTTTGGAAGTACATTATTGTTTTTAGTAGTACGGCTGCACATGAGCAAATATGTAGTAAAATTCCAGCTTTGGCATTTTGTTTACTAAGAGTCTTCAAATATTTAAGAAATTAATTTTATTATTTGGATAGTATTTTACATTCGATCAGGAAATGTTACAATCCACATTATAATTGCTTGGGTGTTGCCACAATGTGCCTATTTAATTAATGAGATCAGCCAGAGACAACCCCGTATGTACCATATAAGAATTTATATGTTGTACATAATGATCTAAATAGATGTGCATTTGCGAATGTCTCATAATTTTTTTTCTCTGGGCAACCAGTTTCAATGCCTCTCTGCTTTGAGTTTCTTATCTAAGACTTGTTTGGATGTCGGGAGAGGGTTGCAAATGTCTCATAAGTCATTTTTTTTCTCTGGGCAACCAGTTTCAATGCCTCTCCGCTTTGTGTTTCTTATCTAAGACTTGTTTGGATGTCGGGAAAAGGTTGCAAATGTCTCATAAGTAATTTTTTTTCTCTGGGCAACCAGTTTCAATGCTTCTCCGCTTTGTTTGGATGTCGGGAGAGGGTCGGTCACAACCTGCATAGGGAACGGCGAGCGGTACAAACTTCCTAGCCCTGGTAATATGATTTATATGACAGGTCATAAGGTGAAGTTAAGAAATGGCTCTAAACTAAATATCCAAGTGGAAGTATTAACATAACAGGAATAATTTTGATTGCTTTTATTACTCAATGCCAATGATTCTGACATACCAACAAAAAAGTATAAAGTAAAAAGTTCAGAAGTTGGTTGGTTGGTATTTTACGTTAAGCATTCTGCAATATTTAGGTTTTTAGGCATTATATCATAAATTATTATGTTGTAGCTGATAAAAAGAAGAGGAACAAAAATTATTATACTCCCTAAGTTTAGCTTAAAAATTAACTGTGTTCAATTATAAAACCAAATCTGAAGCCTTCTTCCACTCATTCTGAATGTACCACTTATTCAAAATATATTAGCTTAGTATGCTGTATGCATGCATTTGGTTACAGTAAGAAATTTCTCTTAAAATTTAACTAGACTATTTATATTTTTCTTACTGGTGAGGCAGAACTAGGAAGTTACTTTGTTATACGTACAAATATTGTTCTTTTCAAAATCAAATGCTTATGAAATAAAAGCATTATAATTTGGTGCTAACAAGAGAAGCAAGTCTATTTCCATGCAACCTTTCGGAATAGGTGTGAAAAGTGCATGGCATTTTGTCTTCTCACCCTCCTATCCAACTCGGTGATCTCCGAGTCCTGCCCTCCCTGCAGGTCCTGATCAATTTCAAGGTCGGGGTCCTCACCACTGCCCCGTGACCAGTCATCCTCTGTGGTGTCACTGGGAACACCGTCGCTAGCTCCTCCTCCTGGTGTGTTGCCCTCACTGGCTGTTCGACGCAGATCTCTCTGCGGCGATATTCCTCCTGAAGAAGTTCCATCCACTAGCATGCTTCGTCGCTCCCCACTACGAGCACGAACTGATGCTGGTCGTCCCCATCGATTTATGCTCCCCCCTGAGATTGCTGACGACGAGCTGCAGGGCAAAACTCAGGTTCAGGCACAACCAACTCAAATGAAATAGAAAAGTAAAAATAAATAAGTGATCAAATTTAACAAACAGCTAATTTTAAATGATGTCAAATATTGAGCAGCAAAAAGCTCACAAATGACATCAGTATTTCTCAATGTATCTAATAATTTTATATGTAATATTTTGAGTGTTAATAAGCAGCACATAAATGCCATTCCATAACAGCAACAAAGAAATAATGATTCTGTTATTTCTTATTCCTTTCATTAATCATGCAAGCTTTTATTTACCATTTAAAAATAAAATCCAAAACACACAACATGGCAAGCTGAAGCAACTAAAAGGACCATTTCCTTAAGAACTCAACAAATCTGTTTATTTTGATCAATGGTAATACAGTTTTTAGGTATCAAAGTAATTATTAGTTATAAGCTGCAAGATTATGGCAGATTATGGGAGAAAAAATGAATATTTTCTCTCTTAATAATGCTGTTAATTGTCAGAATTTCATCCTGCTTGAGTTCTTGTACATGCCAGTAAATGTACTGTCATGGAGATGTTGCTCTTATGCACACTTAAATTGGTCTGTGCCAGATTTGAAGCCATGACCTTGGGATCAGCCTAACCAATTGAACCACTCAGTTTAAGGCTAAGGCTGCATGTGCAAAAAAACTGTGAAAGTACATTGTGCTGCAGTTCTTCATCAAGTGGTGGAGCTTATCCTGCAGATAGTGTAATTCTAACCTAGTCTAACCTGAGCTAAGCTAAGCTAAGCTAAGCTAAGCTAAGCTAATCTAACCTAACCTAACCTAACCTTACACTATCTGCAGGTTCTGAGAGTTCATCATCTACAGAATGAAGTTATACAGCCTGCACCATCTCTTCATGATCTGCACACTATCTTTGTGAAATGATATATTCATGTATTTGAGCAGAAGACTAAACACATGTTTATGCATAAATGTAACATAAAATATTCAGAGATTTCAAACTATAGAACAAAAATAATTTCCCGCCAGTTCCAAAAAATATGTTTCTTTGACTTCTGGCCTGCTTAAAATTGTTCCTTGCTCACACTATTGTCAATGTTTTATGTTTTCTTATTTACATATTTTGCATAGAATCTACAATTACTGAATTTGTAATGGTATGGCAAAACTTTTATGCTGAACATTTGAAAGAAGTGGATGTAACCTGTAGAGAGAGACAAAGTATGAAATTCCATATTCAAAATCAAGTCTGCTAGCATGACAAGAAATTTTATGATTGTTGATTACAGGATTCAATACTCCAGTTTGCACTTCACATTCTGTAAAATTTCTGGTTTTTAGATTTACAAACTTGAAAATTTGGCAAAATCTTATCTTTTCCATTAGTGTTTCCAAAAGCAATGATCTGGGCTTCCTAGATATAGTATCAAAATTGTTGTATAAGCACAGCTCTGTATAGTGGTAAGGTACTTCAAGTATGAGCATTGGAGCTGCCCCTGGGGAGAAATCATGGTGCAAGTTGCTCCATAAGGAATATTTTTGTGAGAGAATTGAAAATCTGGGAGAATACAAGAAATATTAATTAAATTAAGTATGTAATATAAACACATTTACTATAACATAAGACCTCCAGCTTTAATGGTGACGAATATGTTCAAGTAGTTCTCGGGAAGCAAGCCAGGTGAAAAAACAATTAGAAATCAATGTTTCAGGAGTGTGCGTCTCTCCCATCATCAGGATATTTAATATACGAGGGCTATCCATAAAGTAGATTACGTTTTGGAATAAAAAGTAAACAAAGTATAGGAAACAAATTTTATTATATACAGATGAAAGCCACACTCAAATACTACTTTTCGACATAGTCACCATTCAAATTAAGGCATTTATCGTAGCGATGTACGAGCTTGGAAATTCCTTCGTCGAAAAATTCGGCCGCCTGCGCCTTCAACCACTTCGTTACCTCTTCTTGCAGCTGTGCGTCGTCATCAAAACGCTGCATAGCCAGCCACTTCTTCATTGCTGGGAATAGGTGGAAGTCGCTCGGTGCCAGGTCGGGACTGTACGGCGGATGAGGAAACAACTCCCACTTAAAAGATTCAAGAACTTCACGAGTGACATTTGCCGTGTGGGGCCGGGCGTTGTCGTGAATCAACAAGATCTTAGAGCTCAACATTCCTCTGCGCTTGTTTTGAATGGCTCTTCTGAGTTTTTGTAGAGTTTGGCAATACCTTTGAGAGTTTATTGTAGTGTCTCTTTCCAGGAAGTCCACCAAAATCACACCTTTTCTGTCCCAAAAAACAGTCGCCATCATCTTCCTTGCCGACATTGTTTGCATGCATTTCTTGGGCTTTTGGGGAGAACTTGTGTGCCCCCACTGCATTGATTGCAATTTCGTTTCACAGTTCACGTGTTTCACCCATGTTTCGTCACCAGTAACGATGCGATCGAGTAAAGAGTCACCATTCTTATGGTAAACGTCCAAAAAGTTCAACGCTGCAGCCATTCGCTGATTTTTGTGGTCCTCTGTCAAGATTTTTGGAATCCATCTTGCACAAAACTTGTGGTAACCAAGCTTTTCGCTGATGATTTCGTGCAACAAACTTCGCGAAATTTGTGGAAAACTCAAAGAAAGTTCCGTTATTGTGAACCTTCGATTTTCACAGACTTTAGCATCGACTTTTTCGACAAGTTCGGCAGTCACTATGCTGGGTCTCCCACTTCGATCTTCGTCGTGAACATTGGTTCGGCCATTTTTAAATCTGATGACCCACTGACGCACTCCACCTTCAGTGATAATGTTGTCCCCATACACTTCACAAAGCTGCCGATAGATTTCTATCGGTTTACAGTTTTTTGCAGTCAGAAACCTTATTACTGCACGCACCTCGTAGCTCGCGGGATTTTCAATTAACGCAGACATTTCAAACCGTCACAGTATCTGAACGGAGCACAGCACGAACCTCTCACTAGCACGGCTAGATGCCGACTGAGCTGCGCAACGCTCTGACCCCAAGATGGCCACGCTAGCCCCGCCCCTAGCGGAAACAGACGAAAACGTAATCTACTTTCTGGATAGCCCTCGTATGTTATAACGACAAATGAATCACTGGATATAACATAAATATAAGCAAAGACAAAACACTATGAAAATTTGCAGGTCAGGAGATGGCTTGAGTATAGAACACTAATTGGGGCAAAGAAACATAACTTCTTAA
This sequence comes from Mantis religiosa, assembly GCA_030765055.1. Taxonomy (NCBI): domain Eukaryota; kingdom Metazoa; phylum Arthropoda; class Insecta; order Mantodea; family Mantidae; genus Mantis; species Mantis religiosa. The sequence goes on from CM060960.1 coordinate 33,369,911, forward strand.
CTTGATTATCAAGTTGTATTCATCTGTGCTTCTTAAGTTGGCGGATTTCCATTTTTAAGGCTAGTTTCAAAGAGGAGCTGAACTGAAATCCAGCTGGAGCACCCTTAATCGTGATCAATCAAATATTAACAGGCCTTTATTTCCTGCACATGCATAGAGTGCCATATGAGTTTGAGGCTTTTACAGCACATGCAGTGAGGTTCCTGGAAGGGGACAGTGGCCTTGGGAACTCGTTTGGCTCTGTCCCTCAGTTGCTGCCAAGATGTCTGAGAGAGAGGTGCATCCACCTGTTGCACAACGAGTAATAATCAAGTTTCTTGTCAATGAAAATGCCGGTGCAGCTGAAATTCGCTGTCAGTTACTCCCACAGTTTAGGAAAACAACCCTTTCATGGTCCAGAGTTAAACATCAGTGCCATGAGTTTAATGAAGGACATGAACGTGTTGAAAACTTGGCCCATCCTCGCCGCCCATGTACCAGCATCAATCCAGAAAACATCCAAGCTGTTCAAGACATCATTGAGGGGGATTGCCACATCACAGTGCTTGAGATTTGTCGACAACTTCTCATAAGCTATGGGAGTGTCCAATCAATCATTCGAAGGGAGTTTGAAATTGAGAAAAGTGTCAGCTCGTTGGGTTCCGCAGTATCTCACTGCAGAACAGAAAGCAGTGCGAGTTCAAATGTGTCACATGCTTCTCACGCACAACGAAAAGGAACGTGATGCTTTTCTGGACAGAATCATCACTTTGATGAGACATGGGTGGAAATGTAGAGTCTGACTCTACGTTTCCACAATTTAGCCTACACACGGCCAGTGTGAAAGAACAATTAATTTCCGAGACATGGGTGCATCATTACACACCCATATCAAACAGGGCCAGTCTGGAGAGGAAGAGGAGTGGAGAGCAACCGCCGGTGAAAGCAAAGTCACGACTGTCAGCAGGGAAAGTTTTGGCCACAGTGTTCTGGGACTCGAAAGATGTCCTCATTGATTTCCTCGAACAACAAGGACAACAACGACGGACCATTAATCCTGCCTACTACTGTGACCTTTTCCATAGGGGAGGGGATCCGACTGCTTCAGCTGCCGTGGTGCGGGCGCTGCTGACCCTTAGCACTCGTGGTACCTCTGATGTTACTATAGGAACCTTGGACCAAACTGCCGAGCCCCTCCCATTTGGGAGTTGTTCGAATTGGGTTGGACTCGAGGAAGCAGTGTGTTCCCGATACCCACGGGGAATTAGGTACCGCCGGCCAGGCTACGGCCGCCCAAAGGGGGTAGAGGATTGCCTCATAATTCCCGGGTATAGCCTGCAGAGCTAGTAGAAGGTGTACTAGATCACCAGGCGGCCCCACCGAGGTCATATCGGTAGTCCTACCTTTGGGGTTGACGCACGTAAGTGGCGTATCCACTTCCACCTGTCTTGACGTTGATTGGGGGAGGGGGTGCTTTTTAGACTCAAGGTATTGCCCCATGGAAAGACCCCCGGAGTTTCCATTGCTCCCAGGTAGAAGTAGACCTGGGTCCTTGGTCCTACGGATCCAGGACTAATGGGAGTAGATCCTCTGTACCTAAATAAATACTGTGACCTTCTCAGTCAAGTTCGAGTTGCTTTCCGGTCAAAACGTCGCATTAGCCGTATCAGAAATGTGTTGATTCTGCAGGATAATGCCAGACCACACACTGCAGCAGCAACACAGCAAAAATTGGCCGAAATGCACTGGACTGCTCTTCCACATCCACCCTACAGCCCAGACCTCTCACCATGTGACTTCTTCATGTTTAGTACACTCAAAGAAGCTCTTTGAGGACATCGTTTCACAACCAATCAGGTGACAGACTTCGTGCGCAACTGGCTCCGCACACAGAAACTGGCATTAAAAAACTGCCTGTCCATTGGAACAAATGTACAGAAAAGATGGGTGAATATGTAGAAAAGTAGAAAAATGTTAATTTCAATTATTCTTCATGAATACATTTTCTGGAACAAAAGGCCTGTTTATATTTGATTGCCCCTTGAATATTGCTGGTTATACTGAGTAAGTTTTAAACTGTGTACAAAATTTATGTCTTTTCCTTGTTATGTACAAAGCAGAATCAATATTTATAGATGCATTTTTAGACAAGTAAGTATCTATAGGATCAGTTTATGACTGTGAGTTTTTAGTGTGAAATGGTCCACTATAAGCCACAGCTATTCTAGGTGTTGCTTGTGCAACAGCGGTGTATCAGAAAGCTGCAGTGTACAGCACAGTGATTTGCCAATTGTTAACCTTATTTTTTAAGCCTACTCTCTTCCACTTAACTGTAAGATACCTGGACATATCCATTAATGTATCTCTCTACCCTATATCCATTAGATATATATTTGTAATATTAAAAGTACATCCATCACTAGATTTAACTATCAAAAGATGGCAAAAATGTCTAGTATCTTATATTCTATTCTTTATAATGATACTGACCAAAGAGGAAAATGTAGGTAAATAAAAATAGCTAGGCATGTGTGTGTGTGTGTGTGTGTGTGTGTGTGTGTGTGTGTGTGTGTGTGTGTGTGTGTGTGTGTGTGTGTGTGTGGTGGAGGGGGGGGGTCACTTCACAAATTGGAAATTGATGAGAGTGTTGTTAAATTAATTTCAAAGTAGAATGAGTCAATTAATAATAGAATTGCCCGCCTTGGTAGCATAGATGGTAGCATGTCTGCCTCACGTTCAAGAGGTCCCGAGTTCGAATCTCAGTCAGGGTGAGTTACCTGGGTAAGGTTTCTTCCGGGGTTTTCCCTTATCCTAAGAGACGAATGTCGGGTACCTCTAAAGCTCCATGGACCGCGGGCTCATTTGAGCATCATATTACCCTTTCCATTCATCACGTAAATTACAAAAAAATAAAAAAATAATCACTATGTAAAATATGAAGCTATTAACAGTGAAGTAAACAAATATATACAAATATAACAATTTTTAACTCAAAACTTCACTTATCTTATAATAAATGATGACACTTTTCTTATACATTGTTTGGGATTGCGTTTTCATGGAAATTTTTCCACATCCTCAGCCGGAACCAACAAAACTGTTGTCATTGTTTCGATTCTGTTTTTAAATTTGTTTTATTTTCAGTTTTTTGTAGTACTAACAAGAACATATTAACATCTAGTGTTCGTAATGATGACGACAGCTTTGTTGCCTCCGGCTGACGATGTGGAAGAATTTCCATGAAACCGCAATCCCGAACAATTTATAAGAAAAGTATCATCATTTCTTATAAGATAAGTGAAGTTTTAAGTTACAAATTGTTATATTTGTATACAATAATTACTATTAAATTTGTTGGATTAACTTTTAAAGAAAAATGGCCTCCAAAACATGCCTTGGGGAATTTAAAAGAGTGTTCATTTACAACAATAATTGACTGGATTTAAAATTTTAAATGTACAGTAATTGTTATATAGGACCTGCATATTTTTGCTAAATGAAAATGCTTTAAAAAACATATTTTTGAAACACACACTTTTATAGCAACAAGCCATTATCATAGGTGCGCAAGTTGTGCCATTATTATGTCTAGATGAAAGCCTGTAACACTTTGAAACTGTCTACAAAGCCGTAAGAAACGCTTCGTATATTGTAAAATCATAAACAAATCTTTGAGTCCATAAAGTTTGCAGGCAAACTATAAATGTTGGTAAGCATTCTTAGCAGTTTAATGTAGTAAAATTTTGAACCATCAAATAGGAATCTGAAACCATGAAGAAATATCTACTTGATTTATTTGCAATATTGTTTAAAGAAGTTCTATTAGAGAGGTATTTTATCTACTATTTCATTTATATGGACAAAGCATTGAATAGAACAAAGTTGAAACTGTAACTATACATTGTTTACTTCTACACTTTTTTATGTATATACAGAATGAGTCAAAATAAAAAACACCGACAATGCTTGGTATGTTGTGTAGGATGGCAAACAGTTCATTTTCCAAGCAGCAAACCATGTCTGGAAAAACATGGTTTGGGCATAGTAGACCATCAAAGTGTCAGTTCCACATGTCATCACTAAAACAAACAAATTGTATGCTGCACAAAGCAGTTTAACATTACAAATGGGTGTGTGTTTGGAGGAATTTAGTAACAGTGACGTCAAAATTAATATAAAAATTATTTGTGGTTGGTTTATTGACACTCGTCACTTACTTTTTCATATATTTATGAGAGACTAGTTTCAAAGGCCCTGGCCTCCATTTTCAATCTCTTCCCAACTGGCAACTGTTGTTATCTGCTCTCTCTGGTGGTGGAACTATGAACTTTTTTGTCAAATTATCTGCTGGCGGGATTTCAAAGTTCATTACGCGATCCTTATTTTTCCAGATGAATATGTTCTCCCATGTTGTCAATCTATTTTGGTTTATCACTCCTTTTAATAATTTTGGATTTGGATCAATGTCATGGTTTTCATTCCAAAAATGAAATGCTACTGCTGACTTGTCTTCTTGTTTCAATCTGATGTTTCTAAAGTGTTCTTTGACTCTGGTTTTTAAATTTCTTTTTGTTTGACCTATGTAGCATTTTTCACAATTCTTGCAATTTATTTGGTATATTCCAGATTTGTTACCTGAAGGAATTTCATCTTTTGTTTTTGAATTTAGTAATTTTAAAATTGAGTATCTATTAGTAGGTGCCAAGATGATATTTTGTTCCTTGAATATCTTTTTAAATTTATTAAATGTTTTTGGATGATATGTGAATGAACTGAATATGCTGTTGCTTTCTTTTTCTTTAATAAATGTGGTTGCTTCCTTAATGGTTTTCTTTAGTTTAGATTTTCTAATTTTCTTCAACTAAAGAAAAATTTTCTAAACTAAAGAAAACCATTAAGGAAGCAACCACATTTATTAAAGAAAAAGAAAGCAACAGCATATTCAGTTCATTCACATATCATCCAAAAACATTTAATAAATTTAAAAAGATATTCAAGGAACAAAATATCATCTTGGCACCTACTAATAGATACTCAATTTTAAAATTACTAAATTCAAAAACAAAAGATGAAATTCCTTCAGGTAACAAATCTGGAATATACCAAATAAATTGCAAGAATTGTGAAAAATGCTACATAGGTCAAACAAAAAGAAATTTAAAAACCAGAGTCAAAGAACACTTTAGAAACATCAGATTGAAACAAGAAGACAAGTCAGCAGTAGCATTTCATTTTTGGAATGAAAACCATGACATTGATCCAAATCCAAAATTATTAAAAGGAGTGATAAACCAAAATAGATTGACAACATGGGAGAACATATTCATCTGGAAAAATAAGGATCGCGTAATGAACTTTGAAATCCCGCCAGCAGATAATTTGACAAAAAAGTTCATAGTTCCACCACCAGAGAGAGCAGATAACAACAGTTGCCAGTTGGGAAGAGATTGAAAATGGAGGCCAGGGCCTTTGAAACTAGTCTCTCATAAATATATGAAAAAGTAAGTGACGAGTGTCAATAAACCAACCACAAATAACTTTTATATTACAAATGGGGTTCAAAATGGGTAACTCCTACGTCAGTGCAGAGCATATATCAGTGGTGCTGAGTACATGCTCCAGTAAGTGTGGTTGACCTGAAAGAATGGCAATCATTCCTTGTACTCGTGCAATAAGGTCCTACTCTGACACTACAGGAGTAATGTTCACTAGGTTTATGAAATAGTCCAGTGGTATCAGATCTGGTGATTGTGCTGGCCATGGAACTGCTCCCCCTCTACCAATCCATTGATTGGAATATGTAATATTGAGGTGATACCACACATTTTTCTCAAAGTGTGCTAGAGCTCCATCGTGTTGCAGCCACATTACCTATCAAATGTGTAGTGAGATGTCCTCCAATAAAGTAGGTAACATATTTCTAAAAAATGCGAGGTAGATCAATCCTGTTTAGTCAGTTTGGGAGTAGATATGGACAAATAATATCATCAGCAATTATTCCAGCCCATAGGTTGGTACTAAACGTGTGTTAGTGACTTCGAACAATCTGCACACATGGATTTTCGTCCGCTCAAACATGCACCAGTTCTCTAACTTTGATGTTTGACAGCACCCAAACCGTGCATTTCCGGACATGGGGTCCTTCTTAAAAAATAATCTTAAAAAATGATCAGTTGCTGCCCTGTGCAGCATACTAAGCATTGTTGGTGTTTTTTGACTCATCCTGTATATTAGATGTTGAACCTTGTCAATTAATACTAGCGATACTATATGAATTTAGAATTAGAATTATTTATTTCTCATCTTTCTTCTACATACATTTTCATTGATACACTGACATTTGTAACATTTCTTTCATACAATAACAAAATAACTTATTCACATTTAACATACCCTTTCTACCTGCTTGCCTCGAGTCTCGGTCTAAATACACATAACCCCTGGTTTTCCGTGTATTCATTACCCTCCTCTCCCTTGTATCCCTCGTTCTAGTTTTCCAACCCTTAATTGTTATTTATTCTTCATCAATATTAACTATATCTCTCTAACTTTCCCCAGGTATTCACCTATATTTCTTAGTTTCTTTTCTCCTTTTACCAATAACATTTTCTTTATTATTAATACCTCCCTCCATCCCTAAAACTATCCCACTTTTGTTGCCAAATTTATTCTCTCCATATCTTTGTTTGTTTGCAATAAAGTATACTATACCAATCTGTATCCTCTTCTCCACACATTGGGCATTTCCCTGTATCCTTATCATATCTAATACCTTTCAAATTTCTAACTCCTGTCGTTGCCCAGGCAAATCCTTCTCGTCCTAACTTATTACACACATCTATGTACTTCTCCCTCCCCCACACTGTCTTTATTTCCCTATATGTCCTCAATGATGTTTTCTCCCTTACACGGTAAATATAACTTGGCTATCTAAATCTTCCAGCCTTAATTCTACCTCTTTCCAAAAGCCCCTATAATAATACCCCTCGTTTTCCCAAATATGTCCCATACCTATCTGTTCCATCAGTTAACTTACTTTTTGCGCCCAAGACTCGCACCATTGGCTTCTCATCTGCAAAAGAAGCTTTCCTCCAAGTTGGCAACTCTTTATAGATATTTCAATGCCCTTGAGACAATTTTAACCAGCGATACTATATAGTTTTCAGAAATATTTTTCAGAAATATTTTTGTAATGTTTTTGGTCACTTGTACAAACATATTTACTTACTCATAAGTTATGGTGTATTATGTATGGTTTCTCTGTTTTGTATCCTGGCTGTCACAACACAAAGCAATAGGCATGTTCAGTGAGGTATCAATGTTTTTATAATGTATTATTGGGTGCAATATTAATTAACAATATGATTGTGCATGGCTGTATTTTCATAGCTTGTATCTGATGATCTAGTAATGACAATGATGAAGAAATAGACCCAAATAATGCAGTCTTCTCAATGTGCATGAAGTAATTAATGAATATACAAATCAACTAGTGTGTAGCTGTGTGGAAAAATAAAAAAAAGTCAAAATACTGACATATTTTATTAGACCACTTTAATGCACTAGTTCTCTAACATTAATTAAATATGAACAGAGAGCTATATGAAATGTAAGTACTTTCAATAATGTTTTATGTTTATTGCTTATGCTTTTGTTATGGTTATTATTTTCTTATATTAAATAATATTAGACTCCTTTTTGTGCACAACTAAGGTTATATAATATTTTAACAAAGATATAAATTCTAAAACATTACGTTTACAATGCCATCTTTGATTGTTAAGCCAAGTGAATGGGAGCAAGGGGAACTGTGTGATACACCACTGCCTCGACATAGAGAGAGCAGTATATAAAGAAGTTTCCCCTTCCTGCGAGCGACTCTTGTGGTTGCTGCTTGCCTGCTGTGACGGATCTTCTCTGGTGAAGCACGTGTCTGGAATTGCCAAGACATAAGGCCTGCTTCTGATTCCTCGGCAGCTATCTCCTTCTCGAGCTGCACCAAACTAGGAGGTTCCACGTTATATCGAGCTGCCAGTCGTGATACTTCTAGTAGGCAGAGTACTACATTTCGAGGTTGATTGTGCAGGACTGTCAACAACAAATAGCAAATTAGTGTATTCCTAATATATAAGCTAACATATTAAGAAGTAAAGATAGCCTAGAACAAAATCTTCAGCCAGGCAGCCTTCAAACATGGCGATGAAACCCAGTCCAAAGTGTGAAAGGCAAGACCATTTTCCCAAGATCATCACAATACTTTTCAGTTACTGGAGGACATTGCAAAATAATACAACCAAGTACCATATCGATACCGCAGCTGCAAGGCTAATCTTTGTTTCAAATATCCTTGCCTCGCTGACATATTCCTCCCATTGCCTTCCCCTTTCCCCTAATTGACTAATGCTGTAGGCGTTCTTTCACACTAAGGAAAACTGTAGTAAACATCATAATAATTAAATAAATCCTTTCATGGAAGTGTTGAAAACAGTGTTGTTGTATAAATTAAATTAATTGGGAGTTACAAAGTAATGAATTCAAAAAATTGGAAAGTGACCCACTAAAATTTTGTCTGAAAAAATTCGAGGATACCTTAAATGAAGTCCGGATATTATCTGATATACAGAAATCTAAAGTAAAACCAGACCACCCAATATTACCGAGACTTTATGCGTTGCCAAAAATTCATAAACCAGGAGATAAAATGAGGCCCATTATCAACAACATAGATGCACCTACCTACAAGTTAGCCAAACATCTAGTACATACTTTTTCATCATTGCCTCAGTTCCACAGCCTAGCCATTAGAAATTCATTAGATTTAGTAGACAAGATCTCAAATTTACAATTGGATACAGAAGACAAACTAGTATCATTTGATGTCACCTCTCTTTTTCCCAGTATTCCAACAGATGAACTTATGTTACTCCTCAAAATGTGGCTCAGACAGACTAACATTTCAACCGAAGAAATAGAACATCTCACAAAACTTACTCATTTATGCATACATCAAAATTTCTTTACATTCAACGGTCAATTCTATCAACAGACCTCAGGCCTAACAATGGGCAATCCACTTTCACCTTTCCTAGCCAACCTCTTTATGAGCTACTTTGAAACACATATCACATCATCCTTCCCATACATCTTCAAATGCTGGTACAGATATGTTGATGATATTTTTGCCATTGTTCCACACAAATTCATACAAGATTCCTTAAAACTACTGAACATACAGAATAAAACAATAAAGTTCACAATAGAGATAGAAACAGATGGCTACCTACCTTTCCTAGATCTGAAGATAATTCATGAACTAAATAACATATCTTTTGGCATCTACCGGAAGCCAACACAAACAGACAATTACATCAAGAACGATAGCTACAACCCGACACCCCACAAACATGCAGTTTTGAACAGTTTAGCACATAGACTAATCAACATCCCATTGAAACAGAATGAATACAACAAAGAATATAACCAAATGATTAACATAGCTGCAATTAATGGATACAGTAAAAAATTATTAGAAAAGAAAATTTGGAAATTTAAGAAACAAAAACACATATTGGATACCACAAAACTAACAGATTCAAAATCCGAGAAACAGTTCAAGAAATTCACATATCATCCCAAAGTACATCATAAATTCAACAAGATATTCAAGAAGTATAACATCACCCTAGCCCCAATAAATAAATTCAGTTTAAAAAACTTATTATGCAACAACCTGAAAGACCCAGTACCTGAAAACAAGAAATCAGGTATATACAAAATAAACTGCTCAGACTGTAATAAGTTCTACATAGGAAAAACCAAAAGAAGTTTACAAATTAGATTACAGGAACATATGAGATGTGTGAAATACAAACAAATAGAAAAATCAGCAATAGCCCACCATTTTTGGTCTACCAATCATGAAATTGTACCAAATATAAAACTATTAAAGCCAGCCAATAATGCAGCTGAGCTCGATGTTTGGGAGAAGTTGCTAATTATAAAAAACAAACAGTATACGTTAAATTTCGAATTGCCGCCTGAAAACTCTCTTTGGAAGTTTATCTCACAATCAACAGATGCCACCTCAAACAACCAGCTCACTTCAAGAAACCACGGATCCAACCAGTTGGATAGTTGCTGATGATGGGGACGAGCCGGTCTCCGAAACAATTGTTCAAGTAAGGATATTTTAAGTGATGTTGTGTTTGAATACCAACTCATTACTTCAATTGTTATATACATCACTGTTTCTAACCTTTTGCTTCAAATAATAATTGGGAGTCGATTAATGACACAAAACAACACTTACTTTTAAATTTTCCCGGAACCAGTTTCTGAGGCCTTCCCTCTATCTTCAGCCGGACATCGACTGCTTCTCATTGGTGTAGCTGGCAATATTTTGTCATCGGTCTCCTCTGGTGGTGGTTCGAGGAACTTGCTGAACAAATCTTTCTGGGAGATGTCGAAATTGAATACTTTGTTCCTATTTTTTTAAATAAAGATTTGTTCCCATGTGGACAGTTCTTCTTTTCCTGTTGTATGTTTTAGTAATTTTGGTACTGGATTTATGTTGTTGTTGTTTTTTTTTTTTTTTTTTTTCCACCAGAGGAGACCGATGTCAAAATATTGCCAGCTACACCAATGAGAAGCAGTCGATGTCCAGCTGAAGATAGAGGGAAGGCCTCAGAAACTGGTTCCGGGAAAATTTAAAAGTAAGTGTTGTTTTGTGTCATTAATCGACTCCCAATTAATTTAATTAAATCATAATAATTGTCAAGAAAATAGATAGTTATGCAAATAAAGATGTGAAAGAACACAAAAATACAGATTTATAATGAAACTCAAGTCACAAGTTGAATGGTAATTTTTGTAATTTGTAATTTTGTAATTTATTTCTCATCTTTCCTTTTACATCATCAAATGGAAATACAAAATCAAGATTGCAGTTATCAAATCCATACTGAAAATGCCATATATTTCTCAATCCTGAAAATTCTACCACTTGCCCGCCATTGAATAATAATATGGCCCCCATACAACTAACCCTAGGTTTTTGTGTATTGGAGGCCCCCTACTCCTTTTTACACTGGGCCCAGCTATGGCATTGAATTTTTCAGTCTGGCTCAATTCATTAAAACTTTAGCCTACACATGGTTAGTGTGGAAGAAATGATTATTTACATTAATTTGATGTTAATTTGTTGAGCTAGTTTGTTTAGTGACTTTCGGTGCAGTTGCTTTAAATTGGCACAAATTTTTTGTAATTTATTTTCTGTTAAAACTGATCTGAATGTTTCTTATCTAACGCCAAACCCAAAACTTCAAATATATGCATGACTGCTTGAAATGCCCCACTGTACATTTCTACCAGTTCCTTATTTGTATTTTGTCTTGTTATGTCACTTGTGTTATAGTACTATTACTCTAAGACTTTATAGTTTACAGAACACATCTTTTCTGTTATGGTTTTTAAAATTCCTAGGGTTTCCTCCATTACTACTCACCTAGGTCATCACTTTCAAATAGCAGATTCTGATGCACACCTAGTCTGCGACAGAATTGTATAAAATTTTCCATATTGTCTCGTGAAAAAAAGCTCCTCCTTGCTGCATTTTCCCAACAGCGTCCCTTTATTGTAGGTACAGGCTGAAAAAGAAACATAATTTGATTAATTATATAAAACTACATCTTATTTAAAACATATATAATATTCTGTTGTTTAAGGACTATGATACAATGAAGCACAAAATTAATACAATTTTGAGTCGAACTAATACTCAATGCTCCATTTATTGCTAGTATTTACCTAGAACGCGTTTCGTTAGGGTCGTCTAACATCATCAGCTGTTGTCGACTAATGGATGCCGGTTCAGTGAACTCCTCGGAGGTGATAAGTGCATCTCTGTCGGTATCTTGATGAACTTGAAATTGGGGTTGTCTTCAAAGGTAGTATCAAAATTAAACAATTTACTTTCATATTTCTTTATAAAGATATTTTCCCACGTGGTTAATGCAGCTGGACCTTGGACACTTTTTAGTAAGTGAATTTCTCGTTCTATGCCATGATTCTCCTTCCAAAAATGGTACGCTACCGCCGATTTATCTATTTCTTTATTCCTTATGTTCCTAAAGTGCTCTTTAAGTCTAATGTTCACGTTCCTTTTTGTTTTTCCAATGTAGAATTTGTCACAGTCCTTGCAATTTATCCGGTACACTCCTGATTTTCTGCCTGTGGCAGAAAATGACATAGAACGAGAAATTCACTTACTAAAAAGTGTCCAAGGTCCAGCTGCATTAACCACGTGGGAAAAAAATCTTTATAAAGAAATATGAAAGTAAATTGTTTAATTTTGATACTACCTTTGAAGACAACCCCAATTTCAAGCTCATCAAGATACCGGCAGAGACGCACTTATCACCTCCGAGGGGTTCACTGAACCGGCATCCATTAGTCGACAACAGCTGATGATGTTAGGAAGACCCTAACGAAACGCGTTCTAGGTAAATACTAGCAATAAATGGAGCATTGAGTATTAGTTCGACTCAAAATTGTATTAATATATAATATCTTTGATAGAGTCAACATAAAAAATTCAATGCCACGACCGCGATTTGAACCACGGATCTCCTGGTTTCCGTCCAGTCACTCTAATCAATTCAGCTACCATGGCACATCTCATTTGACTCATATATTTCCCCGGTAGACCACTAGGGACTCTCGCATTCGAGAAACACCGTTTGTGGCGACTTACTATCGTAAGTACTTGAGTCCCAGGCTTCATCATTTAACTTTTATTATTTTAGTTAATTGATGGAAATTAATCATTTCTTCACACTAGCCGTATATAGGCTAAGGTTTTTGATAAATATAGTCAACATGAATAAAAAGCCTTAGCCTATCTAATCAAATCAAATTTTATTGACACAATAACATCTACATATTTGAGCAAAGCTCGTAAACTGGTGTCTCGTCAGTATTCATATTACAGTATAAAACTACATATAAAATTAATGATTAATACAAAAGAATAAATATGTTTGCTATTGCTTAAACTATACAGCTAACAAAATCGATAATCAGTTTGCTCTGATGTCAAGTTTTTCCTCAATTTACATTTGATTACTTAACAAAAAAGACTCGAGAGATGTGTGCTCGCTTGCAATAAAGTTAGTTGGACACGGAATGTGAATGAGATCAGATGTAAAAACCGCCATCAAATGTGCAAACAACCACCATGAGAAGGAAACGTTGAAAACAATGTAATGTAGTACTCTGCGAATTAATAGGATACATCTTGTGCCAGGTATCGGAAAGGTGAAAACTAAATTCTAGAACATTCTAAACAAAAATAGTGGCTATTAAGCTATTTGTGAAAGTTTGAAAATTAGTAAGAAAGAAAACATGCCAGATAAAAGAGTGGAATTCTTTACGTTTGCACCTATGACATCATGTGATATCAAAAGAAGCTTTCTGCTGTTTAGAAACTGCTTCAGTGATATACATCGAAATTTCACATTTAATAATTTAAGAATATAAATTGTAGCCCAGTGTAATGACTCTGTGATGATGTTATAGTTAATAAATAGCAGTATAAACATTTAAGTGCAATTCCAGAATGCATAGTTTATGATGTTTGTAACTTGTGCTGCAGTGAGGCAGTTGTTATGGTCACGTTGTACCTACCTGCAGTTGTTCACATGCAAGCAATAACAGTACAGTCCACTTGCAGTATGTATACTTATGGAAAAATGGACAAGCCTCCGGCTTTTACTTATCAAAAATAAAGCCTGACTCCCTAAATCTATCTATTTTTCTATGAGGTTCACAAGCAGGAATCTGTCTACAAAATCATCATCTCACTTCTCTTGATCCGTTGTGGCTATGTTTTGGTTATAGTGTAGCGGAGGGATATGAACCCTGTCACGTGTTAGGCAGCGTGCGACCTTCCACACTGAGTCTCTCTCGTAATTGAGATTCTCAAGCGTGTTTTGCCATTGATTTGTGATATGAGTGGATATTCTTTGTTGCACTAGTGTGTTTAGGTACCTGTAATACTCTTGGTCGATTATATGTCTGGACTTTTGCCATTTCCGCCTGGCTCGATTTCGTTCTGCCGTTAAGGAGGTTATATCTCGGGGAAGTTGATTATGGAACGTCTTGGGCTGGCTTGTGGGCACTGATATTACAGTTGCCGCTTTTATGGCCTGCTCCAATTGGAGTACTGCCCTGTTCACGTTTTCGTTTGAATTTAAATGGAACGTGGGGAGGTTTTTGCTTACTGTTGTTGCGAACTTCTCCCAGTCTGCTTGCCATTGTGGTACACTTCCCCAAGAAGGGCAAAGACGCCTCTCACCCACAGAACTACAGACCTATCAGTCTACTAAGCGTTCTAGGCAAACTCCTCGAAAAGGTCATACTCAAGCGACTCAACAGCCAACTAATCAAACAAAATATCACAATCCCGGAGCAATTTGGATTTAGAGCCAAACATTCCACAACACTTCAACTACTGAGAGCCACAGAACACATAACTCACGGGTTTAACATTCGCAAATCAACAGGAGCACTCTTGCTCGATGTCGAACGCGCATTCGACAGGGTGTGGCACGCAGGACTGCTCAAAAAGCTTAAAACCTTGAACATACACGACATATTAATAAAGCTCATCGCGAACTACCTACACGACCGCAAATTCCAATCGAAAGTTAACAACCAATTATCGACTCCCCGCCAAATCAAAGCGGGAGTCCCTCAGGGAAGTATCCTAGGGCCTGCTATCTTTAATATCACCATGAACGACATACCAAAAACCAACTACACAGATTTGTACATCTACGCTGATGATACAGCAATTGTGACTCAATCAGCCAAACTGGACTTCATCCACCGGAGACTACAAAACGCCCTGAATAATCTAGAAGAATGGCTCACAAAATGGCGTATTAAAGTAAACCCAAGAAAAACGCAAGCCATAATTTTCACCAAAAAGCTTAAGCACAGATTGGGGAAACACCAGCTCCCCCCACTCTCTATATTCGGAGAAAATATAGAATGGACGGACACAGTCACTTGGCTAGGACTCAAAATGGACCAAGGGCTGACGTGGAAAGAGCACGTTCACCAAATCAGGGGTAAAGCCAACGCTCAATTGGGCAAGCTTTACCCCCTTATAAACATGAACTCCCACATAAACATGAACTTAGGGCTCACTCTATACAAAACTCTCATAAAGCCCATATTCACATATGCAACGCCGGTCTGGAGGTATGCTGCCAAAACATATATTCTAAGATTACAAAAATTTCAAAACAAAATACTACGAATGATAGCAAAAGTACCCCATACAGCACCAGCCGACCTACTACACAGCGAGCTAAAGATGCACACAGTAGAAGAATTCATTAAGAAACTAGCATATGACACCTATAAAAACCTTGAAATACACCACAATCCTCTAATCTCACGACTCGGAAACTACACTACAGAAATAAACATACACGCGCGACCATTATCACTGTTCGAAAGAAGACTCGCACATGACGACGAAGACGACGTTCAGAACTTCCTGAACAACCTATTAAGGGACAACTGACACAGACAGTTAGGCTGACACCCCTACTTTCCCTTCATTAATCTTTTTCTTACTGACTCTTTTCAGAACACTGCCCGCACAGAGCCCTCCAAGCCCTTGACAACAGTCAAGGCGGTCCGGGAGTCAGAGGGCCTCCCACCAGTGTCCTACAGGCGCAGAGACAGCGGGCGACTGCAGATGGAGTAGGACACACCGACGACAACGCATGGACTAAGGAAATGACGAACGGCCACGCTGGAACTATGGACGACCGAACACATAGTTCGAATTGCATGCCAAGTACTAACTATTGACAAACCCAGAATACTGGGGCCATAAGTAGAACTAATACGAAAAACATATATAATAGATAAGCTACACATAACACTGACCAACAGGCCTACCCGGCCTCAGCCACATGTATATAAGTAAAGTAAAGCATAAATTACACTTGGTGGTGCCCAGGTTTCATGGTCACCACCAAGAAGCAACATAGACGCGCTCGCATGCATCGCATGCCAGCTTAATAGATACCACATACTAACCGGAGTGCTATGCGGGACCCGACTAAGCATGTTAATAAGTGCACGCAAAATAATATGTCACGTAACTAACACGTGGTGGGGTTTTTTAGTGAGTATACCTGGCCCCCTCAGGGCACAGGGACCCTCACACTGTCGGCCATCGCACGTGGGCCGTCGCCTGTAACTGGGTTTTTCCCCTCCACGGTAAAAAAAAAAAAAAAAAAAAAAAAAAAAAAAAAAAAAAAAAAAACTCACTTCTCTGTAAGAATTTGTTGTTTCACAGGAATTGTGCATAAATATTCTGTCTGCTTTATATACAGCTAGTGTGAAGAAATGATTAATTTCCATCAATTAACTAAATCATATTATCTTTATTATTTATCTTTATTATATATTATGTTTATTTATATTTTTATTTATTATCTTTATTTCCTCTGACTGTATACTTCAAGATAAGCATAACGAACAGAATCACTTTTTATAATGGACAAGTATGCTATAGCAAATCTATAGTAGAAATTAATTGTTCTTTCACACTAGCCGTGTGTAGGACGCACTATGAAAGGGTCGAGCCAGACTGAAAAATTCAATGCCTTAGTCGGAATTTGAACCACGGATCTTCGGGTTTCTGACCAGCCGCTCTAACTATTTGAGCTACTATGGCCAACGTGTCAACATGACATTAAATTCTCCAACTGACTTGTTTCTCTCGGTTTCGGATCTAATAGTGGTTAACTATAAAGCCCGGGCCTTAAAGCACTTACAGCAGAGTAAGTCGCCATTAAGGTAGTTGTCTCATGTGTTTATGAGAACTTCTAGTGGTTTACTGGGAGAAATACGAGTCAGTTGGACAATTTAATGTCATGTCGGCACGTTGGCTATAGTAGCTCAAATGGTTAGAGCAGCTGGATGGAAACCAAAAGATCCGTGGTTCAAATCCCAGCTATGGCATTGAATTTTTCAGTCTGACTCGACCCTTTCAAATCTATAATAGCTTGACATAATTGTTATTTGTGTTATCCCTTTAATGGGCAGTGTTGCCCTGGGGTAACATTACACTGTATTCAACTTAAAAATATTTTAGTGCGCTTTTTTTTTTTGTTGCTATAATATTCTACTGGCCTTAATTTGTTATACTAAAAAAATTTTGAGTCTTTTGAATTGCAAATATGATATTAGATTTACAATTACATTGTAATATAGAATAAAAAGAAGTATTTCAGAAAGTGGAGTGCCATTGTTACTAAAATTAGGCAAGTGAGTTACTGGCTACCTAAGATCCACAAGACAGGCAACAGCATGCGACCCATTATTAACAATATAGATGCCCCGACTTACATACTGGCAAAATGGTTTTGTGGAGGAATTTGACAAGTTTGAAAAGTTTGAATCTCTAAGCATAAAGAATTCATTTGATTTGGTAAAGAAAATTGAAAACACAGCTATAAAAACTGAAGAGGTGATGGTGTCCTTTGATATCAGATCTCTATTCACGAGCATACCAGTAGAAAAAATTCCAAAATTGATGAAAGGCTGGTTATCCAAAAGCAACGTTGCGGATGGTAAAATAGAGGAATACATCAAATTAACCATCCAATATATTGAACAAAACAGCTTCATGTTCTCCAGCAAGATCTTCCAACAAACAGCAGACTTCGCCATGGGTAACCCTCTTTCACCATTACTAGCTAATCTGTTCATGAGTAATTTGGAAACACACATTACTAAAGCCTTTCCACATATTTTCAAATGTTGGCATAGATATGTCGACGATGTGTTTGCTATAGTTCCTAGAAGACTAACCGAGGATGCTATAAAGTTGCTAAACCTACAAGAAAAATCCATAGTTTTCACCAGTGAAGTAGAGCAGGATGAATGGCTACCTTTTCTAGATTTGAAAATCATTAGAACACCAACAGGATTACAATTTGGAATATACCGAAAAGCAACACATGTTGACAATTACATTAAATGCAACCCATTCAACCCAGTACAACATCAATATGCAGTATTCCATAGTTTGGTTCACAGATTAATCAACATTCCGCTAACAAAAACAGAATATGAACAGGAGTACACTCACATACACCAGGTTGCCGAATTGAACAACTACAGCACAAATTTCATCAAAAAATTGATCTACAGACACAAAAGAAACAAAAACTTAAAGGACATTACTACGTTAAAAAAACTAGAAAACGTAAACACCAGATATGGCAAATTTACATTTCATCCAAAATATTTCAAAAAATTTGAAAAGATATTTAAGAACTTCAACATAAAATTAGCTCCGCAGAACAAACACAACATCCGCAACTTACTAAACCACCCTCTAAAAAATAGCACACCGAAAACTCAATTATCAGGCATTTACCAAATGAGTTGCCAGGATTGTGACAAGATATACATTGGTAAGACCAAAAGGAATCTAGGAACAAGAATGAAACAACACTTCAGAAATATTAAATTCAAACACATGGACAAGTCGGCCGTAGCACATCACTTTTGGTCTGAGAATCACAACATAAAACAAGAAATAGAACTGATCAAACAGGCAAAGAAACCTCTGGAACTACAGACTTGGGAAAACATATTTATTACGAAGAAACAGGACCTCTTGATGAATTTTGAAATTCCCGCGGTAGATGACGTCATCAAACTTACCAGGACATTAGATGGAAGCACGACACCAAGCCAGATGCAGACACCGGATGCATCATCAGTCAACCACAGAACTGACGATAGGGGAGAAGTCCCCAGAAACTAGTCTTCATAAAAAACTTGTAAGTGGAGAAAAGTATATACAAGGTTGACTCACTTGCCTAATTTTAGTAATTACATTGTAGTCTATATATAAAGGCAGTGACGGCTGGTGGGTTAAATTATTGGTGGTGCACAAATGAAAAATAAAATACAGAGTAGTAATGACTCACCTATTTATACAGATTCTCTGCTGTACTCTCCTTAGACCTGGCGAATCTATCGATAACTTTTGCGTTGAAGTCGCTGATCTTCATAACAAAATCTCTCTCAATTGAAAGCATTGCTAATGCTGACAATCGGTCCTGTGACATTGTGTTCCTAAGGAAAGTTTTTATTCTTTTTAAAGTTGAGAAACAGCATTCTGCTTCAGCGGTAGACATTGGCATAGTTAACAGTACTCGGAGGAGTTTGACATATTCGCTGAATGTAGTACATAAATTGTTTTCCTTATTGAAGTCCATCAAGCACAAAGCGCCGGACATTCCACGAAATTCCTCTCGACTGTAAATTACAGTCAGTTCTCTACGAATTTTTGTTCCAATGATAAAAGGATAGAACCTTATTGTTTATCTAAGGGAATCCTCTGGAAATGTCTTAGAAATTTTCTTGATGAAACAAAGTTGAGGCTACCAGATGCCCCGTGAAGCTAAATCTGTCCTTTGCTTCTCTAAGAATGTCACATACTTCAAGAGCTTCTCTTCTTTTCACATCATGATCTTTTATTCTTCTCCTCTTAATTACAGTTTCTTCGTGTTCCTCGATATCCACGCTATTTCTTACCTTTTGCACTTCCCTTTTAAGTGCGTTTAGCTGGGCGATGGCAAATGTTGCATTGCAGTCTCGTTTCTGCAGCTGATCGTACAAAATGTCCACATGTGGCATGATCTTGGAGAAGAAAGACAGCCAGAATACAAAATTATAATCTTTCCAAGTGGCCATAAACCCAGAAGCCTGAACAAGTGTGGCGTTGTTGTTAAACAGAGCTCTCTTCTGAATAACTTCCATACATTTAATTAAATTCTCTCTGTGTTCGAAAAGCAGAGCACACAGTAGCTAAGCCTGAAGGTCACGCTATAGCCGTTGCTAAGAGTAGGAGGAGCTAGGTTTATAAACCTCCATTTAAGCAATGTATAAGAAGTCACTCTCATCTCTTCACCTTCCCGCAACCCCCTGGAAGAGAGCCAACATTTGGGCGAAATCTTAGGTTAACTCTTCGCTGCAAACCTGCGGCTCCTACAGCTAATCACTGTTTATTTCGACTTCTGCGGTCATGGGCAGCTACAGACGATAAGCGTAATTGAAACATGTTTGTATATAAAACAATGCAAACAAGTACAGCTTTAATGTGCAAAATGCACCTGTTGTATATTCAGAATCAGTGGGTGTAACGCAAACCTGCAACCTTATGGAGGAACCGCCCCTGTTTGAATCGACTGCGTTGAGGCACCGCAGAAAGTGGTATGAGAACCAGTTTAACAAGTACAGCGGCACAAAACTTTAGCGAACGCGGCTACAGGTACTTGCAATACTAAAACGGTTAAGAACTGTTAATCTAGAAGCATTTGTTTGTCATACCGGGACCTATTCCATATCACCTAGTTAATATGTTGATCGTGCACATTCTCAGAGATGTGTGTTGCATATAAAGCAAGGTTAGACTTACTGCTTTCACTGTTCCCAGTTCAACAACCTGCCGGGCACGATCCTGGATGACGCGCGCCAAATGGCACACCACAACGCCATTGTCCAACATGTCAAAGAAGTTCTCTCCTGTTATGTAATCAATACCTGAAACATAAACAGAAGATATATATTAGTAACTCGTGTAGCAAGATGTTTAAAATGTTGGTATAGCTGTATAAGAAAAGAACATGGCAATACAGGATGTCCCAATTGAATTGATCTGTATTCACTTCACTATTTCTGCCAAACTTGGTCATCTCGGACACTCAGCAACTACATCTGCGACAAGCCTTTCGTCAGATGTCAAACGGGCCCTCGCAAAAGCCAAAAGAGCCGGACCACACATACATAGCTCCACTGAAAATCCCACTGCTATAGCATGCATCCCATTTAAAGTCTGTTTAGTTAACTCGTGTGCACGTCGGCCGACTCCTTTGACGAACCCTTATAATAGTTTTACAAGACAGACCCTCCTTCTACCTGATCTTTCTACAAGGTTGCCACCTTTCTCGATACGTCATGGGTATCGTACGAGGTTTCGTCTAAATAAATTATCTTATGTCCATCACTGCGAAACTTCCATAGTTTCGACATTATATATCGCCAAGCTACAATTCTACTGGATTCCGCAAAACATCCTACAGGGATTTGGCTGGCACGTGTTTGACCAACCTCGTACAGCCCTGCCTCGCTCCTAGCGACTTTCATCTGTTTTTGCATCTCAAATCTTTCCTTGGCGGTCAACACTTCAACAATGACGAAGAGCTGAAAGAAAATGTTTCCAACTGGTTGAAACCACAGGTGGCAAACTTCTATGAAGAAGGTATACAAAAACTTGTGCCTTGCTATGACAAATGCCTGCAAAATTTCGGCAGTTATGTGGAAAAGTAGTTTACGGGTTGTAGAATTTTGTGCAATAAATACTTTTTCTGTATCTGTACATAGTTTAATTTTATTACCAAACAGAACTTACTTTCTGGACGTAACTCGTATATGTTTTTTGTTGTTGTAATTTCTATATTTAAATGTTGTACTTAAATTTTGTAAATATTTTTCTTTTGACGTGTCCACAATCTTGTATGGAGATTTAAAGGATAAATGAATTGAATTGAAAGCCGCACTAGGCGGCTACGTGCTGCGCAGCAAACACCCCGCCCAGGTAAACCTGGACGACTCGCATCTTCTGCTGGTCTGCCCTAAATTCATTCAGCATCCTGAAGATGGGAGAGATGCACGCTCCCGAAACGTCGATGTCACATCTTATCTGACTCGAAGCCCGAGAACGTCTAGAACATATACGCCGTCAGGAAGCATTCAGCACATACGAGGCATGTTTTTTAAGTCAGTACCGTTTTACGATTCCGCCGCCGCAGTGCTGCGGTCGGCGTTCTGCGCATGCGCGCTGGTTACCTACATCTCTTGTCTACGCACTGACGTCATTACAGTCTGATTCTTAGTGCTAAAGGCGTAAAACCGATCAATATTCATTGTGAGATCTGTGAAGTTTACGGACAAAACATTAGGAGTGATGGAATGCTAAAGAAATGGGTGAGAGCATTTAAAGATGGCCGCACAAATGTGCATGATGAAGAACGGAGTGGGCTTCCTTCGGTCGTTACTGAAGATTTGGTGCAGAAAGTGGACGAAAAGGTGAGAGAAAACAGACGCTTTACAATTTCATCATTGTGCGACTATTTTCCTCAATATTCTGGTAGTGTTTTGTATGGCATTGTGACCGAGAACTTGAAGTACCGGAAATTGTGTTCACGTTGGGTTCCGAAAATGTTGACGGATTTGCACAAAACCCAACGTTTAGGCAGTGCATAGACTTTCCTTGAGCGGTACCACAATGAAAGTGAAGATTTTTTAGACCAAATTGTTACTGGTGACGAAACATGGGTGGCCTACGTCACACCAGAATCGAAACAACAATCCATTGAATGGCGACATTCATCATCAGCCACAAAAGTGAAGTTTAAGCAAACAATTTCTGCACGGAAAATCATGTGCACAGTTTTCTAGGACAGAAAAGGAGTATTGCTAGTGGAGTTTCTGCCTCGCAATGAGACAATCAGTGCAGCGTCTTATTGTGAGACATTGAACAATCTGCGCCGTGCAATCCAGAACAAAAGACGTGGCAAGTTGAGTAAGGGCATCGTTTTGCTGCATGACAATGCCCGTCCACATGTGGCTAATCGGACCAAAGATCTCATCAAATCTTTTCAATGGGAAACTTTAGATCATCTTCCATACAGCCCTGATCTGGCGCCCAGCGACTACCATTTGTTCCTGCACTTGAAGAAACATCTGGACGGTCAGCGTCTTCAAGACGATAACGAAGTCAAAACAGTTGTGATACAGTGTTTAACACGTCAGGCCGAAGAATTTTATGAGGGTATTCAAAACTGGTGCCACGTTATGACAAGTGCCTCAATATTCACGGAAATCATGTAGAAAAGTAGATTAAGGTACAGGCTTTCATGTAAAAATAAAATTATTGCGATATCTATGCACTTCTTTTTTTTTAATTCCAAAACGGTGCTGACTTGAAAAACATGCCTCGTATTTCTACCAAACTATTTGAGATATCGAAATGAACTAAACTTTACTAATACGTATGACTCATCAAGTGTTAACACAAAAATCAAGAAAATCAATCTAATCACAATAACTGCTGGAAGTGCTGTCCATATTGTGCTATACACAAGTCACACTGTCGTAAAAAAACTTGCATTCCTTTCATCTATTCCATCTGCAGTTCATCCAATTTCATCCTGAATTCTGGGACAACTCAACGTTTTGGTTTCTTCTTAGAAGTAAATTATACGTCCTGACATTTGATATGCTTTGTTATTGTGTTGCTTGCTGTAAGGTTAAAAAAATAGCAAGAATATGTATTCGGCACGTGAACATACAGATATGCACCACGTGTTGCGTATGGAAATGATTTATGCGAACGTGCATTGTATGAAAAAAGGTACCTTGACAGTGCTGGAGGCAGGTTCTTCTGATTGTGAGATCAGGTTTCTGAGACGAACGAAGCCTTGCGCCGAATGTGGACACAAATCCCATAAGATCGCCTATAGTAAGAAAAGGGACCAGGCACCTATCTGGAATACCATGTCTGTCTAGTAAACACGAGTGCAGTTTGCCCCTCAAAGGAAACTCACCCTCCCACCCACTACTGACTGTCATAAATCTATCTCCACACTTCAGAAATGCAGCACTGTCGTTGAGGACCAATAGCAACCCTGATTTTCTTGAAATGACAGTTGCATGTTTACTCCACGTGGAGTCTCAGTTGACGAAGTTCCAACTTCCAATTGATCTGTTTCATTACGTGCAGAAATTCGTTGTGTGTCACGATGTGGAGACCGTGGGAGGGAAATGCAGTGGTAAATGCAAATGAAGTAGTAGATAACTTTCAGTCACGTGAAAATAATCAAAGTGATGACAATAGTGTGAATAACTGGGCCGAGTTATATTACTGGAAAAGCCTCAAAAAACAAAGTTATAACGGGAACTGTTTCTAAGCTAATTCAAGCGCTTGTTTTGAACACATATAAATATTTGCTGACAAATAATCTTGGTAAGGGGCCATGCAATGAACCTGATGATAAGTTCGGGGTATTCACAGAAATACAGTAAGAAATATTCTGACGAAAGGAATACCAAAGACGCTGATCAAGTGTGAAAACAAAAGGAAACGTTTCTCTAAAGTAGATAATTTCACATGCGATTTAATTCGAAGAGAAATTTATAGATTCTATGCAAAAGGGAGAGCGCCTACCTTAGACGAATTGGTTGCACATTTGCAAGAAATTTGTGATTTTCCTTATGGGCACTGCACTTTGCGTGGTCTCCTAAAGGAGCTGGGTTTCAAATACCGCACTTTGAATAAGATAAGGGTTATTATGGAATCTAGTAGAATTGTGTATATATGACTCGATTATATAACATATTCCTCTAAATAGACTATAATACCGCCAAATTCTTTATATATATTTGTCAAAGCTAAGGAAGTTTTGCAGTAATGGACATAAGATAATTTATTTAGATGAAACCTCGTACGATGCCCATGACGTATCGAGAAAGGTGGCAACCCTGCAGAACGGGCAGCGAGGAGGGCCGGGGTTGTAAAATGATTATAAGGGTTCGTTAAAGGAAGCGGCCGACGTGCACATGACTTAACTAAACAGACTATACATGAGCATAAATTTTTTTAAGGGTATGTATGACTGAAATTTTCAAATTCTGAACTAATAATGCTAGCTTTTTCAAATTTACACCATAGGTGTAGTAGAATGTAAACATGTTACAACCTAAATTTAAACCATTTTTCTCCAGCAGTTTAGAAATTATGATAAATTTTGTATGTTTTTTGTTACGTCACTGAAAAAGTACCTTGCGACAAAATATTTTGAATTTTGGTCTAATATTTTAACCCTATGTTCATAATACACACACTTTTTGAAATTGCTCTGGGTTTTTCTGTGTCTCCTTTAGTTTAGGTCACAAAATTTTTTTAATTTACAAATATTCTTTTTTTTTTGTCTAAAAAACTAAGTTTTGTGTTTGAAAATTAAAAATATATGCTTATATACATTTCACAATAAAACCTAGGGCAATTTCCATTCCTCACAATATTCTGAACCTGTGTAGGAAATTTCATGAATGTAGTACAAAAACTGCATCGCAAGGAGCATTTTACAGGAAGAAAAATGCTGAAAATATGAACATTGAGAAAACAGCGATTAAAGATTTGATTGCATAACTCACATTAAAATCCACCAGGCTGATAGGTTGGACCCTCAGATTTCTTTTTCCTCTCCTCTGTTGCTGCTTTTTCCACCCTTTTCTTCTTTAGATGTTGCTTTTCTTCTGCACAACTTCGCTTCTTGCTTTGCAGGATGCGAGTCTGATCTCGCTGCACTGAAGTTTTCCTTGCTGAGTCTACTACACTTTCACCTCTGATATTTCGCTGCAGCTCCAATGACTTAAGACTACCCATGTTAAACTCACTGATGCTTTTAATAACAGCAAGATCCAATTTTTGTTTTGATATGAAAACTTCCTTTGGGCACTTATTCCATATGACATGATGCAAAGATTCATTGGCATTCTGTGTTTTTCCTGTTTTGCACCTCTCTAGTAATGTTGTAGAAGCCAGCCTCTGATATATTGCCAACATTTTAGCAACTATTTTGTCTGAAAGCCTTATTTTTCTTTTCTTGAATTGAAAATTTAAGAACGGAAAACAGACAAAGAATGTGGATGTAGGCAAAAGAGGGCGTGACTCTGACAGAGTTTAAAGGCCACCGACATTTAAATAAGCATTTAAAAATGGCGTCCGGAGGCAAATTATGCATTTTTCACATTCGGGAATGTCTAAATTATTTTATAGAATTAAAATAAAAAAGTCGTTATTTTCACGATTTTCATGAAATTTCAGTCATACATACCCTTAAGGGAGGGAGTGGATAGGAATAGATGAGGTGTTAAGAATATATATTAGCAAAATTATAATGTTATTTTATTACACGCTCTGTATTGTCAACGATTGGAATCATCCTCCGGCTGACGCGGCTACCTGATCCGCCTAGAGGTGGGGCTAATATCCGGTCCTCACGGCGGAACAATAGCTTGGACAGAATAATAGCCATAATACGCAGCTTCCCTGTTCGAGGGAATCCTTTTTTAACGTATTCCGCAGGTTCCTTTTCTAGAATGTTTTGCATTCAGAACCTGGAGTTCATTTGGCAGCTGAGTTCAGTGGACGGGCTGAATCAGTTCAGATGTGAGTTGTGACTCACTAGTTCAATTGTGATTCTATTCTACGAATCGTGTTTTGTTCTGAGTATATGCAACAGAATCCAGCGAGATGTCTGTGGCGCGCATTCGCGAGGTCCAAGTTCGATTTCCGTGACCGACCTACCATGGGGTTTTTCGAAGGTTTCCCTGGTCGCTAGCCTCGAATTTCCTGTCCCTCGATTTGATCTCCATTATCATTTCATATTATCTCTCATCTGATGTTTTCTTTCAACGTAGAAGTGTCAGCGGGTGTCTCGGCGTCGCATGGCAGGATGATAAGCTCCTTATAAAACTTCTTCCTCCGGTAGGACGGTCTTTGGTCTCCGAATCCGGTTTGGTGGGGCCGTACCCGGACCAAACAATAGGGTTGGCGGTAGTAATGGCTTCCAATGAGTTTCCAACTCGTTAATTGTAGGGAACCTGACCTTTGCACTGTCATCGCTCCTTGTGATGGGCGCCCTTTGTCTCCTCTCACCTCATCCTTCCTTCCGGAGGTGCCTCTCCTGTGGCATAAGTACAATAAACCTGAAAAATTCAATGCCACGGCCGGAATTTGAACCACGGAACTCCTGGTTTCCAGCCAGTCGCTCTAATCCCTTGAGCTATCATGGCCAACATGCCGACGCGACATAAAACTCTCCAATTGACTCATAAAGCTGTGGCGACTTACTATTGTAACTACTTAAATACGGGGATTTTTATCATGGAACTTTTAATGTTAAATTTATATTGAGGAATTAATCCTTTCAGAATTAATCCTTTTAAATACATTACTCCTGTATATGTGTGTGTTTAATTAATGAGAGTCAATTGAAACATTCATTGCCACGGCCAGGATCTCCTGATTTCCATCCAGTCGTTCTAACCCCTTGAGCTACCATGGCCAACATGCCGATGCGACATTAAACTTTCAGTTAAACTCAATAAACCAATTTTGGATCTCCATGCTGAATCCCCTCCGTAGTGCAATCCAGACCACTCCCCATAGGGGAGGTGATCCGTCCCCTTCAGTGGCCGAGGTGCAGGCGCTGCGGACCCTTAGCACTCGTGGTACCTCTGACGTTACTAGAGGAACCTCGGGCCGAACTGCCGAGCCCCTCCCATAGGGGAGTTGTTCGGATTGGGTTGGACACGAGGGGGCAGTGTGTTCCCGACACCCACGGGAAATTGGGTACCTCCGGCCAGGCTAAGGCCGCACGGAGGGGGTAGGGGGTTGTCTCATAAGTCCCGGGTACTAGCCTGCAGAGCTAACAGAAGGTGTGCTAGATCACCAGGCGGCCCCACCGAGGTTTTCGGTAGTCTTCCCTGCGGGGTTGACGCGCGTATCCACTTCCACCCGTCTTGACGTTGTAGTCGATGGGGGGGGGCTTTTTAGACTCAAGGTATTGCCCCATGGAAACACCCCCGGAGTTTTCCATCGCTCCCGGGTAGAAGGAGGCCCGGGTCCAGGACTAATGGGAGTAGAACCTCTGCAGTTAAACGTTGTTTCATTTATGGTTATAACATTTAATAAATATCCTGATGGGAGAGATGCCCACTCCGAAAACATCGATTTCTAATCAGCTTTTCACCTATCTTGCTGCCCGAGAAGAAATTGAGCACATAGCAATTTTAATAGAAAGATTCCTTTGATTCATGAAGTCTTAAAAACGTGAAATTCCTCTCGGCATCAAATTTTTAGGTGGAATAAAATTCTTTCCCACTAATGTTTTTATAAGAATCATTTGCACAAGTTATATTAGATTAGATTAGATTGATTTGCGTTCAGTAGGTTCACTTGTAGCCAGAAAAGGCTGTGAACATTGAACAAGTCCAGAGGTATAAAGTTTAATAGCATATATATGTACTTAAGTTAACATAAGACGCATATTATAGTATACAGGCAATATGAACAACAATATGAAAAACAAAGCAGGGATAATTATATATGATACAAAATGAAACACTTTTTAAACCAGCTTTCACTTGGCTTATGCCAGTACGTCTCAACCTTTCTGCAATGGATACCATTCATTGATATTTATTAAATACATATACATTAAAAATAAAGTTTCAACTTGCATCAAATATTTATTAGCAATGATTTGTCATTGGAACAGTTAGATACTACTTACAGAGCTACAGAAGCATTATCAGGATAATTTGTCATTCAGATAATCTTGTACAGAATAAAAAGATTTTGAGCAAAGGTACTCTCTAACAGCATTTTTAAAAGCACCGAAATTATCAATCTTTTCTTTAAGAACATTAGGAAGTGCGTAAAATATTTTGATAGTTTCATAATACACACCTTTCTGGAAGCAAGAAAGTTTAGCACTGGGATAATGGATATTATACTTTTGTCTAGTATTTATTTTGTGAATTACATTATTTGTTGCAAATAAGGCACGATTGCATACAAAGAATGTTAGGATCGAGAATATATACATACAAGGAAGCGTTAATATCTTCAATCTTGTAAAAAGATCTTTACAGGAGCATCTGGTGTGGGTGTTAGTAATGATTCTTATAACCCTCTTTTGAAATAAATAAGTCATTTGTGTGACATAGGTAGCAGACCAGCAAAGCGTACGGCGGATTTACGTTTGGTGTAGTTTGAGTACGCGCTGCACGTTGAGACTGGCGGCCGTGTGTACGCGGCATTACAACTTCCGGTGAATCGTGAGTCAACAGAGAAATGCCTCCCCTCTTTACTGTATTCATTCCGGGTAGAGAAACAAAACATAAAGGTTTATAGCTAGAGCCGGTAAACTCTTTGCGTTTGATGTGCTGTGTTCCTTAACCTTTGTGTTCACCTTATGAAGTATACACCAGAGCCCGGATTTCTAAGCAAAATGCTTATAAGTGCTGTTTTGCTTAGATACGATCTTTGCTTGTTTATCTTATGCTTTTTAAACTAATCTGTTATTTGATTTTCTAAATGTGTTAGTGTCGTCATTTCTTTTTTAATTATTTGTCTCCAGTCATGTACTGCCAATAGAGCTTCAATCAACTGCACTCCTAATTGTTAGGGCATATGGATTTATACTCAGATTACAGAAATGAGTGCAAAACAGAGTACGGGATGAAAGTTCGTAAACAGCAGGCCAAGCAAGAAGCAGGGGAAGGATGCTTCAGTGGCTTCCAATCACTAGAGACAACGAATGAATTTGATTCATTTAGCGACTGGCCTTTAAAAGATTTGAATATTTATTTATTTATTTATTTATTTATTTATTTATTGTTATCTGAAAAGGTTCCCAGAGACATAGCTCATTCTAGGGAACAGTAAAAAATTTATATAATGATGGCAAACAGCCCTTGACAATACTTATATTACATTTTTCGAGTAGGAATGAATTACCGTACAAGAATAACATATAGGAAACATACAAAGATACAGACATTCACTATAACTCAAGAAATAATAGTAACAAAGAACAACAGAAAAATAGAAGCTACATATTCTATGGGACATTAATCCATATTAATTTTTAAACAGTTCAGCTTTCAAACCAGCTATAAATGTGGAATAAAATTCTTTCCCACTAATGTTTTTATAAGAATCATTTGTACAAGTTAGATTAGATTGATTTGCGTTCAATAGGTTCACTTGTAGCCAGAAAAGGCTGTGAACATTGAACATGTCCAGAGATATAAAGTTTAATAGCATATTAGCCTTCAGTAAATTTTCAGCAACTTTCCTTTTAAAACCTTTTATGTTGCTGCAGCCTTTCAGTTCCAGTGGCAGCGCATTATATAAGTTGATAACGTGTGAGGTTAAGCTGTTCAGGCCGTAAGTAGAAGTGTTCACTGTTGGTTTTGTTGTTTCCTTTATTTCTTGTATTATATATATGTGAGGAGCTTTCAAATGTTAGATTGCACTTTAGAAGATTATTTTTTATTTTGTGGAGATATATTATCAAGGACAACTCTATGTTTAGTTGTAATGGTAAAATGTTAGTTACATGGTAGAGTGTTTTTGTGTTTGTTCTAAAGGGTAGATTGTAGATTATTTTCAAGGCACGATTTTGAAGTACTTCGAGGTCATGAATTAAATATTTAACAGAGTTACCCCATAGGATGTTTAAGTAATCCAAATGAGATTGAATTAAAGCATGGTAGATACTTCGTAAATGATTTACACTGAATCCTTTGAATTTTAGTCTGTGAATTACAGCTAACACAGGAAGAATCTTATTTTTTACATGCATGATATGGTCCTTCCATGTCTAGAATCAACCCTAGATATGTGATTTTTGTTACTCTTTCAATCACTGCGTTATCAACATGTATCTTGTTATTTACTACTGGTACGTATGATCTTTTATGGAATAACATATATTTTGTTTTACAGACATTTAATGTTAACTTATTGCCCTTAAACCAGCTATTCAATGCTTTCAGGTCTTGCTGTATGTCATATATCAACTGGTGCTCAGAGTTATCTATATATAACAAACATATATCTCTTAAGTCTATTTTATAGTACTGTAGATATATCAAACATTATTTAAATCGATTAATCTATCGATTGATCGAGATGCTATATGTTAAAAAATTATTATGTGTTTCAAATGGTGTTTTTTCCTCGAGTGCTGCTAGATGAGCAACCAATCGGAGTCCGGCGGTGTTGTCATATTGCATTCCCGCTAAGTGGTGTGTGAGGAGCGCTAACCTAATCAATCTGTATGAAATACTATTCTCTCTAAGACAAAAATTCAAATTTTGCAAAAACTGATCCATGTGGAAGGTAGAGAATAATTGACTAACATAACCATGAAAACCCCATATTTTTAGCTCAAATAGTTGTCCTAATATTAAAAAATAAAGTACATACCATTATATTATAACAATGCATTGCGACGTAAGCACTGTAATGAATATCATTATTGGTTGGTATGTATGCGTGAACGTATATTCGAAATTACTCAGAACTGAAACGTAAACATTTGACATGACGTGATAAAAGAAATATGTACTGTGAATAAGCCAAGGTGTTTGTTAAATTCGATGAGAGGAAACAATACACTTCCTGCTGCACTGGCAGAACGTGTCTGGTCACATTATATCTTTGTTTATGAATGGTTCGTATTCTCTATTTACTCTAGAGAGTTCAAAGTAGCATTATTCAGTTACTCTTCCATGAAACAAGTATCAGCTGGATCAATTAGACGAGATCCACCTCCCCCCCCCCCCTTACTACTGCCATAACAATCCAATATAGTTAGGCCCGATTTCACCAACAGATGTTAAAATCGACGTTAACAAATGTAACAATTGTAATAGCGCTAACAAATTCTTGCATTTCACCAACATGTTTTCTGAAAATGTTAACAAACACGTGTTAACGCCAAGAAACTTGTAAATATAGAAATTATATTATATTATAATATAATTATATGTAAATAGAAGGCTGTGGATGAGTCGTATTATTTTCTGAACGTACTACGATGCACTTTTGTTTTCATTTTCGTCTGCACCGCAGTCTGCACACAGCTAAGAAAATGGTGGATTAACAAAATCATAAACAAAAGCCATGAAACAAATTTCTCATAAATGGAGAAAGGATTGTTAATTGAATTGGTGACAAAGTATAACAATATCGTGGAAAATAGGACGGATGTGGTGAATGTAAAGAGAAAGATGTCACACGGGGAAAAATTGGAAACAAACTTAATTCAAATGCATGTGTCATTACTAGAAACACGAAACGTATTACGTAAATTTAAAACGAGGTGCGAAGAAGTACAAGTGACGAGTGACTTGCGCATTTGAAGACGGAAGGTGGACAGTGTGTTATCCGCAGTGAATTATAAAATCGCAAAGTTATTAATACTTGAAGCAAAGGCGAGATCGGCATCTTCCTTTCGATGTATATTCTAACTCAGTATTACGTAAATTTAAAACGAGGAGCGAAGAAGGGCAAGTGACTTAAACGTTTCAAGACGGGAGGTGGACAATGTATTATCCACGTAATTCAGTGAATTATAAAATCGCAAAGTTATTAATACTTGAAGCAAAGGCGAGATCGGCATATTCCTTTCGATGTATATTCTAACTCATTATTATGTGAATTTAAAACGAGGAGCGAAGAAGGGCAAGTGACTTAAACGTTTCAAGACGGGAGGTGGACAATGTATTATCCACATAATTCAGTGAATTATAAAATCGCAAAGTTATTAATACTTGAAGCAAAGGCGAGATCGGCATATTCCTTTCGATGTATATTCTAACTCAGTATTACGTAAATTTAAAACGAGGAGCGAAGAAGGGCAAGTGACCTAAACGTTTCAAGACGGGAGGTGGACAATGTATTATCCACATAATTCAGTGAATTATAAAATCGCAAAGTTATTAATACTTGAAGCAAAGGCGAGATCAGCATATTTCTTTCGATGTATATTCTAACTCAGTATTACGTAAATTTAAAACGAGGAGCGAAGAAGGGCAAGTGACTTAAACGTTTCAAGACGGGAGGTGGACAATGTATTATCCACATAATTCAGTGAATTATAAAATCGCAAAGTTATTAATACTTGAAGCAAAGGCGAGATCGGCATATTCCTTTCGATGTATATTCTAACTCAGTATTACGTAAATTTAAAACGAGGAGCGAAGAAGGGCAAGTGACTTGAACGTTTCAAGACGGGAGGCGGATAATGTATTATCCACATAATTCAGTGAATTATAAAATCGCAAAGTTATTAATACTTGAAGCAAAGGCGAGATCGGCATATTCCTTTCGATGTATATTCTAACTCAGTATTACGTAAATTTAAAACGAGGAGCGAAGAAGGGCAAGTGACTTAAACGTTTCAAGACGGGAGGTGGACAATGTATTATCCACGTAATTCAGTGAATTATAAAATCGCAAAGTTATTAATACTTGAAGCAAAGGCGAGATCGGCATATTCCTTTCGATGTATATTCTAACTCAGTATTACGTAAATTTAAAACGAGGAGCGAAGAAGGGCAAGTGACTTAAACGTTTCAAGACGGGAGGTGGACAATGTATTATCCACATAATTCAGTGAATTATAAAATCGCAAAGTTATTAATACTTGAAGCAAAGGCGAGATCGGCATATTTCTTTCGATGTATATTCTAACTCAGTATTACGTAAATTTAAAACGAGGAGCGAAGAAGGGCAAGTGACTTAAACGTTTCAAGACGGGAGGTGGACAATGTATTATCCACGTAATTCAGTGAATTATAAAATCGCAAAGTTATTAATACTTGAAGCAAAGGCGAGATCGGCATATTCCTTTCGATGTATATTCTAACTCAGTATTACGTAAATTTAAAACGAGGAGCGAAGAAGGGCAAGTGACTTAAACGTTTCAAGACGGGAGGTGGACAATGTATTATCCACATAATTCAGTGAATTATAAAATCGCAAAGTTATTAATACTTGA
The DNA here is from genome assembly GCA_030765055.1 of Mantis religiosa. NCBI lineage: Eukaryota > Metazoa > Arthropoda > Insecta > Mantodea > Mantidae > Mantis > Mantis religiosa. The sequence goes on from CM060960.1 coordinate 33,403,639, forward strand.
AGCAAAGGCGAGATCGGCATATTTCTTTCGATGTATATTCTAACTCAGTATTACGTAAATTTAAAACGAGGAGCGAAGAAGGGCAAGTGACTTAAACGTTTCAAGACGGGAGGTGGACAGTGTATTATCCACATAATTCAGTGAATTATAAAATCGCAAAGTTATTAATACTTGAAGCAAAGGCGAGATCGGCATATTCCTTTCGATGTATATTCTAACTCAGTATTACGTAAATTTAAAACGAGGAGCAAAGAAGGGCAAGTGACTTAAACGTTTCAAGACGGGAGGTGGACAATGTATTATCCACATAATTCAGTGAATTATAAAATCGCAAAGTTATTAATACTTGAAGCAAAGGCGAGATCGGCATATTCCTTTCGATGTATATTCTAACTCAGTATTACGTAAATTTAAAACGAGGAGCGAAGAAGGGCAAGTGACTTAAACGTTTCAAGACGGGAGGTGGACAATGTATTATCCACATAATTCAGTGAATTATAAAATCGCAAAGTTATTAATACTTGAAGCAAAGGCGAGATCGGCATATTCCTTTCGATGTATATTCTAACTCAGTATTACGTAAATTTAAAACGAGGAGCGAAGAAGGGCAAGTGACTTGAACGTTTCATGACGGGAGGCGGATAATGTATTATCCACATAATTCAGTGAATTATAAAATCGCAAAGTTATTAATACTTGAAGCAAAGGCGAGATCGGCATATTCCTTTCTATGCATGTTCTAACCTCTCTTGTACTTCCTCAGTAACCTTCATTGCAACTTGTTTCGACAGTCTATACCTCCGTAAAAAATTTTCTTCGGGTAGTTCCTCAAAATCATTTCTCCTCATAGGCCGTACTCTATTGCGAATGCCATTTAGACGGTCTTAAATATAGCAAATCAACATCAACAGTTGAGTTCATGTCCGACATCTTGACTATTTACAATTGTTAAGGACTTAACATAAGTAATTTGGCGTATTAGTTTAACAAGAGATTTAACACGAGTGTTACGCTAACACTTGTTGGTGAAATGCAATTTTTGTTACAACTATTGCTAAACTCGTGTTAAGTCTTAACATCTATTGGTGAAATCGGGCATTAATGTGGGCTCAAATTATATTGCAAACATAAATAATATTTTTAAACTGACTGACGTTGAACGACTTATTCACGAAGAAATTGGCAAGGAACACAACAAGACTGGGGAAACTGCGTGAGACATCAGATAAACTACAAGAAGACTTTTGGAAAGAAATAGTACGTGAAGAGATTTTGGAACCTATCATCATAAATTTGCAGTACTCAGACGATGAAGACAGTGACAGTGACGAATTATCTCTTAACGTAAGTAACATTCACAGCGATATGGATGCACCGCTGGTATTTTCGTTGGATTAGCAAAAAAAGTAATTCATAAACTATAATTAATTTTAAACTAAACATTTAAAACATTTGCGTAATTATACGAATATCCATTTTGTAATTGTGATAACAACTGCATTGTTATAAAACTTTAGAAAATTGAGTTTGCGTTCCTTTACTTCTAGCGCCAAGAACACTAGCAAATGTCTGAAAAAGAGGGAGATATGAAAAGAGGTAACGAGGTGGCAACGCTGAAGGCTCTAACACATCTGATTCGCTACAGGCGAGAACTCTTCCGATTTGAAACACATAATAGGTGTAAGAATTATATAAAATACTTTAATACCCTGTACTCTCATTATTTATAAAACTTTTAAATATTTAGATTCAAAATTTGTGTTTATATCAAGTGCACATGCTTTATATATTTATTGAACGAGATCTACAATATTTTTTTAAGTAATTATTTAGTAATGTATTACATCAATATCTACTATGATTTGTGAGACTGACATGCAGTTTTTATAACGTTTTTCCTTAGCTTAACTTTTTAACACAAAACTTTCACTCACTGTCAGTTCACAGCAAAACTTACACCACCACCAGACCTGAGAAGAGAGATCAGTTATTGTTTACATAGCTGCGTAATCGAAGTGTTCGGTTCAAGGTTGTACAGTTCAGTTTATGCTAGCAAGCGACTATCAGTTGTATACGATATGTTGTCACACACAAGCTGTAAGGAAAGAAACCTCTCTGTCAGCATATGTATGTAGTTATGTACCTCTTAGAATATTTCACAACAGAAGTGTTATTTAGACTTTCTCGGGGTTCAGAGTGATTTCTTTTAGCTATCAGGAGTTATATTATCTCAAAGTTCAAAGAACATTACGTGTGTAGTGAAAGCTTGATGTTTTGGAAAGGCTTTTCAGGTTGGAAGCAATACATCAAAACAGAAATCAGAACCTTGCTTCAAAACCATCCAGGACATATTTGCATGGAATGGCTTAAAGGACACAGTGGAATTTTAGGTAACGAGAGAGCTGATTGCTTGTCTAAGAAGGCTGCAGAATCCAATCTTCCTGTAACATACTCTTTATGTCCTATTTCTAATGTAAGGAGAATAATACATCAACATATTCTTGAAGAATGGAACCAAAAATGGCTAACAACTCCAAATGGAAGTTTAACAAAAACATTATTTTTCCCTAGTGTATATGACAGAGGAAAATGTAAAACTCTTGTACCAAATTTTGTTTTGACACAATTTCTAAGTCGACATGGTAAATTTGGTGAATACTTATCACGCTTTCACTTAACATCCAACCCCGAGTGCATGTGTGGTGAAGAATTTCAAACTGTGGTTCATCTCCTTTTCTGTTGTCCCATTTTCTGGAGAGAAAGACAAGAGTTAATATTCAAGCTAGACTCTCTAGGAACTGAACTTTCTGCTCCGCGAACATCTTTGCTAATGAAGCCACAACAGTATAGGTACTTCATGATGTTTATAAACTCAGTGTTTAAACGTCTGAAATAGTTTAAATTAATATGCATCAGATTAAAACATCATTTCTTCCTTCTAGTATTTAAAATATTTTTGTTAACATTGTATATTTTTATGTATCAACTCTAACCCTAATATACCACCGTGTAAAATAAGGTTCAATAAATCTGGATAAATAAAAAAATACATCAAAACAAAGAGGGCCAAATTTGGCTAAAAGAGTTTTGATTAATATTTATTGTAATCGATTAATTTTAATCGACTCGATTAATCGATTAAATTTTGATCTTTATCCTAAAATAAAGAATTAATCGATTAATCGTTTCGATTAATCGATTAAATCACACAGTACTAGTATTTTAGTCCCCAAATTTCCATGTATCTACAGTAAATACGTAATAAAAGTTCTGTAAGTGTTTATCTCGATTAGGGTGAGGTGAAAGTCATGCGATTGTAAAATAAGTTTCTATTTCTTAATTATACGCCTTTTTATTGGTTTTTATTGCCTGTACATTCTGCTCTAATGATCACAAACTGTTAACTCTCTGACAGACGTGAGGGATTTCCCTTTACGCATGCAGCAAATGAACCCTCTGTCAGACACGGAGGCGTCAGGGGATATGCATCACTTAGAAGAACAGCAGCTAACTCGTCACTGATTTATCAGGTGTGTTCCCTCATCTGAAAATTTTGCTCGGAAGACAGAGCAGGGTCGGTTCCTCCATAATGTTGCAGGTTTGCGCTACACCCACTGATTCTGAATATACAACAGGTGCATTTTGCACATTAAAGCTGTACTTGTTTGCATTGTTTTATATACAAACATGTTTCAATTACGCTTATCGTCTGTAGCTGCCCATGGCCGCAGAAGTCGAAATAAACAGTGATTAGCTGTAGGAGCCGCAGGTTTGCAGTGAAGAGTTAACCTAAGATTTCGCCCAAATGTAGGCTCTCTGAGGGGGTTGCGGGAAGGTGAAGAGATGGGAGGGGCTTCTTATACATTGCTTAAATGGAGGTTTATAAACCTAGCTCCTCCTACTCTTAGCAACGGCTATAGCGTGACCTTCAGGCTTAGCTTCTGTGTGCTCTGCTTTTCGAACACAGGGAGAATTTAATTAAATGCATGGAGGTTATTCAGAAGAGAGCTCTGTTAAACAACAGCGCCACACTTGTTCAGGCTTCTGGGTTTATGGCCACTTTGAAAGATTATAATTTTGTATTCTGGCTGTCTTTCTTCTACAAGATCATGCCACATGTGGACATTTTGTACAATCAGCTGCAGAAACGAGACTGCAATGCAACGTTTGCCATCGCCCAGCTAAACGCATTTAAAAGGGAAGTGCAAAAGGTAAGAAATAGCGTGGATATCGAGGAACACGGAGAAACTGCAATTAAGAGGAGAAGAATAGAAGATCATGATGTGAAAAGAAGAGAAGCTCTTGAAGTATGTGACATACTTAGAGAAGCAAAGCACAGATTTAGCTTCACGGGGCATCTGGTAGCCTCAACTTTGTTTCATCAAGAACATTTCTAAGACATTTCAAGAGGATTCCCTTAGAGAAACAATAAGGTTATATCCTTTTATAATTGGAACAAAAATTCGTAGACAACTGACTTTAATTTACAGTCGAGAAGAATTTCGTGGAATGTCCGGCGCTTTGTGCTTGATGGACTTCAATAAGGAAAACAATTTATGTACTGCATTCAGCGAATATGTCAAACTCCTTCGAGTACTGTTAACTATGCGAATGTCTACCGCTGAAGCAGAATGCTGTTTCTCAACTTTAAAAAGAATAAAAACTTTCCTTAGGAACACAATGTCACAGGACAGATTGACAGCATTAGCAATGCTTTCAATTGAGAGAGATTTTGTTATGAAGATCAGCGACTTCAACGCAAAAGTTATCGATAGATTCGCCAGGTCTAAGGAGAGTAGAGCAGAGAATCTGTATAAATAGGTGAGTCATTACTACTCTGTATTTTATTTTTCATTTGTGCACCACCAATAATTTAACCCACCAGCCGCCACTGGGACAGAGAATTTCGTCATGAAGAGGCAATCACCTTCGTGAACAATTATTTTGCAGAGACAAACGTCGAGTACTATTTGGATGGGTTACAGAGTTGGGAGTATCGCTTGTAGAACTGTGTAGAGTCACAAGGAGGCTATGTTGAAAAAAAAATCTGGAAAAAAAGTATTGTATCTTAATTAGGTCGGAAATTTTACAGACAACCTTCGTATGTTTTTAGAAACATGGCATTCTAGTTTCACAGTGTAGCCCTCGTATGAGCTTTGGTTGAAGCTTGTATCAGCAATTTCATCTACCCGTGCATCAAAATTCGATAACATGGGAGGTTCTGTGGCTCTCAAGATACACCAGGAGATACGTCCCCTTCCTTCATAGCAATGCCAAGAGCAGTTTTATCATCGTAAAGTGCGTTAGGGAACTGCTTTATTGATTCATCCCAGGGGTGTAAAACCCTTCCTAGTACATTGGTTCGCCTATCAGAGGGAGATTTTTATAATACCTGATATTTCGTTCGGAAAAGAAAGACCACGCTGAGATTCCTGACTTGCAAAACTTTGTATCCTAATTTTATCTTAAATCAATCGAAGTCAAACTTTAAAAGTTATTTCTTCATCTGCTGGCTACTATAAAGTAAGGGGAAGTACTGTATTGCATCCAAAAATTCTATTCGGAGATTACAACAGAAATACTTTTCAACCTCCCCTGAATCCAAAAATATCGCGTTTAGAAAAATTCCCGTTTTCCAAAAATGTGTACGAGGGTTGTTTAATAATTCTCCAATATTTCCATGAAAGGATGGTAATTCTTTGCTGCAACTTTGTGGGTGGTAAGCATGTTTATTTAACGTGTTTATTCACTTATACATCCTGTTATGGGGGGCGTGTACGTAAAATAAGGTCTCCAAACATTGATGGAAAGGCGGAACTTACAGCTGTTTTTCAACGTAATCACCATTGCGATCGATGCAGTTTTGCATGCGCTGTGGCAGTTTTTGTATACCCTTGTCATAGCACTCTCCCGCCAAGTTGCGCAGGTAGCGCTCAACCTCGTTTTTCAAATCATCGTCGGTCTGGAAATGTGTTCCACCCAGGTGTGACTTCAACTCAGGAAACAGATGACAATCACAAGGTGCTAAGTCTGGACTGTAGGGGGATGAGTAAGGATGTCCCATCCGAACTGGGCCGGTAGGCATAAACTCGTACAATACACATTTTCTCTCCTGGCCATCACTTTGCCGGCAGAAAATATCTCTTTGAACTTTCGCAGCTTCGGCGTATTCCAATGCCGCCACTGACAGAACGTTCTTTAGTTTCTGGTGTTGTGTAGTGCACCCAGGTTTCATCGCCAGTGACAATTGAATCCAACAATTCCTCGCCCTGTTCTGCATAGCGCTCCAGGAATCGGTGGGCCGCTTCAACACGTTGCCGTTTATGGTCTTCGGTGAGCATTTTGGAGACCCACCTCGCACACACCTTGCGATAATGGAAATTTTCGGTCAAAATCTTGTCAATCGTAATCTTTGACTTCAGGGATAAGTTCACACAGCTCGCGAACTGTCACACGCCGATCTTTAAGCATTTCGTGCTCCACTTTTGTAATTGTTTCAGCTGAAACCGAGGCCGACCAGAACGCTGTTCGTCATGGACGACTGTACGTCCGTCTTTGAACTCTCTGACCTACTTTCGCACGTTTTTGACGTCCATACATTGTGGCCCATAGACTTCGCATAGCTGACGATGAATTTCAGTTGGGTTAGTGCTCTTGGGACTCAAAAAACGGATCACTGCACGCAACTCGCACTTGGCGGTGGAAGTGATAGGAAGCTCCATCGCAAAGGCTGCCCAGGTTGCAACGGGTTGACTGTGGTGGGAATTTGAAGGAGTGAAACCAAGCTACACGGCAGTGTTGCCGGATCTTGCGTAATAGCGTTCCTCACGGCTCCAGCTCCTTGGAGTCCTTATTTTACGGACATGCCTCGTAAATAAAGTTCTACTCATTCTCTACTTTAAATGATGAACACTCATTGCAAAACACTTGTACTCTTACATGTTTTTTGCAGATAAATTTGTGACACTCATCACATGGTTTCTTCACTTTCTTGTCCTTTGACCTTGGGCAGGAATCACATCTTTTTCGTTTCATATTTGAAACAGCTGTATACTGGTCCTGCTGGTTGCCATTTAGAAGATCTGTGAAACCAGCTTGAGTTATTGTTGAACGAATGCGTTGTGTTCTGCACTGGGGGGAAAGAATTCGTTCCTCAATTTCAGGTCTGACTAGCTCTTTTCCCAGTTCTGAGATCAATTCTCTTCTAGCATTTTTAGCTCTCATATGATGCAAAATTTTACAGTACAGGAAGTAAACATTGAGGCATGCTAAGTCAAGTACATCAAGAAACAGAGCAAGTGGCCACCTTCTTGCTCCACGTTTCGCTGTATCAACATCTGACTTTGTTCGGTTGCAGAACATTATCACTTCAGGGTTTTTTTGTTTTTGTTTTTTGTTCTTCACGTCTAACTTACACAAAAAAGCAATTGCTGTGTTTGTATTTTGTAATAATGTTTACAACAGTACATGTGTCTGTATTGTCTACAAATTTGTAACAACAATTACATACAAATGAAGATTCGGAAGGTACATTGTTGCCAAGTATTAATTGTTGTAGTAAATTTGTAATATATCATGAAAAATCACATATTCAATATTCTGTGGTACCGACTGTCATATTACAATAAATATTTTGACAATTTATAATAAAAATTACACATAAAACATATCTGGAAGATGAGACGTCTATGTTCACATTAAAACAGTTTCTACGTAGTTAAATGTATGGCTTCAAATAATTTTAGCTGTGCTATCGCGAAATCGCTGACGAAATGGGAAGGACAGTTCAGTAACTTTCATTAGCCTACTAACGGGTAAGGTTGATTCAATCAAAAATAACTTAATGAGTCGAGATATTAATTGGCTCCACGTCGGGAAGTAATTACTTATCGAGCGCCTCTTAGGTGAAAAGCAACCAACACAATTAACAAAGCACGCGAGAAAATTTCGATACTATCGCATGTCAAACATTAACTTTAATAAAACGCATGCATGGAATATAACCCCAAAAGTATCACATTTTGTGTTTAAAATACCAGTTATAGTTCTCAAAAAGATTCTAAAAATCTTTAAAATTGATGTGCAGTCCCTGATTAAAGTAAACAAGCGAAAGACGGTTTATTACCCAGCGTTTGAAATTATGGAGTTACTTCCAGAATATTAGTTTAACTGTCATAATATATCTGGAGAAACTTTCTTTTGTGCGACGCGAGATTATTTTCTATTATGTATTTCAAATGGGAAGAGTTCTGGAGTCCAGCTAATCATATGCCGTATCACACTCAACGTTGCCAGCTTGTTACTTCACTCCTTTTATATTTCCCTCTCTCTCGCACACACATACAACATACAGGTCTCTTTGGCGCAGACGTAAGGGTAAGCAAATTATATTTTACAAACTTTCACAACTATGTAGTTGCCAAAATCAAAATTGGAAAAAGCATTTTCGTAAATTATGTATAGTTTTAAATACTATAACTATAATTATAGTTTATGAATTACCTACACCACACGCTTCAGCAGTAAGCCTTTGAGCGTTTTTGAAATCGAGCTGAGTTTTATGTTCCTCATTGCCCAATTTTTTGAAGAACGTGTACACCTTAAAAACAGTACTTCGCAATAATTGCCTTTTTGACTCGCCACTAAATTCACCGCAAGAAGCCATTGCACTATTTAGCTCTTACTCTACTGTTGTGTAAAGAACTGAATGATATTGATCTGAACTCTCCAGAGTAAATAAACACTTCATACCCAGCATTCATTCATAAATAAGCATACAGCATCCCACAGGTTAACAGGAAATGAAGTGTTTGCTCTTTCTCGAATTTAACACCTTGATTTATTCACAGTAATTGTTTTATCACGTCATGCAGTAGTTTAAATTTCAGTTCTGAGTAATGAAAAGTATATGTACATACATACACACCAACCACTTTGAACTCTCTAGAGTAAATAGAGATTACGAACCATTCATAAACAAAGGTATAATGTGACCAGACACGCTCTGTCAGTGCAGAGGGAAATTTATTGTTTTCTCTCGCTCGAATTGGCTTGTTCAAAGTAATTCTTTTATCACGTCTTGCAGTAGTTTAAATTCCAGTTCTGAGTAATTAAAAGTATATGTACATACATGCACACCAACCACTTTGAACTCTCTAGAGTAAATAGAGATTACGAACCATTCATAAACAAAAATATGTGACCAGACACGTTCTGCCAGGGCAGCAGGAAATTATATAAAAAGTACTATATTTTTCATCGATAAAATAAATGTGTTATATATGAATCGATTAATTTAAATTAGCCTTTAAGGTTTGTCTAATGACATCAATTGAAAACAAGAAAACATTCTGGACCGAAAAGGGTTAAAGACAATATGCTTTGCTTTTTGGTACCATCGTAAACGTCATGAGGGGACCGCAGTAGGAAGAAGTGGAACTGGGAACCACTGTTATATAAAGTCATCATAATAAACAACAGTTAGCTAATGAGGGTCGATCCCCTTGGAGAAGAGTTCCAACCATCCGAACATTTTCACGAGCTTAATGCTCTTGTTCTGTGCTTAACGAAGCAACCACTTAACAGACCATTGACTTGTCAAAGCTATGCTCGAATTGCCGACTTTGGGGTACTCATGTCGGCTACCTTTCTTCTTGTACCTTACAAATTATTAAAAGCAGCTAATATTCCGTCATTGGGTACCACGTCATCCGGAAGAACATCCTCATTCTTAGAGATTCCGTATTGAGAGTGTTAAGAACGTAAAATAACCATGACGTTTATTGTTGTATCCAATGGAAACCAAACACAAGGCTCTTCTTTCTAATTTGCGACGCGGTGATTTTTTTTTCTAATTTCTTCACACTTTTTAGTGTTTTTATATACAACCACGATTTCTAATATAATTTCTTTATGAAAGGGTAGAGCCAGACTGAAAAATTCAATGTCATAGCAAGGATTTGAACCACGGATCTACTGGTCTCCGTCCAGTCGCTCTAAACCATTGAGCTACCATGGCCAACGTGCCAACATGACATTAAATTCTCCAACGGACTCATGTTTTTCGCGGTAAACAACTAGGAGTTCTCATAAACAAATGAGACAACTACCTTAATGGCGACTTACCATGCTGTTCAAGGCCTGTAAGTACTGTAAGTACTATAAAGCCCGGGCCTTAAAGTACTTACAGCATAGTAAGTCACCATTAAGGTAGTTGTCTCATGTGTTTATGAGAACTCCTAGTGGTTTACCGGGAAAAATACGAGTCAGTTGGAGAATTTAATGTCATGTTGGCATGTTGGCCATGGTAGCTCAATGGTTTAGAGCGACTGGATGGAGACCAGTAAATCCGTGGTTCAGATCCCTGCTTCTTCTTCTTTCTCTAACTCCTTTGTGCTGTTAGCGTGGAGTACAAGCCTCCTCTTTCCATTTCCTCCACTTTTCTCCGTCCATTATCATTCTCTTCATTTCTGTCATGGTTTTCCCTCTATCCTTCCCCAACTTCTCAATGTATTCCTGATACAACATGCGTGGTCTTCCCCTAATTCTTTTACCTTCTGGTCTTGCTTCTAAATATTGTTTAGGCTTTCTTTCTTCTGACATGCGGAGTACATGTCCATACCATTTAAGTTGTCTTTTTTCCAATATTTCTTTAACGGAGTGTGTACCCAACTCTTCCCTTATTGTTATCTCTTCTTGTCTTCCCCACAGCTCGTCTTAAATATCTCATTTCCATAGCTGTTATTTTGCTTTCTTGTTTCTGTAGGACAGTCCAGCTCTCTGCTCCATATAATAGAATTGGTAGTATTATTGTTTTAAATACTATAATTTTTGTATCTTTCGTTATTTACTTTTTTCCCACAGTAATATTATTAATCTGATAGTATACCGAATTGGCCTTTTCTTATTCTGTTTAAAATTTCCTGCACTATTTTTCCATCCTTATTTATAATTGTACCCAGGTATTCATAACTGTCTACCTGTTCTAAGATTTCATCATTACATTTAATTTTAACTTCTTCTTCTTTCCTTCCTATATACATGGTTTTACTTTTGGGTATGTTTAATTCTAAACCTTGTCTAGTTAATTCTTCTTTCCATTCATTTAGCGCTAATTGTAAATTATTATTACTATTTGCTATTAATATGACGTCATCAGCATATATCAACGATTGTGCCCCAACTGGTCTTAAATTTCTATATCCTATCGTAGTTCTTGCTGTTCTTCTTTTGCAAATTTAAATCACTGCTATGACATTGAATTTTTCAGTTTGGCTCTATGCTTTCATTATTATTATTATTATTATTATTATTATTATTATTATTATTATTATTATTATTATTATTATTATTATTATTATTATTATTATTATTATTATTATTGTTGTAATGAATTGCCTACGGAGCTAAAAACAAAACAGAAGCGGCAGACAAAGCTTTCCACGGAAGACGGTAAACAAAAGCCTATCAACATTAACTTAACGACTCAAAAGTTAGAAAGTTGTTTTGACGAGATGTCTACGTCTGGTAGAGACGGATGTCCTTTAAATGCCCACCACTCTACAACTTCTGCGTAATTTACATTTGTAACCATTTTTCTGAATAAGAAAACAGAGTTCATATGCAAACACAAAGCAAGCATGGGGGTGGTTCCATAGATCAGTCACTAGAGCACCGTGAGAGAGGTCCAGGGTTGGAATCTCGCCTAGGGATGGGAGTTTTTTGTGCTTTATCCTCCCCATACTCTTGAAATCAAAATATGTGTGAGTGAAATCTAATATATAAAACCGATGACAGCTTCATAAATACAATTTATCCAACATTTACTTGCAAATTTGTACTTAAATAAAGTAAATTTAAGTATTAAAGTAACACCTTAATACTTAGAATGGATAAAATATCACTTTAACCACTACAATCACCAGACTTACATTTCAAATATAATATTTATTGTAGTTATAATATTTAGTAATTATTATTATTATTATTATTATTATTATTATTATTATTATTATTATTATTATTATTATTATTATTATTATTATTATTATTATTATTATTATTATTATTATTATTATTATTATTATTATTATTATTATTATTATTATTATTATTATTATTATTATTATTATTATTATTATTATTATTATTATTATTATTATTATTATTATTATTATTATTATTATTATTATTATTATTATTATTATTATTATTATTATTTTTTTTTTTTTTTCTCCAAAATAAGTAACCCTATTTTACCAGTAAGGTATGTTAGGTTTCTAGTTACAAAAACACTTAAATACAAAGATCAAAATAACAAAATATGAGAATAATTATAACGTTTTAAAAATTTGGCCAATAAAGTGCTCAAAGGCTGAAGTGCAACATTTTTTAAGGAATACATTAAATAACAGTGTTTGAAGATCTGAATATCTAGGTAGAACACTACCTAGATTTACTTGCAGATTTTAAAAAGAAGGAATACTCATCTACAGAAGCTAAAGCATATGCCCTTGAAACCATAAATGTAAGATATCCAGTTGACAAATGGACATACATCTATACAGATGGCTCTCTTTACAATCAAGAAGATGGAGCAGGAGCAGGAGCTACCTGTAAATTCTTTTCTTTCTATAATCAAGTTGGAATTTACTTAACAAATTTTGATAGAGAAATTGATGCAATTTATACTTACTTACAAAATCTATTTGCCTGGACAAATAAGCTTTCCAACATAGTTTTCTTAACAGATTCTAAAGCAGCTATTCAGGCTATTATTTCAAATGACAGCCCAAAAACCGAAAAGATAAATGAAATTCATAATATGATTAAACATATTCACAATTTAAATATACATATAGTTTTCCAATGGATACCATATCACTGTGGAATTTCTGGCAATGAGCAAGCAGATATGTTGGCCAAGAAAGGTTCCAAAATATCTCAAACAATGAAACAAAATATCCCCTATGAAACAGTTAAAAGATTAATCAAAAACATCTTCACAAAACTATATAACAACTATCTAGTTTCCTCTGGGAAACTTAATTGGAAAGATCTCCAAAACAAACTAAAGACAATTCCAGAACTACCTCGAAAATCTTCAGTAGCAATATTCAGATTAATCACAGGCCACGATTGTTTGAATGGACATTTATTCAAGGTTGGATTAACAACTTCTCCACAGTGCTGTTTATGTGGTAAAGACGATTTAATGAACATCGATCATCTAACTGTATGTGAAACTCTCCAAAATCAAGAAGATCTAGTCTCCAAATATTGGGAAGCAAGAAGAAAAATGATTTTATTATCAAATTCTGAGCATTAAATACACACATGCACACGCACACGCACACACACACACACACACACACACACACACACACACACACACACACACACACACACACACACACAGTGTTTGAAGATCTGTATTACAATATGTAAGATGTTGAATAAGATTATATCTCTCTTTGGAATGAAGATCACATCTAAATATTAAGTGTTCAACACTTTCATCAATACTTTCACATTTACAGAGGAGAGTTGATATGGAATCTTCGAAAGTAAGTTTCAAATTTCCCATGTCCGGTAGCAAACTGGGTCAAAATAAAATTAGGTGAAAAGTACTTGCAGTTTACACGATTATTAACAGTAGAAAAATGTAAATTTCAGTGTCCTTTATCGCTATTTATCCAAGTGCTGTTCCACATTTCAAAAATTTCTTTTTTCAATTTTTTTAACAAATGTGATTGTAGACTCTTTAAAACTGAATTCCTTTTGGCCACCTTATCAGTCTCATTATCCCACAGCTGTTCTGGGTCAGGTGCTTGACATAAACGAACACTGCTAAACTGCAGCTGAAGGTAAGGTAGGCCTTTTGTTTCTTTGGGGTCGAAACAGGTCTCGGAGGTCATTACCCAAGATCTTGTTTCTGGCGTGGCATCACATCCCCAGGGATGTCATTTACTGGTATATCATAGGGAGGGAATCATCCTTGGTGCTTCAGCATCGTAATTTTCACACCAGATTTCCTCCATGCATTTTTCCTTCAACTCTCTTGTTTCATACAGGAGAGTGGATTTGATCTTAAACAGGAAAGTTCTAGAACTTCTAAAACAAATTGCTTTATACCAGTGCGACACTGATAATTCTTAGAATGGCATATTTCTCAAATCTACACACGGCTAATACAGAAGAATGATTAAATGTCCATTAATTAAGCTAATAGCTAACTGTACGAGTAGAGCCTGGGATTTAAGTACTTACAGCATACTTCAGTTGCCACAAAAGGTGCGTACCTCATTGTACGAGGGTAGTCTGAAAAGTTTCCGACCTCAACATGTAGAGGCAGCACTCGTTCATCTGTTGACAGTTACTCACCAACGTTTCAGCAATTTTGGACCCTCAGTTGTTATCTAACAGTCGTTTGAGTGAGTTGATGTGAGTGTTTTTATGAAAATGGACAAAATCGAGTATCGAGCTGTCATTAAATATTGGAGTTAAAGATGAGTTGGATTCGGTGTATGGGGACTCTGCACCATCATTTACCACAGTGAAATTTTGGGCGGCTGAATTTAAACGTCGCCATAAGAGCTTGGGAAACGATGAACGTCCGGGGCGTCCAAAACTGCAACTACCGAAAAGAACATCGACAAAGTTCACCAAATGGTGCTTGACGACCGCCGAATTAAAGTGGGAGAGATAGCAGAGGCTATGAACATGTCAAAAGAACGTGTTTGTCACATATTAAATCAACATTTAGACATGAGAAAGCTGTCCGCACGTTGGGTGCCGCGCTTGCTCACGTTAGACCAAAAATGTGTTCGAATGAACATTTCCAACGCTCTGTTGGCGCAGTTTAGGCGCAATAAATCAGAAAAAGGAAATCCTGTTTCACCAAGACAACGTACCGTCTCACACCTCAGCGGTTGCAATGGCGAAAATCCACGAATTACGGTTGGAACTGTTTGACCATCCGCCTTACTCACCATATCCAGCCCCAAGCGACTTCTTTTTGTTGCCTCATTTGAAAACTGTGCTCGGAGGATAGAGATTTTTTGTCAAATGAAGATACAGTAAACTTCGTGAACAATTATTTTGTAGACAAAAACACCGAGTATTATTTGGACGGGTTGCAAAGATCCTGAGAGAAACATGTAGTTACAAGGAGGCTAAGTTGAAAAATAAAAAAAAATATGAAAAAAAAAATGGTCTGGAATATTTATTAGGTCCGAAACTTTTCAGACCACCTATGTATGACAACCCCTAGTGGTTTACCGGAAAACATACGAGTTAGTTGGAGAATTTAATGTCATGTCATGTTGGCCATGGTAGCTCAAGGGTTAAGAGCAACTGGACGGAGACCAGGAGATCCGTGGTTCAAATCCCGCCTAAGGCATTGAATGTTTCAATCTGACTATCCAAAAATTTGTTTGATTTGACAACTACTTTCCTATCTTGTGCATGTTGATTGCCAAATAGGTCGTTCGATTTTCTCTAATAATAATTTGTTACTAATCATTGAAATATTTCGTGTTTTCAACCAAAAAATGAATTTGAATACAGAGCCTTTTCCAAACATTACTAAATACGAAACTCACTTAGTGACGCAGGCATGTGCATCGTGGATTCAATTCCTGCGGCCGCATCCGTTTATTGCAAAGTGAACGTAGTTTCAAAGCCATCACGTAGCTACTACGTCTTAAAAGATTGCACTATTACTTAACCCCATTGTACTCCTCTATTCGTATTGTATCTGTAAAGAAAAATATGTATTGCATGCATCTTTACCAACATTTATCTTGATTAACATGAAATAGAATTAGCTTTCGTAAGAATAGTTAGTTGAAGAATGGGTAGAGGATGTCATATGAATGTAATACAGGCCTCATAACATGTATTTCCAGTGAACTCACGGTATCTAATTACTAGGAAACGGATTTTTAGGGGTAAATACATAATTTTTGTGTAATTAAATGTTTTGCAACACAATTTAGTTATTAGCACGTATTTTATGTATATTTCCAGTGTAATATATCGAGTTTTTACTGTGTGTTTTTGAGAAGAGAAGTTGTACAACCTCCTCCTTATCCTCTAACCTTAGTTAAGATTACGTGTTTTCAACAGCTCGCTACAATATAAACATATACACGAAACTTGCAGGAAAGAAGTTTCAGATGGCAAGAGAATCGCTCAATGCACTTGAACTGAACACGATTACTCGTTCGACTTATTCTTGTTCCTCCAGTTAAGTTCAGAAGTGCCGGGTAGTGCTTAATATTAATTGATTTATGTATATACCAAAATGTCGAAGGTAAAGGGTAGTGCACGTTTTCGGTTGCAGCAGTACGATAAAGAATTCTCAGAAACATTCAAAATAGATGGAAAAATTCTATATTCTGGGCCTTATGAAAAGCCTGTAACAGTCGATCAACGCTCCCAAGTAACGCAGCATTGATCCGGCAACAAACCTATCTTGGCAGCTTCAAATTCTATGAAGCAGGTGCTTCTAAGTAAAAGAGGACCCTCCATCTCATATTCCGGACAGAGAACATTCATTCTCCCAATACCGGACGGAGCTAAATGACAATCGGCATAAATTTCTAATGGACAATTTAGAGAAGCCATGTGTTGTGCACTGTAACATCAAACGATGTCCAACAATTGATATGTAATATTAAAAATCCATCACTACTGAGCTACCAAAACAGTTCCATTTTAATACTAATTGTTCTATTACATAAAATGAAAGAAATTGTTCTGTACTTTAAAATTACGAGGGTGGGTCAAAAAGTAATGCCTATTTATTTCCTAAAATAAGTAATTTATGTGAAAACTTTGAATTTGGCGCAAATCCTCAAACCTTCTTTTCCAATCCCCTGCAGTAGTAAATTCCTAAGTCTACAGGTGGCAGCACTGCATCCTCTTGCAAAATGGCTGATATCGACATTCGTATTAGACAGCGTTCTGTGATTGAATTTTTGACTGCGGAAGGTGAAATGCCAATTCGCATTCACGAAAGGCTAAAAACTGTGTATGGTTATGCAACGGTGGATGTCAGCACTGTTAGACGATGGGTTCGTCGCTGTAACGAAGCTGAAGGGCAAACACCATTGGCAGATGAAAGGCGAAGCGGCAGACCGGTGAATGCAGTGACTCCATGCAACATTCAGCGAGTCGATGACATCATTCGTGGTGATCGCCGGGTAACAACAGGTGAATTGTAAAGGCAGTGTGATGACGATTATTCAACAACTGGGTTACTCAAAAGCTTGTTCACGCTGTGTACCAAGAATGTTAACCGCCCAAAACAAAGAAACAAGGAAAACAATAGCCTCCGAACACTTGCAGCGCTTCAATTTGGAGGGAGAGGAGTTTCTGGAAAAAATTGTTATTGGAGACGAAACGTGGGTTCATTTTTTTTTTTTTTTTGAACCTGAATCAAAGAGGCAGTCAATGGAATGGCATCACACAACGTTACTGGAAAAAAAAAATCAAAACTCAGCTGTTGGCAGGGAAATTTATGGCGACAGTGTTTTGGGATGCAGAGGGTGTGCTTATGATTGATTTTTTGGAGCAGGGATGCACAATAAATTCTGTCCAATACGTCAGAACTCTCAACAAGCTGAAAGCACGTCTTCGGTGAGTTCGCCCAACAAAAACTATGGTGGATGTTCTTCTATTGCATGACAATGCAAGACCACACATCAGCCGTTACACCACTGCAGAAATTGAGAAATTGGGATGGCAAGTCTTACCTCACCCCCCATACAGCCCTGACCTGGTACCATCAGACTTCCATCTGTTCGGGCCACTAAAGGAAGCTCGTCGTGGGATTCATTTTGAAGATGAGGAGGCTGTGAAAACGTCCGTACGTCAATGGCTTAGGAAGCAAGACCGTGTGTTTTACAATACTGTAATACATGCCCTAGTTGAAAGGTGGACCAGAACTGTGGAAAAGGACGGAGATTATACTGAATAGTGATAAATTAATCGTCAATGTTGTAGTTTTCAAGCTATGCAAATTGGATTCAATTTTCTTGGCAATTAAAGGAGAAAAACTATGAGAAAAACTATGACCCACCCTCGTATTTTTAACTTTTTAACAAATATGTATTTGATTTTTAATGCATAAAAACTAAAATTAAACTTTTTAGCATCAAAACGTCAATTCCCTACTAATTATAGTTAAGTGGGAGAGAAAGTAATAATTTTAAAGCAGATGATTACTGAAACTGCAACTCAAACATAACCTAATTTAGCACGAATAGTTTGTAATTAAGCTAATATCCTTAGTGTCACTTCTCTCGTTGTCGCCGCAAGGTCACGGTGATATTGTATACGTTGCGAGGACAGTGACATTAACTGTTCCGCCGCCATCTAGATTTTAATACCAGATTTAACCACTCCTCATCAACGCACATCCATCATGCAAACTCGTAACCCAATACTTGACAAAGTTTGCAAGCGCCTCCTTAGTGCAACAAGGACATGCAGTTCTAAATATGTTGGAGTACAAAGCCAGTAAATGGATATTAAACCTAAAGTAACTCTTTAATAACACTACACATGCAAAAGCTGATTTACTTTTGTTTTCAGAGCAATATCAATGAATCCAAAGTTTATCATCAGTGAAGATATTCCAAATGAAACTTGTAGTGTCATTTAGGAATTTTTCCAATGTTTTTGTGCATCAATCAAAGCGTCAGATCCTGGAGAACTAAGTTTTCTCACGTCCGACTGTTGATGTTTTGAGTTTGACTCGTGCAATGCCAAATGACACTCGAATAAACTCATAAACTGTCTGTCCATTTTCGTCAAGCACTGCTCGAACAGCAGTTCAGCGTGTCCTTCATCAGTAACAGTAATTCTTGCGCATTCTTTCGCACATTTCATCATGAGAAAAATACGATGTCTTTGAATTCGCTCTACCAATTCTTAACTTAGATGTGCTTCTTTGTTAAATGTATTTTACTAAATCAAACATTACAATGTTTTGGCGTTAATATCGATTTATTATCACAAGAATCACAGCCTAGAAATATTGCTGGTAGATTCATTTTTGATTGTTTAAAAACCAACTAAAGTATCAGAGAAAATAGGAGAAACTATTAGGAAATAAGTCACAGAACATTAGAAAGTAGCTATCATATATAAACACATTTCTTTTCTTTTTAGAGATATGGCCTTCTAAAAATATTCAGTGAGCCCCTCGAAAACACAATGTAATATATTTATAACACTCCGTTGTTAGCACCATTGTTTTTTGAGATAAAAATGATACGTATATTATATACATCACGAGGTTTAAGCAGATATAAACAAAACCAGGTGCGTTTTGACCGCAGCGCTCCTTTTTCATGGTTTGCTTGACGCTATCGCCTTCTAAATAGTTCCTCGAGGAAATATTACACGAGGTTTAAAAGCTCACTTAATTTCTTATAAAAGGTAGTTCAATTACAAAACTATACACTACTAAAATGAATTTGTAACTAGCCTAACTTATATGATATAATTGGAAGCTGGGAGAAGGGGGCAACAAGGAAACAGCAAAACCGTATTACCTACACTGCGGAACGAGCGTGTGTAGTTGAACATAATCGCAGAAATCCGTTACGAAGTTTTGAAAAGACAATAATATTGAACATGTTTAAGAAGTTCTGCGAGAAATATTCATATACGAGTACTAACGATGAAGTGGTGAAATTAAAGTCCAGAATTTACCAGTGTAGTTCAAGCATTTACAGACCACGAAAAGAAAAATCCAAAGTTTGTGAGGTTAGAGGTCTCGGCAAAGTGGAACAATTTTCAGCTCAGATTAGAGGGATGCAGATAGCGCAAATAACAATTAATTCACTTTTACTTATATTTATTTCGAATAAATATGTCCTTTTGATGGTGAAATACGCTTCTTAAAAGTAACGAAAACTGTATTGTGTCATTGTGAACGTAGGTGACTGTGGAGTGATACAAACCGGTAACTTGTTTGTGTCTACTTTATTCTCCTGGTGAACAAACTGTAATGTCTGCCCACCACAAAAAGTTAAGCAAAGCCTGAAGAGGGAGAAGGGCTTGAATGATTATCTGCTCTGGTAGTGAATCTGTTTACTACGAAATGAGTATGAGAGTGCATATGAGTCACCACTGCTCCCAGATCTAATGCTCGTTTCAGTAAATGCAGCGATAGGTATTGTCACCCGGGCGTTGGAACACCCTATGGAAGCAGCTGATTGCGGAAGACAGGGGAGGTCCGTGTTAGCCACGCCCCCCCCGTCCGTCTTATAGTGGTGACAGGGATGGCTGGGAAAAAAAAACATCATTGTGCGGTCTGTTTCTCTTCCACCTGTTCTGGAAATTACGGGATCTTTCATCTACTGGAATCTTCGCCTGGGAACAAGAAAAGCCGAGAAGACGGCGAGATGCCTATAAAAAGGGCTGCAGCTAGTCAGTTAGGTGAGTGAGGAGACAGTCGCAGTTCTTGGTGTAAGAGTTAGTCAGTGACGTGTTAATGAACGAGAAGATTGTGCAACGGAAGACTGTACGTAACTGTGTATGTGTATCGGAGTATTGTCCGTAATTACTAGTGCAAGTGAAATTGTAACGGACGAACTGGTGAATTGTAATTGTGTGTAATTGGCAAGAGTTTAACTGTAAGTCGGTGGAAATAAAGAACATTTTTGAGTGGTGAAATTGGACTTTTCATTTCACGAACCCACAAAGTCACAATTGGTGTCAGGAGTGCGACATAACAGAATGGAGGCAGCATTAGAAAAGATTTTAGCGGAACTGAAACAAATGAAGACGGCCAACGACAATATCACCGGGAAGATGGAAGAAATGAAGGCCGAATTAACAGCGAAGATGGAAACGGCAAGCAACAACTTGGCCAAGACAATGACCGCAAAGATGGCCGAACTGACAACGGAGATGAGGGAGGCGAACGAGGTCCTCGCCGCCAAGTTTGAGGAACGGTTGGCCGGCGTGAGGAATGACGTCACGAATCTGGGCAAGCGGATGGGTCAAGTAGACGACCGCCTTAATGATTTAGAGGAAAAGGCCGACAACATCGCCAAACCCCTCACCCGCCTGACAGAGGAACACCGACCTTATGTGTGGACGGAGGACGCCGAAGACGCCTTCCAGCACCTGAAGGAAACCCTGTGCAGTGCTCCAATTTTGGGTTTCCCACAACCAGGTGGCGCCTTCATTGTGGACACCGACGCTAGCGACCATTGCATTGGAGGTGTCCTATCGCAGATCCAGGACGGCCATGAGCGGGTGATAGCCTACTACAGCAAGACGCTATCCAAGGCAGAGAAGAACTACTGCGTCACCCGACGAGAATTATTGGCGGTAGTAAAGACCTTGGAGCACTTCCATAAGCACCTGTACGGTCAGCCATTCCACCTGAGGACTGACCATTCCGCCCTAACCTGGCTATTGAGCTTTAAGAACCTGGAAGGCCAGAGGGCACGTTGGGTCCAGAGGCTGCAGGAGTACGACTTCACCTCGGAACATCGTAGAGGGAAGAGCCACGGTAACGCAGACGCCATGTCCCGAAGACCCTGTTCAGTAGAGTGCGGCCAGTGCACAAGAGTGGAAGAGAAGGAGCGTGCAGCAGCAGTCCGAGTAGTTGTGGCAGTGCCTGCTGAAGGCTGGGATAGCGCAGGCCTGAGGAGGGAGCAGCTGGCGGACGCAGACTTGGGGCCACTCTTGAGGGAAGTGGACGCAGGGACGAGACCAACCTGGGAGGACATCGCACCGAGGAGCGCCACCTACAAGTCGTACTGGGCCCAATGGGACTCGTTGAAGACCAGAGAGGGCGTGCTGTTCCGGGTATGGGAGTCACGCGATGGGAAGGCGCAGAGAGAACAGTTGGTACTTCCCCGGAGTAAGGTCCCGGAAGTCTTGGAGGAAGTGCACGCCGGTAATTCAGGAGGACACCTGGGAGCGAACCGTATGATTCACAAACTACGGCAGCGCTACTTCTGGCTCAGACTCCGGGCAGATGCTGGTGGTACACCTGGACCGCCTGGCACGCTACGATGGTGCTGTTCGGGGCGAACAGCTTTGAGGAGGGAGCAGTGTCACCCGGGCGTTGGAACACCCTATGGAAGCAGCTGAGAGCGGAAGACAGGGGAGGTCCGTGTTAGCCACGCCTCCCCCTCGTCCCTTTTATAGTGGTGACAGGGATGGCTGGGGGAAAAAAACATGATTGTGCGGTCTGTTTCTCTTCCACCTGTTCTGGAAATTACGGGATCTTTCATCTACTGGAATCTTCGCCTGGGAACAAGAAAAGCCGAGAAGACGGCGAGATGCCTTTAAAAAGGGCTGCAGCTAGTCAGTTAGGTGAGTGAGGAGACAGTCGCAGTTCTTGGTGTAAGAGTTAGTCAGTGACGTGTTAATGAACGAGAAGATTGTTCAACGGAAGACTGTACGTAACTGTGTATGTGTATCGGAGTATTGTCCGTAATTACTAGTGCAAGTGAAATTGTAACGGACGAACTGGTGAATTGTAATTGTGTGCAGCACGTAATTCTGTGTAATTGGCAAGAGTTTAACTGTAAGTCGGTGGAAATAAAGAACATTTTTGAGTGGTGAAATTGGACTTTTCATTTCACGAACCCACAAAGTCACAATATTATGCATTTGTGTCTTATGTGACAACACTGTGTATTTTAGATGAACGTGGCATCCCTCTGCCTTGCCTTCTTGTGTTGTGTGGAAACAGTATATTAACCAAAGGCCGGGTATCGAATAATGTAAAAGATTATTTAAATGTTTCGAAAATAGAAGGATAACTTTTGTATTTGTCAAAGAATTCGATGAAATAGTACGATATCGTACAAAACAGATTTGTTCAATGATTAAATTTTAAAACTTTTATGTTATGGATTTAAGAGATCCTCTGGTTAGCACTGGTGCGGTTAAGATCAAACAACAACCAAGGACAAATAACAGACCACAGGACACTTTTGAAAGCATACTGCTATTTTCTCAAACATTTCACCTGGGTACTTTTATAATTTAATATTTAGGACTGCCTAAAAAGTATACCAATAGGCTTCTATTTTCTAGGAGAATTGTTACATTCAGATTTCAGCTGTTTTAATCAAAATTATTGTTATGTGTTTCAAATGGGAAGAGTTCTCGCCTGTAGCAAATCAGATGCGTTAGAGCCTTCAGCGTTACCACCTCGTTATCCCCACTCTCTTAATATTTCCCCCTCTCTCTCTCTCTCTCTCTCTCTCTCTCTCTGTCGCACACTTGCAGAGAGTTTTATAATAATGCTGACGTTGAAATCACAATTGCAATGGATATTTGTATATTACGCAACTGTTTTAAATATTTAGATTAAAGTTAATTATAGTTTATGAATTACTTATTTTTCTAATCCAATGAAAATATCAGCGGTGCATCCGTATAGCTGTGAATGTTACTTACGTTAAGAGATAATGCGCCATTGTCATTGTCTTCAACGTCTGAATACTGCAAATTTATGATGATAGGTTTCAAAATCTCGTTATTTGCTATTTCTTTACAAAAGTCGTCTTCTTGTAGTTTATCTGATGTCTCACGCAGTTTTCCCAGTCTGGTTGTGTTCCTTGTCAATTTCTTCTTGACTAAGTCGTTCAACGTCAGTCAGTTTAAAAATATTATTTCTGTTTGTAAAATAATTTGAGCCCACATTAACTCTATTGGATTGTTCTGGCAGTAGTAAGGGGGAGGAGGTGGATCGTATCTCATTGATCCAGTTGATACACTTTTTCATGAAAGAGTAACTGAATAATACTGCTTTGAACTCTCTAGAGTAAATAGAGATTACGAACCATTTATAGACAAAGATATGTGACCAGACACGTTCTGCCAGTCCAACAGGAAGTGTATTGTTTCCTCTCATCAAATTTAACAAACACCTTGGCTTATTAAAAGTATATATTTCTTTTATCACGTCATGTCAAATGTTTACGTTTCAGTTCTGAGTAATTTCAAGTATACGTTCACGCATACATGCCAACCAATAATGATATTTATTACAGTGCTTACGTCGCAATGCATTGTTATAATATAATTGTATGTACTTTATTTATTTGTATTAGGAAAACTATTTCAGCTAAAAATATGGGGTTTTTATGGTTATGTTAAATACATTACTCTCTACCTTCCTCATGGACCAGTTCACACACCACTTAAGGGGAATGCAATACGACAACACCGCAGAACTCTGATTGGTTGCTCATCTAGTAGCACTCAAAGGAGAAATATACCATTTGAAACAGATAATAGAGCCATTTTTTATAAAATGGAAAAATAATGAAATGTTTTTTATAGGAAGGATATTTTGGGTTAAGGATGTCCTGAAAAATCTACATGTACTCTAGTATCCTGGAAGGACATTGAACTTAAGTATCAAGTAAAGGTAAGCAGTGGAGAAAAGCTCCGGAAATCGACTCATGTTTACACTTATTCCTGATGATATATCTGAGTCAGCCAGTGCCAGAAAGCTTCTGAACAGTCCTTTGGGATTGTGTTGAGATGATGTAGTATCGCACGAGGCAATTAGGTAGCCTAGTCACGCTGTCTGGTTTCCCCTCCAGTCAAAACCTTCACAGGCTTCATTTTTAGCCTGCCTTTCATCATCACCTCCGAATTCTTACTTTCATCATCACCTCCGAATTATTAAACTGTCTCATAAGAAATGTGTTTTTATTTTCTTTTATTTTGGTGTTTTGGAAAATGTATTGGATTTTTTTTTTGGTTTGGCAATGCTATTTATAGGATGCCATGGGCGAGCATTTATCAGTCTTCAGCTGTTAATAAACAATCACAAAATGGGAATAACAAAGTTTTAACTTAAAAGAGTCCTTCTGAAACACTACTGCCGCTGCCGCAGCTCGAAGAATATGTGAAGTGGAAGGGGAAGGTGTCCTTAGTGAGTGTGTGGCACAATGGTTCCAACAATGGAGATGAAAACACTAGATTTACCACGTTCTGGAAGACCTAAAGTATAGAATACTGAGTATACATGCCAAGTTTTGCTAGAAAATCTGCAAAAAAGAAACCTAGGCTTACAGAAGAACTTGGTGCATCGCCACATTAAGACACTTGGAAAATCATTCAAAAGCTGTATAACTGTACCTTATGAACTGACACCTCAACAGGCTTCCGTAGGGGAGGGGATCCGTCCCCTTCAGCTGCTGTGGTGCGGGCGCTGCGGACCCTTAGCACTCGTGATACCTCTGACGTTACTAGACCAACCTTGGGCCGAACATTCGAGCCGCTCCCTCTGGAAGTTGTTCGGATTGGGTTGGTCTCGAGGGAGCAGTGGTTCTCGATACCCGTGGGAGATCGGGTACGCTCCGGACGGGGTTGAGGGAAGCCGGGTACGAGCCTGCAGAGCTAGTAGAAGGTGTGCTAGATCGCCAGGCGGCCCCCTGAGGTCATATCGGTAGCCTTCCCCTTTAGTGTTGGTGCGCGTAAGTGGCGTATCCACTTCCATCCCTACTTGTGTCCTTGGACCAGATGGGAAGGGCTTGTTAGTAACCCAGGTCTTGCCGTATGGAAAGCCCCACGGAGGACGCCGGCCGCCCTTTGGGACAGCTTGGATACTCCCTTGTTTTAAGAGGCCCGGGTCTTGGTCCTACGGATCCAGGACTGATGGGAGTAGAACCTCTGGACTCAACCTCAACAGGCTGAACGTAGAGTGGATATGTGTCGTCAGCTCATACGTAATCCCATGGATGATAGATATGTCAGGTGGGATAGTAAACCTCGCTGAACGATGACTCTAGACCATAGAATCCATTGGCCTGGCAGGCAATTTCTAATTACTCGTAAAGATAAAATATACAATAACTAATAACGCTAGCTTTTTAAGATTTATACCACAAATGTAACTCAGTGCAAATATAATACAGCCCAGATTTTGTCAATTTCACTGTGATAAATATTAAAAGCAGAAGCATTATTAACAGTGAAGTATTCTTCATATTTAAGTTTAATTTATGAGTCACTATATTTACACTCAAACTTCACTTACTTGTTGTTGTATAATTGAAACGTTTTCAAGATCATTCGATCTCATCCTCAGCTGTTTGGTGACTAAATGAACCTTCCTCTTCTTCCACTACTACGGAGCTCCGATCTCTCTGCAATCTGGTGTTAGGGGCACTAAGTTTTAATACTTCATTTAATGCAGGGATTTCAAAATTTATAACTTTATCACGGTTTTTGTTTATGGATATTTTTTCCCAAATATCCAATTCTATGGGTGTACTTAAAGATTTTAACAGTTTAATGTTGTGGCCAATGTTGTGGTTTTCTGTCCAAAAATGGTGTGACACTGCAGATTTTTTTGTTTGTTTCAACTTAATGTTCCTCTGGTGTTCTTTTTGCCTGGTTAACAAGTTTCTCTTAGTTTTTCCTATGTAGCTTTTTTCACAGGTTTCACAATTAATCTGATAAATTCCTGATTTCAAATTGTTGGGGATTGTATTTTTCAGTGGTTTATTTAGCAGGTTCCTCAGACTGAATTTGTTTTGGGGTGCTAGTTTTAAGTTTAGTCTTTTGAACATTCGTTCAAATTTTCTAAAAGCCCATGGATGGTAGGTGAATTTTCTATATTGCCAATTTGTGTTTTTAAGTGGTGTGAGAGCGGTATTTTTTGATAATATCTTCAGTTTATCTTTTCTCTTCATCATGTTCCTTATGATGGCTGGGTTGAATCCATTTAATACTGCTATCTCTTTTATGTGTTGTTCTTTCAAAAATTCATCCTTACTCACTGTGATAGTTTGGCAAATATGGTCAAATTTATGTAGTTTTGGTTATGTCGCCTAAAAAGTTCCTTGCGAAAAAATGACAAATTTTGGTCTAATATTTTAACAACAGCTTCCAAAACATTCATTTTTTTAATTTGTCCTAGGTTTCTCTGTGCTTCAATAGCTTTAGGCTCCAGAAATTTTTAAAGTGATGAGTATGGCTTTTTTTATTGCCCAAAGTTTGAATTATATGTGTTTTGAAGTAAAGAAAGTGTGCTTAAATGCATCTCAGAATAAAACCCAGGGCAAATTCTATTCACTGGTTCTCTATGCACGTGTGTAGCAAGTTTCATTAGTCTAACACTAAAACTGCATCGCAAGGAGCATCGTAAATGAAGAAAAATGCTGAAATTGTCAATAGTGATTATAATGCATATCTAACATTAGCATTCAAGTATCTTTCAAACTAGATTAGAGCATTTAAAAATGGCCTTCAGATGCTATCTAAGCATTCCTTAGATTCAAGAAGGCTTACATTATTTTATAGACTAAAAAGAGGAAAAGGTGATACTTTTTTGTTAATATTACAGTCATGCATATCGTTAAATCAGTCCACAAAATCATGAAAATATCTCTTGCCTTAAACTCTGTGGCGTTTTTTCCTCCACTCGCAGCAGATAGGAAGCACGCAGACTGTTTGGAAGATCCAGGTTGAGATTTGATTAAATAAGAGTCATGAGATCTGTTTTCAGGTGTAGATTTTTGGTGACAAATAAAATTTTATATGACTCCGATTTCGTAATATATTATGTAATTGCAGTGGCGGCTGGTGGGTTAAATTATTGGTGGTGCACAAATGAAAAATAAAATACAGAGTAGTAATGACTCACCTATTTATACCGATTCTCTGCTCTACTCTCCTTAGATCTGGCGAATCTATCGATAACTTTTGCGTTGAAGTCGCTGATCTTCATAACAAAATCTCTCTCAATTGAAAGCATTGCTAATGCTGTCAATCGGTCCTGTGACATTGTGTTCCTAAGGAAAGTTTTTATTCTTTTTAAAGTTGAGAAACAGCATTCTGCTTCAGCGGTAGACATTGGCATAGTTAACAGTACTCGGAGGAGTTTGACATATTCGCTGAATGCAGTACATAAATTGTTTTCCTTATTGAAGTCCATCAAGCACAAAGCGCCTGACATTCCACGAAATTCCTCTCGACTGTAAATTACAGTCAGTTCTCTATGAATTTTTGTTCCAATGATAAAATGATAGAACCTTATTGTTTCTGTAAGAGAATCCTCTGGAAATGTCTTAGAAATTTTCTTGATGAAACAAAGTTGAGGCTACCAGATGCCCAGTGAAGCTAAATCTGTCCTTTGCTTCTCTAAGAATGTCACATACTTCAAGAGCTTCTCTTCTTTTCACATCATGATTTCTATTCTTCTCCTCTTAATTGCAGTTTCTTCGTGTTCCTCGATATCCACGCTATTTCTTATCTTTTGCACTTCCCTTTTAAATGCGTTTAGCTGGGCGATGGCAAATGTTGCATTGCAGTCTCGTTTCTGCAGCTGATTGTACAAAATGTCCACATGTGGCATGATCTTGTAGAAGAAAGACAGCCAGAATACAAAATTATAATCTTTCAAAGTGGCCATAAACCCAGAAGCCTGAACAAGTGTGGCGTTGTTGTTTAACAGAGCTCTCTTTTGAATAACCTCCATGCATTTAATTAAATTCTCCCTGTGTTCGAAAAGCAGAGCACACAGAAGCTAAGCCTGATGGTCACGCTATAGCCGTTACTAAGAGTAGGTGGAGCTAGGTTTATAAACCTCCATTTAAGCAATGTATAAGAAGCCCCTCCCATCTCTTCACCTTCCCGCAAACCCCTCAGAGAGCCTACATTTGGGCGAAATCTTAGGTTAACTCTTCGCTGCAAACCTGCGGCTCCTACAGCTAATCACTGTTTATTTCGACTTCTGCGGTCATGGGCAGCTACAGACGATAAGCGTAATTGAAACATGTTTGTATATAAAACAATGCAAACAAGTACAGCTTTAATGTGCAACATGCATCTGTTGTATATTCAGAATCAGTGGGTGTAGCGCAAACCTGCAACCTTATGGAGGAACCGCCCCTGTGTAATTGTATAATCTGGATTACAATTCACTCGAACTTTCTTTCTTAATCAGTCACTGTAAATTACCTTCAACACATTGATAAATCCTTATTTTTAAGTTACTATTTGTGGTGATATAACAGGTCGTCTCGTTTCTCGATGATTAATCAGCCCCAAAGTTGGGAGCGATCTTTGTGACCGTCCATCTTAATCATTGCAGGTCGAATTGTTTCTTGATGGTTGAGTTTGATATATTATTTAATTTGATTGTATAACCTAACCTCCACTCGTCACTATTACGAAAAACTCTTTTTGACGATTATGGTTTTTCAGTTACAAAACTTTTATATTCACCGCGACATTTTTCCATTGTCATGAAACAAGACTGAAGAACATATATTGATACCGAAATTAAGAATTGCAATGTATAAAGAATCATGATGGATGTCAAAGGAATGTTGGTTCTTTGTTACAACATGTGCAGGGGCAGTTGAGTCGAATAAGTAGTTTTAACAAAAGAAACGCAAGAAACAGTGTCCTTAGCAGATTTCTAAAGGATGGCACTTGATGTATGAATAGGGCATTCTTCGGATCATTCATAATGGCGACAAAATAGCCACAAAGGAAATCTTTGTGTGAAAAGAGGGTTTCGAGAAAGTGAAAGTCACATGTACACCCACGCGCATCTCTGGTCATTCAGACACTTCGTGGCTGGCAAGCCATTGAAACAGTCTGAGGCGGTGAGGGCGATTAGGGCAGTCCTCTTGTTCTGTCTTGGATATTTGTCGGTTCATATATACGTGAGGAACGAATAAAGTTTATCGAGTAATAAACATTCTGCCGTCAGTAACTCTAAACAGGGATATTGGTAACCCTTGGTCGGCAACTTCAATTTCGATGTTCTGAAAAAAGAAGCAGTAAATAAATAAGTTTGAAACGGGCATTCCAGTGTCAATAAAACCACCCTTCTCACACATATCCACGCATACCGTGTGAGAAACCTCATTGTTTTACCCTGAGCCACACATTATAATAGCTTCAAAGTAGTACCAACGTGGAACACTTGTCAACTTGCCACGTCCCAACGTGGAACTGTGTGCCACCCAAAATAAAATTAGTTACAATATCTATCTCAAGATTATTGATTTTCCGTAGCTATCGTTACTCCTCTATTAATTTTGTGATTGGCCGATGTACTGCTACGTCACCGCATTACGTAATACAATTATTACTACAGCCAATCACAAAATTACACATATATTTGTTTTTAATATTGTCATTACATGGCCTACTAAGTCATATCAGAAAACAATATTCATATAAAAAGTTCTAACTAAAACATATCGTTACAAAATTTTACGAGGAAACTCTAAAGTTTGTAAATATACCAAGGTTTAAGTTTTAGCTAGGTGGGAGCGTACATTACTGCAAGTGCTTCCACGCCGATTAGGTATTTACTCAAG
The DNA here is from genome assembly GCA_030765055.1 of Mantis religiosa. Classification (NCBI taxonomy): domain Eukaryota; kingdom Metazoa; phylum Arthropoda; class Insecta; order Mantodea; family Mantidae; genus Mantis; species Mantis religiosa. Next base: position 33,433,983 of record CM060960.1, read on the forward strand.
TTCTTGGAGTGAAAATTATCTTGTAATGCGTGTATGAAGCCCACTGGAGCAAACACAAGCAAACGGAAAGAGAAAACAAACGAAGTGTATGAGGTTATAATATTAGTAAAAGGGTTTCTTTGTGGTCCACGTGGGAGTGTCCTCAGATTAACCCCAGCGACTGCTTCCCCAAGAGGAATTTAATATTCTAGGGCGTGGCGAAGCGGAAGTTTAGGGGTATTTCCTCTCGCTGACACGTGTTCCCTGGAAGCAACTCCTGAAATCGACGATAATGCCATAAGCTTTCCGTAAAATAAAGTTAGTGTTAATGACCTGGGATAATCCCCTTGTGGTCTCCAGCACCGGAAACAGGTACCGTGGCTAATGGGGTGAGCGAGTTTCAATTTCCTACACATTGGTTCCGGCACCGTAGCACCTCTAGGTTTCCTGAAAATGTTCAATAAATTACTACTATATCGGGTGTTTTAAAGTTATTTTACCTTTAAGTACAAATCGTTGCAGATCAGCCCTTTAAACATCCGATTACTTCCTTCTAACAGGAACTGCAGCAAAATTACTTAACCAGCGTAACTAACTATAACAGTTCCTTTACATTAAGGAAACAAATGCCATCTACAGGGTTGTTAAATGTCCAGTTTGCCGAGAGATGGTGGTCGACGCTTAACTACATCGCAAAGCCTGGAAGCCTATCGGAAAATATATGTATCAATGCAATTGTTTACGTAAGCCTATCGCACATATACGCAAGCCAGTGTTTGTACAACTCTGCTCAGGTGCAGTCACACCAATGTGAGAAATCAAATATAACGAGCAGAAAGAAGAGGGAAACAAAATTGCTATATGTCAGGCGATAAAACTGGCGGCTGCAATGTTAACTTACATTTGTGTATTATAATTAATTATTTAATCTTTCATATCAGATATACAGCTCCCAAGTGGTCAATTTGTATTTCGTCACTTACTGTACGCCAATTACTAATACTTCACTCTTCTAGTTAACAAAATGATAAATGAATGCAGCGCTGTGTCACTAAATGAAATGAAATATGTGGTGTTTAACGCTCGCTTTTACTACATACGGCACCGCAGGCGATGACACTGATGATATATGAGATGAAGATGGAGCATCGGTGGAATGAGATGGCGGGGGAAACCGGAGGTCGCGGAGAAAACCCGCCCCAGCGCCGTGTTGTCCACTAACTTTGCGGTCGCCTGGGAACGAACCCGGGCCGCCTTGGTGAGAGCCAAGTGGTCTAACCACTGAGCCACGGCGCGGCCCGTGTCACTAAAGGTCAATATGTCTCAACGCTCTAACATGTAATACTTTTACAATAAAAAAATACATCTTCAATGTGTGTACATACAATGCTGAAAGTGTTCTTTGATTTGCTACCCCCCCCCCCCCCACACACCTGACATCTTTCTTTGGAAGAATGAACATTTTCAAGTAATGACTTCAATTTACTCTCAGTCGACTGACCTATCTTTTTGTGTTCCCTCGCAAGGTGCGAAGGCGCACAACGCAACGTCATCCCGGAACCACACTTATTGACACTGAATTGCTTTGTGCCCGTTCCACGACCAGCTGACCCCTTATCACGGAGCTTGTAACTTACAACACTCAGCTAGAAGCATAACACTCTATGGCCAACTCACTACTGAATCTAAATCTCCAACTCTACTGACAGGCTGTTAATAGCCAGAAGGTTTTTGCTGCGTACCCACCCATGTTTTGGTTCTGACCGCAGGTTGAAAATTTTGATGATTACAGGATGAGGTGGGATTATTTTAATGAGGAAATTTTGATGAGGTAGCTTTTTGCTACTCTTTATTTTGTACAGGATGCCAAACAGCTCTTTGTTTACACCCTGGTGTTTTATTTGATATAAAAGTGGGGTAAATTTTGTAGCCAAACAGCTCATTTGGAGATTTTTAAAATTCAGCTTATGCTGCAGCTTGGATTAACTCCTTTGTTACCTCGGGTGCCCGCATGCCATACGGGGTACCAGGTAAAGCCTGAAGCGGCGTCTCGTAGCGTCGTAATCTCCTAGAGACCGAACCAGGGCGTTTCCGTGAACTGGAATTTGAGCGTAGAATTTTGTCGCCAGGCGCATAATTTCGTCCTCCCCGTATCTCTTAACGCTCTCGTGACCTTATCACCTCTCATTGGAGCTGTTGTAGTATAGACTATTGTGCGGTAAAAATAGTTCGTTATTTAACATGGTGATATATCTTTATATGTTGGAAGAGAATTGTCAAATTTACATGTTCGTAACTGTTTGAATTAAATATATTACGCAACAGAGTTGATTTATCTGAAATGCATGTTAATTCTTAAACGAAGTTAGAGGAGGTTCCTTTGCTCTCAAGCACATGGCACGATAGCACGTGATTTAGCGGTAGTGATGACATATTTGTTTATATGACTTTTATCACTGACCTCGTTTTGAACTGGATTAGTCAGATATCGCCATTCGAAGGTGTGTTGTGCCGAGTGCGAGAGCTAAATTATTTTATTGATCATTTATTGCGCGTGTACTTGTTATATGTATAATGGCAGAATCTACCGTCAGTTTTTCCTGAAGCATCGCAAGGGAAAACCTTTACAAAGCGGCGAAAAAAAGAATTGTGTTGCATGTGTTTAATGCACTTACAGAGAAGAATCCGTCTTTGTCAGTGAGAGAAGTCGAACAGCTGTGATCTGAACTTACAGGTGTGTTAGATGCGTAGGAACATCGCGACATGAAATTGAGACAACAGGAAAGCTTACCACTCCAGGGGCGATATGGCTGTGTGGCGAAGACGTTATTTAAGGACAATCAGACTGTACCACGATACAAGTCGCAAAATATACTACCTTGAGGAGACTTGGGTGAGTGAAGGACACACGACAAGTATGGCGTGACACGACTTTTAAGAATGAAAGATAAGCATTTTTGCAAGGTATGTGTGCTGGTTTAAAAAAATCCTAGTGGAAAAGGCCGAAGGCCTTTCGTTATAAACTTATTTCAGTTTCATTGTTCATTCATTCAGTTTAAAGTTGCTCAGTTTGATTATAAACTTTTGTTATTCTTATTTGTATGATTTTATCTATCTTCCTGGCAATTATTATGACGTTTGCTGCAGGTTTAAATGTGACGGGAAGGCACCGCCTATGGCGCGAAAGCATTAGCCAATTAGGATGAGGGGGAAGGTAGTTGCACGCGGAGTGATACATGTCAGCGGGGCAAGGTTATATGAAACAGATATTAGGTTGGAACTTTTCAGACCACCTATGTATAATACTAGTTTGTATTCCATTACATGATTTTTTTTAATGAACTGCATGAAATCAGTATGGAAATGAAACCGAGATCATTCACACTTTCTCTTTTTTAGAGCAGTCGTAAGAAAAAACCTACCTTTGTAACAATTACTATCAGTTGTGTATCCCCTGAACACTTCAACTGAGTGCTATACAGGAGCAGAAGTAAACCTAGCCGTGCCACGGAATTACTGAAGAAAATATTCCAGTCTGCACCTCTTAAAGCGCAAGCTCTCGCTTGGGATAACGACTCCTTTCGAAGCGTCAACAACTTGAATGCACACTTGAGTACCGTTATGGAAAGAAGTTTAAAAATGAAAGATGTCTTACATTTACCTAACTTTCACTAACCACTCTTCATCAAGCTATTTTTAAGAAGCATATTCTTTTATTTACCTCTTGTTACTGGTGACAAACCTCTGCAGAAATGCTATTTAGGCGTATTTCCTTTGTTTTGTTTATTTATACACGCTCTTTTATAGTGGCCGCGCTCAAACCATCCCCAACCGGCTCCCTTTGTAGGGAAAAACTGTTCTTCCCACAAACCACAATGTCATAAACAATTTAGGAAACACCAACTGGGGTCAGAGGTCAAGAATGTTAGGCACGTGTTTACAGCTGAGAATACACAAGGCTGCCGTTGTTTAAAATAACGTTTAGAGACAAAATATAAATAAATAAAGCAGAATTCACTGCAAGAAATCGTCATTCAGAAGAACATCTATCTAGTACGAGAGCATCCATGTAGCAGGGAGTCATGAAACTTTACGTGTACAATTTTGAATCGATTGTTCTCGTCATTTACCTTGCAAAGAAGACCGAAATCGTCGAAAAAGAAGAGAAACTGCATGTGTGCCACAATTTCAGAATATCTTACGGTTCTAATTTATTTTATTCATTATGTCTACTCTTGCTTCCAGCGTCACCACATGTCATTGCGAAATTACTAAAAGAAATTGTGTAATTTTATTAAGAAAATAATTTTAACTTCATTTATTCAATAAAAATAATGCACAAACCCAATAGCAAACGATTCACAACCTGTTAAAGTGTCAGTTTGGTTCCTTATCTATTTTATGAGTTAATTATTCATGAACCTAGTAGATTGAAGATATTAGTTTCCAGATTAGATGTCTTGGGTTCGATTACACTGGGGAACAAAAAATAATTATTTTTATGTACCCGAAACAAAATAGGCAAATTCTTATGTAAACTGATCTGCTGATTCCAAAAATGCCCATCAAAATGCTGTATCACGTAACGTTTTTTAGGTATTCATAATTTTTTACGAAAAATTACAGAAATTTTATGTGATAGCTCATATTTGATTAATTGAAAATAATAGGTATTTTATTGCCAAATTGCATTGAAAATAATAATTATTATTAATTATTATTATTAAAATAAATCAACACAAGATAATGATGAAAACCAATACCTGAATTATCTCAGAAGTGTTTCACTGTTTGAGGGACCAACAATAGTCTCCCAACATGGCTGAATCCCAGCGATACCCTGGTAAAGTCTTTCCATCTCAGAAATGTCCTGGTGAAAACGCTAACCTTGCTCATCACTTACTACAGCTCCTAGGTTTGTAGGGAAACTATCAAGGTGAGAGTGCAAAAAGTGGATTTTAAGTGACATACGGCAACCCATTTCTTTGTAGCTCCTTAGTAGTTCTGAGACTAAAGTTTCATAATTTTCTTCTTTGCTATTGCCCAGGAAGCCTTCCACCACTGATTAAAATGATTTCCATGCTGCCAGTTCAACACGTTTAAGCTTTGATTCAAAAACACTATCTTTAAGAAGTAGTCTTATTTGAGGACCGAAAAATATACCTTCCTTCAATTTAGATTCACTTATTTTGGGAAAGATACTTCTTAAATACTCAAATGCACTTCCACTTTTGTCCAAACCTTTAACAAAATTCTTCATTAACCCGAGCTTTATGTGAAGTGGGGGGAGAAGAACTTTGTTTGGGTCTACTGGAGGCACATACTTAACATTGCTTGCTCCAGGAGTATAGTCTTCCCTTTTCCCCCATTCTTTCACTATAAAATGCTTGTCAGTTGCTCTAGTGTCCCATAAGCACAAAAAACAGCAATATTTTGTGATACCTCCCTGCAGTCCCGTTAGCAATGCAACTACCTTGAGGTCACTACAAATTTCACAGCCATGGTTTTGATAACTAATAGCATCTAAAATGATGGACATGGAATCGTATGTCTCCTTCATTCCTATGGCATGAAATAAAGGTATTGAAGGTAGTAAATTGCCATTATGAAGCAACACTGCCTTTAAGCTGTATTTAGAAGAGTCAATGTCTATTATTTTAAATTAAGTCAATATGAGTTGGTATCATACCTTATTTCTGTAATTTTATATAAAAGAATAAGAATATCTCAAAAACGGTACGTGATACAGCATTTTCAGAGGTATTTTTGGAATCAGCGAGTCATTTTTCATAAGAATTAGCCTATTTTGTTTCGGGTACAAAAAACGTGTTCCCTAGTGTTATTAACTGAAGAATGGGCATTTCTTCTTTAGTCATGATTATTTCCCATTCTTCCTACAATTTGGAAGTGTGAGTAGTAGTGTAAATGGATGTTTGCTTGTAATATTTATAAACAAAACCCAACATAAACAAACTCAAGGTTACGCCAATAGTAAGCAACCAAGCATCACTGCTGATGAACAAATTTTAAAAAGAAAAACCGTCGATGACAGACGTGGAGTAAAGAAAGCAAAAACGTTTTCAGGAGAATAGCACAAAGCATAGAATCGTATCAATTCATCACAATAATCTGCCAGGTCTAAGAATCTTCAAAGCAATCTATTACCAACAATTTGGGTGATTTCGCAACTGAGGAATACCGATCTTGCGCCTCATTTCTTTGGAAATGCCTTCTCGTTTAAGAAAAGGCTCATTCCAAGTAGATACCTATGCTAATCCGGTGATTGCTACCATTTGTTTCCAATACCATACAATGTCTTGCACGGGTTTTGGGGGTATCCTCCCCTGACACGGTTTTAAGAGATTTGGCGGGCTTGAGTTTGATCTGTTGATAAAGCCGTTCAACGGAAGACCTAAATCACTAAATTTCTTTTAGAGTTACAGAAACTAGAATTTAATAAATCCTGTAGAAAGATATGTGAAATTTTGAATTTAAAATATAAATCTTGAATATTTTTATAATTAACGTACTAGTGCAGATCTGCCTCAAACAAAATTAAGAACCTTCAATTCTCTTAATATCACTAGGAGGCTAAATTCGTATATAGAAAACGGCAGTAGCCCCTTGAAAGGCGGCAACTTCTTTAGCATCTGTGTATACCGGACGGTATTACTCGCACCGCTGGGCGCAGTTTACTAGTTGGCCAGGCCTACATGTAATAGAAGTAACTTTATGACGTGCATTATATTAGTGAGCACCCACAATACAAATTAAGAGTAAACATAATAAAATTTAAGACCCAAAAAAAGATTAGAGAACACAAATAGTTGGTGGGCAGAGCCAAGAGAAATATGGAACAAATAAGAATGGGAGATGTATGGAAATTAGAGGAAAGGAATACAAGCAATGTGGGTAAATTGGTAAAATGAAGAATAGAAGATATACAAAGGCAGGAAATATAGGGCATTCTAGAAAATATGGAATTATTAAAATTTTATAAACAAATAAAAATATTTTGGTGGAAGCTTTGGATACCAGTTGCAGAAGAGGTAATTTTAAAATTGTAGGAAAAAGTCTTTCATAGCTTGTTATAACAATTAAAGCTGTAGTAGAAAATTGGTGGAAGTAGAAGAAAGACTGTTTTAGATAGACTAGATGAATAGATTTGTAAGTTTACTGGAATCCAGTAATGTGTAGGTTTATTTAGTTCGTTAAGGTATCTAGTAGATTATATCTGTAAAATTTGTAAATTGATTTGTGTAATCTGATTTAAAAATGAATAAGATTAAAATGAAGTTTGCATAATAAGGCCTGGTAGATTCCAGAAACCGGGCTATTATACGAGGCGTTTCCGTAAGATACGGTCTCCAAGGCGCTGGAGCCGTGAGGAACGCTATTACGCGAGATCCGGCAACACTGCCGTGTAGCTTAGTTTCACCCCTTCATATCCCCACCCCAGCGAACCCGTTGCAAACATTAGTCTTGACTGGGCAGCCGTTTGCGATGGAGCTTCCTATCACTCCCGCCGCCAAGTGCGAGTTGCTTGCAGAGATCTGTTTTTTGAGTCCCAATGGCACTAACCCAACTGTAATTCATCGTCAGTTATGCGAAGTCTATGGGCCACAGTCTATGGACGTCAAAAACGTGCGATAATGGGTCAGAGAGTTCAAAGACGGACGTACAGGCCTCCATGACGAACAGCGTTCTGGTCGGCCTTCGGTTTCAGCCGAAACAATTACAAAAGAGGAACAAGAAATGCTTAAAGATCGACGTGTGACAGTTCGCGAGCTGTGCGAACTTATCCCTGAAGTCAGTAAGACTACGATTGACAAGATTTTGACCAAACATTTGCATTATCGCAAGGTGTGTGCGAGGTGGGTCCCCAAAATGCTCACCGAAGACCATAAACGGCAACGTGTTGAAGCGGCGCACCGATTCCTGGACAACTATGCAGAACAGGGCGAGAAATTGTTGGATTCAATTGTCACTGGCGATGAAAGCTGTGTACAGTACACAACACCAGAAACTAAAGAACGTTCTCGTCAGTGGCGGCATTCGAATACGCCGAAGCCGCGAAAATTTAAACATTTTCTGCCGGTAAAGTGATGGCCAGTGTGTTCTCGGACAGAAAAGGTGTATTGTTCTCCGTTTCCGTAGGGGAGGGGATCCGTCCCCTTCAGCTGCCGTTGTGCGGGCGCTGCGGACCCTTAGCACTTCTGGTACCTCTGAAGTTACTAGAGGAACCTCGGACCAAACATTCGAGCCCCTCCCTTTGGGAGTTGTTCGGATTGGGTTGGTCTCGAGAGGGCAGTGGTTCCCGATACCCGTGGGTGATGGGGTACATCTCCGGACGGGGTTGAGGGAAGCCATTAATATTCCCGGGTACTAGCCTGCAGAGCTAGTAGAAGGTGTGCTAGATCGCCAGGCAGCCTCACTGAGGTCATATCGGTTGCTTTCCCATTTTGGTGTTGGTGCGCGTAAGTGGCGTATCCACTTCCATCCCTTCTTGTGTCCTTGGACCAGATGGGGGGGGGGCCTTGTTAGTAACCCAGATCTTTCCCTATGGAAAGCCCCACGGAGGACGCCGGTCACCCTTTGGGAGAGCTTGGATACTCCCTAGTTGAAAGAGGCCCGGGTCTTGGGACTACGTGTCCAGGACTAATGGGATTAGAACCTCTGGATTCAACTGTATTGTTGTGCGAGTTTATGCCTACTCGCACAACAATAAACGCCGCTAGCTACTGTGAGGCTTTAAAAAAATTGCGACGTGCCATTCAAAATCGAAGGAGGGGAATGCTGACGAAGAGAGTGAATTTTCATCACGACAACGCTCGTCCCCATACTGCATATACAACGGCTGATCTCCTGGCCCAGTTCGGTTGGGACATCCTCACCCATCCCCCTACAGTCCAGACTTAGCACCTAGTGATTATCATCTGTTTCCTGAGTTGAAGTCACACCTGGTTGGAACACATTTCCATACCGACGATGATTTGAAAAGCGAGGTTGAGCGCTACCTGCGCAACTTGGTGGGAGAGCGCTATGACAAGGGTAAGTATACAAAAACTGGCACAGCGCATATAGAAGTGCATCGATCACAATGGTGATTACGTTGAAAAATAGCTGTAAGTTCCGGCTTTCCATCAATGTAACATTCACTGACAATAAACATGTTTTCTGTATTAAATAAAATTGGAGACCTTACTTTACGGACACGCCTCGTATATGCAGATATTATTTTATTTCTATTGTATGCTTCCAAGTGGGGCACACCCAGGAGGAAGGATGAGGCGAGTGGGGACAGAGGGCGGACATCCCAAGGTGGGTCCCTGCACTTTACCAGTTGAAAACTCCCTGGCAGGCCAGAATCTGCATTCACCCCACTATGGTCCGGAAACGGCCCCATCGTACTACTGAAGGAAAACAATTTCATCCTGCCATGCAACACCGAGACATCCTCCGACACTTCAACCCTGAAATAGGCCACCAGATGAGAGATGATGTAAAATGATAATGGAGATGAGGTTTAATATTGACATTTATTATGCATACTCCAAAATTTTACAATTTACAACTTTTGGCTACATTTATTTGTCTTTACCTTGTTGCTACCTTGGCTTACATGACAACCTGGCCTTCTGCTCTGCCAGGTAGCTCTTAACCTCCATGCCTCCTTGTTACTTAATTAGTCCCATTCTTCCACCTCATCTTCCTTTCTTATATACTTTACATTTCTTGTTCATTTTTCTTTTACTTTCTGTAAGAACTCACCAATACTTCTTACCATCTTTTCCTCCCTGCACGTTAACATTTTTATAGCTACTAACCTCTTCTCTACTTTCTCCCATTATTCTTTCCAAACCTTTTTTCTCCACATTGCAACCTCCTTGCATTCTCTTACATAGTGTTCTATGCTTTCTTTACCCCCTACACAATTCACAAATTCCCTTTTCCCTACCTCTTATCCCTCTTAGAAATACTATCCCTGTTCTCATCCAAGCTAGCCCTTCTCTCTCTTGCCTATTGCAGTAATCTACATATGCTTTTCGTCCCCAATTTCTCTTTATTTGATTGTAAAATTGTAATGATTTCCTATTTTATAGACTTCCCCATATTTCCTGTCTTTCTATATCTTCTATTTGCATTTTACCAATTTACCCACATCGCTTGTATTCCTTTCCTCTAATCTCTCAATTTTTTCAATAATTCCTTCAATCTCTGCCCACCAACTATTTGAATTTGCTAATCTTTTTTTGCTGTCACATGCATCATTTTATAATTTCCCCTTCTTCTTTAGTCAAAGACCTATACCAAATTTTATTATTCTTTCCATTATTATTCCATTTCTTCTTGCCTTTCCTAATCCCTAGGTGCTGGTCTTTGTAAGCCTAGTAGCTCTTTACAAAACCTTCTGTAGTTTTGGCCCACCGTTTTGTTTACCTCTGTGCCCCCTCTAAGGTTGTGAATGACAAGTTATACTTTAAGTTCATGCCAATTTTTGCAGTGTTATGCTGATGTTTAATTTCCATTGTGAATGGGCCCTTATTATGTTTCCCTCCTTCTGGAGATGTTTGATTCAACATGCCATCATTCATATTGCTAACCACTCATTGCTCTTTCACTACACAACGCCGCTTTAATAAGGCGTGTAACTTAATTATCGCGCAATTAAAAACCTTTGTGTTTGCGTGATTTACATTCTTTTGTCTTGTCACATCAAGTGAATTGCATTTGTTCCCACAGCAATAAAAGTCTGCTTCCCATTTACATCCCAACAGCTTATTTAAGAGCAATAGTGCCGGTCTGGGTGGATCAGTTTGTTGGCAGTCTCAAAGCCACGGGTTCAAACCTGGTCCAGGCCATAATTTTAAGGTTTGATTAAAAGCGATAGCCCCCAAGTATCTAATAACTTTCTCGAATCGAAACTCCGGCACACTGGTGACACTGATATGATCTTAGCAATTAGTAACGTCTTGTACGAGGCATGTTTTTTTAAGTCAGTACCGTTTTGGAATTTAAAAAAGACGTGCATAGATATCGCAATAATTTTATTTTTACATGAAAGCCTGTACCTTAATCTACTTTTCTACATAATTTTCGTGAATATTGAGGCACTTGTCATAACGTGGCACCAGTTTTTTGAATACCCTCCTCATAAAATTCTGCCGCCTGACGTGTTAACCACTGTATCACAACTGTTTTGACTTCGTTATCGTCTTGAAGACGCTGACCGCCCAGATGTTTCTTCAAGTGCAGGAACAAATGGTAGTCGCTGGGCGCCTGATCAGGGCTGTACGGAGGATGATCTAGAGTTTCCCATTGAAAGGATTTGATGAGACCTTTGGTCCAATTGGCCACATGTGGACAGGCATTGTCATACAGCAAAACGATACCCTTACTCAACTTGCCAGGTCTTTTGTTCTGGATTGCACGGCGCAGATTGTTCAATGTCTCACAATAAGACGCTGCATTGATTGTCTCATTACGAGGCAGAAACTCCACTAGCAATACTCCTTTTCTGTCCCAAAAAACTGTGCACATGATTTTCCGGGCAGAAATTGTTTTATTAAACTTCACTTTTGTGGGTGATGATGAATGTCACCATTCCATGGATTGTTGTTTCGATTCTGGTGTGACGTAGGCCACCCATGTTTCGCCACCAGTAACAATTTGGTCTAAAAATCTTCACCTTCATTGTGGTACCCCTCAAGGAAAGTCAATGCACTGCGTAAACGTTGTGTTTTGTGCAAATCCGTCAACATTTTCGGAACCCAACGTGAACACAATTTCCGGTACTTCAAGTTCTCGCTCACAATGAGATACAAAACACTACGAGAATATCGAGGAAAATAGTCGCACAATGATGAAATTGTAAAGCGTCTGTTTTCTCTCACCTTTTCGTCCACTTTCTGCACCAAATCTTCAGTAATGACCAAAGGACGCCCACTCCGTTCTTCATCATGCGCATTTGTGCGGCCATCTTTAAATGCTCTCACCCATTTCCTTACCATGCCATCACTCATAATGTTTTGTCCGTAAACTTCACAGATCTTACGATGACTATCAATCGGTTTTACATCTTTAGCACTAAGAAATCGTATAACAGCCCGTACTTCACAATCGGCGGGACTCACGATTGTCGGAGGCATCTTAAACACTCAGTAACCAACGTATACAATGAAGAATCAGACTGTAATGACGTCAGTACGTAGACAAGAGACGTAGGTAACCAACGCGCTTGCGCGAAACGCCGACCGTAGCGCTGTGGCGGCGGAATCGCAAAACGGTGCTGACTTAAAAAACATGACTCGTATATTTTAGGAATACCTGTTCCTTTCAAAACACATCTTAGGTGTTGTCTTTAAATGAATTTCTCTACTCACTTTAGAATAAACTATTCTTACCACTTACCACTTTTATTCTTCCATTGACTTTATGCTCGACCACGCCAAACTTAGTATTTATACGACTGTTAGCAGAACTTTAATGAGCCTCATTAAAGTATTGGTATTCGACCTATCAGAAGTGGCCATGTAACTTTGTAAAAGCACAAGGATCGATTATTCTCGTTTCGACAACGGTACTAGCGCCAGTTTAGAAAGAAGTCAAAATGTCTGATACTAGAAACAATGACATTAAACTTACACCCCCAGAAATTATGGCAAAAGCACATGTTTTCAAAAAGTTTTACTTTCCCATGCAAGAGGTAGTTTGGGTTGAGGATTTTCTTGAAAATCTTCTAAGTAACCATTCCTGGAAGATACTGTCTTAAAAGGTTTTCTATTTATCCCAGCTTCTGTTTCCGAGTTCTGTTGTTTACTGATAGGCCTTTATTCTAAAAATGTCTAAATTTGTATACTCATTGAGACTTAAAACGTGTGTTCCGGTGAAAATGAGCAATATTTCTGCTATTTATCGTAAGTGCATGGGAGGGAGGGTGGGAGGGAGGGAGGGAGAAAGGGGGAGAAAGGGAGGGAAGGTGGAGATACAGGACAGAAGAAATGCCTACTGACAGATATACAAATAGGAATGTAAATCGCAACTATAAAACGATACACACATTAAGATGAAAGCTTTCACAAAGGGATACAACCGCAAAGGGGAGCAACATTTTGGAATACACAATTAGGAGATTACATTACACTATTTACATCTCAGAGAAAATGTTGGAAGTATCCTCCAGCAGCATCTATACATGTGTGCACTCGTCTCACCATATTCTCTGAAGTTTTACGGAAAGTTACCTCGCCAATGTTACCTATTTCGTTTCGAATGGATCCCTTGAGAACATCAATTGTCCGTGGCCTATTCTTATACACTATTTTTAGACACCTGGCACAAGAAAAAAAAACCGGTGAGGTTAGGTCAGGTGATCTGGGGTGCCACAGATCTTTAGAAATTATTCGATTATCAAAGAAACTGGTTATAAGTTCCATGGTGTCATTAGATGTACGGCACGTGGCTCCATCTTCTCTCAATTCGATATCATCCAGCTGCTCCACAAATGTCTTGAAGATACCCATATAAACTTCAGCGTCTACAGTCTTATCAAAGAAAATGGGACCAACGATCATGGAAGCTGACACCGCGCACAATACTCCAACCTTTTCATCATGCAGTGGAGTTTCGTGGAGGTTTACAGCAGTCCAATATCTGGTGTTCTGTGTGTTTATGTAGCCTGACAGATGAAACCATGCCTCATCTGTAAACTACGTTATGGAGAGAATGTCTGGACGTGGAATTAGAGGCTGTTGGAGGACACTTCCAACTTTTCTCTGATATGTAAATAGTGTAATGTAATCTTCCAATAGTGTATTATATTCTCCCAAAGTTGTACGTGTGTCCTGTTATTGAAATGGTTCAGGTTTATATGGGTCCCACTATAGTACTGCTAATTTTTTCCCCTGCTACCACAATACAACACGTATTCAACAGCAAAATACACAACTTGTTACACTTTGCACTGGTTCCAACTACAAAATATGAACTAGCAACAACTGTCACAAAATAGGAAACATATCTCGCAGCTTTTACGTGTATAAGATAAGCAATTAAAGCGAGGGAAAGTTCACATCGTCCATAACTCCCATATACTGCTGGATACTAGAGGTCACTAGTGTTGCAATCAATTTTTAATCCGCAGGGGCTATGCAGCCCAGCAAATAGAGGTTCACGAATGTGATGGAGTATAGACACACATAAGCTCCGGCTTTTCATGGCGCTGTATACCGTTCAATCCATAATCTTAAGTAGCAAACACAGTACAAGGGGGAAAAAACCTATAAAATTTTGAATCTGCCACAAAGCCGTAAAACATGCCTGCTTTGTCGTTAAGTCGTATAAAGTCTCTTCTCCGATATTTTTATGACAAACCGTAAAGGTTTATATTACATTACAATTTTTATTTTCTAGTCAATAAAAATGTTATAACTACATAAAGAAAACATTAAAATTACACATATGCTACATAAAACATCAACATAATAAAATTCTTGAGACTGTAAAAGGGTTAGATAAGGCGTGTTTTGCTTGTCCTTAAGGGGGGGGCATATGCAAATATTCAGGGTCTTACATAAATACCCATAAATAACTTAGAGAAGTGAAACTTAGTATACTCATTTAAGATAATACAGTTAATATGCACAATTGTTTTCATAATTTCCCATTGTTTATAACTAATGCTACATATTTTTTTTTTCTATATGCAGATATATTTACAAACTTAAGCCCATGTTTTTCAAAATTCACATATGCTATCTTTCTTAAACTTGGTATCTTATTTTAAAACACACTAAAATGAATTTGAAAGATTTAGATTTCTTATTGAAGCTGTATAGAATTAAAAAAATGTTAATCATATGCATCCTTTAAAAATTAAAATAATTTCATATATTTTGTTTCATCACATCCCATCTGGAGCTTAATCTTAAATTCTAGAACCAACAAAATGTTCACTGTGGCATAAGAAAGCTGTGTGCTAAATTGCATCACTGTAAATGAAGCAGTTTGAGAGAAAAATGGGCTGAAGTTGTAGAAAATGCAAGTTACGAGGAAAGACAGTTAAAAATACAATAAGTATTATTCAGTTTGCCTTTTAATTTTAAGTCAGAACTTCCCCTATCCATAGTCTGTCTCCTCATTCTGGTCTTCTTCAGCCTTTCTTTTTAAATTCCTCTTCTGTCTTGCTTCTTTCTGCATTAATTTCATAGCTCTTTCTGCACCAGCGATGCGAATGTTGTCGATACTCTGCAAAATTGTTTCCATAAACACACCAGGTTGATACCCTTTCTTTCTGCCAACATTCCCATCATTAAACACTATTGCAGCATCAAATGTAGCAATTTTCACCACTATGGAAGAGACAAATGATGTTTTGGGACATCTTTTCCATATCAAACTGTTGAGGCTTTCATTTGGGTTTTGTGTCTCTCCATAGAGACATTTGTTTAGCAAGTCTGGGTGTGCTAAGAATTGGTAGGTGGGCTTTATAGATTCCAAGACAGCTGATGGAAGACTATGTGTTGCTACTATGCTACTATGCAACAATAGGACATTTAATTTTTTTAAAGGTACATACAGACCACGTACAGTCATAATATTTTGGTGTTTGATAGCTAACACTATATACTATTTTACAAAACAATATAAAATGAGATTTTTTTACCATTATCTCGTACGTCCTCCCTTAAAGAGTAAAAATGAAAGACGTTTTACAGTTTAGAGACAGGCTATTGAGGCTATTTTTGGTAATTAATTGTTCTTTCACACTAGCCGTGTGCTGGACGCACTATGAAAGAGTAGAGCCAAACTGAAAAATTCAATGCCATAGCCGGGATTTCAAACACGAATCTTCTGGTCTCCGTCTAGCCGCTCTAAACCATTGAGCTACTATGGCCAACGTACCAACATGACATTAAATTCTCCATCTCACTTGTAGAGACTATTATTAATTTTAGGATAAATTTTATGCACATAATGGTAGAACAGTTTTGAATAGATTAGCTACAAACACTTAAAGACAATGAACAAGTAGTTTATACATCGGTGGTCTGAAAAGTTTCCGACCTAATGAAGATACAAGACATTTTTTGAGATTTTTACTATTTTATTTTCCAGCATAGTCTCCCTGTAACTCTACACACTTCCCCCAGCGATACTCACATCTCTGCAACCCGTCCAAATAGTACTCGGCGTTTTTCTCTGCAAAATAATTGTTCACGAAGGTGATTGCCTCTTCATTTGACGAAAATTTCTCTCCTCCGAGTGTAATTTTCAGATGAGGGAACAAAAACAGGTACCTTCGGGCTAGATCTGGTGAGTAAGGCGGATGGTCAAGCAGCTCAAACCGTGGATTTCGCCATTGCAGCCGCTGGGGTGCGTTGTCTTGGTGTAAACAGGATTTTCTTTTTCTGTAAATGTGGACGTTTTTCCGCAAGATCTGCCTTCAGCTTGTCAAGTAATGATGCGTAGTATGCTCCTGTAATGGCTTTTCCTTTTTGAAGACAATCGATTAAAATAACTCCATGACTATCCCAGAAAACAGTCGCCATCACTTTCCCAGCCGAAAATAAAGTTTTGATCCGGTTTCCTCTTTGCAGTCCACTGTTTGGACCGTATTTTTGTTTCGGGCGAATAATGGTGTATGCAACTTCATCTACAGTAATTAATCGGCGCCAAAACTCAGATTTATTGTGCCTAAACTGCGCCAACAGAGCGTTGGAAATATTCATTCGATCACGTTTTCGGTCTAACGTGAGCAAACGTGACACTCAAGGCGCAGACAGCTTTCTCATGTCTAAATGTTGATTTACTTTGTAACAAACACGTTCTTTTGACATGTTCATAGCATCTGCTATCTCTATCACTTTAATTCGGCGGTCGTCTAGCACTATTTGGCGAAATTTGATGAGGTTTTTGTCAGTAGTTGCTATTTTTGGACGTCTCGAATGTTCAACGTCTCCCAAGCTCTTACGGCCACGTTTAAATTCATATGCCAAATATTTCACTGTGATAAATGATTGGCGCAGAGTCCCCATACATAGTATCCAACTCATCTTTGATTTGATAGACGCATTGCCTTTCAAAATCAAATATTTAATGACAGCTCGATACTCAATTTTTCCATTCTAATAAAAACACGCACATAAACTCACTGAAACGACTGTTACATAACAAATGAGCTTCAAGTAGTTCAAACCGTGGATTTTCGCCATTGCAACCTCCGGGGTGCGTTGTCTTGGTGAAACAGGATTTTCATTTTCTGAAAATGTGGCTGCTTCTCCGCAAGTTGTGCCTTCAGCTTGTCAAGTAATGATGCGTAGTATGCTCCTGTAATGTTTTTTTTTTTTTTTTTTTTTTTTTCCTTTTTGAAGATAATCGATTAAAATAACTCCATGACTATTCCAAAAAGCAGTCGCCATCGCTTTCCCAGCCGAAAAAGACAGTTTTCGCTGTTTTTGAGGTCGGTCCCCCCTTTGCATCCCAATGTTTTAACTGTATATTTGTTTCGAACGTATAATAGTGTATGGTAGGTCATGTTAAGGCGAAATTGCTGGCAATGGTCAAGTCGCGTGCTAAAGAGTACGAAAAATACCTAAGTAGTGGTTAATTTTCATGGATATTTATAGTGTGCTTCATGATACTTAGCTCGAAAAATGTGCCTTTAGTGTCGAAAGTTTATATTAATATTATATTTAACGAAGCGAATATTCGGTTGGTTTGAATAAATACAGTATGCACGCGAAAAGAAGATCGATCGGGTTCCAAGTCCTCACTCGGTAAGTTTCGTTTAACTCCGTAAACATAGAGGACAAATTTGAAATTTCAAATTCGCAACACACTGACATCTAGTGGCTAATACGCTAAGCTTTATCATGTCCGACATATATTGTTTCGATCAATTTCGAGGTTAATTAGCTAACCAGTTTACAACAATCGTATGTTAGAATTAGAATTTTAGTTCGTCCTTGGCAACATATACATGTTATGAGACACGTCAAAATGTATAAATACAGTATATACATAAAGTCAAATTGATTACATACAATATACACAGTAAGCAGCTTTTCTATGGTTTCATGTGGTATTTGCATAGACTAATTTACTACAAGAAATGTCATAATATAAATATTACAGGTTTGTGAATGTACTATGCTCCCAGTGCTCATTTACATGGTTATAGTTCTAAAAATTCATTAACCGTATAAAAATAGTGTGCGTGCAAAAATTTCTTAACCTTATTCATAAAGTGTTTTAATGATGCAGCTTGTTTAAATGAATTTGGAAGTTTATTATATAATATTATCACTTTGTAGTTAAAGCTTCCTTCATACAGGCTCGTTTGGTGCGCTCGAATTGCCAGTTTATCCTTGTTACGAGTGTGTTGGTAATGTACATCAGCATTTACTTGAAAATGATTTATATTTGTATGAACATTTGTGGATGTAATGGCTCTCGAAAGGGGACACATTATTATTCGTCTACCTACGTATAACTGTGATCTGAATGCAATTGAGCTGGCGTGGGCAAAACTAAGGAATGTTTTCAGAGGATGCAACGTTACTTGTGATATCTTCGCTTATCTTACACGCTATTTTGCTGAACTGTGTTTTTTCAAGACTGACCACACTGCAGAAACAAAAGAGCGTTAGCTCTTGCTTCTTCCCCTCCAACCGCACCACACCGTAAATCCAACGCTCAACTTATCTTGCGCGTATTGTACGTGTTTTTTTGTGTTGAAAATGCATATTAATATTATACTTAACGAAGCAGTAACAGTACTATCATTCCGAACGCATGTGAACGCGGAGTGATAAGGAATTTTATTCTCTCGTTGGACATAGTACAGAGAAAACACAAATAGGTTGTTCAAGAGTAGAGAAAGTCACGTATGTGTAACACATCATATTTTGTTATTGTTGTTTAAACCTAAGCTTAAACTAGTTTCGTGCTGAGAGAAATCGGGACGCAAATACTAACCACGATAACTCAAAAGAAAACCTGTCTGTATACCTATATATCAAATAGCTGATGTAAGTCAATAAACTTGAATCTGCGACCACAACACGGGTGGAATGCTCAGGGTAAATCCTGGAAATGGAATAGCTACGATACAGTTGCCGAATCTAGCGTGATGTTTAATCGAAACGATTCGGATCGATTGTGTCTGAGATCCAGGTTTCCTTGGGCTTCTATCTCGGGGAAAAAGGAACGAAACCAAAGAGGTAAGGTATGACGTCACAGCTTGCCAAGTTATAGAAATGATTGGCTCTCTCCAAAAAGTTTTTTTGGGCTTCTATCTTGGGGAAAAGGAACGAAACCAAAGAGGTAAGGCATGACGTCACGGCTTGCCAAGCTATAGAAATGATTGGCTGTCTCCAATAAATTTCCTTGGGCTTCTATCTCGGGGAAAAGGGATGAAACCAAAGAGGTAAGACATGACGTCACGGTTTGCCAAGCTATAGAAATGATTGGCTGTCTTCAAAAATTTTCCTTGGGCTTCTATCTCGGGGAAAAGGGATGAAACCAAAGAGGTAAGACATGACGTCACTGCTTGCCAAGCTATAGAAATGATTGGCTGTCTTCAAAAATTTTCCTTGGGCTTCAATCTCGGGGAAAAGGAATGAAACCAAAGAGGTAAGACATGACGTCACGGTTTTCCAAGCTATGGAAATGATTGGCTGTCTCTAAAAAATATCCTTGGACTTCTATCTCGGGGAAAAGGAATGAAACCAAAGAGGTAAGGCATGACGTCACGGTTTGCCAAGCTATAGAAATGATTGGCTCTCTCCAAAAACTTTCCTTGGGCTTCTATCTCGGGGAAAAGGAACGAAACCAAAGAGGTAAGACATGACGTCACGGTTTGCCAAGCTATAGAAATGATTGGCTCTCTCCAAAAACTTTCCTTGGGCTTCTATCTCGGGGAAAAGGAACGAAACCAAAGAGGTAAGGCATGACGTCACGGTTTGCCAAGCTATAGAAATGATTGGCTCTCTCCAAAAACTTTCCTTGGGCTTCTATCTCGGGGAAAAGGAACGAAACCAAAGAGGTAAGGCATGACGTCACGGTTTGCCAAGCTATAGAAATGATTGGCTCTCTCCAAAAAATTTTCTTGGGCTTCTATCTCGGGGAAAAGGGACGAAACCAAAGAGGTAAGGCATGACGTCACGGCTTGACAAGCTATAGAAATGATTGGCTCTCTCCAAAATATATCCTTGGGCTTCTATCTCGAGGAAAATGAATGTAACCAAAGATGTAAGGCATGACGTCACTGCTTGCCAAGCTATAGAAATGATTGGCTCTCTCCAAAAAAATTTCTTGTTCTTCTATCTCGGGGAAAAGGGACGAAACCAAAGAGGTAAGGCATGACGTCACGGCTTGACAAGCTATAGAAATGATTGGCTGTCTCCAAAATATATCCTTGGGCTTCTATCTCGAGGAAAATGAATGTAACCAAAGATGTAAGGCATGACGTCACGGTTTGCCAAGCTATAGAAATGATTGGCTCTCTCCAAAAACTTTCCTTCGGCTTCTATCTTGGGGAAAAGGAACGAAACCAAAGAGGTAAGGCATGACGTCACTGATTGCCAAGCTATAGAAATGATTGGCTATCTCTAAAAAATTTCCTTGGGCTTCTATCTTGGGGAAAAGGGACGACACCAAAGAGGTAAGGCATGACGTCACTGCTTGCCAAGCTATAGAAATGATTGGCTCTCTCTAAAAAATTTCCTTGGGCTTCTATCTTGGGGAAAAGGGACGACACCAAAGAGGTAAGGCATGACGTCACTGCTTGCCAAGCTATAGAACTGATTGGCTATCTCTAAAAAATTTCCTTGGGCTTCTATCTCGGGGAAAAGGGACGACACCAAAGAGGTAAGGCATGACGTCACTGATTGCCAAGCTATAGAAATGATTGGCTCTCTCCAAAAAATTTCCTTGGGCTTCTATCTTGGGGAAAAGGGAGGAAACCAAAGAGGTAAGGCATGACGTCACTGCTTGCCAAGCTATAGAACTGATTGGCTATCTTCAAAAAATTTCCTTGGGCTTCTATCTCGGGGAAAAGGGACGACACCAAAGAGGTAAGGCATGACGTCACTGCTTGCCAAGCTATAGAACTGATTGGCTATCTCCAAAAAATTTCCTTGGGCTTCTATCTCGGGGAAAAGGGACGACACCAAAGAGGTGAGACATGACGTCACTGCTTGCCAAGCTATAGAAATGATTGGCTATCTCTAAAAAATTTCCTTGGGCTTCTATCTCGGGGAAAAGGGACGACACCAAAGAGGTAAGGCATGACGTCACTGTTTGCCAAGCTATAGAACTGATTGGCTATCTCTAAAAAATTTCCTTGGGCTTCTATCTCGGGGAAAAGGGAGGAAACCAAAGAGGTAAGGCATGACGTCACTGCTTGCCAAGCTATAGAAATGATTGGCTCTCTCCAAAAAATTTCCTTGAACTTCTATCTCGGTGAAAAGGGAGGAAACCAAAGAGGTAAGGCATGACGTCACTGCTTGCCAAGCTATAGAAATGATTGGCTGTCTTCAAAAAATTTCCTTGGGCTTCAATATCGGGGAAAAGGGACGAAACCAAAGAGGTAAGGCATGACGTCACGGTTTGCCAAGCTATAGAAATGATTGGCACGCTCCAAAAAATTTCCTTGGGCTTCAATATCGGGGAAAAGGAATGAAACCAAAGAGGTAAGGTATGACGTCACTGCTTGACAAGCTATAGAAATGATTGGCTGTCTCCAAAAAATATCCTTGGGATTCTATCTCGAGGATAATGAATGTAACCAAAGATGTAAGGCATGACGTCACGGTTTGCCAAGCTATAGAAATGATTGGCTCTCTCCAAAAAATTACAATTTATGTCTAACACAAGAAGTATTTTGTTTATTTTTAAGCACCTACTTCTTTGTGATGTACCTCGTGTGTGACTTCACAGTAAGCTACACTCTACCCAGACTTAAAGGGTGTACAAAGTCAATTTTCTTAGTGTTTATTTTAATTTAGAAACCCTAAAACGTTACAAATATTTTAATTTTTTTATTCTAAATTTATTTATGAAAGAATTCATTGGTAATTATTAAAATTTTATTAGAAAGGCAATGAGATTGAAAAAGAAACAACTGAAGGTAAAATAGTGAATGAAGAAGTGCAAACAAAGGAAAATGAATATCATTTATGCCTTTAACGACGATAATAATGGTTTAAATGTTTAATAAATGTTGTTTAAATGTTAAATTATTTAAAAATGGTTTAAAGGAACGATTACGAACATCACGAAATATAGTAATAAAAAGTGGTAACTAAATATTGCTTAAGTTAATAAGAAATTATTGAATTACAATAGCAACGGCCATTTCAATAATTTCAAGTAAGCTAGAGGTAAGTTTATTCTGCTTAGAGACGCCTTCGTCTGGAAGTAAAAGAATTTTATTGTAAAGGAACAGCGATGCTTCTGAAGTCATGTACTAACTTTGTGTTACGACCTGTCTATGTTCACTTCTGAAGGAATTAAAACTGGAATATTTGAAAAGAAGTTAAACAATTCTTTAATTTGTTTAGTAAATTACTTTTATTATACCCCGTCCGATACTACGGCCGACGTAAGAGGCTTTAATGCGAGGACTGTAGCTGTAGAGGGCACTGTTGTGGTATAGAAACTCTTTGGACGACTTAGGATGTCAGGAGGCAGTGCAAAATGCAGATAGTGAAAAATGAACAATTAGAAAATATTACGAAATATCTAGCAAACATATTTTATTATAATTTAATGTCTTATATATAATTAATAAACCTGATTATAAAAAAGCCACAAAATAGTGATCCCGACGTCATTCATATGTGATCCTGAGTGAGTGAAATCTCAAATGATAAACTGATCTGTGAAACCCAAGTTAAGTGCATAATGGAGGAATATAACCTAAACAGGGAAAAACATAATAAAAGTGAGCTTGAAGGCAAAACGTGTGGTATCAGTAAGGTCAGTATTAAGATTCCCCCATTCTGGTCGGAGAAAGCAGATATATGGAGGTGCAGTTTGCCATAAATAAAATATCTAAGGAAGATACAAAACTACTAATAGCCCAACTAGAACCGAAGTATGTGGAAAATATCTGGGACATTATTATCAGTAATGAGATGAATAAGTATTCAGCTGCAAAATCACGGCTTCTAGAGACTTTTTAAAGAAAGTGAAGACGTAGCAATAAAGAGGTTAGTTACTGGTATCGAGCTAGCAGATTACAAGCCGAGGCAGCTACTAAGGAAAATGAGGTCTTTGGCAAGTAAAGATGTCTCTGATAAAGTTCTTCGAACTCTTTGGCTCGAGAAACTTCCCGATTCGTTAAAAACATCCTGGTAAAGTCTGTTTAGTTAACTCATGTGCACGTCGACCGCTGCCTTTGACGAACCCTTATAATCGTTTTACAACCCCGGCCCTCCTCCTCCCGGACCTTTCAGCAAGGTTGCCACCTTTCTCGATACGTCATGGGAATTGTACGAGGTTTCGTCTAAATAAATTATCTTATGTCCATTACTGCGAAACTTCCTTAGTTTTGACATATATATCGCCAAGCTACAATTCTACTTGATTCCATATTAACCCTTAAATTATTCATTGTGCAGCATTTAAGCAAAATCGCAAATTTCTTGCAAATGTGCAACCAATTCGTCTAAGGTGGGCGCTCTCCCTTTTGCATAGAATCTATAAATTTCTCGACGAATTAAATCACATGTGAAATTATCTACTTTAGAGAAACGTTTCCTTTTGTTTTCACACTTGATCGGCGTCTTTGGCATTCCTTTCGTCACAATATTTCTTACTGTATTTCTGTGAATACCCAGAATTTATCATCGGATTCATTGCGTGACCCCTTACCAAGATTATTTTTCAGCAGATATTTATATGTGTTCAAAACAAGCGCTTGAATTTGCTTAGAAGCAGTTCCCGTTAAAACTTTGTTTTTTGAGGCTTTTCCACTAACATAACCCGGCCCAGTTATTCACACTGTTGTCTTCACTTTGATTATTTTCACTTGACTGAAAGTTATCTACTACTTCATTTGTATTTACCACTGAATTTCCCTCCAACGATCTCCACATTGTGACACACAACGAATTTCTGCACGTAATGAAACAGATCAACTGGAAGTTGGAACTTTGGCAACTGAGACTCCACGTGGAGTAGACATGCGACTGTCATTTCCAGAAAATCAGGGTTGCTATTGGTCCTCAACGACAGTGCTTCATTTCTAAAGTGTGGAGATAGATTCATGACGGTCATTAGTGGGCGGGAGGGTGAGTTCCCTTTGAGTGGCAAACTGCACGCGCGTTCACTAAACAGACTCTAGTAAGTGAGGAATGTCTTGACAGAGTTACCGTCATGGCAGATAAAATGCAGTGTGGCGTTTAGTGTTAGCGAAGAGTACGTCGATTAATGAGTTGCTGAAATATCTCAGCTGGAGCAACAAATAGCAACATTATCGACCGGAAGATGCTGCAGCAGAGGCAGAAGCCCATACCGCAGATCTTCAAACAGTTCGAATCGCAGTAGAAAATTCGATCCTAATGGTAAATTCTGCTAATACCACTTTAAATTTGGAAAGAAACGCATGCGTCAAAAATGCAAGCAGCCTTGTCAGTGGAATGTACAGGAAAACTCAAAGACAGCAACAAAGCTGCCGTGGGTAACAACGAGAGGACATCGCGACGCAGAGCATCAACACCAGCCCCAAGGACCTGACGCTGCAGCTTCCCAACCTTGAGATCCAGTAGCAACAGCTCAACTCGGTGCAGAATCGCGTCATCCCAGTAGAAACTTCGTCGCAAAGTCACACCACAGCAAAACTTTTAACGAAACAGTGAACTGCGAGTGGAAATAGGTCGTTACTTCATTGCATATACTTATTTGATCATTTAAGTAATTAACGGGGAGAATAAATATCATAATTCAACATCCAAAACATTTAAACACGAGCTTAAACATTTTACTTTCAATTATTGTCACGTGGTACTTGGTACTTCCCCGAGTGCGTTGTTTACTGCAGTGAAGCGATGCTCTTCCACTTGTCTTATTAGTATTGCGTGTTAAGTCAGTATGGCGAGCTGCTCAGTTTATCTGAATAGTGTATAGAAACATAAGAGTGGAAAACCTCTAAAAAGTGATGAAAAGACTATTATATTAAAAGTGTTTAACTTTTTATTTCAACGTTATGATACTCTGACTGTTAAAGATAGCGTCTGAACTAATTGGTGTATCTGTGAACATCATTTCATGTGTCAGAACCGAAGTTAAAGAAACAGTAACTGTAAGAACCCCTACAATTAAAAGGGAAATGCCCTTTAGTGTTTTAGGGCAAGTGGGTAATTCTGTTAAAAGTGCTGTTCGCTTTAAATGGCATAGTTTATTTTTAATTAACGAACTTCTATACATAAGGTACTGCTTTAGTATGTTTTTACTCACAAAATTATTTTGCATAAATTTCCTTTAGCATTTTCTTTAATTAGTTTATTTAATAAATATGAACATAGTTCTTTTCTAACCCTACACTGCTGCAGTGAAGCATATGACGGGTGCGATCTGATGTAAACAGCTGACGGTAGAGAACAGCAACACTTGTTTGTTGGCGGAGTGATACAAACCGCAATGTTTACATGCGTCACCACTTTAAGCTCAGAGGGACTATAGTTGGGTTACACGAATTTGAACGGTTTACCTCTTAAATTCGTACAGTCCCAACTATCCCAAATAACGAATGAGAAATCTATCGATATTTTTACAAAATAATGTGAAATATCGACGGAATACCTAACTTCCTTAACTTCCCCTCACAGTCCTCCAAGTTCTGGAAATGCTGCTTAGCCTGTAAGTTACCTTTTAACGGTAAAACAATCCTGGTCACAATGGTCGAGAAACTTTTATATAAATAAGCAAGGCTATATTTTAAATTTTTGTATTTTCTTTTAGTTCTCAGAGTAATAAAGGCTATGTACCAACATAGCTCTCATATAAAGCACAGACCTTCAAGGAAAAGAGATTTCGAACTCGTAGGCCACCCAAGTTGAACTCTTAGAAAAGGCACATACAGAAATACAATAATCTCGGTTAATATCAAGTAACAGTTGAAATTTTGAAATGAAAACCTACTAGCACAAGGAGAAAAAAAAAGAATAATAATTTCACATTTCAGACAACTACAATTATTGGAAAACTCAAACCAATAAAAAATATCTCAGAAATGGCTAATCCCACAGAAGAAGGTATTTGACATAAACTATGTGCCTTAACGAGAAATATTTTTGTAGTAAAATTTTGAATTCTCTTTTATTTACAATATCAGGAAATCAAACGGAGGAGTGCAAATATAATACACTGTGAAAACAATCTTAAATTCCACAGCTAACAATCAGCATTTGCCAATCTTTTATGTAAAGAATAAAATCTTTTATGTAAAGTCTAGATCCATTCTTACAATTATAAATAAAAGAGAAGCGAATCGCGAAAATACGATTCTAAATTGTTTTCGAAAATAATACCACACTTTGTGGCTAGATCAATTTCATTTTACTCACGAAAGAGTCTTAGCAAATGCTCCTCTTACAGCCCAAATCCTCAAGATAAATTGCCGAGTCACGTGACTCAGAATTTATCCATGATTTAATACATTCGTAGTATTACTACAGACAACAAACCTCACACCTGGCAAAGAGGCTTCTGAGCAAAATTAAAAAATTTTCACGGCCGATATAGAATGAGATGCTGAGACCCATAGCAGTTAAAAAGTATCCAGATATAAAAAATCAATTATGACAACAAGCATTCATTAATCTCAATCAAATTATTCAAAATCCATCAGCAGTCGTGGTAATATTTATTAATACGAGCCAATTTTCAAATGGTTTAGAAAATCAAACGTAGATTAATCTTAAGAAATTCAAATGTTTTTGTTTGATCAATATTCCCCTCTAACATCAATACATTTTTGCATTCTTTGAAACCAGTGTTTGAAGTAATGAAGTCAATCTTCTTGAAGCACTTCAGAAACTAGATTTTTTAATGGTCCACTGCTTCATTTCACGATGTAATTCCACACATTTTATTTTACTCTCTGGAAACAGGACACTCAGGGTGCCAAGACAGGGTCATGTTGGACATTCAGAGACTCCACTGTTGGTTTTGATAAACGTGACGATGCTATGCCAATGACGTGACATTTATTGTCTTTTCGCCATCTTTTTCAAATAATTTTGGTAAACAGATGTGTAGCGATATAGCCTGTTCAAAAATAAACTAACAATCTTCTCACCACCACTACGAATTCATTGGACTTTTCTAATCTTCGGTTTTGTTCAAAAGACCCATTCAGACGATTCGGTTTTCTGTATAGGATTATGATAATAAACCTAAGATTCATCACCAATAACAATATTCCAAACCTAACATCAAGTTTCACCTTGGAGTTTGTTCATAGTTTTTCTACACCTATCAGCGAGTTGTTTTTGACTGGAAGTCAGTTTAGGTGGACTTCATCGACAATAAAGTTTTCTCAGACTAACTGCTGATGTAAATTTTTTTGGATTTGAATCATATCAATGCCGAATGTCGATCGAATAAATTCATAGAATATATGTCGATGTTAATCAAGGACTGCTCAGTGACAAGATTTTAACAGTAACAGCAGTCTTGAAAGTCCTCCATGGTTGATACATCTTCATCAAATCCGTTTCTTCATATGTTTAAATGTTAGTGACGAAATTAAGTCGTAAATCATCATCACCTGGTAATGTTCTAAAGTCAAATTCATTTTGGACCAGCACAACATTTTTAAAGAATGATAATAAAATAACAGAGCAATTTGCATAAACTGCACAGCAATCGACTGAAAACAGAGAGGACACTCAAATATATACAAAGTTATATTCTTTTTAGGAACATTGCATTCTATACATTTTCGTTTACCTCCTAACGGTCAGGCATTTATGCTGAGAATGGAATGTCTGCTACTGTGCAATCGTGTATAGTTTTTATGGAGGCCAGCCACAAGTAATATATGGAACCAACCATGTTGGCTGCAACTGTGATGTTCTCATTAGGTGCTCCATGAACCATGTCCTGTAAATTGTTTGCCGCTCTTCAGAAAACCACAAGAATTCTTATTATCTGTAATAGTGCAAATGTCAGTGAAGCTTCTTTATCATTATTACTTTCTCTTCCACCTACCTATGGTGGAGAAGAGCCAGGTTTGCCAACCTGTAAATGTAATAAGGTGCGTTGTGAAATGACATACAGATGTGCGTATTTTTATATCTTGACAGATGGAGAGCGATGCTCAGTTGTATTTGAAAGAGTCCACCTCAGAACGGTAGCAACTGGAGGGGTGGGAGGGTCAGTTGTGTATCAGTTGCGAGCAAGTAAACACGTGCAGAGCTACTCGGTAACAGCTTGTTTCAAAATGTGCGTGTCTCCTGGTTCCAAGAGAGCATTTATAAATGACGCCTCCTAGCAGCACATTAGGAAATAAAGTGCTACATTTAAAAACACGAGAAGTAATAACCAATATCCATAGATTTATAAAAAAGGAACAATGGTCTGGGTCAGCTATAAAAATCTGGGGAAGGGTATCTGAGGCAACAGTTGTGTCTGAAAGCAGTTTAGGAGAGTTATTAAGGAAAGAAAAGCCATTGGTGCTAATGCAACAACGTCCTTCTCCATGCCCAGTAAACAAAGATTAAGAACTTGCACAAAATCTAATTTGGATGTTTTAATTCAGAAGTAGTTAGGCGAACTATGAATAATTTTTAAAGCACAGAAAAACAAAGACCAACTTTGAAGAAAGTGCTTATGAAGCTAAAAATTCTACTGACTTCCAAGGCAGTGTCTGAACATTAAGAAGAGTTCTTTTGAAGCTAGGATTATTTGAAAAAAAAAAAAAAAAAAAAAAAAAAGACACTAAGCGTAACAGACAAATTTTAATCGAACATCGTACCATACGTGCAAAAAGGCTTAAGTATTTACGAAATATTCGGAGATATCGAAGTGAAGTTTATATAGTTTATATGGATGAAACATATCAATGCAGCACATACTGGACCATATGCCTGGAGTGAAATACGTTACAGGGACTCTGCAGCGACGTCGAAAGGCCGACAGTTGTTTATCATGCCTGCTGGAGGAGAACAGTGTTTTGTTCCAAATGCCTATGTACTATTTAAGATCCAAAAAGCGTGGAGATTACTACCATAGTAAGAATTACAACTTAGTTTATAAGAGCTGCAATACTGGCTTCGAGGGTGAGATAAGTTTTTAGACATCTTATCCACCGCACTCCCCTCTCGTAATCTTACGCGTGTGACGCATTGTGGCGATAGGTGCACTATCTCCACCACAGTTGCTACTCATCCCTACCGCGCAGGATTCCTGTCAAGATAAAATAATACATCTGTAACTCGCTTTCCGACGACATGGATCTTTTCCAGGTACCTTCCCTTTTTATAAGGATGAAGCTGCTTCACTATAAATTCGTGACACTGTGAGCACACTACCTACACAACAAGGTTACAGAGTTCCCCGTAGGGGAGGGAATCCATCCCTTTCAGCTGCTGTGGTGCGGGCGCTATGGACCCCTAGCACTCGTGGTACCTCTGACGTTACCAGAGGAAACTCGGGCCGAACATTCGAGCCCCTCCCTGAATGGGAATTGTTCGGATTGGGTTGGACTCGAGGGGACAGTGGTTCCCGATACCCGTTGGAGATCGGGTACGTCTCCGGACGGGGTTGAGAGAAGCCATATATTCCCCCATACTAGCCTGCATAGCTAATAGAAGGTGTGCTAGATCACCAGGCGGCCCCACCGAGGTTAATCGGTAACCTTCCCCTCTGGGGTTGGCGCGCGTTCGTGGCGAATCCACTTCCATCCCGTCTTGAGTCCACAGGACAAGATGGGGGGGGGCGGCTAGTTAGTCTCTAGGGCTGCCCTATAGAAAGCCTCAAGGAGGCGCTGGGCGCCCTTTCGAGACACCTCAGTAACTCCCTGGTCATTAGAGGGGAGGTCAGTCTTCACTTTCTGTGAATTGCCCGGGTAGATAGCCTCGAACGTATATATTATATATAAGGTCACAGAGTTAATTATTGGGCCCCACTGGCCCCATATCCTGGATTGGAGAGCTTTCTAAAAACTTGTTCATATTAAACATAATTTTTCTGCCCTGAGAATGAATCACTTCACGTTTGTTGATTGAAAAATTACTTGCCCCAACTTCGAGGGACATCTTCACGCATTCGGATCACAAACACATGTGTATAATAATTTAATATTAACAATATTTGATCTCGAGTTCAACACACGACTTAACGATGCCATTCACTTTAAGAAAACAACGCCTCTACTCTGAAAACAAACTGAAAATTAACTCTTATTTCAAACTTCGCGACTTCTGTTTTAATAGTAGGTGCATTGTTTATTTATGCTTGAGATAAATGTTATGAGGAAAGAATGACGTTGTTTTTCAGGCTTATCTGTGTTAAATGGATGGATCTTGGGTGTAGCCATAACCACGTGAAGATAAAACGTGCATCGCTCGCGTTCTAAGTATGTTTGTACAGTCATGATCAGAAAATAAAATTCTTTCTTATTATAAGATTGGCATCTGTAATATTCAAATACTTATCCGTAACATTTAGCCATAACATGTGAAGATAAAACGTGCATCGCTCGTGTTCTAAGTATCGTAGAGACAGGATTTTTGCACGGTCATGGTCAGAAAATAAAATTATTTCTTGTTATAAGATTGGCATCTGTAATTTTCAAATATTTATCCGTAACATTTAACCATAACCATATGTAGATAAAACGTGCATCGCTCGTGTTCTAAGTATCGTAGAGACAGAATTTCTGTACGGTCATGATCAGAAAGTAAAATTCTTTCTTATTATAAGATTGGCAACTGTAATTTTCAAATATTTATCCGTAACATTTAACCATAACCATGTGAAGATAAAACGTGCATCGCTCGTGGTCTAAGTATCGTAGAGACAGGATTTTTGTACGGTCATGAGCAGAAAATAAAATTATTTCTTGTTATAAGATTGGCATCTGTCATTTTTCAAATATTTATCCGTAACATTTAACCATAACCATGTGAAGATAAAACGCGCATCGCTCGTGTTCTAAGCACCGTAGATACAGAATTTTGTACGGTCATGATCAGAAAGTAAAATTCTTTCTTATTATAAGATTGGCATCTGTAATATTCAAATATTTATCCGTAACATTTAACCATAAGCATGTGAAAGATAAAACGTGCATCGCTCGTGGTCTAAGTATCGTAGAGACAGGATTTTTGTACGGTCATGATCAAAAATAAAATTCTTTCTTATTATGATATCGGCATGTCATTTTTTCAAAAATGTATCGGAGCGTAATTAATTAATATAATGTTCTCAGTTAAGCGCACGAGATGCTTGTACAAAATTCGGCAGCGCTGGTAGGCGGCGCAAGTTTTGTTTCGGCTGGAAACTGCAGTACGGCCCATTTGCCTTTAACTTACGCGAAGAATATAATGAATTTGCATATATATATATATCTAATGCAACACAGATGATATGCCTATACTTATTCATGACAGACGGAAAACATTTCACCCCTTTGCCTTACAGTAAACCGACGAGACCTTTCAATTGTTGCAAAAGGAAACAACCATGCTTCCTACCCACCTCTCCCTGTTTCATCCACTTATGATACCAGCCTTGAGGGTGTAGGTGTATTGAGTAGACTGTTTACATAGGTGCACACCAATATTTGACGTGAGTAATGGTGCAGGAAGCGTTCAGGAAACTGGGACGTCAACCAGCGTTATCAGGTGAGGAAAAAGGACAAATAGTCGCTTATAACAGAAAGGTTTGTCGTCTAGAGAAATACCAAGAAGACTTCCCACAACTCCTTCCATTATGAACAATTATTTGCGCCTTGGGACAAATTATGACACGAAGAAGTCCTCTGGAAGACCACGAAAACTTACACCCAGGCAGGAGAGAAGTGTGATAAAACAAAAGTGGAGGTAGAACATCCCTGGGAAGACTGGCTCAAGATCCAAACACTCGCTTGCATAAGTCTACGCTATCCCAAATGGTAGCCAGGAAGAAATTCATGTTGTACAAGAAAAACAAACGACAGCCTCTGCTTACTGATAGGTATGCATAACAAAAGACGGGTATCCTGGGACAGGAACATGTGGTCTGGAAAGCCCAGTGGAAGCAAGTAGTGTTCAGTGATGAAAAAAAAAATCAATTTAGATGGATCAGATGTAGCAACTTATCACAAAAAATATATATTTCTCTCTAAAAAAAGATAGAATTCCTAATAATAAAAAATCTGGCACTTATCAATTTAATTGTTTAGATTGTAACCAGGTTTATATTGGAAAGACCAAACGTAATTTAGAAATCCGAACGACAAAACATGTTCGTAACATTAAGTATAAACAGACTGATAAATCGGCCGTAGCAGATCATTTTTGGTCATTTAACCATGAAATAAATCCAGACGATAAATTATTAAAACAATTAAATAGTATGATAGATTTAACGGTTTGGGAAAAATATTTATTTAAAAATAAATAAAAACTCGTAATGAATTTTGAAATACCTACCAACAATCGATTCTAACTTTAATTTTTATTTTCAGATTTTGGTAGTACTGACAGAAACGTACTATCTGCGCGGATAAGAAGAGCGATCGGGTTTCAAGTCCTCATTCGACAAGTTTCGTTTAACTCCGTAAACATAGAAGACAACTTTGAAATGCACTATACACTGACATCTAGTGACTAATACGCTAAGCTTTAACATGTCCGCCATATTTCGTTTTGATCAATTTCTAGGTTAATTAGCTAACCAGTTTACAACAATCGTATGTTAGAATTAGAATTTTAGTTCGTCCTTGGCAACATATACATGTGATGAGACACGTTAAAATGTATAAATACAGTATATACATAAAGTCAAATTGATTACATACAATATACACAGTAAGCAGCTTTTCTATGGTTTCATGTGGTATTTGCATAGACTAATTTACTACAAGAAATGTCATAATATAAATATTACAGGTTTGTGAATGTACTATGCTCCCAGTGCTCATTTACATGGTTATAGTTCTAAAAATTCATTAACTGTATAAAAACAGTGTGCGTGCAAAAATTTCTTAACCTTATTGTTAAAGTGTTTTAATGATGCAGCTTGTTTAAATGAATTTGGAAGTTTATTATATAACATTATCGCTTTGTAGTTAAAGCTTCCTTCATAAAGACTCGTTTGGTGCGCTCGAATTGCCAGTTTATCCTTGTTACGAGTGTGGTGGTAATGTACATCAGCATTTACTTGAAAATGATTTATATTTGTATGGACATTTGTGGATGTTATGGCTCTCGAAAGGGGACACATTATTATTCGTCTACCTCCGTATAACTGTGATCTGAATGCAATTGAGCTGGCGTGGGCAAAACTAAGGAATGTTTTCAGAGAATGTAACGTTACTTGTGATATCTTTGCTTATCTTACACGCTATTTTGCTGAAGTGTGTTTTTCAAGGTTGACCACACTGCAGAAACAAAAGAGTGTTAGTTCTCGCTTCTTCCCCTCTGCCCATACCACACCGTAAATCCAACGAGATTGTTTTCGACTGAAACTGTGAATAAATGTTCACGAAATTGCGATCTCAATTAATAAAAACATTATTATTTTTGTGTAGTATTTTTTGCTTTACTGTAGCTAGCTTCATTTTAGGTAATTATAAAGGATCTCATTTATAATCTGTATGTCAGATCTTTTGTCGGATGTATTCCATTGTTTAATGACAGATAAATACAAACACAAGAAAAGTTACGAACAAACACTGTAGGGATTATGAGAAGGAAACATAAGGAGACAAGTTCTACAAAAACTAAGCCATCTGGCACGATGCAATATTCAAGAGCCTGAAAAGCGGATTATAAAAGAAATGAAACCTCGAGAACGGGAAACGAAGAAACTTTTACAGAAAAAGAAGGCACGGAACTTGAAAGTTCCAAAGAAAGCGCTAAGTAAAGCAATGTGGAGACGTGCTAGGAAACGGCAGTACAAAGCGGATGGATTTATGGAATTCCCTGCATTGCCATTATGAGAAGGTGCCTTAAACAAGGCACCATTGGATTCGTAAGGACCATAATTCCATACGTTAATACCTCTGTAATACGAGAGCCTGAGTCAAGACAAGTTTGTCTGAATTGAGATGCTTGTATTTTCTCTACTCTGTGAGTGTTCCATTTCATATTTCACTAGAAATAAACGTTTTGAGGCCGTATGAGCATTTTTAGAAAACGATCCTAGGGACCTAGCTCTGTGTGTTTGCGGGGTGAGAAGCCCGGTGAGGTTGTGGCAATGCTTGCATAAATTGAAATGAAAATCTGTATAGTTAACGCGTGTGCAGTTCGGCCGCCCCGTTTGACGAACCCTTGGGCCCGATTTCACCAACAGATGTTAAAATCCACGTTAACAAATGTAACGTAACAATTGTAAAAGCGCTAACAATTTCTTGCATTTCACCAACCTGTTTTCTGAAAATGTTAACAAACACATGCTAACGCCAAGAAACTTGTAAATATTACAGCTATAGAAGGCTTTGGATGAGTCGTATTATTTACTGAACGTAATACGATGCCCTTTTGTTTTCATTTTCGTATGCACACAGCTAAAACATGGTGGATAAACAAAATCATAAACAAAAGCCATGAAACATATTTCTCATAAACAGAGAAAGGATTGTTAATTGAATTGGTGACGAAGTATAACGATATCGTGGAAAATAGCACGGATGTGGTGAATGTAAAAGAGTCGGATGTCACACGGGGAAAAATTGGAAACAAACTTAATTCAAATGCCTGTGTCATTACTACAAAAGAAATGTATTACGTAAATTTAAAACGAGGTGGGAAGAAGTACAAGTGACGAGTGACTTGCACGTTTCAAGACGGAAGGTGGACAATGTACTATCCACATATTTCAGTGAATTATAAAATCGCAAAGTTATTATTACTTGAAGCAAAGGCGAGATCGGCATATTCCTTTCGATGTATATTCTAACTCAGTATTACGTAAATTTAAAACGAGAAGCGAAGAAGGACAAGTGACGAATGACTTGAACGTTTCAAGACGGGAGGTGGACAATGTATTATCCACATATTTCAGTGAATTATAAAATCGCAAGGTTATTATTACTTGAAGCAAAGGTGAGATCGACATATTCCTTTCGATGCATGTTCTAACCTCTCTTGTACTTCCGCAGTAACCTTCATAGCAACATGTTACGACAGTCTATACCTCCGTAAAAATTTTTTCTTCTGATAGCTCCTCAAAATCATTTCTCCTCATAGGCCGTACTCTATTATGAATGCCATTTAGACGGTCTTAAATATAGCAAATCGACATCAACAGCTGAGTTCATGCTCGCTATTTAGGATTGTTAAGGACTTAACATCTGAAATTTGGCGTGGTAACTTAACAAGAGATTTAACACGAGTGTTAAGCTAACACTTGTTGGTGAAATGCAACTTTTGTTTTAACTATTGCTAAACTCGTGTTAAGTCTTAACATCTGTTGGTGAAATCGGGCATTATAATCGTAAAATAAGACCGGAAGCTTTCCTGGTGACGAATACGGTCACTTTCTACTCGGGCAGACAGCCAGATGAAAAGATGATTAGATATCAACGTTTGGGGAGTGTGCATCTCTCCCATCATCAGGAAATTTATAAAATGTTATAACCACAAATGAAATACTGGATATAACACAACTATAAACTAAGACAAAACACTGTCAAAATTTGCATTTCTGAACAAAAGACTGTTACAAATTAAATGCCATGTCAGGAGATGGCGTGAGTATAGAAAATTGTGTCAAAGAACGTAACTATTTAACTTGATGACCAAGCTGTGTTGATCTTTGCTTCTTAATTCGACGGATTTCCATTTTAAGGCCGATTTCCAAGAGGATCTGAATTGAAATCCAGCATCACGATTAAGCGTGCTCCTTTCAGAGGAAATCGCCAAAGCCACCTTAATTCTCCGCTCCCAGTAACTGTTGCTAATTGCCAAGATGGTCGTCTCCATCGTCTCCAATTGTGGCATGAGTATCTTGTATACATATTAGTTTTACGGAAATCTAGGGGAAATTTATTTATTTATTATGTGTTTCAAATGGGAAGGTGTTTGTCCTTGAGCGCTACTAGGTGAGCAACCAATCGGAGTCCTGCGGTGTTGTCGTATTGCATTCCCGCTAAGTGGTGTGTGACGAGCGCCAACCTAGTCCATCTGTATGAAATACTATTCGTGCTAAGACAAAAATTCAGATTTTGCCGAACTGATCCATGTGGAAGGTAGAGAGTAATGTATCTAACATAACCATGAAAACCCCATAGTTTTAGCTCAAATAGTTTTTCTAATACAAATAAATAAACCACTATTATCTGTATTATAACAATAAATCGCGACGTAAGCGCTGTATGAATATCATTATTGATTGGCATGTATGCGTGTACGTATATTTGTAATTACTCAGAACTGAAACGTAAATGTTTGACATGACGTAATGAAAGAATTACTTTGAATAAGCCAATTCTAGCGAGAGGAAACAATAAATTTCCTGCTGCCCTGGCAGAACGTGTCTGGTCACGTTATATCTTTGTTTATGAATGGTTCGTAATCTCTATTTACTCTAGAGAGTTCAAGGTGGTTGTTGTGTATGCATGTACATATACCTTTAATTACTCAGAACTGAAATTTAAACTACTGACATGACGGATAAAAGAATTACTGTGAATAAGTCAAGGTGTTAAATTCGAGAAACAGCAAACACTTCATTTCCTGTTAGCCTGTGGAATGCTGTATGCTTATGTTTATGAATGAATGCTGGATAAGAAGTGTTTATTTACTCTGGAGAGTTCAGAGCAATATCATTCAGTTGTTCTTGACACAACAGTAGAGTAAGAGTTAAATAGTGCAATGGCTTCTTGCGGTGAATTTAGTAGTGAGTCAAAAAGGCAGGTATTGCGAAGTCAGGCTCCAAGTATTATTTTTAAGAAGTATTATTTTTCGGAAACAGAAACTAAAAATGAGTCATTGCAAAGAGTTCTTCCGTTTAAAAACACGGAAAAAGTGTATCAGCTGGATGAACTTGTAATTGAAATGGGACACGAGGTAATAAGCCTCCCACCTTACCACTGCCAATATAATCCAATTGAGTTGGTGTGGGCTCAAATAAAATGGGGGGCTGCAAACAGAAATAATACTTTTAAACTGACGGACGTTACGACTTGTTCACGAAGAAATTGACAAGGTAACACAATAGGACTGGAAAACTGCGTGAGGCATGCAGAAAACCTTCACGAAGACGATTTTAAGAAATAAATAGTACGTGACGAAATTTTGGAACCTATAATCATAAATTTGCAACACTCAGACGATGAAGACAGTGACAATGACGAATTGACTCTTAACGGAAGTGACATTGACGCGATATGGATGAGCTACTGGCAGTTCCATTGGATTAGAAAAAACAGGTAATTCATAAACTATAACTATAGTTATGGTATTTTAAAATATACATAATTTGCGAAAATGCTTTTCCAATTTTGATTTTGGCAACTGCATCATTGTAAAAGTTTGTAAAATATAATTTGCTTACCCTTACGTCTGCGCCAAGCAGAGCTGCATGTTGTATGTGTGTGCGAGAGAGAGGGAAATATAAAAGGAGTGGGGTAACAAGCTGGCAACGCTGAGTGTGATACGGCATCTGATTAGCTGGACTCCAGAACTCTTCCCATTTGAAACACATAATACATGAAACTTGGTTGGACAGTAACCCGAGAAGAGGCTTTGGCAGATGAGGTTTTTGAAGTTGCTGAAAGTTTTAATGCAAGCACTCAGTTCATAGTTTTACGATTCATGCTGTAGGGAAGAAGGGGTTTGTGAATGTAGTGAAACTGCTCTATAAGGCAGGAAGCACCAGTGGGGATTACTATGACCAATGAAGCACCAAAGTGGTTGAAGTGGTTGTAACCCATTACATGTATAGTAATCCGTTTTAGTCAGGTTATTTACGCAAACTGCTCCCAAAAAATATTTCCGTGTCCACGTTAGAAAGTTTTCCGGCTGAGAGTACAATCTTAAAAGGGAAATAGCGGCGTTATGAAATTTATTTTCCGTTTTTACAGGTTTCTGGCATACAAGGCGTCCACTTTAGGCGTTGCTGTACAATGAATATGGCAAGTTAACAGCCTGGGCTGAACACTTAACCATATTTCTTGTAATATTTATTTGTAAGAACCTTACTACAAGTAAATCAAATGCAAAACAAATGATTGAAGAAAAATCCAGGAATCATATTCGGGGCCTTTGATTTGTGATGCAAGCATGCTTGCCACTCGACCACAGATGACTACTTACGAGCTCTGTGGGGCGGAAAGCAAGAGCTGATGCACTCTTAACTCCCCACGCACTGGGGGTGGAGAGGGCGAATGTACTCAAGGTGAATCATTTTTCAAGGATATTATGTTTTCACCACAACGCGCCGTTACGTAAGAGGAATTGAAACTTAATTCTCCACAGAACACTCACCTCACCGACTTTGATTTATTCTCTCCGTATGTCCACTGCCTAGCAAATTTTCTTCCTCGCAATATTTCGGTTAACTCATTATTTAACATTTTAATAAGCGTGTATTAGGGATGGGTTAATACTAGTCTTTCTCTACTTCATGGACTCCGGACTCATTTGAGCATCATTGTACCCATTTCATTCATCGTCCGATATGACTTAACGTTGCTCTGCCAGTTCAGACTTCTCAGGTTTTAGAGCCAACTTACTATCGTAAGTACTTGAATCCCAGGCTTCATCATTACTCTTATTATTTTAATTATATAGGTTAAGGTTTTTGATAGACTCATGCACTTACGATAGTAAGTCGCCACAAACGGTGTATCTCAGATGCCGGAGCCCCTATTTTTCTACTGGAGAAATATATGAGCCAAATGGAGAATTTAATGTCAGGACGGCGCGTTGGCCATGGTAGCTCAATGGGTTAGAGCGACTGGACGATAACCAGGAGATCTGTGGTTCAAATCCCGGTCATGGCATTGAATTTTTCATCTTGACTCTATCAAATATCTTAGCCTATATACGGCTAGTGTGAAGAAATGATTAATTTCTATCAATTAAATATAAGAAACCAGGGAAGTTCCAGACATCAATTTCATAAAAATAAAAATAAGTGACATAAATTGTGAGCTCTAACAAGTTCTACATTTTTTCTGTATATTTCTTTTAACTGTTTTACTTCTTACACAAATCCTTTTTGGGCTTTTAGTGTATATTTGAAGTCCTGGTGTTTGTCTACTTTATTAAAATTTGAATTTTATAAGCTTTTTTCTTTTATGATTATCATTGAACACATGTTAGGTTTTTTTTTTTTTTCCTTTTACAAAAATGCGTGGAAAAAACACTACAAATTTTGATGGAGAAACTGATGCAATCTGCACTTCTCTAAAATATCTGTTTGCTTGACTATAAAAATCTAAAAACTTCGTTACTGTATCAGATTCCACAGTTCAAAAACAGAAAAAAATATGAGAAATTCATTGTTTAGTTAAACAGATGCGAAATTTAAGCAAGAACATAAGTGTTTCAGTAGATTCCTGCACTCTTTGGCTAGAATAACAGTGAGAAGCCAGACCTGATAGAAAAAAAGGAACCAAAATTCAAAATAACATGCAATCAAAATTATCACTGGAATCAGTTAAACATTTCATCAAGAAGAAATTGAGTAATGATTATAAAAGTAAATTAACTACAAATATACTACATTCTAAAGGAGGAAAATTTTTAAAAACTTAAAACTACTTCCTAAAACACCTCGAAAAACAACTGTCGCCAAGTTAAGACTTACAACTGGACATTACTGTCTCAGCGAACACCTAGCTCGTTTATTCTGGTAGCGATATGGTTCTTCCGGAACATGAACGGAGCATTCGTTTAATGCAACCTGAGAAGTCTGGACTGGCAGAGCATTGTTTTGATAACGACCACAGAGCCAACTTTTGGGAGACGACCATCTTGGCAAAATGCAACAGTTACTGGGAGCGAAGAATTAAGGAGGCTTTGGCGATTTCTTCTGAAAGGAGCACGCTTATGCGTGATGCTGGATTTCAGGTCAGCTCCTTTTGGAAACAGGCCTTAAACATGGAAATCCGTCGACTTAAGAATCACAGATCAACACAGCTTGATGATCAAGCTAAGTAGTTACGTTTTTTGACACAATTAATTTTCTAACCTCACGCCATCTCCTGCCTGGCATTTAATTTGCTGAAAATAGTATTTTGTTCAGTAATGCGAATTTTGATAGTCTTTTGTCTTTGTTTATATTTGTGTTATATCCAGTATTTCATTTGTGGTTATAACATTTAATAAATATCCTAATGAGAGATGTGCACTCCCGAACGTCGATTTCTAGTCGTCTTTTCACCTGGCTTGCTTCCCGAGAAGAAATTGAGCATTTTCGTCGCCAGGAAAGCTTCAGATCTTATTTCAAAGAAACCCAATATACTTTCGAAACCAGCAAAAAATAATAAATAAATAAATAAATAAATAAATAAATAAATAAATAAATAAATAAATAAATAAATAAATAAATAAATAAATAAATAAATAAATAAATAAATAAATAAATAAATAAATAAATACATAAATAAATAAATAAATAAATAAATAAATAAATAAATAAATAAATAAATAAATAAATAAATAAATAAATAAATAAATAAATAAATAAATAAATAAATAAATAAATAAATAAATAAATAAATAAATAAATAAATAAATAAATAAATAAATAAATACATACATACATAAATAAATAAATAAGACATTACTTATGAGTAAGGCCGGAAGCTGACCCAAAAATTCTCTAAAAATATAAAAAAGTGCACATAAAATGTAAAAAAAAGTGAACTAACAAAATTCAAAAATTTCTTTCATAATAATAAATTAATAACGGTTACAGACAAATAATGAATATATGGTTGTAATAACCACGTTTTAAAATTAACTTTCCTAGTAAAGAATGCAATTATTGCTAAATAAATTAAAAATTCATCAGGTCATTTTCAATTTTATAAAATATGGAAAAAGAAGTTACTGTACCCATTAACCAAAATATACCTTACTTAGCGTTGGTCATCTTCAAGTTATCAAAAGTAAAGGAACGGCAGTTGTCAGCTAAAACTGTTTTATACTTTGAGAAACTTCTCTCCACTTCCACAGATGTTATAGATGCATATTTGAAAAAAAAAACACTGTGTCAGTGCCTATTAAATCCTGTTCAAAGATATCAGTTATGAAGTTTTCTCCAGACAAGATATCGGCACTCTGGCAAACTGTTTGGTATTTGTTATTTTTGTCCAACACAAATTTTAGTTTCTGTCTAATTTTGTCCCCAATCTCACCTTTTACATTTTGTATCCTCTCTTCAACAATCCTCACTAACTCAATCGACTTATTCAGTGTCATGCCACGCTCTTCAAGGCGGGTTATGGTATCCGTCAAAAATGTAAAATCTGATTTAATGGAAGCTAATTTACCTTGGATTTGAGTATTATAAAACAGATCCTGTGCCCTCTCAATTGCCTTAGAATCTACCCTGTCAAAGCTATTCACCACTTCTCTATTTGAAATTTGTCACAGTAGTACTCGGGCCTCCCTACTGCGGATACAGATGAAAATGCTCAATAAATTCGTGAAAAAGAAAGAACCATATATATCTAAAGTATTTGTTCCAGAATACACTTAATTTCCAATAAGCACCGTCTATGACCACTCAGAAGATAACACTGGGGAACAAAAAAAAATTATATACCCGAAACAAAATAGTCAAATTCTTATGTAAACTGATCTGCTGATTCCAAAAATGCCTCTCAAAATGCTGTATCACGTAACGTTCTTTAGGTATTCATAATTTTTTATGAAAACTTACAGAAATGTGATGTGATAACTCATATTTGATTAATTGAAAATAATAGGTATTTTATTGCCAAATAACATTGAAAATAATAATAATCATTATTAATTATTATTAAAATAAATAAACAGAAGATAATGATGAAAACCAATACCTGAATTATCTCAGAAGTGTTTCACTGTTGATTTTTTTTTTTATTGACTCTCCCGTTTGAGGAACCAACAATAGTCTCCGAACATGGCTGAATCCCAGCGATACCCTGGTAACGTCTTTCCATCTCAGAAATGTCCTGGTGAAAACGCTCTCCTTGCTCATCACTTACTACAGCTCCTAGGTTTGTACGGAAACTATCAAGGTGAAAGTGCAAAAAGTGGATTTTAAGTGACATACGACAACCCATTTCTTTGTAGCTCCTTAATAGTTCTGAGACTAAAGTTTCATAATTTTCTTCTTTGTTATTGCCCAGGAAGCCTTCCACCACTGATTTAAATGATTTCCATGCTGCCAGTTCAACACGTTTAAGCTTTGATTCAAAAACACTATCTTTAAGAAGTAGTCTTATTTGAGGACCGACAAATATACCTTCCTTCAATTTAGATTCACTTATTTTGGGAAAGATACTTCTTAAATGCTCAAATGCACTTCCACTTTTGTCCAAACCTTTAACAAAATTCTTCATTAACCCGAGCTTTATGTG
Organism: Mantis religiosa; assembly: GCA_030765055.1. Lineage (NCBI taxonomy): Eukaryota > Metazoa > Arthropoda > Insecta > Mantodea > Mantidae > Mantis > Mantis religiosa. The sequence continues at coordinate 33,476,701 of CM060960.1, forward strand.
AAGTGGGGGGAGAAGAACTTTGTTTGGGTCTACTAGAGGCACATACTTAACACTGCTTGCTCCAGGGTTATAGTCTTCCCTGTTCCCCCACTCTTTCACTATAAAATGCTTGCCAGTTGCCCTACTGTCCAATAAGCACAAAAAACAGCAATATTTTGTGAAACCTCCCGGCAGTCCCGTTAGCAATGCAACTACCTAGAGGTCACTACAAATTTCCCAGTCATGGTTTTGATAACTAATAGCATCTAAAATGATGGACATGGAATCGTATGTCTCCTTCATTCCTATGGCATGAAATAAAGGTATTGAAGGTAGTAAATTGCCATTATGAAGCAACATTGCCTTTAAGCTGTACTTAGAAGAGTCAATGGCTATTATTTTAAATTAAGTCAATATGAGTTGGTATCATGCCTAATTTCTGTAATTTTATATAAAAGAATAAGAATATCTCAAAAACGTTACGTGATACAGCATTTTCAGAGGCATTTTTGGAATCAGCGAGTCATTTTGCATAAGAATTAGCCTATTTTGTTTCGGGTACAAAAAACGTGTTCCCTAGTGTAAATTTTCATCAATATCCGGGCCCTAGTTATTAGACAATCTAATACTTTGTGTCCAACATGTAATTTCTGTTCTTTTTATTGGCCAAATGTTTGTTATTGTATTATTCTCTTAACTAGAGAGTCATAATGGAAAGTCTTAAGCAGGAAAAAGCATTTCTCTCTCAATACCACAGAAATGGCTTCCTGCTTGTAATCTATCATCGCCAAGTTGACAAGAACTACCTTTTTATTGAACATAAAAGGGATGCAACAACCACACCCATAAACTCAAAGCTTCTTGTGACAAAGATACATAAAACATTTGTTAATATTTGACATGCCACAACCCTTTTTGTCAGGACAGGTAAGAATGGAGCAAAGACAAGATCCGGAAGATGAATGTCGATGAATTATTCTTGGCTCAGATATTGCAATGCGACAGAAAATGGCTTGTAAATCTTTCCTTTAGTACACAAACTAAAAACAAACGCTAGTAAAACATCAGAACGAAGCAACCGAAGTAAGAAAAGACAAACTGAGAAGAAAAAGTTTGTAAGAGTTATTTTTCCGGGAGACATGGATAACAAGAAAAGAAACAAGTTATTTGCGGGTACTTTTCTTTTGTTTCTTTTTTTAAGCCATCTGTAGCTCCAACGAACCATCTGTCATAAAGTCGAAAGATATCTTTAATATCGAAATTAATCTCAGGGCTTTCCTAGACCTTAAAAGAAAGGTATTTTACTTCCTCTACCTGCAGTTAGTACAGGAAGTTCTGTGGACTCGATGTCGTGATCTCATCAAAAATACCTGTTCTGAGAACTCCCGAATCTAATACGAATTTTTATAAAAAGTGCATCACCTATGAGGTGAAATATGAAGGGTTTATCCTCATCATAATCATCATCAACAACAACCCTTTATGTATAGGAGAATTCTCTGTTCTGTCATACATTTCTTCCCATCCTTTTCTATTTTGAATAGGTAGAGCCAGATTGAAAAATTCAATGCCATAGCCGGGATTTGAACCATGGATCTCTCGGTCTCCGTGTGGTTGCCCTTAAGCATTGAGCTACCATGGCCAACATGCAAGCATTGCATTAAATTCTCCAACTGACTTATATTTTCCCCGGTAAACCACTAGGAGTTCTATATACAATGACATACACACCTTTTCTAGCGAATTACGAATGCACTTGTCCCAGCGTTTCTGCCAGTCTTCAAAAGCATGTTGGAAACTATTTTTGAGAGATCCTTCAAAATCGCCTCCACAGCCTTCACCACTGCTTCTGATGATGGATAATACCTCCCACTAAGGCGTTTCAACAAATTAGGGAATAGAAAAAGTCACATGTGGCTAAATCTGGACTATAGGGAGGGTGAGGGATGAACCTCACGTTGATTTTTGCAAGATATTCAGCAACAAAATTGGCAATATGCGGCCGCACATTATTGTGGTGTAGCATCCAGCTTGCTTCTCGGAAATGTGGACCTTTACGTCTGATATGGACTTGCAGTGTTTTCAGGACATACCTGTAGTATTGTCCAGTTACTGATGTGTGTGCAGGTACAACATGCTGATAAACCATTCTATGGATATTAAAGAATAAGATGACCATAACTTTCCCAGCAGAAGCAACCAGTTTTGCTTTTTGGGGGGTTGGTAATGGAGGAGATTTCCACACTAAGCTTTGTCGTTTGCTCTCAGGATCAAAATGATTTAGTCAAGTTTCATCAGCAGTGATGACGTTTGAAACAATCTCCGGAGCTTCCTATAACATCAACTTTAACTGCATGCAGACCTGCATGCCAATGTCCTTGTTCGGGAATCAACAGTCTTGGAACCCACCGCGCACAAACACGTCTCATGTGTAATGTTTCTGTCACCAACGTGTGGGTGGCACCCAATGAAATGTTCAGTATTTCAGAAAGTGATCTTAAGGTAATTCGTCGATCCTCTCTCACAATAGCAGCAGCAGTGTTGATGTTTTCTTCCGTAAGAGCAGTAACTGGAGCACCGGGTCCACCTTCCTTTGAAATTGACTGTCTCCCCTCTTTAAACACTTTAAACCACCTTCGAGCTGTGCTGTGTGGAAGAACAGACTCTCCACAGGCCTCCTGTAACATTGTGAATTTGACTTTAAATTTTCAAGTCTGACTCTAGCTATAATCTGCAATGCTGCACAGGAATGCAAGATTTATCCATAATTTTCAATGTCTTTTCCACTTGAAGTACGTAGGCTTTCATGCCGGAGTCATTTGGTACGTAATAATTATCCGGGCTTGTGGGCCGTGGTCTAGTGGAAAATCTTCTATCAGACGTTTCGTTCGAAGCTGCCTCGAACATCCTCAGTGGCGTGGCCATAACACTCTCTTTGTATTCGCGGTCACTTCAAGTTTTTTCCCCTCACCTTTTAAGACTTCTTCAGCAGCCAATGAGAGGTGATTAGTTCACGTGAGCGTTAAGAGATAGGCAAGCTTACTTGAAAGAAGAACTATGTGATCATTTTATTTGAGTTTGTCTGATGCGTGTATTGCGTCCATTTAAAGTCTTTTTAATAGTCCTTCCAGTCACGCGACTATATATTTTTCCCATATCTCAATCATTTTACACATTCTATATAATGTATTTATTGGATCAATAACTCCATGAACCATTGACCTGAAATGAAACCAAGTTTAACCTCACTTAACCTCACTTCCGCCTTTTCCGTGAAGAAATTCCGGTTCAAAGTTCTATTTTAGTATACTATCAAAGTGCACGTCACTAAAGGAGGAGGAGCAGTGCTTCCATAAACTGGAAATGAACTTTTACAGCTGCAATAAAAAAGGAATACGTTAAGAAGGGGTTTAGAGTGTGCAGGCACATGTACTCACCCCTACATAACTACTTAAACGATACAAAAATCTTTAAAGAGTTGGTCGTCATGTAAATAATTCCAAATATACAGAATTGCAGCAGTTGTTTTGATTTATATTTAAAAATTCTTTGAAAAATTTATAAATTTATAAAAGAAAAACACACAAAATTGTGTAAAAATGTATGTCATTTTGTGATTGGCTGTAGTAATAATTGTATTACGTAATGTAGTGACGTAGTAACAAATTGGCCAATCATATAAAAGTAATATATGGGTAGCCATAGTAACGAAGGATTAAATAATCTTGGTGTAGAAACCGAAAGAAAATTCGTCTTTCTTTCTGCTCGAAAATGTTTAATTGTTGGTTCAATTTGAAGTATTAGATTGATTCCGATCATAGAATAAGGTTTTGTGATAACTGTAATGGATTTTGTGTTAAAAGAAATAAACAGAAGATTGATTTCTTATAGAAATTCAAATTAAAAATCTTAATGATTTCTTCACTCGTTACCAACCTTGTAACTTAGAGATTTCATTGCTCGTAAGTAAGAATATAACAGAAGAATATTAAAAGCTAGCCGATGCGTAATTAAGGGCTTTCCTGATAACTTCGGGGAATACCTTCTTCATAAGTCATAATATTTTGGACCAAGCTAAGATCGACGAAGTAAGACCAACGTCGGGAAACAAGGTACCAGCACGATCCTGCTATATATGTCGCCACAACGTGGGGATCATAGCATCTTCAACATCACACCAACCCCCCCAGCACCAAAATATTCTGTTTCAACATGATTTTCACATCGCAGGGCTTATAGTTCGTCTTCAATCACCACATATATAGCAGAACAGGAATCCTACTACATATGGCGCCCAACGTGAGGCTCATAGCATCTTCAACATCGCACCATCCCCCCAGCACCAAAATATTTTGTTTCAACATGATTTTCACATCGCTGGGCTTATAGTTCGTCGTCTTCAGTCACCACATATATAGCAGAACAGGAATCCTACTACATATGGCGCCCAACGTGAGGCTCATTGCATCTTCAACATCGCACCATCCTCCCAGCACCTAAAACTTCTGTTTCAACATTATTTTCACATCGCAGGGCTTATAGTTCGTCGTCTTCAATCACCACATGTATAGCAGAATAGGAATCCTGCTACATATGGCGTCCAACGTGGGGCTCATAGCATCTTCAACATCGCACCATCCTCCCCACCACAAATACTTCTTTATCAACATGATTTTTACAACGCAGGGCTTATAATTCGTCGTCCTCAATCATCGCATGTGCAGAAGAATAGAAATCCTGCTACAGGGTGTAACAAAAAGTGATCTGCTACGGCCGATTTATCAATTTGTTTATACTTAATGTTACGAAAATGCTCTTTCGTTCTGGTTTCTAAATTACGTTTTGTCTTTCCAATATAAACTTTAGCACAATCGAAACAATTAAATTGATAAATACCAGATGTTATCAGCAATTTTATCTTTTTTTAGAGAAATGTAGTAAATTTTTAATACCATATTTATTTTGAGGAGCTAAAGTTATACCAAAATATTTAAAAAAAATTGAATATGTTTATTAACCCATGGATGGTTAGTATTTTTTTAAATTATAATCATCTTTTATTTTTAAGGGTAGAAATATCAATACTAGTTTTTTTATATTTAATTTTTTTTTCAATTTTTTATGTATAAAGTCTATTATATTTGTTTGCTTCACTGTTAATGGCTTCATATTATAGTTATTTATAATAATCAGTGTTTGAAGTATAATTTGTATTAAAGTGAGTAGAGAAAGGCATATGAGTAGACAAATCCACTTTTTCTTAAAGTTTTCTTAGCAGTACGACCAATTTAGCCATGTAATTGACTTCTGTTGGTTTTTGAGAGACAGTCTTTCTGTCCAATATCGACGTACACGAGGGATGAACATGTGGCATTTGTTCTGGGAATATATAGCTCCAAACCAACAGGGGATGTTTATTTTGTTGGGGGGCAGGAGTGTGAACCAGATGTAGCAGGGAGCTGATATTGGTGATCAGGAGTAGTAAAACTGGAAACTTATTGATTTGTTTTGCAGCCAGCCGTGGCACCGTGTACCCTTCTGTTGGGCGATTTATGTTTATTTGTAGCAGGAAGATCGGAGAGAGGGGGGGGAAGTTAACTTGAATAAAAGTATCTACCCATAACCGGAATGAAACGTTGAATATGAAGAACGCTGGATGAAGTAGACAAGTGAGATACTATTACACAAATATAAATATTTGCCACTAAGGCTCCTTTTATCTTAAGAAATTGGTGTTAATACTTCTAATGGAGATCGCTTGCGTCCTCAGTCCATAAAAACAAACGCCGTTGTCAAGGAAATCTCGGTTACCATGTTTTTCTTATGTTTTTAAGTATTACCAATATCTGAAGACGAAACAACCCTAAAAACAGAATCAACTGCTGGTACTTCAAAATCCATTACGCGATGTTTATGTTTCAAAATAAATATATTTTCCCAAACTATTAAATATTCGGACCATTTAATTGTTTTAATAATTTAACTTTGGAATTTATTCCACCGTTAAATGACCAAAAATGATCTGCTACGGCAATTTATCAGTTTGTTTATACTCAATGTTACGAAAATGTTCTTTCGTTCTGGTTTCCAAATTACGTTTCGTTTTTCTCACAATCTAAACAATTAAATTGATGAATACTAGATTTTTTATAATTAGAAATTTTATCTTTTTTATAAAAATGTAGTAAATTTTACTGCTATGTTTATTTTGAGGTACTAAAATTGTATCAACTTCTTTAAAAAAAAAAATTGAAAATGTTTATTAACCCAAGGATGGTAAGTAAACTTTTTAGAATTATAATCGTATTTAATTTTTTAAGGGTAGAAATATAATTAACAGTTTGTTGGTATTTAAATTTTTCAATCTTGTTTTGTATAAAATTTTTATTAAAATATTGTCACCCAATTATCGGAAGGTACGACCAACTGGAGCTGGGTAGGGGACCAGGTCGCGCCCACCCATTTATCTTGTAGCGCTAACTGAAGGGATCGCAGGCCACTGTGCCGTCTCTTTCTCCTCCCCCTGAGTTCTAGAACATCCAGGATATTTCATCTAACCCGGAACCTTCTAGATTGGCCAGTTGGTCCTATATAAGCGACGCGTCGGGCCGGAGGAGCGCCGTGCTAGTGAACGGACTGGAAGACTGTGTACGTGCATCTGAGGAGTTGTACGTAATTGCGAGTGTAGAATGGACCTGTGACAGACGAACTGGTGAATTGTAATTGTGTACGCTACGTAATTCTATGTAATCAGCAAGTGTTCCAACTGTAATTCGGTGGAAATAAAGAAGATTTTGAGTTTGTGCAATTGGACTTTTAATTTCACGAACCCACAAAGTCACAATATTAATTTAAGCAGTCTTAATATGTTTATATTCCTTATTAAATTTAAATTTATTCAGGGGTACATTTATTAATCTATAAATCAAACTATTAAAACAGCAAATTTTTGTAAAAAGGATTAAAACTTTTATTTTTTATGTAATTATCAATATGAGTAGATTTCCTATAAATACCAAAATCTAATTTTTTACTATTTCTTATTATCTTCAAATCTAGAAAAGGAAGAAATCCATTAATTTCAGTTTCTAATGTGAATTTTATAGCTTTATCTTGTAAATTTAGTAATATTAAAGCATCCTTAATTTGTTTTTCAGGAACAATAGCAAAAATATTATCAACATATCTATACCATGTTTTAAAAATCAAAGGAAAAGCTTTAGTGACTTTAATTTCGAGAAAACTCATGAAAAGGTCAGCAAGAAAAGGTGAAAGAGGATTACCCATTTGCTAAGCCATTAAAAGTGAAAATATTTTGATACAAACAAAAATCAGTAAGTTTAAGAAAATCAACTATTAAATCCTCATGTAAATTTATTGAATTCAACCACTTTTTTTAAAATAAATTAAAAGCTTTTCTCTAGGAATACTAGGAAATAAGGCAGATACATTTAGATAGCGTTAGCAATTCATTTGTTTTAGTGATCGGACAGTACCACTATTTCCCTATACTCGACATTCATACGAGGAGCACTATTTATGCTTTGAGCCTTGGCAACCCTGAATGTTATACTACAATCTACTTCATTTTGTCAATAGAGCGTCATTTGTTTTGTTTACATTAACTTGAAAATCGTGTCTCGACATAAACGTGGAATTAACTCGTGAAAATGTTCGTGCAAGGATTTATTATGACTTTCAATGTGGATTATTAAGACAAGAGCGCATCGATCAACTAACTTCCACATTTGGCGACGAAGCTTCATCCTTTGACACTGTGAAACGCTGATATAACGAATTTAATCATGGCTGCAGTTCGCTCAATGATGAAGTTCGTCCAAAATCAGTAGTTGTGCCAGAAAACATTGATGCTGTACAAAAACTAATAATACAAGATCGTCACGCGACATATTGTGAGACTGAGGCAACCCTAGGCATTAGTTCCACCAGGATATATAAAATATTGCTTGATTATTTAGCCGTGAAAAAGGTTTGCTCTTGTTGGATCCTACATAATTTGACGCAGTCTCAAAAAGATGCTCGTGTCGATTGCTGTACAAAAATGCTCAAGACATAAAATGGCGGTGCCTCGAAAGATGTATACAGGTTGTTTCAAAATGACACCGAGCGAATATAGCCATTTTGTAGTTTATAACTTAACTAGTCCGAATTTCGGATTCTAGGCTTCAAAATTCTCTTAGGCATAATTTTATGCAGCTTTAAATATTACATTATTTTGTGATTATGCAGCGCAGGAACCACTGGTGTGCGAACCTCAAAAGTTGTTATTGGGACGCACCAGCCACGAAAACAAAAGCATTACTCCTTGCTCTTTATCAGTAACCCTAGCCTCAATTTGAAATGAAATGTGTAGTGTTTAACGCCCGCTTTTACTACATATGGCACCGCAGGCGATGACACTGATGATACATGATGATACATGAGCCTTGGTGAGAGCCAAGCGGTCTAACCATTGAGCCACGGCGCGGCCACCCTAGCCTCACTTTCAGGTAATGGGGTAAAGGACAGTTACTTTTTAAAAAGTCGACAATGACTTGAACAGTTCCATGATTGCTCATTTCCCCATAGGGGAGGGGATCCGTGCGGCCCGGGTTCGATCCCAGGCGACCGCAAAGTAAGATTTGTGGTGGACAACACGGCGCTGGGGCGGGTTTTCTCCGGTTTCCCCCACCATCTCATTCCACCGCTGCTCCAGCTTCATCAGTGTCATCGCCTGCGGTGCCGCATATAGTAAAAGCGGGCGTTAAACACTATACATTTCATTTTCATTTCAGCTGTCGTGGTGCGGGCGATGCGGATCCCTAGCCCTCGTGGTACCTCTGACGTTACTAGAAGAACCTCGGGCCGAACATTCGAGCCCCTCCCTGATAGGGAGTTGTTAGGATTGGGTTGGACTCGAGGGGGCAGTGGTTCCCGATACCCGTGGGAGATCGGGTAAGTCTTCGGACGGGGTTGAGGGAAGCCATTAATATTCCCGCGTACTAGGCAGCATAGCTAGTCACAAACAGGGAGCCAGCACAAGTTCGGCCTGGAGTAAGTTTTGCCCAGGCGCTGGGCAAGCACGAAAAAGTGCTGCAGCAGGCCGAGGCAAGCCAGACTCAGGCAGCGACCCAGTCAGTAAGCTCTGGATCTACCGCCAAACAACCACCAGCTGCATCTGCAGCAAAGCCACAGCGGCCTCCTCGCCAGAAGAAGGCCACCGCAGCCCGGCGGGAGAAACCGCCGGCAACTGCGGCAGCAACGGCCGGGCAACCAGCCCAAGAATCTGCGGGGAGACAGAGCGGCCCTGCTGCAACTGCTCTCCCCCTCTACCAGTTCCAGCTACAGTGGCTGCAACAGCCAATGAGGGAGAGGCACCCCTCGCTACAACACCCGCGCCGATTTGGGACACTGGCGTCTCAAACGAGGACTTGGCGGAGTTCCATGAGCTTTCTGCCTGGTTCGCCGAACTAATTCATCGCTCCCTCCCCATTCTGAGGCGCTGCAGGGAGCAACTGACAGATCCCCGCATCCCTGCTCTGCAAAAGCACAGCATTGTGCAACAGACTGCACGGCTCCTCTTCCCTGACTCCAGCTCGTAAATGGCGTTGAGAAGAACTCAGCGAACATTGAGAGCCGCGTTCTGGAACGCAAACGGAGTCCGGGAACAGAGACCGGGCATCTTGGAGTTTGTAAGTGACCACGGGATTGACCTCCTTATGGTATGCGAAACGCATCTGCATGCTGGTATACAATTTAACCTGCCAAGTTACGCCGTCCACCGAGCCGATAGAGTCGGCCGGCGGGGCGGCGGTACAGCTATATTCATCAAAAATCACATCACCCATACTCCCATTACCATCCCCCCGCTTCAACACTTGGAGGCGACCGCCATAAGGCTCTCCTTGGGCGGTTCAGACCTAGTGCTTGTGGCGGTGTATGACCCGCCCAACCATCCCTTCTATGAAGCGGATTACAGGGCACTCCTCAACCTAGACCACCGAGTGTGCATAGCCGGTGACTTCAATGCCAAACACCCAGGATGGAACAGCCGAACCCAGAATGATAGGGGAAGGAGCATCTACCGCTTCATCTGCGGAGATCCAACCCTTCATGCGCATGGCCCGCGGGGCCCAACGCACTTCCCGCCTCGTGGCAGGGCGGACGTCATAGATTTCGCAATCACCAAGAACATTCCATTTCATCTGGACCTCACGGCGGTGAATGCTCTGGATTCTGACCACAACCCAGTTGTGATCAATTCAGACGTTACCGTCGCAGCTCTGGCAACGGCTGACTGGGTGGATGAAGTCGACTGGGATGCCGCCATTCTTCACATCCAAAACTCCGTGGAAGCCTGCCCTCGAATCGACTCTGTGGAGTCGCTCGAGGCGGCAGCCAGGGAGTTCTCCACATCCATCCTCAACGCGGTCCGTGCTCACACACACCGCATCCCAATAGACACGCCAAACCCCACAGATATCCCAGGACCCATCAAACAACTCATAAGGGCTAAAAACGCCGTAAGAAAGCTGTGGCAGAGATTTCGCCATCCCAGGATAGGAGAAGTACACCAGAGGTTCAAATCCCTGGCAAGACGACTCCTAAGAGCACACCGCAAAGAGGCCTGGGAAAACATGTTAAGGCAAACCAATCTCCAGGAGAGAAAACCATGGCGAATAGTCCGTAGCCTGCGGAAAGACAAAACCGTACACCAGCACCCCCTACATAGCCCTAGAGGTCGACTCGTCTACGAGTCGAAAGAAAAGGCAGAGGCGCTAGCAGATTATCTGGAGGCTCAGTTCCAACCCAGGGTAGAGCCACTGGACGATGACCATGCTGACCTCGTGGAACAGGTGGTGGAGGACTTCCTAGAAGCTCCGCCCCCTGACCACGAAGAGTTCCACATTCCCATCGTTACCCCTAGAGAGTTAGCGACCACGCTTAACTCTCTAAGAACCAACAAAGCACCTGGGCAGGACCGTGTGACAGCGGAAATGCTCAAGCACCTTCCACGAAGAGCCGTGATTCACTTAACCCGGATTTATAACGCGTGCCTATACATGCGCCACTTTCCAGCTATCTGGAAGGAGGCGCGCGTGGTGTGCGTTTTAAAGCCGGGGAAAAATCCGGTTTTTCCTTCCAGTTACCGATCAATCAGCCTTCTCCCAGTTTTATCGAAGGTATTCGAAAAACTGCTCCTCTCCCGGCTCCTTCCTCATCTGGAGGAAAGGGGCCTAATCCCGGAACACCAGTTTGGCTTCCGTTCTGGCCACTCCACGACCGAGCAGCTACTGCGGGTTGCCGAGAAGGCCTCCCTGGGTTTCCAGGAAAGGTCTAAAACGGTAGCAGTGCTGCTCGACGTGGAGAAGGCATTCGCCACTACCTGGCATGAAGGACTCATTTACAAACTCCTGGAGCATGAAATTCCCCGTCCATACATTTCCTTGGTGGCCGGTTTCCTCGGAAACCGAAGCTTCCGAGTAAAGATGGAGGGGAAGCTGTCCACCGAGCGGCCCATTGGCGCTGGAGTACCGGAAGGCAGCGTGCTGTCGCCGGCGCTCTTCGCAGCTTACATGGCCGACATCCCAACTCATCACAACACCCAAACCTGTCAGTATGCGGACGATCTCATGATCTTCGCAGTCAATAGGAATACACGGTACAGCTTCCGGCAAATCCAAACCCAGCTCCGGGCCATTGGCGAATGGAGCGCAAAATGGCGAATGGCAATTAACCCGGAGAAGAGCTCTGCTATTCTCCTGGCGAAAACCATAGCCAACCGGTTGCAGCAGAACTTCGTTTTACGGCGCCGTCGAATCCCTTGGGTGCAAACGGCGAAGTATCTCGGAGTGACGCTGGACCGCAAGTTAACTTACGTTCCGCACGTCAAGGGCAAGGTCCAGCTGGGGCACGTCGCACTCCGGAGCCTATACCCTATCTTCAGATCAACCATGCCGATCCGTCTCAAACTCCAACTGTATCGGGCGATCATTCCGCCTATGATTCTGTACGGCTGTGAGATCTGGGGAACAGTGGCTAATACCACTTTCGTCAGACTCCAGACGCTGCAGAACAAGGCACTACGCATCATCTACGATACAGGCTGGAGATTCCCGGCTCATATCCTACATGAGCACTCCCAGATCCCGTACATTGTCGATGTCATTCGCGAGAGGGCACGATCAATGTACGAGAAAATCCAAATTCACCCCAACCCTTTAGTGAACTCCCTGGGAAGGTATGACCCGAGAGATCAAAGGCGCTTGCCGTCCTTCAGACTGCCGAGAGACGTCCTGGGACCCCTTGGGTAACCCAAGGAAAACCCCAGATGTCTCTGGGAACAACTTCTACGCCAAAGGACAAGCGCTACACAACCCGTATCCAAAACGGGGCAAAAAACTAATTCGTGTCTCCCAAAAAGGGAGAACGATTAAGTACAGCTGCCCACGACAAAGAGGGGCAACCCATTCCAAACCTCTCCAAAATTTCAAACAGTAAACAAATTCAAACACCCCAGCAGAACATGGATCTACTAGTTCATTTCGCAGGTTAAGCCGCAAAGCGGCTAGGTACTGCGGCATATGACACCCGGACGGGGAAAGCCCCGCCCGACTAGGACTACCTCTGGACCTCTGGAGCATAGCTAGTAGATGTGCTAGATCATCAGGCGGCCCTACTGAGGTCATATCGGTAGCCTTCCTACTTTGGAGTTAGCGCGCGTAAGTGGCGTATCCACTTCCATCCCGTCTTGAGTCCAAAGGACCAGATGGGGGGGGGCTTGTTAGTCTTTAGGTCCTGCCCTATGGAAAGCCCCAGGGAGGCGCCGGGCGCCCTTTTGGGACAGCTCGGTAACTCCCTGGTTGAAGGAGGCCCGGGTCTTTTGACGTGTCCTGGATTAATTGGAGTAGAACCTCGGTTGCTCATTTTGCTATGATCTTAATTGCACAGTACTTTCAACTGGTTACTATAAAATTAACAGCTTCCTTTTGAGTTACAAATGCTTTATTTAATATTATTCATCATCATTTCTAGCACTACAGCCCAGAGTGGGCCTCGGCATCCCTCAGGATCCTCCTCCAGACACCCCTTCTTCTGGCTACCATCCACCAATTTTTTATTTCCAGCCTTTTCACTCCAATACTCCTCTCAAGTTTGGTCTCCCTACTCTCCTTGCACCATACAGGTTACACTCCAATATCTCCTAGTTATGTTCTCTCCATTCAGTCTTTGGACATGCCCTGCCCATCTTAACCTTGCTATTTTAATTGATTTTACAATATTGGGGTCTTTATATATTTTATATAATACCTCATTATATCTGATTCACCATTCCCCTTTCTCCTTAATTGGGCCATAAGTTCATCTCAGTATCTTCCTTTCAAAAATGTTCAGTCTTTTGTAGTGACCCATGTTTCACACCCATACATCAGCCACGGTTTTATTAATGTTTTATAATTCTAATTTTTGTTTTATATGTTAAGAGTTTTGATTTAAAGTGTTTTATTAGATTAAATATGCCCCATTGGCATTTCGTATTCTTTGGTTAATTTCCTCTTTTATGTCATTACTTTCATTCACAAGAGACCCTAGGTATATGAATCTATTCACTCTTTCAAATTTATAGTTAAGAATATGGATATATTTTTCTGGCTCTTTGATTTTCTTCTTGACATTGGTCACCATATACTTTGTTTTCCCTTCATTTATTTTTAGACCCATCTTAGTTGCTGCTTGTTCTAAGTTTATAAATGTCCTTACCATGTCCTTTACTGTTCTGCTGATTATAATTTAGTATTGTTAAACACAGTGAAATAAAGTGCTTGTTTCAATGCATAAGGCATTTAGTTTTGGTTAACTTTATCTATAATTCTTTCATATTGTTCTCTGTTCCTTTTATTAGTTAATGCTTCCAGCCTCAATCTAACATTAACTTCCTTCTAAAATGTATAAGTTGCATATGTCCACCAGCTTATTTGCCATCATCGACTGTTATAACGGAATGTTGGAACACGTTAAACACTCATAAACAATATAACTAAAGAATAGTGTTCAGTGACAGTTGGTCATACTGTGTTAAAAGGAGTTGGTGGACCTTTTTGAAAACGACAATTGAGAATAGAAGTAAGAAGATTGAAACATGTTCGTGGCAACGAGTTAGTTTTGTATTGTAAATCGTTTTAATGTTTAATCAAGTATTACATTTAGCCAGCATTTGTTATATGTGATATTTGCAAAGTATAGTAGATAGTGTGAGTACAAGGATGTACTGATTTGAGAGGAAGAAATTAAATACATCAATATAAGTGTCAAACATTTTCCTCTCCTGACAAGTCGCCGGTTCTTCTACAATACAGTCCATTTAGGTCATGAGCTTTAATTTGACAGCCACAACTTACACCATAACGAAACAAATAGCTTCTTTAATGCGTTTTCATAACCCAAAGTAATTTTAATAGTAGCAAGCTATCGTGGGGTATGTCGGTATGATTACAAACAGCTGCAGCAAGCGACAGGGTGTGTCACCTACCTGCGATTCTTAAGAAAGTGTGAGGCACGTGCGACCCAGTCAGTAAGCTCTGGATCTACCGCCAAACAACCACCAGCTGCATCTGCAGCAAAGCCACAGCGGCCTCCTCGCCAGAAGAAGGCCACCGCAGCCCGGCGGGAGAAACCGCCGGCAACTGCGGCAGCAACGGCCGGGCAACCAGCCCAAGAATCTGCGGGGAGACAGAGCGGCCCTGCTGCAACTGCTCTCCCCCTCTACCAGTTCCAGCTACAGTGGCTGCAACAGCCAATGAGGGAGAGGCACCCCTCGCTACAACACCCGCGCCGATTTGGGACACTGGCGTCTCAAACGAGGACTTGGCGGAGTTCCATGAGCTTTCTGCCTGGTTCGCCGAACTAATTCATCGCTCCCTCCCCATTCTGAGGCGCTGCAGGGAGCAACTGACAGATCCCCGCATCCCTGCTCTGCAAAAGCACAGCATTGTGCAACAGACTGCACGGCTCCTCTTCCCTGACTCCAGCTCGTAAATGGCGTTGAGAAGAACTCAGCGAACATTGAGAGCCGCGTTCTGGAACGCAAACGGAGTCCGGGAACAGAGACCGGGCATCTTGGAGTTTGTAAGTGACCACGGGATTGACCTCCTTATGGTATGCGAAACGCATCTGCATGCTGGTATACAATTTAACCTGCCAAGTTACGCCGTCCACCGAGCCGATAGAGTCGGCCGGCGGGGCGGCGGTACAGCTATATTCATCAAAAATCACATCACCCATACTCCCATTACCATCCCCCCGCTTCAACACTTGGAGGCGACCGCCATAAGGCTCTCCTTGGGCGGTTCAGACCTAGTGCTTGTGGCGGTGTATGACCCGCCCAACCATCCCTTCTATGAAGCGGATTACAGGGCACTCCTCAACCTAGACCACCGAGTGTGCATAGCCGGTGACTTCAATGCCAAACACCCAGGATGGAACAGCCGAACCCAGAATGATAGGGGAAGGAGCATCTACCGCTTCATCTGCGGAGATCCAACCCTTCATGCGCATGGCCCGCGGGGTCCAACGCACTTCCCGCCTCGTGGCAGGGCGGACGTCATAGATTTCGCAATCACCAAGAACATTCCATTTCATCTGGACCTCACGGCGGTGAATGCTCTGGATTCTGACCACAACCCAGTTGTGATCAATTCAGACGTTACCGTCGCAGCTCTGGCAACGGCTGACTGGGTGGATGAAGTCGACTGGGATGCCGCCATTCTTCACATCCAAAACTCCGTGGAAGCCTGCCCTCGAATCGACTCTGTGGAGTCGCTCGAGGCGGCAGCCAGGGAGTTCTCCACATCCATCCTCAACGCGGTCCGTGCTCACACACACCGCATCCCAATAGACACGCCAAACCCCACAGATATCCCAGGACCCATCAAACAACTCATAAGGGCTAAAAACGCCGTAAGAAAGCTGTGGCAGAGATTTCGCCATCCCAGGATAGGAGAAGTACACCAGAGGTTCAAATCCCTGGCAAGACGACTCCTAAGAGCACACCGCAAAGAGGCCTGGGAAAACATGTTAAGGCAAACCAATCTCCAGGAGAGAAAACCATGGCGAATAGTCCGTAGCCTGCGGAAAGACAAAACCGTACACCAGCACCCCCTACATAGCCCTAGAGGTCGACTCGTCTACGAGTCGAAAGAAAAGGCAGAGGCGCTAGCAGATTATCTGGAGGCTCAGTTCCAACCCAGGGTAGAGCCACTGGACGATGACCATGCTGACCTCGTGGAACAGGTGGTGGAGGACTTCCTAGAAGCTCCGCCCCCTGACCACGAGGAGTTCCACATTCCCATCGTTACCCCTAGAGAGTTAGCGACCACGCTTAACTCTCTAAGAACCAACAAAGCACCTGGGCAGGACCGTGTGACAGCGGAAATGCTCAAGCACCTTCCACGAAGAGCCGTGATTCACTTAACCCGGATTTATAACGCGTGCCTATACATGCGCCACTTTCCAGCTATCTGGAAGGAGGCGCGCGTGGTGTGCGTTTTAAAGCCGGGGAAAAATCCGGTTTTTCCTTCCAGTTACCGATCAATCAGCCTTCTCCCAGTTTTATCGAAGGTATTCGAAAAACTGCTCCTCTCCCGGCTCCTTCCTCATCTGGAGGAAAGGGGCCTAATCCCGGAACACCAGTTTGGCTTCCGTTCTGGCCACTCCACGACCGAGCAGCTACTGCGGGTTGCCGAGAAGGCCTCCCTGGGTTTCCAGGAAAGGTCTAAAACGGTAGCAGTGCTGCTCGACGTGGAGAAGGCATTCGCCACTACCTGGCATGAAGGACTCATTTACAAACTCCTGGAGCATGAAATTCCCCGTCCATACATTTCCTTGGTGGCCGGTTTCCTCGGAAACCGAAGCTTCCGAGTAAAGATGGAGGGGAAGCTGTCCACCGAGCGGCCCATTGGCGCTGGAGTACCGGAAGGCAGCGTGCTGTCGCCGGCGCTCTTCGCAGCTTACATGGCCGACATCCCAACTCATCACAACACCCAAACCTGTCAGTATGCGGACGATCTCATGATCTTCGCAGTCAATAGGAATACACGGTACAGCTTCCGGCAAATCCAAACCCAGCTCCGGGCCATTGGCGAATGGAGCGCAAAATGGCGAATGGCAATTAACCCGGAGAAGAGCTCTGCTATTCTCCTGGCGAAAACCATAGCCAACCGGTTGCAGCAGAACTTCGTTTTACGGCGCCGTCGAATCCCTTGGGTGCAAACGGCGAAGTATCTCGGAGTGACGCTGGACCGCAAGTTAACTTACGTTCCGCACGTCAAGGGCAAGGTCCAGCTGGGGCACGTCGCACTCCGGAGCCTATACCCTATCTTCAGATCAACCATGCCGATCCGTCTCAAACTCCAACTGTATCGGGCGATCATTCCGCCTATGATTCTGTACGGCTGTGAGATCTGGGGAACAGTGGCTAATACCACTTTCGTCAGACTCCAGACGCTGCAGAACAAGGCACTACGCATCATCTACGATACAGGCTGGAGATTCCCGGCTCATATCCTACATGAGCACTCCCAGATCCCGTACATTGTCGATGTCATTCGCGAGAGGGCACGATCAATGTACGAGAAAATCCAAATTCACCCCAACCCTTTAGTGAACTCCCTGGGAAGGTATGACCCGAGAGATCAAAGGCGCTTGCCGTCCTTCAGACTGCCGAGAGACGTCCTGGGACCCCTTGGGTAACCCAAGGAAAACCCCAGATGTCTCTGGGAACAACTTCTACGCCAAAGGACAAGCGCTACACAACCCGTATCCAAAACGGGGCAAAAAACTAATTCGTGTCTCCCAAAAAGGGAGAACGATTAAGTACAGCTGCCCACGACAAAGAGGGGCAACCCATTCCAAACCTCTCCAAAATTTCAAACAGTAAACAAATTCAAACACCCCAGCAGAACATGGATCTACTAGTTCATTTCGCAGGTTAAGCCGCAAAGCGGCTAGGTACTGCGGCATATGACACCCGGACGGGGAAAGCCCCGCCCGACTAGGACTACCTCTGGACCTCTGGAGCATAGCTAGTAGATGTGCTAGATCATCAGGCGGCCCTACTGAGGTCATATCGGTAGCCTTCCTACTTTGGAGTTAGCGCGCGTAAGTGGCGTATCCACTTCCATCCCGTCTTGAGTCCAAAGGACCAGATGGGGGGGGGGGGGCTTGTTAGTCTTTAGGTCCTGCCCTATGGAAAGCCCCAGGGAGGCGCCGGGCGCCCTTTTGGGACAGCTCGGTAACTCCCTGGTTGAAGGAGGCCCGGGTCTTTTGACGTGTCCTGGATTAATTGGAGTAGAACCTCGGTTGCTCATTTTGCTATGATCTTAATTGCACAGTACTTTCAACTAGTTACTATAAAATTAACAGCTTCCTTTTGAGTTACAAATGCTTTATTTAATATTATTCATCATCATTTCTAGCACTACAGCCCAGAGTGGGCCTCGGCATCCCTCAGGATCCTCCTCCAGACACCCCTTCTTCTGGCTACCATCCACCAATTTTTTATTTCCAGCCTTTTCACTCCAATACTCCTCTCAAGTTTGGTCTCCCTACTCTCCTTGCACCATACAGGTTACACTCCAATATCTCCTAGTTATGTTCTCTCCATTCAGTCTTTGGACATGCCCTGCCCATCTTAACCTTGCTATTTTAATTGATTTTACAATATTGGGGTCTTTATATATTTTATATAATACCTCATTATATCTGATTCACCATTCCCCTTTCTCCTTAATTGGGCCATAAGTTCATCTCAGTATCTTCCTTTCAAAAATGTTCAGTCTTTTGTAGTGACCCATGTTTCACACCCATACATCAGCCACGGTTTTATTAATGTTTTATAATTCTAATTTTTGTTTTATATGTTAAGAGTTTTGATTTAAAGTGTTTTATTAGATTAAATATGCCCCATTGGCATTTCGTATTCTTTGGTTAATTTCCTCTTTTATGTCATTACTTTCATTCACAAGAGACCCTAGGTATATGAATCTATTCACTCTTTCAAATTTATAGTTAAGAATATGGATATATTTTTCTGGCTCTTTGATTTTCTTCTTGACATTGGTCACCATATACTTTGTTTTCCCTTCATTTATTTTTAGACCCATCTTAGTTGCTGCTTGTTCTAAGTTTATAAATGTCCTTACCATGTCCTTTACTGTTCTGCTGATTATAATTTAGTATTGTTAAACACAGTGAAATAAAGTGCTTGTTTCAATGCATAAGGCATTTAGTTTTGGTTAACTTTATCTATAATTCTTTCATATTGTTCTCTGTTCCTTTTATTAGTTAATGCTTCCAGCCTCAATCTAACATTAACTTCCTTCTAAAATGTATAAGTTGCATATGTCCACCAGCTTATTTGCCATCATCGACTGTTATAACGGAATGTTGGAACACGTTAAACACTCATAAACAATATAACTAAAGAATAGTGTTCAGTGACAGTTGGTCATACTGTGTTAAAAGGAGTTGGTGGACCTTTTTGAAAACGACAATTGAGAATAGAAGTAAGAAGATTGAAACATGTTCGTGGCAACGAGTTAGTTTTGTATTGTAAATCGTTTTAATGTTTAATCAAGTATTACATTTAGCCAGCATTTGTTATATGTGATATTTGCAAAGTATAGTAGATAGTGTGAGTACAAGGATGTACTGATTTGAGAGGAAGAAATTAAATACATCAATATAAGTGTCAAACATTTTCCTCTCCTGACAAGTCGCCGGTTCTTCTACAATACAGTCCATTTAGGTCATGAGCTTTAATTTGACAGCCACAACTTACACCATAACGAAACAAATAGCTTCTTTAATGCGTTTTCATAACCCAAAGTAATTTTAATAGTAGCAAGCTATCGTGGGGTATGTCGGTATGATTACAAACAGCTGCAGCAAGCGACAGGGTGTGTCACCTACCTGCGATTCTTAAGAAAGTGTGAGGCACGCGGCATTGTTCGTGTCACTGCCTAATCCACATTCATTCTGGAACGAATGCGGCTTATTTGGCGGTAAAACTATCTATATGTCACATAGAAGCTGAGCAGCTACTTCTACAAGGACTGTTCAATAAAGAATGATCATAATTTTTTACGGTCATAATTTTTCGCACTTAAATTAAATCTTCTGTTAGCCTAATATGAAACAAACATGCCATAGTAGTTTCATTGTTGGTACTCCTGGTTCCCGCCTGTGAGAACCAGGCAAGTTCAGACATGTTCAGTATCGCCTACCACTGCAATGGAGATAACGCAGTTAAAGTTGATGTTAGAGGAAGATCCTGAGTTTCCTTCAAACGTAATCACTGCTGATGAAACTTGGCTACATCATTTTGATCCTGAGAGCAAACAGCAAAGCTCAGTGTGGAAATCTCCTTCATCACCAACCCACCCAAAAAACAAAAGTGGTTGCTTCTGCTGGGAAAGATATGGTCATCTCATTTTTTGATATTCATGGAATGGTTTATCAGCATGTTGTACCTGCACACACATCAGTAACTGGACAAGACTACAGGGATGTCCTGAAAACACAAGGCGCAAAAGACCACATTTCCGTGAAGCAGGCTAGATGCTGCACCACGATAATGCGCAGCCGCATATTGCCAATGTTGCTGTATATGTTGCAAAAATCAACGTGAAGTGCATCCCTCACTCTCCCTATAGTCCGGATTTAGCCCCACGTCACCTTTTTCTATTCCCTAACTTGAAGAAACGCCTTCGTGGGAGGCATTATCCAATATCAGAAGCAGTGGTGAAGGAAGCTGTGGCAATGTTGAAGGATATCTCAAAAAATTGTTTCGAGTATGTCTTTGAAGACTGGCAGAAACGCTGGGACAAGTGCATCGCATTCAGGGGAGACTGTTTTTAGAAGGACCATCAAAATTATGAGGATGAGTAAAGGTACGTTGTCAAAAAAAAAAAAAAAAAAAAAAAAAAAAAAAAAAAAAAAATTGTGATCATTCTTTATTGAACAGCCCTCGTACATATTCGGCCGGTGTGGTTTCGAAACGTCATATATCGCAAGATTGAATATTTTAATAAGCAGAAAGATGAGGAAATGAAAATTCCTTTGTACCAAGCCACAAAATGGACCGCTGCAACGGCAATTTACATTTGTGTATATAGTTAGCTAACATTTGGTGTCAGACACAGTTACCATGTGTTTTATTTGTATTTCGTAACTTACTGTACGCCACGTTACTAATATTTCGGTCTTCTAATAAATAAGATAAGCGAATGCAACTCTGTTCAGTGAAGGTCAATATATCTCCTGCCCTGTAGTACATTTGCAGTACACATAACAATGTAATGGGCGAAACCCATACATATTCTCAGTATGTTGTAACTAGGGAGTTGTAATTTATCGACAAGGCTTGGGGGGGGTTTTCCTATTCATAAACTGTAGCTTGTGGTAGAGTAGGAAAAGCCGCAGTGCGGGTTTAATTTTCCTTCCAGTGATGAGGGTCGTATAAGAGAACTTTTATCTCTTCGAAATGGCTTGTTTTCTAATTTGGGATGTGACTTACGTGTATCGAATGGATCAAACAAAACACTGCAGGGGATGTAAACCATTCTTAGAGCATACAAAATTGTGAAACAGTTGCATACAAATTCGTCGCTAATAGCAACGAATGCAACCCTAGTTATTTACATAGCCTTCTCTACTCATTTTTGTAAAATAATTCTTAAAACCTCAATTCTTCTATTTCACGTTAATCGAGAAGAAAATTGTAGCAATGTGTCTTATTAGTAGGGCTAGTGAGTTGAGGAAAAATTACGCTAGGCAACAGAAAAATAATTTTTGACTGTTTCGACCAATTCATGAGGCAATTCCTACTAGCTTTGTGCTGAGGAAAACAAATATGACAATCAAAAAATTTTATTAGCTCTAGTTTCTATGATATACACAAGGTGGAAGTATTACATATTAACGGATTGAAAGAAAATGGTACATTTTAATTACATACATGCTAACAACAATGAAAGTGCATTTGATATGGTGCAGTAGCAATTACATGCTAAGAGTTCTAAATTGGTGGGAAAATACTTCGCAGATAGTCGTGTCTGAAGAGAATCATGTGGTGGCCTATTAACTTCGTCGTCTTTTAGTGTGCCTCTTGTGATGGAGTTCCGCAGAATCCCTATACAAAGACCAACGGTAATCCTCAAGCATTACTTCATTCCAACGGCCCTGATAGCTTTTTTCCATAACAGAAATGTCCTGATGGAATCTCTCCCCATGTTCATCACTAACAGCTCCACAACTAGGAGGGAAAAAGTCTAGATGGGAGTGGAGAAAATGGATCTTAAGGGACATGTTGCATCCAAGGTTACGGTATTTTTGCAGGAGCACTGTCACCAAATGCTTGTAGTTGTCATCTCTTTTGTTGCCTAAGTCCATGAACAACACCCTTGAAGTCTTCCCAAGCTTCCTGTTCTTTCCCCTCCAAAATTTGGTCAAATGCAGGATCCTTTACAAGTTCTCTTATTTGTGGTCCGACAAAAATACCTTCCTTAACTTCTGTATCACTTAATTTCCAAAATTTCTCTCTGATTGTGTTTTTTATTTTACAGGTGTGCCAACTCCCCAAAAAAAAATTCCCCAAATTTAAAATCTTCACTCTAAGAAATGAAATGTCACTTTTATCTTCAAAACAAGAGCTAATTGACCATTTTATGGTGATTTTTGAATTCAGCAGATGGAAATACATGTAAATTCACAATTCTTAATTCCGAAACATTTTTATTGCCGCCCAGTGTTATGGATCACTATAGGCCAGAAAATGGGGGATTTTATTTGTCCTTTTTTGCCTTTTTAGCTAATTGTTATTTAAAGTAACGCAATCTCACGGGGAAGAAACAAAACTGACGCTCCTAACAACTTGCGGGTCCTTATACCTACCCAGCCATTATTTCGAGAAAGCCGCCCAACTTTCGAGGACTTTACCGGCATCAACAATACGCAGAACGTTCTGGAGCCTCTCTCTCTCTATCCTCTCCTGTTAAGCGCCCGGCTCCGGCCTGTGGCAGCAGCACAACAAGGCAACAGCCTGACAATATTTTAAGTGCGTTTAAAGTTATTTTTCTCCTACGTTTTGTTTCATGATATTCCATATCAGTTCAATGGGGTTGAAATCGTAGTGATAAGGCGGCAATCTACAAGGGCTGTTCAATAACGAATGATCATAATTTTTTGCACTAAAATTCAATCTTATTATATTCTGTTAACTTAATGTGAAACAAACACGCCGTAGTAGTTTCATTGTTGGTACTCCTGTTTCCCGCCTGTGAGAACCAGGCAAGTTCAGACATGTTCAGCATCGCCTACCGCTGTAATGGAGGTAACACGCGAGGAACAATATGCGGCTTTGAAGTTCTGCTTTCGTCTCAACAAATTTTCAGTTGAGGCCTATACAATGTTACAGGAGGCCTATGGAGAGTCTGTTCTTCCCTACAGCACAACTCGAAGGTGGTTTAAAATGTTTAAAGAGGGGAGACAATCAATTTCAAAGGAAGGTGGACCCGCTGCTTGCTGCTCTTACGGAAGAAAACATCAGCACTGCTGCTGCCATTGTGAGAGAGGATCGACGAATTACCTTGGCACTCAAAAACGGATCACTGCACGCAACTCGCACTTGGCGGCGGAAGTGGTAGGAAGCTCCATCGCAAACGGCTGTCCAGCCAAGACCAATGGTTGCAACGGGTTCGCTGTGATGCGAATTTGAAGGGGTGAAGCCAAGCTACACGCCAGTGTTGCCATATCTCGCGTAATAGCCTTTCTCACGGCTCCAGCGTGACACGCCTTGTAATATACTCTCCCAAAGTTGCATGTGAGTTCTATTATTGGTTGAAAGGTTATGGCCTTGAAATGGTTTAGGTTTATATGCATCACATTATATAAGTGGTAGAGATATATTGAAGTATTAATCAAGTCGAAATTCTATTTTCACTGGATGATTAACTCTTCTATCCCCGAAATGACATTGGTACGATACTCGTGAGAAAAAAGCACCCGATTTATTGTAAAAGTTTCACAATATCACTGCTAGTTTAACATGATATGTTGAAAGAGTAGGTATATAGCTACCGGGGGTTGAAAGCAAAAGTAACGAATTAATATTATGCACCCCGTTGTGCTGAAATACAACACGCGAATCCTTTGCTGTTGGTAAAGATTTCTGCCCGAGGTTTCATAAGATAGTCTCCTTACCTTGTTCTACCTGCTGATTCATGGCGATAAGGCATTATCTAGAGACATGAATAATTCATTCCTTCACACTCCAGCTCAGGGGTTGCGCTTCTTACGCTTTCGGAGGTCTATAACGGAATACAAAATGCGACAGAATAACCAACACACGTAACCAAGTATATCCATAAAAGTCTCGCAAGGAAAAATGAATACTGACAGAGAAGCAGATAATTGGACGTGTTTGTTTATCTGAGTTTACATCTGCGGCCTAGTGGCTAGCATACTAACATTAAGATATACAGGGCTCGGGTTTGATGTCCTCCCTGGAGGTTGGAGTATTTTTCTTTAGACACAATTATTTCCAATCCTTTCTATATCACGTCTCACGCTTAGAAGACAGTACAGGTCTTATGGAGCGCTCTGTTGCCACATGTACTATGCGTAAAGTCTGTTTAGTTAACGCGTGTGCATGTTGGCTTCTGCCTTTGACGAACCGTTTTACAACCCCCGACCCTTCATCTTCCAAATCTTTCTGCAAGGTTGCCACCTTTCTCGATACGTCATGGGTGTCGTACGAGGTTTCGTCTAAATAAATTATCTTATGTCCATTATTGCGAAACTTCCTTAGTTTTGACACACACAATATATATTGTGTGTGTCAAAACTATATATATATATATATATATATATATAATATATATATAGCCAAGCTACAGGTCTACTGGATTCCATAATAACCCTTGACTTATTCAAAGTGCGGTATTTGAAACCCAGCTACTTTAGGAGACCACGCAAAGTGCAGTGCCCATAAGGAAAATCACAAATTTGTTGCAAATGTGCAACCAATTCGTCTAAGGCGGGCGCTCTCCCATTTGCATAGAAACTATAAATTTCTCGACGAATTAAATCGCGTGTGAAATTATGTACTTTAGAGAAATGTTTCCTTTTGTTTTCACACTTGATCGGCGTCTTTGATATTCCTTTCGTCACAATTTTTCTTACTGTATTTTTGTAAATACCCAGAATTTATCATCAGGTTCATTGCACGAACCCTTACCAAGATATTTGTCAGCACATATTTATATGTGTTCAAAACAAGCGCTTGAATTTGCTCAGAAACAGTTCCCGTCATAATTTTTTAAATTTATTTCTTAAAGGCTTTTCCAGTAATATAACTCAGCCCAGTTATTCACTCTGTCTTCACTTTGATTATGTTCACTTGACTGAAAGTTATCTACTACTTCACTTGTATTTACCACTGCATTTCCCTCCCACGGTCTCCACATGGTGACACACAACGAATTTCTGCACGTAATGAAACAGATGAACTGGAAGTTGGAACTTTGGCAACTGAGACTCCACGTGGAGTAGGCATACGACTGTCACTTCGAGAAAATCAGGGTTGCTGTTGTTCCTCAACGACAGTGTTCCATTTCTGAAGTGTGGAGATAGATTTATGACGGTCATTAGTGGGCGGTCGGGTCAGGTTCCTTTGACTCCGAACTGTACATGCGTTAACTAAACAGACTTTACAGTCGCAACTTCGGCTTAGCGACCGGTCTGTCGGTTTAATATTGTACTGCAAATGATACTGTGACTCTGTCGCTTCGTAGAATTAAAAGGCCGAGTTGCAGATATTAAAAATCTCCTTTATTTTCGTAGAAATACTCTTACAGATTACAGCAGCATTACGTTACATACACCATCAGTCTACCAAGGTCGATGACAATAACAAACAGTGACAGCAGATTACATCATTAGCTCTCGTTACAACAACACAGCTGGCTGTCTCTCATTTCTCATTTCACGCGGTTGCCATAGTCCTTTACTGATGACCCTAATTAATTGCAACGATAGACAACATCAGAAGAGAAATTACTGCAATTTCAGAAGCTGAATTAATTTGTGTTAACTGAAATTTTGTTCGAAGGTGTGGGACATGCATGGAAGCACTAGGACATCATTTGCAACACCTTCTGTGAAAAAGGCATATGACTATAAATTGTAGTTTGCATGATAAATATAAACGCTGGAATTTAAATATTCAATGCGGCAGCAGTATGCCTTCTGTTGCAGCAGTCACTGCTCGCCGGCCGGCCACCAGTGAAAAATATGGCACTGTATAAGAGTGAAATGGTGTGTATGTGTGACTTAGATGTTTATAAAGGAAACCTCACAGTTAAAATAATAGTTACAAGTGAACATCAATGCACATGAAGACCTGATGTAACTTTAGATGTTGAAGTAGGCATGTAAATGAAAAAAATTGGATATGTGGCACTCACACGATCCTCTCTACTCACTTCTAGATGCTTATTCGTCTATTCTTGTTAATAAATACCCACCTCCATGGCGTAGATGGTAGCGTGTCTGCGAGGTCCCGAATTCGAATGTCGATCAGGCTGAATTATTCAGATAAGCTTCTGCTAGGATTTTCCTTCAACATGAAATAGATGTTACAAAAAGATACGGCCAAACTTTCAGGAAACATTCCTCACACACAAAGAAAGAAAATATGTTATGTGGACATGTGACCGGAAACGCTAAATTTCCATGTTAGAGTTCATTTTAGTATTTCTCTTAAAATGTAAATTGAAATCATTCGTGCAGACAATTGTCAAAATACCCCATTGTGGTTCATGCACATTTCAGTCGAAGTGTTCGTACGCTTCTCAACAACAGATTCGGTGACCAATAGATTGGTAGAGGTGGACCAATTCCATGGCCTCCACGCTCTCCTGACCTCAACCCTCTTGACTTTCATTTATGGGGGCATTTGAAAGCTCTTGTCTACACAACCCAGGTACCAAATGTAGAGACTCTTCGTGCTCGTATTGTGGACGGCTGTGATACAATACGCCATTCTCCAGGGCTGCATCAGCGCATCAGGGATTCCATGCGACGGAGGATGGATGCATGTAACCTCGCTAACGGAGGACATTTTGAACATTTCCTGTAATAAAGTGTTTGAAGTCACGCTGGTACGTTCTGTTGTTGTGTGTTTCCATTCCATGATTAATGTGATTTGAAGAGAAGTAATAAAATGAGCTCTAACATGGAAATCAAGCGTTTCCGGACACATGTCCGCATAACATATTTTCTTTCTTTGTGTGTGAGGAATGTTTCCTGAAAGTTTGGCCGTACCTTTTTGTAACATCCTGTGTGTATGCCGTTTAAATCTAAGCTCTATGGACCCTGGACTTATTTGATCATTATTTCATCCATCGTCCGGTGTGACCTAACTTTGGACATAAAAAATATACTATTTGAGAGGTGGGTCTGCCTACGTAATATAAAGGTGCGTAATTTCGCTTGGTGCGTAGATACGATAACCGCTTTTAAAAACCTATATACTGCAATGAAAAGCTAATTATGCACCCATAAAAGTATACCATGAAGAACATACGAAATGATAAGTCAATGAACATTTATTTCACAATGAACATCTGTTTTTCTGTTATAGTAGACATACATGAATATTGTAAACCTGTCAAGCAAAATAGAAATTTTTCAATTTGATCTCAATTCTTTTCTGTCACCCACAGTTTTCTCACAATATAACTTCGTTACAAACCAGAAAATTAGCAGAACATGTTCTAGGAATGAAAACTAAATTAGTGTTACAATATGTATAAAGCTTTTATCTAAGTCTAAACAAGAAAATATCTCTAGTACATAGTCTTATGTGTCCATTTTTTTATACTTCCTTTCTCTCTTCCCCTTAAACATTGTCTGTATTGCGAGAAGGTATGCTTTAGGCCTTTCTGTCATCACATTATTTATTGCTTCTAGATTGGCACCTATCACTTTATAGTGTCCAGTGTTTCTCTAACTGATCCTGTAACTTGGAAATGTTTCATACACCTATTGGTTTTAAAAGACATAAGGATACCAACATTAATAGACATTTTAATTAAGCGTGAGAATGACAACAAATGAATATCATACACTGATAAAACGTAAGACGTTTATGTTGCAAACAAAAGTAAGTCAATTTGACGTTACCTGAACACTTTTGACAACATTAAACTCCGAGGGACTTGTCTGAATGCCGGATAGCTTTGCATAAACTCCTCTATGCAGCTGTTTATGTCTCAGCAATTTTAATGCCGGTACGAAAGTAGCATTGAAACACGGAGACGCGATGGTCTGTGTTCATATCCAGGAGAATGTGGTTCTATTATACCTCGGCCGTTCTATCTGCGGCTCTGACATTTCTCGAGAGGGGGAAGCGAGCTGTTGCCAGTTCTTGAGCGGGAATTTCAAGCAGAGGAACAATGCGTATTTTAAATATTTCATGTATTTGCATATTTCACGAACCAGTAGCCATATTATTATAATAGCGATAATAATAGGACTTACGAACACTAAACATCGGAGTTCACGCACGAAAATTATACCAAAGAAAGTTCACCAGCGCAAGCCTCTATTAGGCCACGTGGCTCAAACAAATTTAAGCTGGCAACACGGTGTTGGGTTCGGGAGCCACGCCTACCAGCGACAACGCTGATTGGCGCTAGCAGACAGTTTTAGCTTCCTGACCACGACACCGGATGTACAGACTCCCAGTATCACCAACAGAAGCAGTTGGTGTGCGTGAAAGGTGTGAACGAAATATTTGAATAGAGTGATGCTGTAAAGAATATCTTGCATGATAATGAAATTACAAGTTGTATTTCAATGTTTTGAAGCTAATAGATTCCTATACTCTCATTATAAAGATAATTCTGACGATGTGTTTTCAATTACTCATTCTTATATGTTGGTACTAGTAACCTTCCCCCTCCACCTCCTGCAGCCACTAAATGTCAGAGCCGAAGATACAGCGGCCGGACAGTAGTTACCAAAACAACCACACTGAGAGCGCTGTAATTTGCTTACTGTTCCGCAAAATTTACCGCTTCTGCTCCGTAGAGGGCACTATGATTTCAAGATAGACTTACTAAACTATGACGTCATTCGTGCTCAATCGGAGGGCAGGAAATAACGAATAAAAATGAATATCGTGTATGCTTCCTAAACTAAATGCATTCATATATTGGTTCACTACAAGATGCACGATCTTTCGTAGGAGTTACTCGGCACCACAGGCGATGGTCACTGATGCTTAGATCTCAGTGCAATTGTAACTAAAACGTAAAATAGGCTGGCAAATATGTACAGTATAGAGTTCAGATTAAACCTAGCGTAAGTAATGTAAAACTTTGAAGTAGCTCCAAGTATTTATTCATTTCCCAATGATTTTCTAATTTTGTATATTACTTTAAAATGGCCATTTAACAGGGAATCATTTAGATATTAAATCTATATATTGAAGTTCTAAAGCTTAGTCCCAACAACATTTTATTATAAGAAATAACACATGTCTACCATATTATCCCCTTTCGGAAATCATTATACTATTTACAGACTTAATGCATAGCTAATGCATTTAAAGGAAACTATAGAAGCATTTCTTAAAGATCGACATGTCACTGGCAGAGCGGATTATATATAGCTCTTCTCTATCATTCAAAATTACTTCCTCGACCTGAACGTGAATCACGCGAAGTTACGTGACAGGGGAAGTCTTTGAAAGAACGATGATCGAGCGGTTTACGATTTGCATGGTTTAATAGAAAGAAGGAAACTTGCAGATACAATGGCAGTAAAAGCTGCCCAAACAGTACAATCTTGAAATTGATTGTAGGTGTT
Organism: Mantis religiosa; assembly: GCA_030765055.1. Classification (NCBI taxonomy): domain Eukaryota; kingdom Metazoa; phylum Arthropoda; class Insecta; order Mantodea; family Mantidae; genus Mantis; species Mantis religiosa. The sequence continues at coordinate 33,506,611 of CM060960.1, forward strand.
TCAGTGTTTATTTGCGCTTACTTAAAGGGCCAAATGGTATCATTAAATCCAGAGAAAGGTGTTAATGCTTTGGTTATAGTCTTTTTTCTTTATTTAATGTTGGCAGAATCAATGCATCACCTGGTTCCACAGTTGCTTTGGTGATTTGGTTTGAATTCAAGTACGACACGCGCGCGCGATCGGGTTCCCAGTCCTCATTCGGTAAGTTTCGTTTAACTCCGTAAACATAGATGACAACTTTGAAATTTGAAACGCACTGTACACTGACATCTAGTAGCTAATACGCTAAGCTTTATCATGTCCGCCATATTCCGTTATGATCAATTTCGAGGTTAATTAGCTAACAAGTTAACAACAATCGTAAATTAGAATTACAATTTTAGTTCGTCCTTTGTTATGAGATACGTCAAAATGTATAAATACAGTATATACATAAAGTCAAATTGATTACATAAAATATACACAGTAAGCAGCTTTTCTATGGTTTTATGTGGTATTTGCATAGACTAATTTACTACAAGAAATGTTATAATATAAATATTAGTTTTTTTTTAATCCAGATTTATTGAACCCTATTTGACACAGTGGTATATTAGAGTTAGAGTTAATACATAAAAATATACAATTTAACAAAAATATTTTAAATACTAGCAGGAAGAAATTATGTTTTAATCTGATGCATATTAATTTAAACTATTTCAGACGTTTAAACACTGAGTTTATAAACATCATTACGTACTTATACTGTTGTGGCTTCATTAGCATAGATGTGACCTGAGCAGAAAGTTCAGTTCCTAGAGAGTCTAGCTTGAATATTAATTCTTGTCTTTCTCTCCAGAAAATGGGACAACAGAAAAGGAGATGAACCACCGTTTGAAATCCTTCACCACACATGCACTCGGGGTTGGATGTTAAGTGAAAGCGTAATAAGTATTCACCAAATTTACCATGTCCACTTAAAAATTGTGTCAAAACAAAATTTGGTACAAGAGTTTCACATTTTCCTCTGTCATATACACTAGGGAAAAATAATGTTTTTGTTAAACTTCCATTTCGAGTTGTTAGCCATTGTTGGTTCCATTCTTCAAGAATATGTTGATGTATTATTCTCCTTACATTAGAAATAGGAGATAAAGAGTATGTCACAGGAAGATTGGATTCTGCAGCCTTCTTAGCCAAGCAATCAGCTCTCTCGTTACCTAAAATTCCACTGTGTCCTTTAAGCCATCCCATGCAAATATGTCCTGGATGGTTTTGAAGCAAGGTTCTGATTTCATGTGCTAATGAATTTAAATTGTATTTATCATTAATAGCGAGTAGAGCTGATTGTGAATCCCTAAGAATACGGGCACTGTTCCCATTAACAGTACACCATTTTATAGCTTCTTTAATTACTAAGAGCTACGACTGGAATACATAACATTCTGTAATACAGAATATTACAGGTTTGTGAATGTACTATGCTCCCAGTGCTCATTTACATGGCTATAGTCCTAAAAATTCATTAACCGTATAAAAACGGTATCCATGCAAAAATGTCTTAACCCTATTCTTAAAGTGTTTTAATGATGTAGCTTGTTTAAATGAATTCGGAAGTTTATTATATAACATTATCACTTTGTAGTTAAAGCTTCCTTCATAAAGGCTCGTTTGGTGCGCTCGAATTGCCAGTTTATCCTAGTTACGAGTGTAGTGGTAATGTACATCAGCATTTACTTGAAAATGATTTATATTTGTATGAACATTTGTGGATGTTATGGCTCTCCAAAGGGGACACATTATTATTCGTCTACCTCCGTATAACTGTGATCTGAATGCAATTGAGCTGACGTGGGCAAAACTAAGGAATGTTTTCAGAGGATGCAACGTTACTTGTGATATCTTCGCTTATCTTACACGTTATTTTGCTGAACTGTGTTTTTCAAGGTTGACCACACTGCAGAAACAAAAGAGCGTTAGCTCTCGCTTCTTCCCCTCTGCCCGCACCGCACCGTAAATCCAGCGCTCAACTTATCTTGCGCGTACTGTACCCATTATCATATTAACGGTCAGAACTGAGTGGTTTGTAACAGTATTCAATCACTTTGTATATGATTTCTCGCGCTTGCCGATGTATCACACGTTGCTGTGATTGTATCTGATGAGTGTATACATACACTGGAGTCGCTGTGTATGTGCGATAACTTCACATAAACATTTCTCTGTTGCGAATTTTTGCCGATACGCCTTCTCGCTTTGCCATGTAGTAATAATCATTCTAAATAACTCCAGCATGAGTGTTAAAGGTTTGGTTCGTTCAAAGATTGATGCTATCTATAAAACTAGCAATCAAGACGATATCTTTTCCCTCCTCTCTCTCTTTAAAGGATGCCTTAAATAGATTTTTCCCAAACGGTTTCTCTTTCTTTGAAGGTAAAGCAGCCGCATTCTTGAAACTTATCTTTTGTTCCGTAGGCCTTTGTACTTCAAAAACGTACTCGAGGTGTCTTTTTTCTGTGATATCTACTCACTTTTTCTCCTGTTCTTTTAAATTGATTTACACTTTAACTGAAGGATTCTCTCACACTTCAATAAATCTGCTTTGACAAGTTACAAAAGGGAAAACGTTTTCTGAGAGCCTGCTATATAAATACTTGATTTGCCAGAAATAATTACCTCAATCATATTTCAAAACCCTCCATCTCTCCTCTCTCTCCCTCACACAAATAAATTCCCGATAGCACAACATTTTCCAAAAAAAAAAAAAATGTTTTGTTTATTTTGAAATCTCAAAATATTCATTTCTAATAAAATTCAACGTAAGTTTTCTACTTTTCTCTGTACCACCTACTTTTAATACGTAAGAGGAGATATTATTTCGATGTCCAATTTTCAAATATGTCTTTGACTTCTAACCCCCCCCCCAAAAAAAACAAAAAAAAAAAACCATTCAAGCGTGTTCCCTTAATACCAAAAATGAAAACGAGAAGTTGAATAAATACCCAACTTTGTATTTAAATTTAACACCTTAAAAATATTAAAAAAAGTAAATAAAATATTTTTAAAACCTATGACTAAACTATCCTTGAATAGTAAAAGATTTAAAAATTTATTTTTCCAAAATTTCCTCAAACTACTTTTATGCAAATTCCACATATTTAATACATTTATATGATAAAAAAATATATGTCTTCAATTTATTTGGAATATCATATGGAGTTATATTCTTCCTGAAAGAATATTGTATAATTTTGCATAACCGTAACTGGTAAGAAATAGGCAAGAATTCAATAACATAAAAATACTGTACGTCCTTAAAATGTACTTTATTTTTAACAATATTTTTTGTAGCATTAGCTACTTCCAAAATCACCGTTGTTGGTGGTAAAGCTTATATTGGAAAGACAAAACGTAATTTGGAAACCAGAAAGAAAGAACATTTTCGTAACATTAAGTACAAACAAGTACGTAATACTGAGTTAGAACATGCATCGAAAGGGATATGCCGATCTCGCCTTTGCTTCAAGTATTAATAACTTTGCGAATTTATAATTCACTGAATTATTTGGATAATGTCCACCTCCCGTCTTGAAACGCTCAAGTCACTTGCCCGTCTTCGCTCCTCGTTTTAAATTTACGTAATACTGAGTTAGAACATACATCGAAAGGAATATGCCGATCTCGCCTTTGCTTCAAGTATTAATAACTTTGCGATTTTATAATTAACTGAATTATGTGGATAATACATTGTTCACCTCCCGTCTTGAAACGTTCAAGTCACTCGTCACTTGTCCTTCGCACCTCGTTTTAAATTTACGTAATACTGAGTTAAAACATGCATGGAAAGGAATATACCGATCTCGCCTTTGCTTCAAGTATTAATAACTTTGCGATTTTATAATTCACTGAATTGTGTGGATAATACACTGTCCATCTCCCGTCTTGAAACGTTCAAGTCACTTGCCCGTCTTCGCTCCTCGTTTTAAATTTACGTAATACTGAGAACATGCATGGAAAGGAATATGCCGATCTCGCCTTTGCTTCAAGTATTAATAACTTTGCGATTTTATAATTCACTGAATTGTGTGGATAATACACTGTCCACCTGCCGTCTTGAAACGTTCAAGTCACTTATCCTTCTTCGCACCTCGTTTTAAATTTACGTAATACTGACGAAGTTGTTTGGTGCATGTAGTAGTGACACATACATTTGAATTAAATTCGTTTCCGGTATTTCCCCACGTGACATCTTTCTCTTTTACATTCACCGCGTCCGTCCTCTTATTTTCCACGATACCCTTATACTTCGTCACCAGTTCAATTAACAATTCTTTCTCCATTTATGAGAAATTTGTCTCACGGCTTTTGTTTACCCGCCATTTTTTCAGATGTGTGCAGACGAAAATGAAAACAAAAGCGCATCGCATACGTTCAGAAAATAATACGACTCATCCATAGCCTTCTATAGCTGAGATATTTACAAGTTCCTTGTGTTAACAAATGTTTAACTTTTTCAGAGAACAGGTTGGTGAAATGCAAGAAATTTAACAACTCTGTTAGCGCTGTGACGATTATACGTTGCATTTGTTAACGTCGATTTTAAATCCGTTGGTGAAATCGGGGATTAGTGAAATTTAACATGATCATACACGAAACAGCCTGGAAGTAATAATATTACCGTCTTATTTAAATAAAATATTTCTTTTTCAGATTATAGTTCGCTGTGCACAGCATTGTCTTACTGGATATACAAAGAAAAATCAATGTACGTGCACACGCATGCGCAGACATGCTGCAGATACACGTGGACTCATCCGGATATCGACTAAGGGGGAAGAGGTCCTACCACCACTTCTGCCTGAGGATCAAAAGGACAAGGGAGAGAGATAAGGAAAAAACAAAAGAATCTGTGAGATAATCGACCCTAGAAAGGGGCAAATACGTCAGCACCTTTCATTTACTGACACCGTAAAGGAGTGTCTTTTCATAATTATACAAAGAAGAAAACAAAAGAATAGAAGAATCTTTCATCACTGAAGCTGACTTATTTTTATTATTATTATTCTAATATGTTCACTCTTTCAGTACCAAAAGTTCCACTAAACTCATTTTCAGTTTATACTTTAGTTTTCCTTACTTATCTAACAAATGCAGAGTATATACATAGGTGGTCTGAAAAGTTTCCGACTAAATAAAGATACAAAACATTTTTCCAGAATTTTTCTTTTCTTTATTTTCCAACATAGTCTCCTTGTAACTCTAAACACTTCTCCCAGCGATGCTCCCATCTCTGTAACTCGTCCAAATAGTACTCGGCGTTTTTCAACATTGTCTCCTTGTAACTCTACACACTTCTCCCAGCGATGTTCCCATCTCTGTAACTCGTCCAAATAGTACTCGGCGTTTTCCAACATAGTCTCCTTGTAACTCTACACACTTCTGCCAGCGATACTCCCATCTCTATAACCCGTCCAAATAGTACTCGGCGTTTTTCAACATAGTCTCCTTGTAACTCTACACACTTCTCCCAGCGATACTCCCATCTCTGTAACACGTCCAAATAGTACTCGGTGTTTTTCAACATAGTCTCTTTGTAACTCTACACACTTCTCCCAGAGATGCTCCCATCTCTGTAATCCGTTCAAATAGTACTCGGCGTTTTTCAACGTAGTCTCCTTGTAACTCTACACACTTCTCCCAGCGATGCTTCCATCTCTGTAACTCGTCCAAATAGTACTCGGCGTTTTTCAGCATAGTCTCCTTGTAACTCTACACACTTCTCCCAGCGATACTCCCATCTCTGTAACTCGTCCAAATAGTACTCGGCGTTTTTCAGCATAGTCTCCTTGTAACTATACACACTTCTCCCAGCGATACTCCCATCTCTATAACTCGTCCAAATAGTACTCGGCGTTTTTCAGCATAGTCTCCTTGTAACTCTACACACTTCTCCCAGCGGTACTCCCATCTCTGTAACACGTCCAAATAGTACTCGGCGTTTTTCAACATAGTCTCCTTGTAACTCTACACACTTCACCCAGCGATACTCCCATCTCTGTAATCCGTTCAAATAGTACTCGGCGTTTTTCAACATAGTCTCCTTGTAACTCTACACACTTCTCCCAGCGATGCTTCCATCTCTGTAACTCGTCCAAATAGTACTCGGCGTTTTTCAGCATAGTCTCCTTGTAACTCTACACACTTCTACCAGCGATGCTCCCATCGCTGTAACACGTCCAAATAGTACTCGGCGTTTTTCAACATAGTCTCCTTGTAACTCTACACACTTCTCCCAGCGATACTCCCATCTCTGTAACACGTCCAAATAGTACTCGGCGTTTTTAACATAGTCTCCTTGTAACTCTACACACTTCTCCCAGCGATGCTCCCATCTCTGTAACACGTCCAAATAGTACTCGGCGTTTTTCAACATAGTCTCCTTGTAACTCCACACACTTCTCCCAGCGATACTCCCATCTCTGTAACTCGTCCAAATAGTACTCGGCGTTTTTCAACATAGTCTCCTTGTAACTCCACACACCTCTCCCAGCGATACTCCCATCTCTGTAACTCGTCCAAATAGTACTCGGCGTTTTTCAACATAGTCTCCTTGTAACTCTACACACTTCTCCCAGCGATACTCCCATCTCTGTAACTAGTCCAAATAGTACTCGGCGTTTTTCAACATAGTCTCCTTGTAACTCCACACACTTCTCCCAGCGATGCTCACATCTCTGTAACACGTCCAAATAGTACTCGACGTTTTTCAACATAGTCTCCTTGTAACTCCACACACTTCTCCCAGCGATGCTCACATCTCTGTAACACGTCCAAATAGTACTCGGCGTTTTTCAACATAGTCTCCTTGTAACTCCACACACTTCTCCCAGCGATGCTCACATCTCTGTAACTCGTCCAAATAGTACTCGGCGTTTTTCAACACAGTCTCCTTGTAACTCCACACACTTCTCCCAGCGATGCTCACATCTCTGTAACACGTCCAAATAGTACTCGGCGTTTTTCAACATAGTCTCCTTGTAACTCCACACACTTCTCCCAGCGATGCTCCCATCTCTTAACACGTCCAAATAGTACTCGGGGTTTTTCTCTGCAAAATAATTGTTCACGAAGGTGATTTCCTCTTTATTTGACTAAAATCTCTGTCCTCCGAGCGTAATTTTCAGATGAGGGGACAAAAAGAAGTCGCTTGGGGCAAGGTCTGGTGAGTAAGGCGGATGGCCAAGCAGTTCAAACCATAATACGTGGATTTTCGCCATTGCAACCGCTGAGGTGTAAAACGGTGCGTTGTCTTGGTGAAACAGGATTTTTTTTCTGCAAATGTGGCCAGTCTGCCTTCAGCTTGTCAAGTAATGATGCATAGTATGCTCCCGTAATGGTTTTTCCTTTCTGAAGACAATCGATTTTAATAATTCCATGAGTATTCAAAAAAAAAGTCGCCATCACTTTCCCAGCCACTCATACTTGTAATAATTACTTATATTAAAATACCTTTTATAGGGGTTGTTATTTTTCCTTCTGTTCACACTGCAAGTGCGGAAGAGCTGAAGTAGGCCTTCCCTGTTTAACTATCACTAACTTATCCTTGTATTTAAACTGCGAGGATGGTGTTTGCAGTAATTGTTAAGAATTAGCGCTAGCAACTGTTTTGGTACACTTTACACTATGAAATAAACAATACTAATACGGCTGTTGGGGACCGTAACAATCACACAATAATTGAAAACACGCTCTTTCTTGCCTTTAACTCCACGTGCTGTGCAGAATTCCAAAGTCAGTCGTGTGCATACGGTACATTTCGGAGAAGCTCGTAAGAGTGTAGCGATGTAAGGTTCCGAAGCCTTTGCGTGTTGAATCCTGCATTCCTCCCCCATATCCATCACTGCCCATTACCATAGAGAAGGCTGCAACAGTAGCTACCGAAGCTCTGCTTGCCCCTCTGTTTAGTGGTATGGAAAGAGAGATATCACACCCTACGCCGTAATTCTTTATGGGGAAAACTGGATGGTATTGCAATTATTATTAATATTGCTTATTAATTTATAGCTTACTTTACATATGGGCTTCAGTGATAGCTTTGATAGTCCATAACATACGCCACTGGTACATATTATAAAAAAAATCATTGTTGTATTATTCATAGTTCTTCAGAAAATGTACATTGAAAATGTCAAATTTAACATGGCGGAGAAAGAAGATACCTTCTCCCCTTAAAAGCAGAACTATAAATTCATGGACATAAATGGAAGACTGCAAGATACTCATGTCGTCAACTGTGTTAGAACGGGTTTTCTTGCACCTGGGTACTGTTACATTTACTACGTGCAAATGTTAGGTTTTAACTGTGTTATTAGCTGCGGTGAGAGACTATGACATATAAATATTTATTTACTCCTTTTAAATTGAACGCAAATTATAGAGTAAAAGGAAATTACAAGCCTTGTGAGGTGATTAGCAACCACAACTCAGAACTGGCACTTAGATCTGCAATGTATCTTAGGCGTGGACAGACGCGGCAAACATCGATGGTTTCTTAGTTAACTCGATTTAATTTAGGACTGATGTTTGAAAGTTGCACCAGACAATGGCTTCTGTCGTTGTTTGTTTCAGTTTGGTAATACAGACATATTGCGACCGTAACGTTGACAACAACGGAAGTGGAAGTGAATGATGATGGAAACAAGTGATTACGAAACTGGTTTCAATACACTTCTTTGAACTTTCCATCAATTTGCTTAAAGACAAGTGAAGGTCTGTTACAAATAACAATATTTTGTGATACTAGGGCTGCCAAAATCGGCACCAAGAGAAGTGGCATTACTAGAGTTGGGAAATACAAAAAGAAGGGCAATAATAATAGAGAGAATACTTAAATTCTGGTATAACTGTATTAAAGGGCACAAAGGAGAATTATTGAATCTGCGCATGAAGCAACAGAAAAGTATTAAGAACACAAATATTTGGTGGTTGGAATAGGAAAGAATGGTATCGAAGTTAGGCATGGGGGATTTATGGAGAGCAGAGGAGATAAATTATAACGGTTTTTGGAAGGAAGTGAGAACCAGAATACAAGAAATAGATAGACAATAAATATGGGAAAGTATAGAAGAAAAGAAATCTTTGAAACTCTATAAGCAATTAAAGACAGAGTGGGGTAGGAAAAAATAAATAGATCAATGTGACAAAACTGGAAGAGAAGGCATAGCATGGATGAGAGTAGTAATAATCTAAAAGGGTTCAGAAGTAATGAGATAGGTATATGTGAATTTTGTGGAGATGAAGAGAGCACTGTTCATTACCTGATAGAATGTAAGGAGTTAAATCACAGGAGAAAAATATGGGATAAGAAATGGGACAGTGTAAGTAAAGAGGTAGTGATGCTAACGGGCATAAGTGAAAAGAAAAATAGATGTATAGGAAATTTCTTATATAGGTTAAGAGAAAAGTGATTAGGGTAAAATAAGCGAAGATCAAGAAGAAATGACAACAAACTGCTCAGGAAAACCAAAGGCTTATGACCAGGAGACCTGAGTCAGCGAGTAAATCTTAGGGTCAGCAATTTCATTTATTTGTACACAGGTATAATAGTGCATGTACGATGTTAAAGTCATGTAGTGAAACTGTAATAAAATCATATATTTTGTGTAATATTTGTTGCTTCACTGTTGCTAGCTTCTATTCTTTACGTACTAGTTGTTTTAAATTTTGCCCCGAAAAGTCTATATTGTTTATTTATTTGATAGTGTTGTTTAAAGTTTAAAAATATTTGAAGAATGCTTCAAAATATCAAAATGTTTATGTGGCATTGCTGCGCTGCTGTCATATGCCGGAGCTGGGCGCTTGTCATGAGACGAAAGAAGTCAGAGAGAGGCTCCGGAACTTCTGCGCTTTGTTCCGGCCACGAGGACCTGGAGGTCCCATGCTACAGGATCACGTTTGGAGATAACGTTGATCTAACTACCATGTATACGGTTGGAAAGAAATCACTGCGATATACTTCAATTGTCGATTGTTACAATAACCAACAAACAACTGCCGCTTCTAACACCTTGCCGGTATTTATACCTCCACAGACGTTGTTTCTAGAACGCCGCAGACCTTCCAAGAACTTTCGCGGCCGCAACAATGGGCAGAACGTTCCGGAGCCCCTCTCTGCCTCTTTTCATCTCTTGACAAGGGCAAGCTCCGGCCTGTGGCAGCAAGCACAACAATGCCACACGGTGACACTATGTGCAGATGCATTTTTTGTATCTTGAAAAGTGCAGAGCGATGCGCAGTTGTATCTGGACGAGTCCACCTCAGAACGGTTGCAACTGGAGGGGAGGGCAGGTCAGTTGCGTACCAGTTGCGAGCAACTAAACACGTGCAGAGCTACTCGGTAACACTACAGCTTGTTTCAAAATGTGCTTGTCTCCTGGTTCCAAGAGAGCATTTATAAATGACGCCTCCTAGCAGCACATTAGGAAATAAAGTACTACATTTAAAAACACGAGAAGTAATAACCAATATCCATAGATTTATAAAAAAGGAACAATGGTCTGGGTCAGCTATAAAAATCTGGGGAAGGGTATCTGAGGCAACAGTTGTGTCTGAAAGCAGTTTAGGAGAGTTATTAAGGAAAGAAAATCCATTGGTGCTAGTGCAACAACGTCCTTCTCTATGCCCAGTAAACAAAGATTAAGAACATGCACAAAATCTAATTTGGATGTTTTAATTCAGAAGTAGTTAGGCGAACTATGAATAATTTTTAAAGCACAGAAAAACAAAGATCAAATTTGAAGAAAGTGCTTATGAAGCTTAAAATTCTACTGACTTTCAAGGCAGTGTCTGAACATTAAGAAGAGTTCTTTAGAAGCTAGGATTATTTGAAAAAAAAAAAGACACTAAGCGTGACAGACAAATTTTAATCGAACATCGTACCATACGTGCAAAAAAGCTTAAGTATTTACGAAATATTTGGAGATATCGAAGTGAAGTTTATATAGTTTATATGAATGAAACATATAAATACAGCACATACTGGACCATATGCCTGGAGTGAAGTACGTTACAGGGACTCTGCAGCGATATTGAAAGGCCGACAGTTGTTTATCATGCCTGCTGGAGGAGAACAGGGTTTTGTTCCAAATGCCTATGTACTATTTAAGATCCAACAAAAGCGTGGAGATTACTACCATAGTAAGAATTACAACTTAGTTTATCAGAGCTGCAAAACTGGCTTCGAAAATGAAATTTGTGTTTAGACACCTTATGCACCGCCCTCCCCTCTCGTAATCTCATGCGTGTGACGCATTGTGGCGATAGGTGCACTATCCCCACCACAGTTGGTACTCATCCCTACCGCGCAGGATTCCTGTCAAGATAAAATAATACATCTATATTAAGTTTGTGAAAGTGAAATTGTAATTGAAAAAAAAATAGACTAAGTGTATATATAGGTTGCTAAGAGTGATGTGAATATAAACAAATGAGAGGTTGCTAGATTGACAAATCGGCCATGGCACAACTTTTACGTCATTAAATCCAGAAGTTAAATTATTAAAGCAAGCGAATGGTCCGATAGATTAAATGGCTTGGAAAAAAATGTTTATTTAAAAAAATAGAACTCGCATAGTGAATTTTGAAATACCGTTAATAGACTCTATCTTAATTTGGTTCATTTTCAAAGTTTGGCAATACACACAAAAAAGGTTACATTTAGCGACCGTAATGGTGAGAACGTATGACTGGCTGGCACCGAAGCTCAGTCGGAAGAGCATATGCCTGCCGTGCGAAGGGTCCCTAGTTCGATTTCCGGCTGGGGGTGGGAATTTTTCTCCGACCAAGATGAATTCCCATCTTACCCAGTGCGAATAAGTGCGTGATCTAATGATTGAAATTCTAAATTACGTGCAATACAATGACTACGAGTTAACACCACCCGCTATGTTCCACAGGAGAACAGCCACCGATATGACCATTGCATTTAAATGGGGGAAAAACCCGTAGTGACTGAAGATGTAAACATATTGTCACCCGAACGTCGGAATTCTCGATAGAACCGACCGGCAGTAGGGCCAGACGGGAAGCATTGAGACTACGCCTACCCATTTGTCTCGTGTCGCTAAATGAAGGGATAATTAGGAGAGCGGCACGAGCCCTGTACCGTCTGGCCATACTGCCGGCTGGTTCTATCGGGATTCCGACGTTCGGGTGACACTCCAAACTGTGGGCGTGGGTTCGAATCCCACTTCTGACACCAGTTGTGACTGACTCCCCGTAGGGGAAGGGATCCGTCCCTTGCAGCTGCCAAAGTGCGGGCGCTGCGGACCCTTAGCACTCGTGGTACCTCTGACGTTACTAGAGGAACCTCGGGCCGAACAGCCGAGCCCCTCCTTCTGGAGTTGTTCGGATTGGGATGCACTCGAGGGGGTAGTGTGTTCGCGATACCCGTGCGAATCGGGTACGTCTTCGGACGGGGTTGAGGGAAGCCATTAATTCTCCCGGTTACTAGCCTGCAAAGCTAGTAGAAGGTCTGCTAGATCACCAGGCGGCCCCACCGAGGTTCTCGGTAGTCTTCACCTTTGGTGTTGGCGCGCGTAAGTGGCGTATCCACTTCCATACCGTCTTGTGTCCTAGGACCAGATGGGGGGGCTTGTTAGTCTCTAGGTCTTGCCCTATGGAAAGTCCCACGGAGGACGCCGAGCGCCCTTTGGGCCAGCTCGGATACTCCCTGGTTGAAGGAGGCCCGGGTCCAGTTCCTACGGGTTCAGGACTAATGGGAGTAGAACCTCTGGGCTAAACCAGTTGTGACTTTGTGGGTTCGTGAAATTAAAAGTCCAATTGAACAATCTCAAAATGTTCTTTATTTCCAGCGAATTACAGTTGGAACACTTGTCGATTACACAGAATTACGTAGCGCACACAATTAAAATTCGTCAGTTCGTCAGTCACAGGTCCACTCTACACTCACAATTACGTACAACTCCTCTGATGCACGTACACAGTCTTCAGGTCCGTTCAGTCACCCGGCGCTCCTCACGGCTGCTTGCCAAAAACTGAACTGACTCGCCAACTGCAGGCCGTATATAGGGAAGATCGCCGTGGAAGGTTCGCGGCGCGCACAATTATCCCGAGGTTTCCAGACGTCTGGTGGGAGGGGAAAGAGGCGGTACAGGGCTTGGGTCACTCTCCTAATCATTCTTTCAGTTAGCGACACGAGACAAATGGGTAGGCGTGGCCTCATTGCTTCCCGTCTGACCCTACTGCCGGCCGGTTCTATCGCGAGTACCGACTTTCGGGTGACAATATGTATACAAAACTAGTCTCAATTGAATTCTGTGATATTTTCATCAATTTTCTTAAAATATAAATGAAGTTTGTTATAAATAACTGTACTTCATTTAGTACAAAATTTGTTGTTCCACTATTTTTACGTACTACAAAGATCCCTGTTGCGAGCTAGGCGAGTGAGCAAGATATGCTGCCTTTCACAGCTTAAGCTCAACACTTCCAGCGTCTACCATGTATAAGATGCGCCTCTAACAACAGATTTTCCCGACGACTCCCGGCTCTCCCACGCAGTGGAAACAGCCCGCGGAGCGGGTTACCATATATTTTAAATACCTTCCACCTATAATTATGCCTGATGGTAAATCAATAGACTATTAAGCCCTTTTATTGAACCAGTATTAAATCATCTCAGACTTGCAACAGTAGCGGTGTAGCGTTGATTGAAATGCAAGAACTTACCGAGTGTTTTGTTGATCCAGTCTGCGAGATCTTCCTGCAGAGGGAACAGCTGTCGGGATTGTGCTGAGTAGATGCGGTCCTGGTAATATTCCACATATTCCTCTTCGGTCTCGGGGGCAGGGCGTCCTGGAGAATCTGCTGGTAGTGACATCGGTCCCCAACTATTCACTACGCGGCGACTTCGGCCCGGCGTTGACCGATATGTTGAGGAAGCCATCCTCGTCATCCGCACCTCTTCCCCTCAACCTGAAACATTTTTATGTTACTGGACTAAAGAATGTTACAAATGTTATGTTACTGGACAAATTAAAGAATGTCACAAAATGATCCAACAACTTCAAAAACTACATAAAAGAATTATATTACAGTGGATACCTGCACATTATGGAATTGCTGGAAATGAATCAGCTGATTTTCTTGCCAAAAAAGGTGAAAATTTAATCCAGAACTAAAGTAAAACGCCCGCCTCGGTAGCGTGGTGGTAGAATGTCTGCCTCACGTTCAAGAGGTCCCGAGTTCGAATCTCGGTCAGGGTGAGTTACCTGGATAAGTTTTTTCCGGGGTTTTCCCTTATCCTGAAAGACGAATGTCGGGTAACTCTAAGCTCTATGGACCCTATATATACATCAGAGATAGGTACACAATTAGACCGGATGTATGGACTGTTTTGTAAAGAACTACTAGGGCTGCCAATCGGCACCAAGAGAGGTGGCATTACTAGAGTTGGGTAATACAAAAAGCAGGGGAATAATAATAGAGAGAATATTGGTATAAGTGTATTAAAGGACAGAAAGGGGAATTATAGAATCTGTGCATGAAGCAACAGAAAAGCATCAAGAACACAAATAGTTGGTGGTCGGAACTGGAAAGAATGGTATCGAAGATAGGCATGGGAAATTTATGGAGAGCAGAGGAGACAAATAATAGGGCGTTTTGGAAGGAAGTGAGAACTAGACTGCAAGACAGATAGGCAGGAAATATGGGAAAGTATAGAAGAAAAGAAATCTTTGAAATTTCATAAGCAATTGAAGACAGAATGGGGTAAGGGAAAATATATAGATCAATGTGAGAAAACTGGAAGAGAAGGCAGGGCATGGATGAGAGTAGCAATAATATATCTAAAAGGGTTGAGAAGTAACGAGGTAGGTATATGTGAATTTTGTAGAGATGAAGAGAGCACTGTTCATTACCTGGTGAAATGTAAGGATTTAAATCACAGGAGAAAAATATGGGATAAGAAATGGGACAACGTGAGCAAAGAGGTAGTTGCGTTAGGCATGTTAACGGGGATGGGTTAAAAGAAAATATATGTATAGAAGAATTATTATATAAGTGAGGAGAAAAGTGGATTAGGGTAAAAGAAGAGAAGGTCAACAAGAAATGACAAGCTACTCAGGAAAACCAGAGGCTTATAGCCAGGGGACCTGAGTCAGTGAGTAAATCTTGGTTCAGCAGTTTCGTGTATTTCGTGTATTCGTGAAAATGTAATGGAAACTGTACAAATAAATATATCAAATATATTTTGCATGCAATAAATGATGTTCCCATCGTGAAATCTTGGGGAAGCATTATAGCTGGGTAGGGTTTAACAAACAATCAAAAATTCTGATTACACGGTTCAGTCAAACAGCTTGATTCATCTGGGATTGGAACTTGCACTCGCAGCGCTAGAGGCAAATTCGTGTGCCCTCTACACGGTCTCTCTCATTCATCCTGGTTGACCTTGACCTAACTGCTACAGAGAGGGTTGTGGAGAGGCAGGTTGACCCTCAGCCCATTAGTAAGGTCAGCATGGATGCTGTGAGCAGCACCCTGGCAAGTTAAAGTATTCTGTTTGTTAACATTTTATGGGTACAACATATAAATAAGTTCCTCCAAATGGTATCCCTAAATTTTCCACAGACTACGAACCTAAAGAGGGGACACCGTCTGACAAGATTTAAAATTACATTTTAAATATAAGATCAAACATTATATTTTAACATTTAGAACTATCTGGTCAACTTATACTCCATGAATACTTCAATTGTGTGTAAATAAAGAAAATAAGGTTAAGAGTTAAGGAGGCCTTGGACGATTGTTTGAATGGTGTAAGTTTTGTTTATTCCTCCGTATTTAAGATTTTTAAAGTGTATATTGTGACTTTGTGGGTTCGTGAAATTAAAATACCAGTTACACAAACTCAAAATGTTCTTTATTTCCTCCGAGATAGCCTTGGTACACTTGCAATTCACAGCAGAATTACGTACCACACACAATTACGTAACAGACACAATTACGATCCACCAGTTCGCAGGTCCACACTACTTGGCACATTGTAAACTGACTCAGAACTCTACAACCGACTTGACCCACCGTGCTTCTATTTATAGGTGGCTAACTGGTTCTAGAAAATTTTATACGTGGAGAGGAAAGATATACCAGAGATTTCATGATCTTTCCACGGGGAAGGCAGGAGGAAAGGCAACCACTTGGGCTCTGGTCATTTCTCCCCACACCCCGCCTCTACTCTGTACGTCATTAGCTCTACGCATTATAGTAGGCGTGGCCTAGATGCCGTACGTCCCCATCTATTGGCTAGTCCTTCCTGCTAGCTGATTGTAAGTTCGACGATTGAGTAACAATATTATTGTGGTTATTGCGCTGAGAGTGAGATTAGAGGAGGCTTTGAACGATTTCTCCGTACGGGGTTCGTGTTCAACTCGGGCCACTTGGATTTCAACAAAAAACCTGCAACAAACTAAGGTAACCTAAAATGTCTTCTGAAACGAGTAACCCAACTCAATTGCTAAGAGTGGACCGACTAAAGACCAGGCCATTGTAATTGAAGCACATGGTGGTATGCCTCTTAAAGAATATATTAATGCTATTGGCGAACTCAGTGATCCATCTCAAATTCAATTTGTGTCCAGAATATCAAATAACAGAATTTGCAGTTTAGTTAGCGATTAAACAACTGGCTGAAACTCTATGTAACCAACATCCTAAAACTAAAGTTAGCAACGTTCCATTGAGGCATTATTTATAAGTACCTCATAAAGATAAGTGTAATATAAAAATAATGTAGAAAGACGAGAGGGATATCTATATATAAATGTAACATATGAATTGTAACTTATGAGTTGATAGAAGTTCCAGCATTCAAATGTTTTCACTACTTGAAAAGAATGCCCAACGGTGTATAACGGGACCGAAAGCTTAGGGTAGTTTTACGGAGATGATATTGAATTGAGAGAACGTTATTTCCATCAACATGGAACAACGCGCCATATCCCCTAACCTAACCACAGCGGATTTTTTCTTGTGGGGGTATCTAAAAAATAGAGTGTACAACAATAGACCACGGACAATGTTCTCAAGGAATCCATTAGAACCGGAATGAGTAATATTGGCGAGGATACTCTCCGTAAAACTTCAGAGAATATGGTGAGACGAGTACAAACATGTATAGATGCTGGTGGAGGACACTTCCAACATTTTCTCTGAGACGTAAATAGTGTAATGTAATCTCCCAATTGTGTATTATATTCTCCCAGAGTTGCACGTGTGTCCTATTATTGGTTCGCACTATAGCTTTTTTGCAACATATGACACTTTTGCCCCACCCCTCTGTCAAGGGCGGCAATACCTTGGTTTACAAGGCATGTATCTGCAGGAAATAAAGAAACCAGGAGACTGACTGCAATGCCTCTCGCCCTGTTTATGAGGGTCACCTTTTGTTGGCTAATGATTACAACATAGCGACAAAGGAGAATGGTTCTCTTTAGAATATATCAAATTTTGACAAAATTTATACGATACTAAGGTGTCCAAAACATATAATGAACGTCACCAGTCATTGAAACATTGTTGAATACTACAAAAGAACAGTTCACCTATTATGATTTAGCCAACAATTCCTTCATTAACATTAAATTAACCTTTTGTACACCAAAAGTACGCCATTGCTTCACCTAGGGAGTGACCGAATCAAATCAAGAAGACTATTTTCCCATTATCATTCAAAACCTATATATTTTCTTAGATATTTCTTGTAATTAAACGGTCTGACATAGAATATCAAATGAAAATATCCAAAGACTGCCTTCTGGAAAGTAACATTCATATAATTGTTAAAATATTCACAAACTGTTTTAATAACTCTGCAAAGTAGGTACTGCACAAACATCTTCCATACCTGACAAATACTGTGCGATCCATATAAACCTGAACCATTTCAATAAGCCATAACTTCTGAACCAATAATAAGAGACACGTACAACTTTGGGATAATATAATACACAATTGGGAGATTATATTACACTATTTACATCTCATAGAAAATGTTAGAAGTGTCCTCCACAAGTCTTTTATTCCATGTCCAGGCATACTCTCCATAACATGGCTTACAGATGAAGCACGGTTTCATCTGTCAGGCTACATGAACAAAATAAGTAAAATAAAATAAAATCTGAATATCATACCCCGGCTCCTTGAAACTACACTCCTGGAAATGGAAATAAGAACACATTGACGCCGGTGTGTCAGAACCACCATACTTGCTCCGGACACTGCGAGAGGGCTATACAAGCAATGATCACACGCACGACACAGCGAACAAACCAGGAACCGCGGTGTTGGCCGTTGAATGGAGCTAGCTGCGCAGCGTTTGGGCACCACCACCGTCAGTGTCAGCCAGTTTGCCGTGGCATACGGAGCTCCATCGCAGTCTTTAACACTGGTAGCATGCCGCGACAGCGTGAATGTGAACCGTATGTGCAGTTGACGGACTTTGAGCGAGGGCATATAGTGGGCATGCGGGAGGCCGGGTGGACGCACCGCTGAATTGCTCAACACGTGGGGCGTGAGGTCTCCACGGTACATTGATGTTGTTGCCAGTGGTCGGCGAAAGGTGCACGTGCCCGTCGACCCGGGACCGGACCGTACCGACGCACGGAGGCACGCCAAGACCGTCGGATTCTACGCAGTGCCGTAGGGGACCGCACCGCCACTTCCCAGCAAATTAGGGACACTGTTGCTCCTGGGGTATCGGCGAGGACCATTCGCAACCGTCTCCATGAAGCTGGGCTACGGTCCCGCGCACCATTAGGCCATCTTCCGCTCACGCCCCAACATCGTGCAGCCCGCCTCCAGTGGTGTCGCGACAGGCGTGAATAGAGGGACGAATGGAGACGTGTCGTCTTCAGCGATGATAGTCGCTTCTGCCTTGATGCCAATGATGGTCGTATGCGTGTTTGGCGCCGTGCAGGTGAGCGCCACAATCAGGACTGCATACCACCGAGGCACACAGGGCCAACACCTGGCATCATGGTGTGGGGAGCGATCTCCTACACTGGCCGTACACCTCTGGTGATCGTCGAGGGCACACTGAATAGTGCACGGTACATCCAAACCGTCATCGAACCCATCGTTCTACCATTCCTAGACCGGCAAGGGAACTTGCTGTTCCAACAGGACAATGCACGTCCGCGTGTATCCCGTGCCACCCAACGTGCTCTAGAAGGTGTAAGTCAACTACCCTGGCCAGCAAGATCTCCGGATCTGTCCCCCATTGAGCATGTTTGGGACTGGATGAAATGTCGTCTCACGCGGTCTGCACGTCCAGCACGAACACTGGTCCAACTGAGGCGCCAGCTGGAAATGGCATGGCAAGCCGTTCCACAGGACTACATCCAGCATGTCTACGATCGTCTCCATGGGAGAATAGCAGCCTGCATTGCTGCGAAAGGTGGATATACACGGTACTAGTGCCGACATTGTGCATGCTCTGCAGCCTGTGTCTATGTGCCTATGGTTCTGCCAGTGTGATCATGTGATGTATCTGACCCCAGGAATGTGTCAATAAAGTTTCCTCTTCCTGGGACAATGAATTCACGGTGTTCTTATTTCAATTTCCAGGAGTGTATATCGGGGCACACATTCAAATTTTACATTTATTATTTCCTAATAAAACATTACATTATTAATAATACATAATTGTTTCAGTTCCCTACAACTATAAAAACTACAAAAACAAAATTGATAAAACACAAAACAAAAACTACTAGTACCTATAATACTACAAAATTTACTGGTAACCAGCAAATCTCTACTGAACACAATACTAATATTCCTTTAACTACTTAGCCAAACATTACAGATAAATTTAAATAACAAAAACTATACAAAACTACAAAAAGCTACTGATAATTGCTGGAAGCCAGCAATTCTAATTTGAACTGGAAAAATCTCGGCTAAATTTATTTTATTTATAACACATATTTAAAATTACTGGTAACCAGCACTTATTTTCAAATTAACCACAAGAATAATAAATTTATTTGTTCTTTTCTTTTCTTATTTTAATCTTCTTAATTAAACATATAATTCAAAAAGAAATTTATATACTACATCTCTAATTTATATGATTAAATATAATTTTAAACAACAATACATTCTTTTAATATTAACTATTAAAATACTTTTTACCAAATTCTGAAACTAAACACAATAATTCATATTCATTTTTACAAATATACACTTAATGCATATAAATAATATAAAATTTCACTAATTATTTCTTTGGTCTAATTCTTCTCCTTTCTGCCCATTCTTATCTGCCGGTCGAAACCACATAATATTTTCTATTTACCACTCTCGTTCCTCATCTAATAAATTCACTTCCTCATCTATATCTTGTCCAATTTGTTCGATTTCCTCTTCTTCTATTATTATATTTAAGGATCCATTTGCATTAACATTTTCTCTTATAATTCTTTCTTTTATTCTATCTGATCTTCTTAATTCTTGTCTTTCAATTGATAATCTTTCAGGTCTTCTTACTTCTATAATTTCTGACTCCCAAGCTTTTTTACTTACATAATTGCTTAGAAATTGTAACTGTTTTGCTAATTCACAATCCCACATGAACACATGAACACACAAAACACCAGATATTGGCCTGCTGTAAACACCCAAGTGATCACCAAACCCCACTGCATAATGAAAAGGTTGGAGTATGCTGCGCGTTAACAGCTTCCAGGATCGTTGGTCCCATTTTCTTTGATACACTCTAGACACTGAAGTTTATATGGGTATCTACAAGGCATTTGTGGAGCAGCTGGATGATATCAAATTAAGAGAAGGTTATTTCCAGAAAGATGGAGTAACGTATCATACATCTAATGACACCATGGAACTTGTAACCAGTTTCTTTGATAATCGAATAATCTCAAAAGGTCTGTGGCCTCCCAGATCCCCTGACGTAAACTCACCGGACATTTTCTTGTGGAGGTATTGTGACTTTGTGGGTTCGTGAAATTAAAAGTCCAAGTTACAAACAAAAAATTATACTTTATTTCCATAGAAATACGCTTCGTACACAAACACAGCCGCTTACCCGCACGCGTTCAATTACCGACTGACTGACTCTCTTTGGCAGGCAGGCTGCCTTTTTATAGTTTTTCTAACATTCCAGAAATTTCTCAAACAATCGAGACCGGCTAGAACAAAGGCGAACTCTTGCGAAATCCGTCTGCTCCCGCCCACCATTTCGGCAAGCTTTTGTCTCCACACTGCACTACCGTCTCTTTGATCTTGTTACCCACGCTACCTCCAATCAACAATGACCTGGCGACACTGCTCCTTCCTCAAGGCTGGTCGTCCCGAACAGCACTATCGTAACGGGCCAGGCGATCCAGGTGTACCACCAACATCTTCCCTCGGGGCACCTTCTGGATGTGGTAGACCACGTCGTTAATCCTCTTCACCACCCGGTATGGTCCTTGTCATGGTTGCTGGAGCTTCGGGCATCGTCCCTAGGTCACCCTGCGGGAACCCTTGGCTGTTGGCTGCCTGTCGTATCGGGTCTTCTCCTTGTCTCTCAGGTCTAGAGCTACCTGCCAGTAGCCCGAGTTCAGGTCCAGGGTCAAGAACCACTGCGCACCAGCTAGCGTGTCCAGGGTGTCGTCAATCCGGAATAAGGGGATGCAGTCCTTCCGGGTGACAGCGTTCAGCTTCCTGAAGTCCTCACCGTTCTTCTTCGTCACCAAGACTACAGGGGAACACCAAGGGCTGTCAGACACTTCAACCACTCCCCTGGATCTCACGTCCTCCAGCATGTCTCGTACTGCCCCTTGCTTCGCCAGCGGAACGCGTCCAGGTGGTTGCCGAATAGGCCGAGCGTCCCTGGTGTCGATGGGGTGAAGAACTTTGTCCGTGACGCCGTAGTCACTATCACCTTGGCTGAAGACGCCCTGGTATCGTCTCAGCAGTTGTCGAACTTTCTGCAGCTGCTCTGCGGTCAGGTGGTCGGCCGCATTCTCCAGTAGGCCTTCTAGCCGGGGCCCCAGGTGTTGCGTCGGCACCGGCTCCTGCATCTTGTCGATTGCTGTTACGCTTACCAAGGGCTCGCACGTTCCCAACTCCGTCCCGGCCTGGACGTCGTGATCGGTGGCCGTTATATTTAGCAGTCTCACTGGCACTTCCTCTCGGCACGGCAACAATGACCTGGTGACAGTATCTAAAAAATATGGTGTATAAGAATAGACCACGGACTATTAATGTTCTCAAGGAATCCATTCGAACCGAAATAAGTAACATTGGCGAGGATACTCTGCGTAAAACTTCAGAGAATATGGTGAGACGAGTACAAACATGTATAGATGCTGGTGGAGGACACTTCCAACATTTTCTCTGAGATGTAAATAGTGTAATGTAATCTCCCAATTGTGTATTATATTCTCCCAAAGTTGCAGGTGTGTCCTTTATGGCCTATTGAAGTGGTTCAGGTTTATATGGATCGCATTGTAGATCAGAAGTACAGGGGAGCTTTAATAGTAAATAAAAAGCGTACACTTTATAGCTTCAGACAGCCCTTTGACTTAAACAATTGACTGAAATTCTTAATATCCTCCAACATATAAGACCTTTCAGTGAAAGCCGTTTTTCTTCAATCTCCAATTAGTATTATTTTGTAGTTTGTTGACCGTATGCTATACTCCCATGTGAGTGCATCAGCTAAGACAAACTCGGACACGGCCTCCCAGCACTGCAGAAAATCAATCACTTAGAATCGCATTACCAAAGGCAATTGGAAGGCGTGCTTAGTTCGACATGTGCGGGTTTAGAATCCGTTCAGGCAGATTTGCGTGTAGTGGGTCTTTCCCGCCCATTGTTAGCAGCTTAGTTACACGTAATTCGGTTCAAATTAAAGCTTTGTAATCTCCTGGATTAGTACCAGTTGCTTCCGTTTCTCTCCGAAATTCAAATGAACACAAACGTTGTCACAGTTTAAGTGCTTATAAATAAGCCCTCTGTTTATCGGATAAGCCATTGCGTTTAGCCTGTCCACTCAAGGTTACGCACGTACTATATGCACGCGATAAGAACAGCGATCGGGTTCGGTAAGTTTCGTTCAACTCCGTAAACATAGATGACAACTTTGAAATCCGAAATGCGCTATACACTGACATCTAGCGGCTAATACGCTAAGCTTTATCATGTCCACCATATTTCGTTTTGATCAATTTCGAGGTTAATTAGCTAACCAGTTTACAACAATCGTATGTTAGAATTAGAATTTTAGTTTGTCCTTGGCAACATATACATGTTATGAGACACGTCAAAATGTATAAATACAGTATATACATAAAGTCAAATTGATTACATACAATATACACAGTAAGCAGCTTTTCTATGGTTTCATGTGGTATTTGCATAGACTAATTTACTACAAGAAATGTCATAATATAAATATTACAGGTTTGTGAATGTACTATGCTCCCATTGCTCATTTACATGCTTATAGTTCCAAAAATTCATTAACCATATAAAAACAGTGTGCATGCAAACATTTCCTAACCTTATTCTTAAAGTGTTTTAATGATGCAGCTTGTTTAAATGAATTTGGAAGTTTATTATATAACATTATCCCTTTGTAGTTAAAGCTTCCTTCATAAAGGCTCGTTTGGTGTGCTCGAATTGCCAGTTTATCCTTGTTACGAGTGTGGTGGTAATGTACATCAGCATTTACTTGAAAATGATTTATACGAGGGCTATCCAGAAAGTAGATTACGTTTTGGAATAAAAAGTAAACAAAGTATAGGAAACAAATTTTATTATATACAGATGAAAGCCACACTCAAATACTACTTTTCGACATAGTCACCATTCAAATTAAGGCATTTATTGTAGCGATGTACGAGCTTGGGAATTCCTTCGTCGAAAAATTCGGCCGCCTGCGCCTTCAACCACTTCGTTACCTCTTCTTGCAGCTGTGCGTCGTCATCAAAACGCTGCATAGCCAGCCACTTCTTCATTGCTGGGAATAGGTGGAAGTCGCTCGGTGCCAGGTCGGGACTGTACGTCGGATGAGGAAACAACTCCCACTTAAAAGATTCAAGAACTTCACGAGTGACATTTGCCGTGTGGGGCCGGGCGTTGTCGTGAATCAACAAGATCTTAGAGCTCAACATTCTTCTGCGCTTGTTTTGAATGGCTCTTCTGAGTTTTTGGAGAGTTTGGCAATACCTTTGAGAGTTTATTGTAGTGCCTCTTTCCAGGAAGTCCACCAAAATCACACATTTTCTGTCCCAAAAAACAGTCGCCATCATCTTCCTTGCCGACATTGTTTGCATGCATTTCTTGGGTTTTTGGGGAGAACTTGTGTGCCCCCACTGCATTGATTGCAATTTCGTTTCACAGTTCACGTGTTTCACCCATGTTTCGTCACCAGTAACGATGCGATCGAGTAAAGAGTCACCATCCTTATGGTAAACGTCCAAAAAGTTCAGCGCTGCAGCCATTCGCTGATTTTTGTGGTCCTCTGTCAAGATTTTTGGAATCCATCTTGCACAAAACTTGTGGTAACCAAGCTTTTCGCTGATGATTTCGTGCAACAAACTTCGCGAAATTTGTGGAAAACTCAAAGAAAGTTCCGTTATTGTGAACCTTCGATTTTCACGGACTTTAGCATCGACTTTTTCGACAAGTTCGGCAGTCACTATGCTGGGTCTCCCACTTCGATCTTCGTCGTGAACATTGGTTCGGCCATTTTTAAATCTGATGACCCACTGACGCACTCCACCTTCAGTGATAATGTTGTCCCCATAGACTTCACAAAGCTGCCGATAGATTTCTATCGGTTTACAGTTTTTTGCAGTCAGAAACCTTATTACTGCACGCACCTCGCAGCTCGCGGGATTTTCAATTAACGCAGACATTTCAAACCGTCACAGTATCTGAACGGAGCACAGCACGAACCTCTCACTAGCACGGCTAGATGCCGACTGAGCTGCGCAACGCTCTGACCCCAAGATGGCCGCGCTAGCCCCGCCCCTAGCGGAAACAGACGAAAACGTAATCTACTTTCTGGATAACCCTCGTATTTGTATGAACATTTGTGGATGTTATGGCTCTCGAAAGGGGACACATTATTATTCGCCTACCTCCGTATAACTTTATCTGAATGCAATTGAGCTGGCGTGGGCAAAACTAAGGAATGTTTTCAGAGGATGCAATGTTACTTGTGATATCTTCGCTTATCTTACACGCTATTTTGCTGAACTGTGTTTTTCAAGGTTGACCACACTGCAGAAACAAACGAGCGTTAGCTCTCGCTCCTTCCCCTCTGCGCGCACCACACCGTAAATCCAGCGCTCAAGAAAATATGCGCGTAGTGTATCTTCTTTTAGGTCTCTTTCTGCAGTTCCTCCGCTTTGTGGTGCATTGCTCCTCCCTCATTGGGAGAAGAGGAGGGTTGCAATGAACTGACCTAGAGTGGACTGATCAAAACGAAAATACTGGAGTGTGTCCTTGGTTATGGAACTGAATTAACTTTGACAGAGGATAACCCCGCGAGGTGGCTCGGATCTAAATTTCCCAGGTTCAATTCCCGTCAAAACCAACACTGACAGGTTAAATCTATAGGACCATTTAACTGTTTTAATAATTTAACTTCTGGATTTATTTCATGGTTAAATGGCTAAAAATGATTTTCTACGGCCAATTTATCAGTCTGTTTATACTTAATGTTACGAAAACGTTCTTTTGTTCTGGTTTTCAAACTACGTTTTGTTTTTCCAATATAAACTTGATCCCAATCCAAACAAACTAAAAATACCAGAATTTTTATTATTCGGAATTTTATATTTTTTTTTTTTTTTAGAGAAACGCAATAATTTTTAATACTATGTTTAGTTTGAGGAACTAAAGTTATACCACACTCTATAAAAAACTTTGTAAATGTTTATTAACCCAAGGATGGTAATTAAATTTTTTAATACTTTATATTATATTGACACCGGCCGTGAAAGCTTACGAATTTTAATAAATTTTTAAAAATTATAATCCTCTTTTATTTTTCTAAGGGTAGAAATATCATTAACAGTTTAATATTTGAATTTTTCAAGTTCTCTATTTACTAAGTCTTTATCAAAACCATTCATTAAAGCGGTATTAATAATATGTTTATATTATTTATTTTTTATATTCTTCCGGACAATTTATAAGAAAATTATCACCATTTCTTATAAGATAAGTGAAGTTTTAGGTTACAAGTTGTTATATTTGCATATATTTGTTTGCTTCACTGTTAATAGCGTCATATTTTACGTATCAATTACTCTCTGTCCAGCACAATAAGGCAAGCGGGCCCTGAAAAGGGAGAAAGGCTTTGAACTGTTTATCTGCTGTGTTAATGGATCTGTTTACTACGAACATCGTATGACAGAACTTCGTATGACAACAAACCAAGACAGTTGCAGACATCGCCTCCAAAATTGGCATTTCCTTGGGATCTATGCACACAATCCTGCATGAAGATCTGAAAATGCGAAAAGCGTTCTGCCGCCTTTGAACTGTCGCACCCAGAAACGCACATTAGACACATCCATGGTACCATCACCACAAGTCTCACACAACTGACGATGAATTTCAATAGGTGTCACACCACGAAAATGGAGAAAACGAATGATTACACGCTGCTGTTGCAATGAAAGCGTCGCCATTTTAAGTATCACCTCGTACAAGTTACTCTTGATAAATCAGAAATACGGTTTGTATAAAAATAAGAGTGTTTAGGTAACGTCATATTAATGGAACACGCCCAAATTTGTGTTTGTTTACATATTCCTTTCCCAAACTCTGAGCAGTATCAAGGATAAAGTCACTGAAGACATCCATCATCAGGGTTGTGTTAGAAGTTAATATAAAGCTGTGTAAATGACTGGAAAAACAGACCAGATCCACTGAAAAATTTATAAACAGCTGCCCTTGTGAACGATTTTTGGTTACAAAAAGTTTTTAGTAGGGGATAATTCCTGTCGACTGATATACAGCAGATCTGTAAAAAAAGCTGAACATCTGTATTTTTCCTTGCCCTGACATCTCGTGGAAGCGCTTTGAACTAAAGTGTCAAACGTTGACCTATGTTTAAGGGAGACTTTGGTATTACGGTTGGTACTATATTTCTGTTAAACCTGACAGCTGGTCACTCCATTTCTTCCTTTTCAAAAATATACAAGTATTTCTCCATTTTTACACTGGATACAGCCTCTAAGTATTGTTGTGGATTTAATTTGGTGCTATAACTGATGATTATTTTAAAATCTGGTGCGTCTGATTTTAATGATTCCTTTTAACCATTTTAAATGGTACTCACAAGCGTTTATTCTTCTGTTTACTTCATGTATTCGAGATAAACATTTGTAAAAACGGTTTATTCTACATACAATGGCAATATGGGTATAAAGAAGGCCCAAAGATAAACATTGTGTTGATTAACGAAGCTGTCAAATACCAGGATCATATCAGCTCCACCAGTGTACAGGCTTTTTTCTCCACTAATGCCCGATTTCACCAACAGATGTTAAAATCGACGTTAACAAATGTAACGTAACAATTGTCACAGCGCTAACACTAATGTTAAATTTCTTGCATTTCACCAACCTGTTTTCTTAAAATGTTAACAAACCTGTGTTAACGCCAAGAAACTTGTAAATATCACAGTTATAGAAGGCTATGGGTGATTTTCTGAACGTACTCCGATGCGTTTTTGTTTTCATTTTCGTCTGCACAAATGGCGGATGAACAAAATCATAAATAAAGCCGTGAGACACATTTCTCATCGACGGAGAAAGAATTGTTAATTGAAATGGTGACGAGGTGTAAGGATATCGTGGAAAATAAGAGGACGGATGCGGTGAATGTAAAAGAGGAAGATGTCGCGGGGAAAATATTGGAAACGAATTTAATTCAAATGCATGTCACTACAAGAAGCACCAAACAACTTGTCAGTATTACGTAAATTTAAAACGAGGTGCGAAGAGGAACAAGTGCCTTAAACGTTTCAGAAAGGGAGGTGAACAATGTATTATCCACATAATTCAGTAAATTATAAAATCGCAAAGTTATTAATACTTGAAGCAAGGCGAGATCGGCATATTCCTTTCGATGTATATTCTAACTCATTACGTATAGTTAAAACGAGGAGCGAAGAAGGACAAGTGCCTTAAACGTTTCAAGACGGGAGGTGAACAATGTATTATCCGTATAATTCAGTGAATTATAAAATAGCAAAGTTATTAATACTTGAAGCAAAGGCGAGATCGGCATATTCCTTTCGATGTATATCCTAACTCAGTATTACGTAAATTTAAAACGAGGTGCGAAGGACAAGTGACTTGAACGTTTCAAGACGGCAGGTGGACAGTGTATTATCCACATAATTCAGTGAATTATAAAATCGCAAGGTTACTAATACTTGAAGCTAAGGCGAGATCGGCATATTCCTTTCGATGCATATTCTAACTCATTATTACGTAAATTTAAAACGAGGAGCGAAGAAGGGCAAGTGACTTGAACGTTTCAAGACGGCAGGTGGACAGTGTATCATCCACATAATTCAGTGAATTATAAAATCGCAAAGTTATTAATACTTGAAGCAAAGGCGAGATCGCCATATTGCTTTCGATGTATGTTCTAACCTCTCTTGTACTTCCGCAGTAACCTTCATAGCAACATGTTTCGACAGTCTATACTTCCGTAAAACAGTTTTCTTCGGATAGTTCCTCAAAATCATTTCTCCTCATAGGCCGTACTCTATTACGAATGCCATTTAGACGGTCTTAAATATAGCAAATCGACATCAACAGCTGAGTTCATGCTCGCCATCTTGACTATTTACAATTGTTAAGGACTTAACATTAGAAATTCGGCTTGTTAGTTTAACATGAGATTTAACACTTGTGTTACGCTAACACTTGTTGGTGAAATGCTATTTTTGTTTTAACTATTGCTAAACTCGTGTTAAGTCTTAACATTTGTTGGTGAAATCGGGCATAAGAGTTCCTTTATATGACAGTAAATCTACTGAATGAGGCTACCGCTTTTAAGCACACTTAAGGTGAGAAGGTGCTTCACTTTGGGTTAAAATTCACATTTTTATTATAATTTCATCCTTCTAGATTATAAATATATATTTAAAAGGTTCATCAGAGCAATATTTTATACCTAATTCGCTTATTATATTAGTGAGTGTTAAGTTGCTGGCACGGACCTTTTCATAAACATTCAGTTAATCGATCATAACTTCTGTAATACTGAACAGATATTTCTGAACTAAGCCTTGTTTTGTAAGGGATCTTTCAGGCTTTCTGTTGGTATCACTAGCTCAAGTGATACTAGTTTTTATTTTGTCTTTGGCTGTGTATGTGGTAGTAGTAGTAGTTTTAATCATCCGTTAAGTCAATACAATGACATTGGATACGTCAATACAAATATTTAGAACAATACAAATAATATAAGTATAAAAAATAAGTTGCATCAAGTGTAATTAATAAGATCTAAGCATGAACTCATAAATATATATAGTTGCATGACTCTGCAACTACACAGCATTTAAAATGCATCACAAATATATACAATTATATGGCCAGCTACAGTGTATCTAGAAATTCACTTATATCATAATATGAATCGCTTAATAAAATTTCTTTCAACGATAGTTTGAAACACCTCATGGATTTTATGTTTTTCAGATTGGCCGGTAGTTTATTATACAGAGTGACTGCAGAATATCTAACTCCTTTGGAATAAAGTGTAGTTCTATGTGTTATTGTTCTTAAGTCTGTTTTACCTCTGCTGTTATGATGATGTATTTGATTATCTGTGGTGAAATTTTCAAGGTTTTGTTTTGTATAACATAGCAAACAGTATATATACAGACTGGGCAGAGTCAAGATTTTCAATTCCTTAAAGAAGTTCCTGCAGGAGTCATTTTTTTTTTTCCTGACATTAGGCATCTAACAATCCTTTTTTGTACTTTAAAAACCAAGTGACTGTCTTTACTATCCCCCCAAAACATAATGCCATACCTCATTAGACTTTCTGCATATGCAAAATATAAGGTTCTCATGTCACTTGCATACAACTCATTTTTTATTACTCTTAATGAGAAGTAGAATTTATTTAACTTTATTAATAGATATTTTATGAACAGTTATTTGTTTTGAATAATATTTTGTACTAGTTATTGGTGAATATATGATATGGATAGGCCAGTAATATTTGGAAAGAGAAAGTTTACAGCCAATCAGTGAATTTAAAAGGCAAATGCATTTAAATCCTATAAACTTTCAGTTTTAACGTTGGTGGTATGCGATTTTAAATGCAATATCCCATAATTCCAAGTCCAAAAATAAGACATAGATGATCTAATACTTTGAAAGGGAGGCCATTTCGTTAAATCAATTTTACAAAGATATCATGACAAGAGTGGTGACAGTACTGCTGACAGTGCAAGGGTAGGGAAGCCCTACAATAACCCCCCCTCCCCAACAGGTGAGAGACTCTATAAATGTAACGTTATCATAAGAGATTCATGAGCAGAGTGAATCCTCAAACGACTGTAAATTATTCACATCTATTGTTTCTCCAGTCGTGAGCTACAATATTCATTTCATTCAGATATAAGCCAAACAAGGAACGTCGGTTCTAATCTAAAGAGAACAATACACTTCCGCCTGCCTTGTCAAATGCTTCATTAGTATCCTGCCGCTTCTTCCTTCAACATTGTCTACCAGTTATCTATACCTAACTGAAGTGACGTGTGTGTGTGTGTGACTCGCACTTGGAGCTCGTGGGTTCCACTTCGGCAGCCGACCTTCTAGAAAACCTCTCTTTTTTAATTCAATAATCTCAAAACATGAGTTTTCGGTGACAGTTTTAGTGGAATACAATACTTCCTCTCTCTTGGTGCGGGTGCTGACGACTCCTAGCACTCGTGGTACCTCTGACGTTACTAGAGGAACCTCGGGCCGAACATTCGAGCCCCGTTCGGATTGGGTTAGACTCGAGGGGGCAGTGGTTCCCGATACCCTTGGGAGATAGGGTACGTCTCCAGACGGGTTTGAGGGAAGCCATATATTCCCGCGTACTAGCCAGCATAGCTAGTAGAAGATGTGCTAGATCACCAGGCGGCCCCACCGAGGTCATATCGGTAGCCTTCCCATTTTGGAGTTGGCGCGCGTAAGTGGCGTATCCACCTCCATCCCGTCTTGTGCCCACAGGACCAGATGGGGGGGGGCTGTCAGTCTCTAGGTCTTGCCCTATGGAAGGCTTTCACCAAGGCGGCCCGGGTTCGATCCAGGCAACAGCAAAGTGAGATTTGTGGTGGACAACACGGCGCTGGTGCGGGTTTTCTCCGGGACCTCCGGTTTCCCCGCCATCTTATTCCACCGGTGCTCCATCTTCATCTCATGTATCATCAGTGTCACCGCCTGCGGTGCCGTATGTAGTAAAAGCGGGCGTTAAACACTACACATTTCATTTCATTGTCCTATGGAAAGAACCACGGAGGCGCCGGGCACCCTTTTGGGACAACTCGGTAACTACATGGTCGAAGGAGTCACGGGTCCTTGGTCCTTCAGGTCCAGGACTAATGGGAGTAGAACCTCTGGCATTAAGTTCCTCTCTCTATGTAAGGTGTTTCGGATTCAATTCCCGGATGGGGTAACTATAGGATCCTCCTGCCCGCCTTGGTAGCGTGCCTGCCTCACGTTCAAGAGGTCCCGAGTTCCTATCTCGGTCAGGGTGAGTTACCTGGATAAGGTTTTTGCCGGGGTTTTCCCTTATCTTGAAAGACTAATGTCGGGTAACTCTAAGCTCTATGGAACCTGGGTTCACTTGAGCATCATTTCACCCAATGCATTCATCGTACGATATGACTTGACGTTGGAGGACGTAAATTGCAAAAAAGGTCCTCCTAACTTCAACATTTGATAGCTGTCGTTGTTACTGAGTTACAGCAGATCATTTTTTCATGTAGTTACAGTTATTACTGTCAAATAGTCATAGAATGTTACAGCATTCAGCAAATTATGAAAATTTATTTTTTTCCAAGACGAAGATGGAGCTCTTCAATGGAGAAAGATACTGGGCTTTTATGGTGGAGTATTTTTGCCTCATTTGGATGGTATGGACCTCAGAAATATCTGGTTCCAGCAAGGTGGTGCCACATGTCATACTGCTCTCGAAACAATCGATCTTTTGGAGAAGTTCAGAAGTTTCATCATTTCCCCTGGTGGTGATGTCAACTGGCCCCCGATATGATGTGATTTAACGCCGTTTGGATTTATATCACACGATGCGGTGACATATCTGAAGTTGGATTCGCCCCTTCGTGAGGTCTACGCCCCACACGCGCAAAAGTTTCGCGCTCCCTCGGTGTGGCGACGCGTGTAGAAGCCAAACCTTACCTTGATGTAGAAGCGATGAACCTTTCGTCTAAAAGCCGTGAAGATGAAGTTCACGAAGATTTCTATAAATCCTCTCTCCGGCAGCTGCGGCGAGCGATGAGATGTGAAACTTCTCAGGCGTGGTATCGATACAAAAGGGATTACACTTTTGGGCAACTATGGAATAAAATAATTAATACCGTTTCACTTTACTTGGAATTATATTTCTCGACATCATTTTCTTCTTCACATGCGACTTTTTCCACTGATGTATATAGACCTTTACTATATATTAATTTTCTCCTTTTATTTATAAATGATGCAACGGTTTTTTACTTCGAGAGTTCAAGCCAGGAGAAAAAAATTTAAGAATAAAATCATTGGTTCTTTTTTCTGTTTTGGTTGCTAAGTTACCGTAATACTTAATTATGATTGGTCCTACGTCACAATTTGGGATTTCAATAAACCTAAGCATTTGTTGCATCATCTATATGGCATGCTTGGTTATTAACTTAAGTTGAATTACAGATGACCATGTTTACGTAATATGTCCATATATGCAATATCAGCTTCAAGTTGGACCTAATTTACGTTTTTCCGTCATTGAAAATTGGGTTAACCGTATACTCAACCCAACGAAGTCGCACCGATCACTTAAACGATGATCTCTTCCACATTATTTAAGTTCAAAGGTAGGACACTCTTGTTGAAAGACCCTATATAAACGGCAGCCTCGAAATATAAATGGGTGTGTAAATACGAGGTACATTCAAGTGCAGCCCTACATTTTTCCGGACTGGGAGCAGATAGAAACCTTTTTAAAAAAAAAAAGCACACGTAGATTCTTTCTGTATGCTTGCCAGAGGTGGCAGCGACGAGAGTTAGGACTGTTTTTGATACTTTGAGATGGCGCGGTTTTCATTGCAAGAACAATGTGTAATCATTCGTTTTCTCCATGTTCGTGGTGTGACACGCATTGAAATTCATCGCAAGTTGAGTGAGGCATGTGGTGATGGTAAAGTCTGTTTAGTTAACTCATGTGCACTTCGGCCGCTGCCTTTGACGAAACCCTTATAATCGTTTTACAACACAGACCCTCCTTCTCCCAGACCTTTCTGCAAGGTTGCCACCTTTCTCGATACGTCATGGCTATCGTACGAGGTTTCGTCTAAATGAATTATCTTATCTCCATTACTGCGAAACTTCCTTAGTTTTGACGATATATATCGCCAAGCTACAAGTCTACTGGATTCCATAATAACACTTATCTTATTCAAAGTGCGGTATTTGAAACCCAGCTCCTTTACGAGACTGCGCAAAGTGCAGTGCCCATAAGGAAAATCACAAATTTCTTGCAAATATGCAACCAATTCGTCTAAGGTGGGCGCTCTCCCTTTTGCATAGAATTTATAAATTTCTCGACAAATTAAATTGCATGTGAAAATATCTACTTTAGAGAAACGTTTCATTTTGTTTTCACATTTGGTCGGCGTCTTTGGTATTCCCTTCGTCACAATATTTCTTACTGTATTTCTGTGAATATCCAGAATTTATCATCAGGTTCATCGCATGACCCCTTATCAAGATTATTTTTCAGCACATATTTATATGTGTTCAAAACAAGCGCTCGAATTTGCTTAGAAACATTTCCCGTTATAACTTTGTTTTTTGAGGCTTTTCCAGTAATATAACTCGGCCCAGTTATTCACACTATTGTCTTCACTTTGATTATGTTCACGTGACTGGAAGTTATCTACTACTTCATTTGCATTTATCACTGCGTTTCCCTCCCACGTTCTCCACATCGTGACACACAACGAATTTCTGCACGTAATGAAACATATCAACTGGAAGTTGGAACTTTGGCAACTGAGACTACACATGGAGTAGACATGCGGCTGTCACTTCGAGAAAATCGGGGTTGCTATTGGTCCTCAACGACAGTAAGTGTGGAAATAGATTTATGACGTTCATTAGTGGGCGGGAGAGTAGTTTCCTTTGAGGGGCTAACTGCACTCGCGTTCACTAGAAAGACTTTACCATGGATGTGGGTAAAGTGCGTTTCTGGGTGAGACAGTTGAATGAAGGCAGAACATATTAACAAAACGCTACAACTAACTTTGTAAATAAACTATTGCTTTCACATCTTTCTTTTTGCTCTTAGATATATGGGGTGAGTAAAAAATATGGAGCAATGCCTGTAACTTTGTTGTTATAATTTTGTAAAGTGATATCTGTTTTGAAAAGCTGTGAGGTATCAATATGTTTTTGTATTACTACGATTGTGAATAGAGTTTGACTTACTTTTTAATGGCATCATTTTTTCTTCAGTTGTTTTGCTCGTCAGGTCTCGGAACGTACAGGTTCTTGCTATTTTGAACTCTAATTTAAATAGGACGTATAAGTATGGAACTTTCTGTACGTTAAAAACTGAATAGTTTACAAATTGCAAGGGAAATTTAATATCTGAATAACTCTTGATAGTTCTTTTAAATTTGACCTTGCCGACCGTAATACTGAACTTTTCTATTGCAGCTAACCGACCTTTGAACACGCACAGTTTCTCGTCATCGGACTGAAATCTACAACGTTAATAAATAAGCCCTTCCTGGGAATAATAAGGCCGCTCCTTATCTCTACTCATTCTTATTCAGGTAATCTGAAAGTTACCTGCACGCGATTCTACTCTTTACTGCGCTCTTTTTGGAATACTGAGAAAGTAAAGGTTCCGCAATTTTACCAAACAAATTTTACCTTTATTAAGAAATGGAAAACGAGATACCAATGTAGTATTAGATGTGGCAGCAATCAAACTTAGAACAAAATATCAGTCTCCTACAAAACCAGTAGTAGTAAATATAATTCGACTAACTGGTACCTTAATTTTTCTCTAATTAACTTTTGGTCTCTCTTTTGGCAAAGAGTATCATGCGTGATTTCCCCAACATATGTTAAAATCGACGTTATCAAATGTAACATAACAATTGTCACAGCACAAACAAAGCTCTTAAATTTCTTGCATTTCACCAACCTGTTTTCTGAAAATGATAACAAACATGTGTCAACGGCAAGAAACTTGTAAATATTACAGCTATAGAAGGCTATGGATAAGTCGTATTACTTTC
The DNA here is from genome assembly GCA_030765055.1 of Mantis religiosa. Lineage (NCBI taxonomy): Eukaryota > Metazoa > Arthropoda > Insecta > Mantodea > Mantidae > Mantis > Mantis religiosa. The sequence goes on from CM060960.1 coordinate 33,542,177, forward strand.
TGAACGTACTGCGATGCGCTTTTGTTTTCATCTTCGTCTGCACACAGCTAAAACAATGGCGGATAAACAAAATGGTAAACAAAAGCTGTGCAACAAATTTCTCATCGATGGAGAAAGAATTGTTAATTGAATTGGTGACGAAGTATAAGGATATCGAAGCGAAGGACAAGTGACGAGTGACTTGAACGTTTCAAGACGGGAGGTGGACGATGTATTATTTACATAATTCAGTGAATTATAAAATCGCAAAGTTATTAATACTTGAAGCAAAGGCGAGATCGACATATTCCTTTCGATGCATGTTCTAACTCAGTATTACGCAAATTTAAAACAGGGAGCGAAGAAGGATAAGTGACGAGTGACTTGAACGTTTCAAGACGGGAGGTGGACAGTGTATTATCCACATAATTCAGTAAATTATAAAATCGGAGAGTTATTAATACTTGAAGCAAAGGCGATATTGGTATATTCCTTTCGATGCATGTTCTAACCTCTCTTGTACTTCCGCAGTAACCTTCATAGCAACATGTTTCGACAGTCTATACCTCTGTAGAAAATTTTCTTCTGAAAGCTCCTCAAAATCATTTCTCCTCATAGGCCGTACTCTATTACGAATGCCATTTAGACGGCCTTAAATACAGCAAATCGACATTAAACGCTGCTTTCACGCCCGCCATCTTGATTATTTATAATTGGTAAGAACTTAACATCAGAAATTTGACTTGTTAGTTTATCAAGAGATTTAACACGAGAGTTAAGCTAACACTTGTTGGTGAAATGCAATTTCTGTTTTAACTATTGTTAAACTCGTGTTAAGTCTTAACATCTGTTGGTGAAACCGGGCACCAGTGTTTTGTTCTGTAATTTTAGCACCCGGGTTTCCCACAATAAACGTTTTATATTATTATATGCTAATATACATAGGTCATTCAATAATAATTAATGGCAACCCTTGAAATAACAACAAAGAAAACATCTTTGGAGCAGTCACATTATTGTAGTACTTAGAAGCAATATCCTTCAGGATGAAGAACTCGCCTCTACACATCAGGGAGTCGACGGATGCCATGCACAGCTTCTTGTTGTCCTAATATTCGAACATTATAGGAATCTACGTAGGGCAGCTGTCACTGACCTCACTCTCAGACCCAGGGAGTTACCGAGCTGTCCCCGAAGGGCACCCGGCACCTCCCTGGGGCTTTCCAAAGGGCAAGACCTAGAGACTAACAAGGGCCTCAACCTCGTCCAGAGACGTACCCGATCTCCCACGGGTATCGGGAACCACTGCCCCCTCGAGTCCAACCCAATCCGAACAACTCAACGACGGGAGGGGCTCGGCTGTCCGGCCCGAGGTTCCTCTAGTAACGTCAGAAGTACCACGAGTGCTAGGGGTCCGCAGTGCTCGTACCACGGCAGTTGAAGGGGACGGATCCCCCCGCTACGGGGCTAATATTCGAACAGACCTCTCTACAGCTGCACCGAGTGGGATGGCTCAGGCGGTTCCGTCGGTGGCCCACATGGGGAGGCCCGGGTTCGATTCCCATGACCGACCTACCAGACCCATAGGTTTTCTCGGGGCCCTTTCCCGGGTCGCTAGGCGAATGCTGGGTAGGTTAATTACATCCCCCGAATTTCCTGTCCCTCCATTTCATCTCCATAATCATTTCACATCATCTCTCATCTGGTGGTGTCTTTGACGGTAGAAGTGTCGGCGGGAGTCTCGGCGGTGCATGACAGGATGATATGCTCCGAGGAAAACTACTTCCTCCTCCGGTAGGTCGGTTGCCGGTCTCAGCTCCTCTGCTGGGACCATTTCGGGACCGCCAGCCAGGGACCTCAGGGGCTCGGCTGCTGGGCTCGTTGGCGTCATGCTGTGGGGAAGCGAGTTCGTTGTCCTGGCCTGTCGGGGGAAGTCTCTATCCAAGTAAACTGTAGGGACCCTTCCCTCTGTACTGTCGTGGCTGCTTAGGTCGGCCACCCTCTGTCTCCTTCACCTCATCCTTCCTCTCAGGGATGCCTGGCCTGTCGGGGTAGTCTCTATCCAAGTAAACTGTAGGGACCCTTCCCTCTCTACTGTCGTGGCTGCTTAGGTCGGCCACCTCTTGTCTTCTTCACCTCATCCTTCTTCCCAGGGATGTCTGGCCTGTCGGGGTAGCCTCTAAGCAAGTAAACTGTAGGGACCTTGCCCTCTGTACTATCGTGGCTGCTTGGGTCAGCCACATTCTCTCTCCTTCACCTCATCCATCCTCTCAGGGATGCCTGGCCTGTCGAAGAAGCCTCTATCCAAGTAAACTGTAGGGACCTTGCCCTCTGTACTGTCGTGGCTGCTTAGGTCGGCCACCCTCTGTCTCCTTCACCTCATCCTTCCTCTCAGGGATGCCTGGCCTGTCGGGGTAGTCTCTATCCAAGTAAACTGTAGGGACCCTTCCCTCTCTACTGTCGTGGCTGCTTAGGTCGGCCACCTCTTGTCTTCTTCACCTCATCCTTCTTCCCAGGGATGTCTGGCCTGTCGGGGTAGCCTCTAAGCAAGTAAACTGTAGGGACCTTGCCCTCTGTACTATCGTGGCTGCTTGGGTCAGCCACATTCTCTCTCCTTCACCTCATCCATCCTCTCAGGGATGCCTGGCCTGTCGAAGAAGCCTCTATCCAAGTAAACTGTAGGGACCTTGCCCTCTGTACTGTCGTGGCTGCTTAGGTCGGCCACCCTCTGTCTCCTTCACCTCATCCTTCCTCTCAGGGATGCCTGGCCTGTCGGGGTAGTCTCTATCCAAGTAAACTGTAGGGACCCTTCCCTCTGTACTGTCGTGGCTGCTTAGGTCGGCCACCCTCTGTCTCCTTCACCTCATCCTTCCTCTCAGGGATGCCTGGCCTGTCGGGGTAGTCTCTATCCAAGTAAACTGTAGGGACCCTTCCCTCTCTACTGTCGTGGCTGCTTGGGTCAGCCACCTCTTGTCTTCTTCACCTCATCCTTCTTCCCAGGGATGTCTGGCCTGTCCGGGTAGCCTCTAAGCAAGTAAACTGTAGGGACCTTGCCCTCTGTACCATCGTGGCTGCTTGGGTCAGCCACATTCTCTCTCCTTCACCTCATCCATCCTCTCAGGGATGCCTGGCCTGTCGAAGAAGCCTCTATCCAAGTAAACTGTAGGGACCTTGCCCTCTGTACTATCGTGGCTGCTTGGGTCAGCCACATTCTCTCTCCTTCACCTTATCCATCCTCTCAGGGATGCCTGGCCTGTCGGAGAAGCCTCTATCCAAGTAAACTGTAGGGACCTTGCCCTCTGTACTATCGTGGCTGCTTGGGTCAGCCACATTCTCTCTCCTTCACCTCATCCATCCTCTCAGGGATGCCTGGCCTGTCGGAGAAGCCTCTATCCAAGTAAACTGTAGGGACCCTTACCTCTCTACTGTCGTGGCTGCTTGGGTCGGCCACCTTCTGTCTCATTAACCTCATCCTTCCTCTCAGGGATGCCTGGTCTGTCGGAAAAGTCTATCCAAGTAAACTGTAGGGACCCTTCCCTCTCTACTATCGTGGCTGCTTGGGTCAGCCACATTCTCTCTCCTTCACCTCATCCTTCCTCTCAGGGATGCCTGGCCTGTCGGGGTAGCCTCTATCCAAGTAAACTGTAGGGACCTTGCCCTCTGTACTATCGTGGCTGCTTGGGTCAGCCACATTCTCTCTCCTTCACCTCATCCATCCTCTCAGGGATGCCTGGCCTGTCGAAGAAGCCTCTATCCAAGTAAACTGTAGGGACCTTGCCCTCTGTACTATCGTGGCTGCTTGGGTCAGCCACATTCTCTCTCCTTCACCTCATCCATCCTCTCAGGGATGCCTGGCCTGTCGGAGAAGCCTCTATCCAAGTTAACTGTAGGGACCCTTCACTCTCTACTGTCGTGGCTGCTTGGGTCGGCCACCTTCTGTCTCATTAACCTCATCCTTCCTCTCAGGGATGCCTGGTCTGTCGGAAAAGTCTATCCAAGTAAACTGTAGGGACCCTTCCCTCTCTACTATCGTGGCTGCTTGGGTCAGCCACATTCTCTCTCCTTCACCTCATCCTTCCTCTCAGGGATGCCTGGCCTGTCGGGGTAGCCTCTATCCAAGTAAACTGTAGGGACCTTGCCCTCTGTACTATCGTGGCTGCTTGGGTCAGCCACATTCTCTCTCCTTCACCTCATCCATCCTCTCAGGGATGCCTGGCCTGTCGGAGAAGCCTCTATCCAAGTAAACTGTAGGGACCCTTCCCTCTCTACTGTCGTGGCTGCTTGGGTCGGCCACCTTCTGTCTCATTAACCTCATCCTTCCTCTCAGGGATGCCTGGTCTGTCGGAAAAGTCTATCCAAGTAAACTGTAGGGACCCTGCGCTCTGTACTATCGTGGCTGCTTGGGTCGGCCACCTTCTGTCTCATTCACCTCATCCTTCCTCTCAGGGATGGTTGGCCTGTCGGAGAAACCTCTATCCAAGTAAACTGTAGGGACCTTGCCCTCTGTACTATCGTGGCTGCTTGGGTCAGCCACATTCTCTCTCCTTCACCCCATTCTTCCTCCCAGGGATGCTTGGCCTGTCGGAGAAGCCTCTATCCAAGTAAACTGTAGGGACCTTGCCCTCTGTACTATAGCGGCTGCTTGGGTCGGCCACCCTCTGTCTCCTTCACCTCATTCTTCCTCCCAGGGATGCTTGGCCTGTCGGAGAAGCCTCTATCCAAGTAAACTGTAGGGACCTTGCCCTCTGTACTATCGTGGCTGCTTGGGTCGGCCACCTTCTGTCTCCTTCACCTCATTCTTCCTCCCAGGGAGGCTTGGCCTGTCGGAGAAGCCTCTATCCAAGTAAACTGTAGGGACCTTGCCCTCTGTACTATAGTAGCTGCTTGGGTCGGCCACCTTCTGTCTCCTTCACCTCATCCTTCCTCTCAGGAATACCTGGCCTGTCGGAGTAGTTCTCCAAGCAGTACTCTAACAGCATTCACTTGCACATCATCACTTGCTGATTGCGTTCTGCCAGCTCCACGTTAAGATATTTAAATTATTAAATGAATTTAGAGGTGGCAAGATGGCTTGCAGCATATTTTCAAATGTTTAATCTATCAAATACAAATATTTAAAAAATACAGCCTACATTTTTCCATAACACTTAACCTGACAGTTACCTACATCTGTGAATCTACAAAACTCAATGAAAAGCTCGTCTTCTAAACCAGTCGAGATTAAGGCACTTGAATTCAGCATTTTGCATTCCAGTCCTTGCATATAAATTTTGTTTTCTGTGGATGTTGAACCTTTCAAAAACATCCCAAGTGTCATTCAGATGATGATACGGTTTACGCTGGGATCTAGCGAAACTAAAGTTAAGTGGAGTAATGCAGGCGAAATTACAGAAAAAAAGATGGAATCTTTATGCCACACCTACTCAAGCTCTTAAAGCGGAAATGATGTCAGCTTTTTTATACTTCTCTGCAAAATATTTCTAGTAGGTAGAGGAAATACTGTATTCCACCCAAATATTCGGAGATTTAAAACTGATACACATTTGAGCCTACCAAAATGAAAACGCAAATGTTAAAAGAAGTAGCTTCAGGAAAAAGTGTGTCTCTCGATCTGTGTACGTATGTGCATCAGTCCCTGGAGTACATATTTCAATTCTTTGTGTACAATTTCTTACCGCGGTGCAATATATCGTTTAGGTATAAGCTGAATTTCATATTGTGATATCAAAAGGTGATATCAATATAATTAAATCAGAAGAATGAACGTTCCTTGATAAAGTTACACGTCGTTCAGAAGTTAAACATTTTATGTTTTGAAATAAATACCAGGATAGTGTGAAATGTTTCCGACATCAACATGAAGTTGGCAGCGCCCGCAAATAAAAGCTAGTCAATTTCGTTGTTCATCTGTTGACAGTTACTCACCAAAGTTTCAGCCATTTTGGACGCTCAGTCGTTTGAGTGAGTTGATGCGAGTGTTCTTATGATAATGGACAAAATCGAGTATCGAGCTGTCATTAAATATTTGTTTTTCAAAGGCAATACGCCTACGCAAGTCAAAGATGAGTTGGATTCTGTGTATAGGGACTCTGCACCATCATTTACCACAGTGAAATTTTGGGCAGCTGAATTTAAACGTGGCCGTAAGAGCTTGGGAGACGATGAACGCTTGGGACGTCCAAAACCTGCAACTACCACGAAAACATCGCCACAGTTTTCCAAATGATGCTAGACGACGCCGAACCAAAGTAAGAAAGATAGCAGAGACTATGAACAAGTCAAAAGGATGTGTTTGTCCCTCATTAAATCAACATTTAGATATGGGAAAGCTGTCCGCGCGTTGAGTGCCGCGTTTGCTCACGTTAGACCAAAAACGCATTCGAATGAACATTTCCAACGCTCTGTTGGCGCAGTTTAGGCGCAATAAATCCGACTTTTGGCGCCGAATAATTACTGTAGCTGATACCTGGGTACACCATTTTACGCCCGAAACAAAAATACAGACCAGACAGTGGACTGCAAAGGGAAAACCGGTTCCAAAAAGGCAAATACTGCTGGGAAAGTAATGGCCACCGTTTTTTGGTATAGCCATGGAGTTATTTTAATCGATTATCTTTAAAAAGGAAAACCATTACAGGAGCATACTACGCATCATTACTTGACAAACTGAAGGCAGAACTTGTGGAAAAACGGCCACATTTGCAGAAAAAGTAAATCCTGTTTCAACGAGACACCGTCTCACACCTCTGCGGTTGCAATGGCGAAAATCCACGAATTACGGTTTGAACTGCTTGATTATCCGCCTTACTCACCAGATCTAGCCCCAAGCGACTTATTTTTCGTTCCCTTATATGAAAATTAGGCTCGGAGGATAGAGATTTTCGTCAAACGAAGAGGCAATTACCTTCGTGAACAATTATTTTGCAGAGAAAAATGCCGAGTACTATTTGGACGGGTTAAAAAGTTGGGAGCATCGCTGGGAGAAGTGTGTAGAGTTACAAGGAGACTATGTTGATTTACATAAAAAAAAAACTGAAAAAAAATGTCTTGTATCTTTATTAGGTCGGAAACTTTTCAGACCACCTATTTACGAGGGCTGTTCAATAAAGAATGATCATAATTTTTTACGGAAATAATTTTTCGCAATAAAATTAATTTTTATTATATTGTTAGCTTAATGTGAAACAAACACGCCGTAGTAGTTTCATTGTTGGTACTCCTGGTTCCGGCCTGTGAGAACCAGGTAAGTTCAGACATGTTCACTATCGCCTACCGCTGCAATGGAGGTAACACGCGAGGAACAATATGCGGCTTTGAAATTCTGCTTTCGTCTCAACAAATCTTCATTTGAGGCCTATACAATGTTACAGGAGTCCTATGGAGAGTCTGTTCTTCCCTACAGTACAGCTTAAAGGTGGTTTAAAATGTTTAAAGAGAGGAGACGATCAATTTCAAAGGAAGATGGACCCGGTTCTCCAATTACTCCTCTTAGCGCAGAAAACAACAACACTGCTGTTGCCATTGTGAGAGAGGATCGACAAATTACCTTAAGATCACTTTATGAAATACTGAACATTTAATTGGGTGCCACCCACACGTTGGTGACAAAAGCGTTACACATGCGACGTGTTTGTGCGCGATGGGTTCCAAGACTGTTGATTCCCGAACAAAAGGACATTCGCATGTAGGTCTGCATACAGTTAAAGTTGATGTTAGAGGAAGATCCGGAGTTTCTTTCAAACGTAATCACTGCTGATGAAACTTGGCTACATCATTTTGATCCTGAGAGCAAACAGCAAAGCTCAGTGTGGAAATCTCTTCCATTACCAATCCCCAAAAAAGCAAAAGTGGTTGCTTCTGCTGGGAAAGTTATGGTCATCTCATTCTTTGATATTCATGGAATGGTTTATAAGCATGTTGTACCTGCACACACGTCAGGTATCTGGGCAATACTATAGAATGTCCTAAAAACATTGCAAGTCCATATCAGGCGCATTTCCGTGAAGCGGGCTGGATGCTGCACCACGATAATGCGTGGCCACATATTGCCAATTTTGTTGCTGAATATCTTGCAAAAATCAACATGAAGTGCATCCCTCATCCTCCCTATAGTCCGGATTTAGCTCCATGTAACTTTTGTATTTCCTAACTTGAAGAAACGCCTTAGTGGGAGGCATTATCCATCATCAGAAGCAGTGGTGAAGGCTGTGGAGGCGATTTTGAAGGATCTCTCAAAAATGGTTTCCAGCATGTCTTTGAAGACTGGCAGAAACGCTGGAACAAGTGCATCGCATTCAGGGGAGACTATTTTGAGGACAAGCAAAATTATGAGGATGAGTAAAGGTAATTTTCAAAAAGAATTTGTGATCATTCTTTACTGTACAGCCCTCGTAATTTGCCATGTTGCTGTACGACCCTATCACATAATATTCTTAGCCCATTCTCTGCCACAGTCTCTGTATTACGTTTCAGCTGTTAGGGCCACCCATATATAAACGTTCCAAGACTTGAATAAGCCCCTCGCATTCCCCTATCCTTGTTTGTGTTGGACACCCACAGCCGTACTTCTAAATGATGAGAAAGGAGGGTGAAAGGAAAAGTTTACTTTTTTTCTATCCTCCCATGCTCTGCGTTTCCCCTTTAGTTCCACATAGCCACTTCGTACAAAAGACCAGACAGTGTCTTCTTAGTTCGTCTCGATTTCCCCCCGCCCTTCCTTTCTTTTATTTATTACAGTTGGTTAAGTTCCTTAGACTGGCAACGTCTGTGCGACGTAACACGTATTTCTAGCCAACTTTCGTGGTAAACCCTTACGATAAGACACAGAAAATGTTTAAAATACAGTGTTTCTAAAGATACATGAAATGTATACAAATATAATGATTAATGGAAATGAATTCTTCTTTCACACTGGCCGTGTGTGGGCTAAAGTGTGGAAACGTAGAGTCAGGCTGAAAAATTCAATGCCATAGCTGGGATTTGAACCACGGATCTTCTGGTCTCCATCCAGGTGCTCTAACCATTGAGCCACTATAGCCAACGTGCCGATGTGACATTAAATTCTCAAACTGAGTGGTATTTTTTTCCGGTAAACAACTTAAGAGTTCTCATAAACACATAAGACAACTACCTTAATGGTGACTTCCAACGTGTAAGTACTTTAAGGCCCGGGCTTCATCTTGCACGGATTCGACACCAAGATTGTCAAGGAAATCTCATTTTAACCCAGTGAAAACTTTTACAAATGTTATATTTTTTCAAAAAAATGTCCAACAGTTTTGATTATATATGTATACATACATTTTTTTGCATCCTCCAACGTTGTCATATCGGACGATAAATGAAATGGGTTAAATGTGGCTCAAATGAGTCCGGAGTCCATGGAGCTTAGAGTTACCCGACATTCGTCTTTAAGGATAAGGTAAACCCCCGGAAAAAACCTTATCCAGGTAACTCACCCTGACCGAGATAGGAACTTGGGACCTCTTGAACGTGAGGCAGACATGCTACCATCTACGCTACCGAGCCGGGCATGTATACATACAGTTGAGTCCAGAGGTTCTTCTCCCATTAGTCCTGGACCCGTAGGATCAAGACCCGGGCCTCTTTCAATCAAGGACTGTCCGAGCTGTTCCAAAGGGCGCCCGGCGTTCTCCGTGGGGCTTTCCATAGGGCAAGACCTGGGTTACTAACAAGCCCCCCCATCTGGTCCAAGGACACAAGACGGGATGGAAGTGGATACACCACTTAAGCGCCAACACCAAAAGGTGAAGGCCACCGATGTGACCTCAGTGGGGCCGCCTGGCGATCTAGCACGCCTTCTACTAGCTCTGCAGGCTAGTACCCGGAAATATTAATGGCTTCCCTCAACCCCGTCCGGAGACGTACCCAATCACCCATGGAAATGAAATGTGTAGTGTTTAAAATGTGTAGTGTTTAACGCCCGCTTTTACTACATACGACACCGCAGGCGATGACACTGATGATACATGAGATGAAGATGGAGCACCGGTGGAATGAGATGGCGGGGGAAACCGGAGGTCCCGGAGAAAATCCGCCCCAGCGCCATGTTGTCCACCACAAATCTCACTTCTGGTCGGCTGGGATCGAACCCGGGCCGCCTTGGTGAGAGCCAGGCGGTCTAACCACTGAGACACGGCACGACCTTACCCACGGGTATCGGGAACCACTGCCCCTTCGAGTCCAACCCAATCCGAACAACTCCCAGAGAGAGGGGCTCGGCAGGTTCCTCTAGTAACTCAGAGGTACCACGAGTGATAGGGGTCCGCAGTGCCCGCACCATGGCAGCTGAAGGGGAACGGATCCCCTCCCCTACAGAAATATGTATACATACATAGTGTCGCGAGCGCATTGTTGAGGCGAGGTGGTGCGGCCGACCAGTTGAAAGAGACGGGCAGTGAAGTGCGGATGTTTGTGTGTGTGTGTGTGTGTGTGTGTGTGTGTGTGTGTGTGTGTGTGTGTGTGTGTGTGTGTGTGTGTGTGTGTGTGTGTGTTATTTACGTCCTCCAACGTTAACTCATATCGGACGGTGAATGAATTGGGTGAAATGATGCTCAAATGAGTCCGTGGAGATTAGAGCTACCCGACATCGTCTTTTGGGATAAGGGAAAACCCTGGAAGAAACCGCATCCAGGTAACTCACCCTGACCGAGGGACCTTTTGAACGTGAGGCAGACATGTTACCATCTACGCTACTGAGGCGGGCAAGTGCGGAGGTAAAAGCTTGCCGAAACGGTGGGGGAAGGAGACGTCTTGATTGTTTCAGAACATTTGGGATAGTGAGTAATCTATGAATAAGGAAGCCACAGCTCGGCATGCGGACAGTTGTTAATTGGACTCGTCTGCGCGAACAGCTGTGTGAACTTTTTTTGTGGTCGATGACCTTGCAAGTTGTATTGTGTATGTGTCGTAATTCTCGACTGTTAGGTTGATCAAGGTGTTTCTACGGAAATAAAGAGCAATTTTTGGTGTTTGTAACCCGGACTTTTAATTTTATGGTCCTACAAAGGTATAAGGTAAGGTATAGTTTGGTGAAATTTGGGTTTAGAATTTACGTAGGTACTTAAGGAGAATTATATAAACACATGGAGAAAAAAAAGGTTTGGGAAGAAAAATGGGAGAAATTAGATAAGAAGACAGCAGATATAAAATGTTAACGGAAAGGGAAGAGTGCCGTCATCCACTTGACGAGGATGTTCAATGCGTGCCTCCACCTCCCACACTTCCCGGCTTGCGAGAGTGGTGTGCATCCTGAAGCCCGGCAAGGATCCGGTCTTTCCGACTAGCTACCGATCCATAAGTCTTCTCCCAACCGTCTCAAAACTATTTGAGAGGTTGCTCCTATCCCGCCTGACCCCTCTTTTCGAGGACAGGCAGCTCCTACCCGATCACCAGTTTGGTTTTCGTCATGGACACTCCACGACCTTACAGCTTCTGCGTCAGGCCGAGAGGACAGCCCTGGGATTCCAAGAAAACCTCAAGACAGTCGCGGTGCTGCTAGACGTAGAGAAAGCCTTTGCCACAACCTGGCACCAAAGCCTACTGTACAAACTCAGGGAGGCTAACGTACCTCCTCCCTATCTCGCTCAGATTAGCAGTTTCCTCAGAGACCGCACGTTCAGGGTGAGAGTGGAAGGACGGATGTCATCCATCAGACCAATAGCCGCGGGAGTCTCGGAGGGCAGTGTACTGTCCCCGTTACTCTTTGCGGCCTACATGTCTGACTTCCCCTTAGAACCACAGACTGTTACGTGCCAATATCCCGACGACGTCCTCATAATGGCACGAAACAAAAACCTAAGATATTGTCATCCTCCGCTGCAGCGCCAGCTCCGAGCCATTGGCCGTTGGAGAAATGGAGGATGGCCATTAGCCCCGAGAAGAGCTCTGCTCTTCTCCTGGCTAAGGTCCGAGCTGGGCGACCGGATTGGTCGCTGAGGTTGTGGCAGAGACAAATCCCTTGGGTTCCCACTGCCAAATACCTTGGCGTCCACCTCCATCACGGTCTCGCCTACGCACCTCACGTCCGGGTCAAAGCCGGACAAGGGCATGCAGCGCTAACGCAGTTATACCCAATTCTCAAATACACCATGCCAACGCACCTCAAACTACGCCTGTATCGGACGATTATACCGCCCCTGATTCTGTACGGCTGCGAAGTCTGGGGATCAGCGGCTCCCACCACTATTCGCAGACTGCAGCGCGTCCAGAACAGGGTACTGCGCATGATCTACGATACCGGGCGTAGATTCCCGTCCCAATTCCTTCACACCTACTCCGGGGTCCCGTACATCGTGGACGTGGTGCGGGAGAGATCCCGCACCATCTACGATAAGCTGGACTCCTATCCCAACATCCTGGTGAACATCTTTGGCCGTTACGACCACAGGTCTCCTCACCGCCGACCGAGCTATCGGTCGCCCAAAAGATGCTTTGGGTAACTAGAACTGAACAGGGTCACATTCCCCTGACTTCAACCCCCCAAGCCCATTGCTTGGTAAGTCCAATACCTAAACATTGTTCATTTCCCTCTAGCCTGTTAAGCGGACTGTGCTCAGATGCCTCCCAGGCAGGCGGAAGAGCGCAGCCAGCACTGGGCGCATCCCCCCCCCCACGGGGCAACAGCGCGCATAAGGCTAGACATACCACTGCCGAAGACAACCGCTTGAGACAAAGATGACTATTATACTGCCCAGATAAAGCCACAATAAGCGGCTAGGTGCTGGGAAGCAAACACTCCGTCCAGGTATACCTGGACGACACGACTCTTCTGCTAGTTCTGCTGGTCTGCTGCTGGAAAAGAAGGTAAGAAGTATTGGCGTGTTCTTGCAGAAAGTAAAAGAAAAATGGACCGGAAATGTAAAGAATATAAGAAGGAAGATGAGGGGGAATAATGGGGCTAATTAAGTAACGAGGAGCTACCTGGCAGAGCAGAAGAGCAGGTTGTCATTAAACCAAGGTAGACACAAGATAAAGACAAATAAATGTAGCCAAAAGTTATAAATTGTAAAATGTTGGAATATGCACAATAAATATAATATCATATATTTTTTAATGACAGCCTAAGCAAATTAGAGGCCTAAATTGAAAACATTTTACGTACAGTACAGCGAAAATATTGTGTGACCTACTAGATATAAACGTTCACGACTCTCAGGCTTATAATCAGCTGAAGTACAGGCACATAATACACCTGAGGGTGTACACAGCCGGTAGAGTTTCAAAAGGGTGGCATTGTCCCTTTACATATATCCTTTCCCCCTTCGCTTCCCCACCAGGTACACATAGAGCTCGTTTAAACGTGACCTGCATCTTTTACTCAAATACAGCGCAACCTTTTACACGTTTCTGCTTTGAAACTGCAACCATGTTTTTCCTGACAATCACGTGCTATGTATTTGGTATCAATAACTGTATAGATAAATGACTTTAAATAATTCCTATAGCGTATTTTAGATAAAATTAATGCAAACACAATTGTTAAATTTTGAAATAAGCTAGGAAATTATGTGTTAAGCAATGGTCCGAGGGCTGTTCACTAAAGAATGGACACTATTTTTTTTACAACGTACCTTTACTCATCCTCATAATTTTGATGGCCCTTCTCAAAATAGTCTCCCCTGAATGCGATGCATTTGTCCCAGGGTTTCTGTCAATCTTCAAAGACATGCTGGAAACCATTTTGTGAGAGATCCTTCAAAATTGCCTCCGCAGCCTTCACCACTGCTTCTGATGATGGATAATGCCTCCCATGAAGGCGCTTCTTCAAGTTAGAGAATAGAAAAAGTCACATGGGGCTAAATCCGGACTATAGGGAGAATGAGGAATGCACCTCACGTTGATTTTTGCAAGATATTCAGCAACAACATTGGCACTATGCGGCCGCGCATTATCGTGGTGCTGCATTCAGCCTACTTCAAGAAAATGTGATCTTTTGCGCCGGATACGGACTTCCAATGTTTTCAGGACATCCCTGTAGTATTGTCCAGTTACTGATGTGTGTGCAGGTAAAACATGCTGATAAACCATTCCATGAATATCAAAGAATGAGATGACCATAACTTTCCCAGCAGAAGCAAACACTTTTGCTTTTTTGAGGAGTTGGTGATGAAGGAGATTTCCACACTGAGCTTTGCTGTTTGCTCTCACGATCAAAATGATGTAGCCAAGTTTCATCAGCAGTGATTACGTTTGAAAGAAACTCCAGTTCCTCCTCTAACATTAACTTTAACTGCATGCAGACCTGCATGCGAATGTCCTTTTGTTCGGGAATCAACAGTCTTGGTACCCATCGCGCACAAACACGTCTCATGTGCAACGTTTCTGTCACCAACGTGTGGGTGGCACCCAATGAAGTTTTCAGTATTTCATAAAGTGATCTTAAGGTAATTCGTCGATGCTCTCTCACAATGGCAGCAGCGGTGTTGATGTCTTCTTCCGTAAGAGCAGTAACTGGAGCACCGGGTCCATCTTCCTTTGAAATTGATTGTCTCCCATCTTTAAACATTTTAAACCACCTTCGAGCTGTGCTGTAGGGAAGAACACACTCTCTATAGGCCTCCTGTAACATTGTATAGACCACAACTGAACATTTGTTTAGACGAAAGCAGAATTTCAAAGCCTCATATTGTTCCTCGCGTGTTACCTCCATTGCAGCGGTAGGCAATACTGAAGATGTCTGATCTTGCCTAGTTCTCACAGGCGGGAACCAGGAGTACCAACAATGAAACTACTACGGCGTGTTTGTTTCACTTTAAGCTAACAGAATATAATATTTAATTTTAGTGCGAAAAATTATGATCATTCTTTATAGAACAGCCCTCGGATTTTATGCCTCGAGACTATAATAGTAATAATTATGATAGGAATATTTTAATTACCATTATAGTCAAGTTTTATACGTCTGTTTATGCCCCATCATGTATCTAATGGTTTCATTTCTGGTTTGACTGATATGTTACAATCGTCATTGCTTTGTCTAAAGTGAGACGTAGTACGTAGTAAGCAGGCGCAGAAATATTGATTACCTCCCTATAAACAGCTGTTAACATGTGACACAGTTTAACAAAAAACATTAAAACAAAACATTGATAACATAAATAAAGAAACTTAATTTTTCCATGACTCCCAGAAATTTCTTGCTACCTTAGCAGAATATATAAGGGCTGATGTGAGGTATATCGAGTTTACGATTCGGTGAGTTGAGTTATGTGAGCCCACAGAGCAGTGCAGCTCCATGGTGTGGAGTCGGCAGACCGTGAAGCACTAAACGAGCACATAACTGGGATGTGTTCAGAGTCAGCATGCAGCTCCGTGTAATGAGTGAACCTGTGTTTATCAGCAGCACAGGCCAGTACCTAAGTAATTAGGTTTAATGAGGCATACTGCAACCTTTTTACTCTAAAACTGAAATTGGATGATTAGCTATGAATGTGAACTTAAGAATTCTTCATTATAATTAGATTTTTTTATGAATAAGTTGCTTGAAGTACATATACATACCTATTTGTATGGAAACTCAAGAAAATCAAGAGTTATCAAGTCATCAGCAAAGTATCAGCTCATATTTTGATATAGCATCCGAAATGAATATCTTGAGGTTACCTGAAAGTAAGAACATATAAGCCATTGTAAATTGTTAAGTCTCCGTGTTTTAATTCATTATTGTTACATTGTTCAACAATTACACAACTATTGTAACAATGAAATTCTAGTTGTTTGGTGATCAAACAGTTATGAGTAATCAAAACTTTTTTATGAAGATTAATGAAATTCTTTACGCAACCAAATGAGGACGAGGGCGTTCAATAAAGAATGATCGTCATAATTTCTTTTAAGGTCATAATTTATCTCACTAAAATTCAATCTTATTATATACTGTTAGCTTAATGTGAAACAAACACGCCGTAGTAGTGTCATTGTTGGTAATCCTGGTTTCCGCCTGTGAGAACCAGGCAAGTTCAGACATGTTCAGTATCGCCTACCGCTGTAATGGAGGTAACATGCGAGGAACAATATGTGGCTTTGAAATTCTGCTTTCGTCTCAACAAATCTTCAGTTGAGGCATATACAATGTTCCAGGAGGCCTATGGAGAGTCTTGTCTTCCCTACAGCACAGCTCGAAGGTTGTTTAAAATGTTTAAAGAGGACAGACAATCAATTTCAAAGGAAGATGGACCCGGTGCTCCAGTTACTGCTCTTACGGAAGAAGACATCAACACTGCTGTTGCCATTGTGAGAGAGGATCGACGAATTACCTTAAGATCACTTTCTGAAATACTGAACATTGCATTGGGTGCCACCCACACGTACGTGGGTAGTATGGCTTCCCTCAGCCCCGTCCGGAGACGTACCCGATCTCACATGGGTATCGGGAACCACTGCCACCTCGAGTCCAACCCAATCCGAAAAACTGCTAATCAGGGAGGGGCTCGAATATTCAGCCCGAGGTATGAGAGTTATCAATACTCATTCCCTTTATTATTCTTCCGAGTCCGGTGTACCACTTTCATCGCTAGTATCCTCTGATGTGTTGATGATAATTTCATCTATTGCATTTTCCATTACACCATCGTTTCTGCAATATTTCATTTCCAGCTCTTGGACCTTCTTGCAATGCTTTGCGATTACGGAAGATAATGCTTCTATAGCAAGTTTCCGCAGATTTGGAGGCACATATCACAAGTAACGTTGCATCCTCTGAAAACATTCCTTAGTTTTGCCTACGCCAGCTCTATTGCATTCAGATCATAGTTATTAGAAGGTAGACGAGTAATAATGTGTCCCCTTTCGAGAGCCATAACATCCACAACATACAATTGTTGTAAACTGGTTAGCTAATTAACCTCAAAATTGATCAAAACGAAATATGGCGGACATGATAAAGTTTAGCGAATTAGCCACTAGATGTCAGTATATAGCGCATTTCAAATTTCAAAGTTATCATCTCTGTTTACGGAGTTGGATGAAACTTGCCTTATGAGGACTTAGAATCCGAGCGCTCAACTTATCACGAGCATATAATACACCATGGCATCGCATCAGCAAAACCATAATATTCAGACGTCGCAAGGGTTATCTCCATGGTTCTTTAACCATATAGTTCTAACCTAGCAACTTGTGATGCCTTTTTGTTTCAAACAAATGAAGTTAAAATGCATGGAATCACTTTTTTGTGATCAGGTTTTAAAAATCTCGTTTCTGAGGTGCTTCAGGAAATGTGACATCTGGTTTAAGAATTCGTCTCATTGAATGGAACAAAAATGCATTGGTGGAATACTCTTAATAGCAATAAAGGGTATTATTTTATAGTTCATGTTTGATTTTCTCAGGCCCGGTTGCATAAAACAATCTAACATCAAGCACATGAAAATGATCTACAGTCAAGCTGAACTTAGAATTTTGGTTGTACAAACAATGATCTAAGTTCATGGCCTCTTGATCTAAGTTCAAACCTAACTGGTGAATTTTCTCCAGTAAACTTGATTGAACTTAGATCAACAGAACTGCAGAATTTATACAATAGTTTCTGAGATGAAATAAGTAGTGCAGCTTTAAATAAAATGAAGTAATGCCTTTTTTGTGGTTACTTGGATAAATAATTATCCTCTTTATTTCACAAAAGTATGTTAATAATGCATTGTGTTCATAATCCATACATTTGTATTATTTTTAGATTTCAGATTACTCTAATATCTCTGATGATGAGAATTTTCAATTTGAAAGGTCTCCTCATGTTTTCAAACATAGAGGAAATCCCATCTCAGAACTTAATGACAGAGAATTCAAAATTAGATTTCGAATATCAAAGCATTCAGTTGAACTGGAGCATAGGCTACCTGCACAGTTAAGAACACAAACCCTGAGGAATTATGCACTTAATCCAATATTTATGATCCTTCTCACATTACGGTTCTATGCAACTGAAATCTTCCAGATGGTGATTGGGCATATACGAGGGGGCACCCAAAAGAAACCAAATTGTTGTCATAAAAACTTTGATAAACCTTTTTACAAAATTACTTGAGTCACCTTCAAAATACTCTCCATTAGATGCGATGCATCTGTCAAGTCTCTTTTCCCACTGTGGGAAGCATGTTTGGAACTCAAGTTTGATGTTGTCCAGCGCCTTTGCGAAGCTGTTTTTACCGCCTCCACATCGTCATAACGCTCCCCTTTTAGCGTTCTTTTCATTCGAGGAAATAGGAAAAAGTCGCATGGGGCTATGTCCGGCGAATACGGAGCGTGGGGAACGACAGACCACCTCTGAGATGCCAAATAGTGGGTCACTCGTAAGGCCGTGTGTGCTGGAGCGTTGTCGTGATGCAGAAACAAGTCACCTGATCGCCACACTTCCGGGCGTTTCCTCCTCACATCCTCTCGCAGACGCCTTAAAACATTTCAAGTAAAAGTGCTGGTTAACAGTCTGGGCAGGGAGTATGATGCACAATTCCACGAACATAAAAAAAGACAATGATCATTGTCTTCACATTTGACCTCACTTGCCTTGCTTTTTTGGTCTGGGAGAGCTGGGAATCCTCCACTGGCTTGATGCTTGCTTGGTTTGTAACACCAACTCCCATCCCCTGTAATGACTTTGTTCAAGAAGTTTGGATCACGTGCAATCTCTGTTTTCAAGTCCTGACACACATTTATTCGGATGGTTTTGTGCTCCTGTGTGAGAAGGCGCGGAACAAATTTAGCAGCAACACGTCTCATGTGCAAATCCTCCCTCAAAATACGCTGGCACGATCTCCAACTGATTCCTGTCGCTGCTGAAATTTGGTCGATCGTTTGGCAGCGATTCTCGTTGATATTTTGGCGAACCTTTTCAATGTTCTCCTCATTTTGGGGTGTTGAAGGGCGTCCAGAACGAGTTTGGTTTTCAACACACATCTCACCACGTTTAAAGCGCCCAAACTACTCGAAAACCTGTGTGCGGCTCATAGCACCCTCCCGGAAAGCTTCCTGAAACATTTGGTATGTCTCCGTTGCAGTTTTTTTTTTTTTTTTTTTTTTTTTTTTTTTTTTTTTTTTTTTTTTTTTTTTAAAGCAGGAAACAAGTTTCACACACATTCTTTGTTCTTTTAAAGTTGCCATAACGAATTCGCAGAGGTAAACCGCAACAGTCAGAGAAACACAATACCATACTTGCACGTTCAGCTCTACACTGACGCCGTCTGCACAGCCGTTTCATGAAGGTCTCTACTAACACCATCTAGCGTGAGAACCCTGCACTTCGTCTACGAGTGGCAGTACCCACGGAGTCCGGTTTCTTTTGGGTTCCCCCATTTAATGTAAATAAAGGGACTGCGTGTAGAGCCATACATAAAGTTACAATGGAGATTGCAGCTTTAACACCTCATTTCATCAGGATATCTATGGAAGAGGGTGAAATAAGAAGGGTTATGCTAGATTTCCATAATATACGTAATTTCCTAGGAGTTTTAGGTGCAATAGACTGCACACATATCCCAATTATATCACCTGCTGGGAGGTTCCAATTTTGTTTATGTTTTCCAACTCACAGCATTGTAAAAAGCTGAAAATAAAAGTCAATTCAATTCAGTTTATTTTGTCCTTTCGATCATACATTGATATCAGACACGTCATAGTCAAAAAATTACATGAATATCCACCGTCATTGTTTACTATCACTTAAAACTAATTAACATCTAAAAACTCATTGACGGAATAAAATGAATTTTGCAGTAAAAAGTTTTACTCCCTTTTTAAAATGTATAAGGCTCTTCATTTGTTTAATATTTTCTGGTAGCCTGTTGTATAATCTTATACCTTTATTGATAGCACTAGACCTGAAGATTTCCGTTCTACAACTTTGAATGAGAAAGCCATATTTCTGACGTGTATTGTATTTGTGAATATCTGCATTTCTGTAATTTTGTATTTGTAGTTTATTTTGTTTTACATGGATCACTAATTCCAAAATATTGTGACTTTGTGGGTTCGTGAAATGAAAAGTCCAATTACACAAACTCAACAATGTTCTTTATTTCCACCGACTTACAGTTGAACACTTGCCAATTACACAAAGTTACGTAATACACCAATTACGATTCACCAGTTCGTCCGTTACCGTTCAGATGCACGTACACAATTACACACAGTCTTCTCGTTCATTAACACGGCGCTAGCACGTCAAACACTGACTGACTCACTCCTAATTGAAGTCCCTTTTATAGGAATATCCTGCTATTCTAGAAGTCTCTGGTTTTCCGCAAATTACCCGAACGTTCCATAGGAGAGGAGAAGGGGGGAGAAACTTCGAGGGACAGTGACATTTCCCTCAGTTAGTGACAGAGACCGATGAGTGGGCGTGGCCCAGTGCCTAGGGTCCCTCCCAACTGTCGCCTGTCCGTCCCTTCCCTAATTGGGTGACACTGCTCCCTCCTCAAAGCTGGTCGTCCCGAACAGCACCATCGTAGCGTGCAAGACGATCCAGGTGTACCACCAACATCTTCCCCCGGGGAACCTTCTGGATGCGGTAGACCACGTCGTTAATCCTCTTCACCACTCGGTACGGTCCTTGCCATGGCTGCTGGAGCTTCGGGCAGCGTCCCTTGGTCCGGGTAGGACGGTACAACCAGACCAGGTCGCCTTGCTGGAACCCTTGGCTGTTGGCTTGCCTGTCATATCTGGTCTTCATGCGGTCGCTGGCCTTCTGGATGTTCTGGCGAGCCATCTCGTGCATGTCGTGGAGATGGTCCACCAAGTTCTCCACATACTCGGTCGCTGGCTGTTTCGCTTCCGGAGGGCTTCCAAAAGCCAGGTCACAAGGGAGGCGTAACTCTCGGCCAAACATTAAGCTGGCTGGCGTCATCCCAGTTGTGTCGTGTGTAGACGAACGATAGGCCAGCAAGAACAGAGGCACCTTGACGTCCCAGTCTCGCTGATGGCTGGCCACGACCTTCCTCAGGTGTTCCTCTAAGGTCTTGATGTACCTTTCGACCATGCCATCCGACTGGGGATGTAGAGGTGTCGTGCGGGTCTTGTTCACCCCAAGCCTTTGTAGTGCCTCCTTCATTAGGTTGGACTCAAAGTTGGTACCCTGGTCACTGTGTAGCTCTAACGGCATCCCAAATCGGCAGAACACTTGCTCCACGAGGCAGTCTGTGATTGTCTTTGCCTCTTGGTTTGGGATGGCATACACCTCCGGCCACTTGGTGAAGTAGTCCACGACCACCATTAGGTACTTGTTGCCTCGGTCGGAAACTGGGAACGGTCCAGCAATGTCAACGGCGATGCGTTCGAATGGGGCTCCGACGTTGTACTGCTGCATGCGACCTCGGCTCCTAGTCTGGGGGCCACGACTCGCCGCGCACACGTGACACTGACGGCACCATCTCTCGGCATCTGCTCGGAGTCTCAGCCAGTAGTATCGCTGCCGAAGTTTGTCGATCGTTCGGTTCGCTCCCAGGTGTCCTCCCGAAGTACCAGCGTGCACTTCCTCCAAGACTTCCGGGACCTTACTCCGGGGAAGTACTAACTGTTCTCTCTGCGTCTTCCCATTGGGTGACTCCCATACCCGGAACAGCACGCCCTCTTTGGTCTTCAATGAGTCCCATTGGGCCCAATACGACTTGTAGGTGGCGCTCCTCGGTGCGATGTCCTCCCAGGTTGGTCTCGTCCCTGCCTCCACTTCCCTCAAGAGTGGCCCCAAGTCTGCGTCCGCCAGCTGCTCCCTCCTCAGGCCTGCGCTATCCCAGCCATCCGCAGGCACTGCCGTGACTACTCGGACTGCTGCGGCACGCTCCTTCTCCTCCACTCTTGTACACTGGCCGCACTCTTCCGGACAGGGTCTTCGGGACATGGCGTCAGCGTTACCGTGGCTCTTCCCTCTACGATGTTCCGAGGTGAAGTCGTACTCCTGTAGCCTCTGGACCCAACGTGCTGTCTGGCCTTCCAGGTTCTTAAAGCTCAGTAGCCAGGTTAGGGCGCAATGGTCAGTCCTCAGGTGGAATGGCTGACCGTACAGGTACTTGTGGAAGTGCTCCAATGTCTTTACTACCGCCAGTAACTCCCGTCGGGTGACGCAGTAGTTCTTCTCTGCCTTGGATAGCGTCTTGCTGTAATAGGCTATCACCCGCTCATGGCCGTCCTGGATCTGCGACAGGACGCCTCCAATGCAATGGTCGCTGGCGTCGGTGTCCACAATGAAGGCGCCACCCGGTTGTGGGAAACCCAAAATTGGAGCACTGCACAGGGTCTCCTTTAGGTGCTGGAAAGCGTTTTCGGCGTCCTCTGTCCACACATAAGGCCGGTGTTCCTCCGTCAGGCGGGTGAGGGGTTTTGCGATGTTGGAGAACCCCTTTATGAAGCGGCGGTAATAACTGCACAGCCCCAGGAAACTGCGCAACTCTTTCCTATCCTTTGGGCGAGGCCAATCTCTCACAGCCTGCGTCTTCTCCGGGTCTGTGGCCACTCCGGTTGCCGAGACTATGTGGCCCAAGTAGTTAACTTCCTTGCGGAAGAGCTGGCACTTCTTCGCGTTCAGCTTCAAGTTGGTCGCTTGCAGTCTCTGTAGCACCTTACTCAGGTTCTCGAGGTGATCTTCAAAAGTCTTCCCGACGATGATGATGTCGTCCAGGTATAGCAGGCAGGCATCGTAAGTCAGCCCTCTCATCACTGACTCCATGAGGCGCTGGAAGGTAGCTGGTGCGTTGCAGAGGCCAAAGGGCATAACCGTGAACTGCCAGAGCCCTTGGCCCGTCGAGAATGCGGTCTTCTCCTTGTCTCTCGGGTCTAGAGCTACCTGCCAGTAGCCCGACTTCAGGTCCAGGGTCGAGAACCACTGTGCACCAGCTAGCGTGTCCAGGGTGTCGTCAATCCGGGGTAAGGGAAAACAGTCCTTCCGGGTGACAGCGTTCAGCTTTCTGTAGTCTACGCAGAAGCGCAGCTCTCCGTTCTTCTTCGTCACCAAGACTACAGGGGAACACCAAGGGCTGTCAGACTCTTCAATCACTCCCCTGGATCTCATGTCCTCCAGCATGTCTCGTACCGCCCCTTGCTTCGCCAGCGGAACGCGTCTATGTGGTTGCCGAATAGGCCGGGCGTCCCCGGTGTCGATGCGGTGAAGCACTTTGTCCGTGCGGCCGTAGTCACTATCACCTTGGCTGAAGACGCGCTGGTACCGCCTTAGCAGTTGTCGAACCTTCTCCAGCTGTTCTGTGGTCAGGTGGTCGGCCGCCCTCTCTACCAAGCCTTCTAGCCGGGGCCCCAGGTGTTGCTTCGGCGCCGGCTCCTGTGTCTCGTCGATAGCTGTTACGCTCACCACGGGCTCGCACATTCCCAACTCCGTCCCGGCCTGGACGTCGTGATCGGCGTCCGTAGGATTTAGCAGTCTCACGGGCACCTCCTCTCGGCACGGCAGCAATGCCCTGGCTACACACAGTCCGTTTACAGGCGTCTTCTGGTCCAGCATCATGTTCCTGGTTCTCTGGCCCTCCAGTCGCGCCGTCACCACCACCTCGCTCCTCGCGGGGACAACCACGTCTTCGTCCAAGACGACCCTGCAAATTCCAAGGCGCTCTTCGGGTTGACGGAGTATAACCTCTTCTCCGTTAAGCCGCAGGACCTTCTTGCCGATGTCGACCGTCGCCTCGTGGCTCCTGAGGGCATCCAGTCCCAGAATCACCTCCTCAGCCACCTTCGCGACGAACACCCACAGACGCACGGCACTCCGTCCCAAGTTCAGCTCCAGCAGGGCCTCCCTCTCCACAGGCAAGGTGTCGCCCGATGCCGTGACAAGCTGGTATGGCCGGCTTGGCTTCCTTGTCGGCAAACCCTTCGCCACGTCAGGTCTGATGATGGTCACGGCCGCCCCGGTGTCCACCAGCACGCGGCACGGCTTTCCTCTTATCCGACCGTCCGCGATGAGGCTGTCATCCATACGCCGGCTGACGGCGCGCAGTGTCACTCGAGGGGATGGTGGTGATGGCGCCGACGTGCCCCTCTCCACGACGGCCCTTACTCGTTTTCCGGCTGCTCTTCCTGGTGTGGGCAGTCTCTCTGCAGGTGCCCGGGCTGTCCACACCCCCAACACAGGCCACTAGGTGTTCGCCGGCGTCCCTCAGCTGGTCTTCTGTCTCCGGCATAGCGGACGCTCCTCGTTCTCGACGTCGGGAGGGATGTTATTATTCGCCGAGCATTAGGCGCTGACGAATCTCCGTGTCCCGTACCCCGTCGACGAAATTGTAGGCGGCTTCCCGGGATACGAACTCCAGTGGCAGGTCAACCAAGGCCTTGCTAGCCAGCTGCTCGATGGCTATGGCGAACTCCTGCAGCGTCTCCCCCGGCTGCTGCGACCTTGCCTTTAGCTGGCTTCGGTATGCTGCGGCTAAGCGGTGGTTCCCGAAGCGATTCTCCAGGGCCTCCCAGATGTCCTTGGGCGCCGCCATCGTCTGCACCGCGTTTAGCACTTCCGCGGCCCGTCCCTGGAGGCTGGCTATTAACTGTGTAGCCTCCTCCTCCGGTGACCACCTGTTGTGCCTGGCCACTGTGTCGAACTGGCGGCGGAAGACTTCAAACGTTGACGCGCCGTCATACTTGGGAGGTTTGACGCGCGCAGATGTTGTGTCGCGTCCCGGCGCGTCGGGCTTCAAATCCTTCAACCTCCTGCCGACGACGTCCTCCACCATTGCGTTCAGGGACTTGACGCTGCTGTCAGCCTTCCCTTCCAGGTTGTTAATGCGGTTCGCAAGGTCTTCGACGTCTTCCACCACGGCGTCCAGGGTCTTGGCGTTATTGTCGGCCTTTTCCTCTAAATCATTAAGGCGGTCGTCTACTTGGCCCATCCGCTTGCCCAGCTCCGTCACGTCATCCCTCACGCCGGCCAACTGTTCTTGAAATTTGGCAGCGAGAGCCTCGTTCGCCACCTTCATTTCCGTGGTCAGTTCGGCCATCTTTGAGGTCATTGTCGTGGCCAAGTTGTTGTTAGCCGTTTCTGTTTTTGCAGCGAGGTTTTCATTTGCCGTCTTCATTTGTTTCAACTCGGCGGTGAGGTTGTCGTTGGCCGTCTTCATTTGTTTCAACTCGGCGGTGAGGTTGTCGTTGGCCGTCTTCATTTCCATCATTTTCTCCAAAATCTTTTCCAATGCCGCGTCCATGGTTGTAATGTTCGGTGATGTTTTCCCGCTTCCTGACACCAGTGTGACTTTGTGGGTTCGTGAAATGAAAAGTCCAATTACACAAACTCAACAATGTTCTTTATTTCCACCGACTTACAGTTGAACACTTGCCAATTACACAAAGTTACGTAATACACCAATTACGATTCACCAGTTCGTCCGTTACCGTTCAGATGCACGTACACAATTACACACAGTCTTCTCGTTCATTAACACGGCGCTAGCACGTCAAACACTGACTGACTCACTCCTAATTGAAGTCCCTTTTATAGGAATATCCTGCTATTCTAGAAGTCTCTGGTTTTCCGCAAATTACCCGAACGTTCCATAGGAGAGGAGAAGGGGGGAGAAACTTCGAGGGACAGTGACATTTCCCTCAGTTAGTGACAGAGACCGATGAGTGGGCGTGGCCCAGTGCCTAGGGTCCCTCCCAACTGTCGCCTGTCCGTCCCTTCCCTAATTGGGTGACAATATACATACATGCTAGAGATAATATTTGATGTTTTCTGAATAAATGGCCTGCAAGATGTTCTGTTATCCACCCCACTTAGTATCCTTTCGCTCTTTTTTGAAGTTTAAAGAGTCTATCTGCCTTTTCCCCCCAGAACACTATCCCATATTGTAACTGACTGTGAAAGTAACCATAATATATATTATAAATGCTGCTAAATTTATTAAGCTTTTTAAATGTTTAAGCAAATAACAAATGGAACTCAGTTTATTTATTAAATGTTGAATATGTGTGGTCCATTTCATGTTATCATTCATATGCTAATGGTTGTTTTATCAAATACTATTGGAGGTTTGACCACATTTCTGTTTTGGCAAGTATGGAATGAAATGGCAATAGTCTTATCCTTTATTATAATAAATTCATTTGTCTGAAACCATGTGTGCAGTTTACATAGAGTATCATTGAGTTTGGTCTGTACGCTTTCTTGATTGTTTCCTTTTATTAGGATGTTAGTGTCATTTGACAATAAAATAGCATCTGTGAAATTAATGGCAATTTGTAAATCATTTATGTACAACAAAAATAACAATGGGCCCAGGACTGATCCTTGTGGAACTTCTCGCCTAACTTCTCTCACTTTGGACTGAACTGTATTTAATTTTGCTTTATTTTCAAACTGAAGTTCTACAAACTGTTTTCTATTGCTTAAATAGGATTTAACCCAGTTATTCATAATACCCCTAAAACCATATTTATTTAATTTCCTGAGTAGTATTTCATGATCTAAAACGTCGTATGCTTTCGTTAAGTCTAGAAGTAAACCTATTAGAAAAATAATGGAGATAAAGTAAGCGAAATGATTAACTTTTGATAAATACTGGTTCCAAACAATATTTGACACAAAGAAAAGATCTTTTAAAAATTGCAATCGTCAAACTTTGTTAAAACTGTGTAAAATAATGGCGATCCCAACCCTGCTTTATGGGTGTGAAAACTTGGTCTTGACTATCTCACAACAGAAGAAAGTGGAGGCTGCTGAGATGAAATTTCTGAGACAGGTGGCAGGTTTATAGACTCATAGACAAGAAAAGAAACGAGGATATTAGAAGAGTATTGGAAATTCAGAGTCTAAATGAAACAATCATTGCATACAGGCAAAAATGGCAAGATCATGTGCAGAGAATGACCGAAGACCGTACACCACAAATAGTATACAAGTATAAACCTGTAGGTAGAAGAAATGTTGGCAGGCCACGAATGAGATAGTCCGATCAATTTTCTTGAAGTCGGAACGGGCCACAAGGCTTATACCGTGGTGATAATGATGATGATGATGATGATGATGATGATGATGATGATGATGATGATGATGATGATGATGATGATGATGATGATGATGGTGATGATGATGATGGTGATGATGATATAGAGTAAATTCTTCTACTGTTTATATAAAATGACATTATTTCTAGGACTAATGACCATAAAGCGAAAGATTTATTTAGTTTTTGTTATGTCTATATAGAGTCGAGTGTCGAATCATTCCGATAATTCTAGAATCCTTTCGATACAACACGAAAGCTGCAACACGTTTGTCGATGTTACCGCATTTGTTTTTGTGGTCTCGGATCAGTACTGAACGGCGTTCATCATCAATCTACAATCCACGCGGGTTCGCAAACTTAGTTCAATTTTGATCTTCAATTATAAATGAACTGCAGTTAGCGATTTTTATGTAACCGGGCCTTAAAGTATTCAGTGTAGATTAAAAAACTGCTGCAGCAAATAACAAGCTATAATAAGACATATTTGCCCGATTTCACCAACAAATGTCAAGACTTAACACGAGTTTAAAACAAAAATTGCATTTCACCAACAAATGTTAGCGTAACATTCGTGTTAAATCTCATGTTAAACTAACCAGCCGAATTTCTAATGTTAAGTCCTTAACAATTGTAAATAGTCAAGATGGCGAGCATGAACTCAGCTGTTGATGTCGATTTGCTATATTTAAGACCGTCTAAATGGCATTCATAATAGAGTACGGCCTATGAGGAGAAATGATTTTGAGGAAATATCCGAAGAAAACTGTTTTACGGAGGTATAGACTGTCGAAAGAAGTTGCTATGAAGGTTACTGCGGAAGTACAAGAGAGGTTAGAACATGCATCGAAAGGAATATGGCGATCTCGCCTTTGCTTGCGATTTTATAATTCACTGGGATAATACATTGTGCACCTACCGTCTTGAAACGTTCAAGTCACTTGCCCTTCTTCGCTCCTCGTTTTAAATTTACGTAATACTGAGTTAGAACATGCATCGAAAGGAATATGCCGATCTCGCCTTTGCTTCAAGTATTACTAATTTTGCGATTTTATAATTCACTGAATTAAGTGGATTTCATTGTTCACCTCCCGTCTTGAAACGTTTAAGGCACTTGTTCTTCGCACCTCGTTTTAAATTTACGTAATACTGACAAGTTGTTTGGTGCTTGTAGTAGTGACACATGCATTTGAATTAAATTCGTTTCCAATTTTTTCCCCGCGACATCTTTCTCTTTTACATTCACCACATCCGTCCTCTTATTTTCTACGATAACCTTACACTTCGTCACCATTTCAATTAACAATTCTTTCTCCGTCGATGAGAAATTTGTCTCACGGCTTTATTTATGATTTTGTTCATCCGCCATTTGTGCAGACGAAAATGAAAACAAAAGCGCATCGGAGTACCTTCAGAAAATCATCCATAGCCTTCTATAGCTGTAATATTTACAACTTTCTTGGCGTTAACACAGGTTTGTTAACATTTTAAGAAAACAGGTTGGTGAAATGCAAGAAATTTAACATTAGTTTTAGCGCTGTGACAATTGTTACGTTACATTTGTTAACGTCGATTTTAACATCTGTAGGTGAAATTGGGGAATTATGTGCCGATGTGTACAGGAAAGCAGCGAAAGTGCTAAACAAAATGCGAAATGCGTAAAACGCTGTTTGTAAGAGTGAAGGGTAATGTTGCTAATGATCCAGAGAAAGACATGTAAAGTAGGCTACAGAATCTCTCCCTTACTCGTTAATGCACCATACTCGTTTCTGTCTGCTTTTTAATTTTTTTATGTCCTGGAGCGCCTGTGTTTGTTAGTGAGTGCCCTGCTTTCATATTTTAATACGCCGAGCAGGGTCTGGCTGAATAGGGTTGTTCCAGGGCGCGCAGCTGTGCTCCAGGTTTCCCCTAGCTTCTGGAGACAGGTTTACAATCACGATAAACACACTTCTTGTCCTTTATGTTCTAAAACCGTTTCCCAGAAATTTCATTCATGTCCCACATGGGATTTCATTAAAACGTGGAAGTCTTAAGGGTATGTATAACTGAAATTTTAAAATTCTGAACTAATAATGCTAGCTTTTTCAAATTTACACCATAGGTGTAGTATATTGTAAACATGTTACAAACTAAATTTAAACCATTTTTCTCCAGCAGTTTAGAAATTATGATAAATTTTGTATGTTTTTTGTTACGTCACTAAAAAGTCCCTTGCTAAAAAATATTTTGAATTTTGGTCTAATATTTTAACCCTATGTTCATAATACACATACTTTTTGAAATTGCTCTGGGGTTTTCTGTGTCTCCTTTAGTTTAGGTCACAAAAATTTTTTAATTTACAAATATTCTTTATTTGTCTAAAAAAACTAAGTTTTGTGTTTGAAAATTAAAAATATATGCTTATATACATTTCACAATAAAACCTAGGGCAATTTCCATTTCTCATGATATTCTGAACCTGTGTAGGAAATTTCATGTATGTAGTACAAAAACTGCATCGCAAGGAGCATTTTACAGGAAGAAAATATGAACACTGAGAAAACAGCGATTAAAGATTTGATTGCATAACTCACATTAAAATACACCAGGCTGATAGGTTGGACCCTCAGATTTCTTTTTCCTCTCCTCTGTTGCTGCTTTTTCCACCTTTTTCTTCTTTAGATGTTGCTTTTCTTCTGCACAACTTCGCTTCTTGCTTTGCAGGATACGAGTCTGATCTCGCTGCACTGAAGTTTTCCTTGCTGAGTCTACTACACTTTCACCTCTGATATTTTGCTGCAGCTCCAATGACTTAAGACTACCCATGTTAAACTCACTGATGCTTTTAATAACAGCA
The DNA here is from genome assembly GCA_030765055.1 of Mantis religiosa. Lineage (NCBI taxonomy): Eukaryota > Metazoa > Arthropoda > Insecta > Mantodea > Mantidae > Mantis > Mantis religiosa. The sequence continues at coordinate 33,571,934 of CM060960.1, forward strand.
AGACCCAATTTTTGTTTTGACATGAAAACTTCCTTTGGGCACTTATTCCATATGACATGATGCAAAGATTCATTGGGATTCTGTGTTTTTCCTGTTTTGCACCTCTCTAGTAATGTTGTAGAAGCCAGCCTCTGATATATTGGCAACATTTTAGCAACTATTTTGTCTGAAAGCCTTATTTTTCTTCTCTTGAATTGCAAATTTAAGAACGGAAAACAGACAAAGAATGTGGATGTAGGCAAAAAGAGGGCGTGACTCTGACAGAGTTTAAAGGCCACCGACATTTAAATAAGCATTTAAAAATGGCGTTCGGAGGCAAATTATGCATTTTTCACATTCGGGAATGTCTAAATTATTTTATAGGATTAAAATAAAAAAGTCGTTATTTTCACGATTTTCATGAAATTTCAGTCATACATACCCTTAAACACATCAATTACAGTATTTATGGAAAGGTGGTACTGAGGCAATGCTCTTATAAAGAGTTAAAAATTCACAATTTTCTTTAGAACACCTGATATACAGGTTGTTTCAAAATGAAAGTAGTTTATAACTTAACGTGTCAGAATTAGGCATAATTTTATGCAGCAATCAATATTACATTATTTTGTGATTAGGCAGCGCAGCAACCACTTTTGTGCGAACCTCAAAAGTTGTTACTGAGACGCACCGGCCACCAAAACAAAAGCATTACTCTTTGCTCCTTATCAGTGACCCTAGCCTCCCTTTCAGGTAATGGGTAATGACTCGGGCAGTTCCAAGGTTACTCATTTTGCTATGACCTTATGTGTAAAGTGTTTTCAACCAGTTGCCGTGAAATAAACAGCTTCCTTTTCATTTACAAATGCTTTATTTACTATTATTAAACACAGTAACATAAAATGCTTGTCTCATTGTATAAGCATTTACGAGGCCTGTTCAATAAACAATGATCACTTATTTTTTTTTACAACGTACCTTTACTCATCCTCATAATTTTGATGGTCCTTCTCAAAATAGCCTCCCCTAAATGCGATGCACTAATCCCAGCGTTTCTGCCAGTCTTCAAAGACATGCTGGACACCATTTTTTGCAAGATCCTTCAACATCGCCTCCGCAGCCTTCACCACTGCTTCTGATGATAAATAATTCCTCCCACGAAGGCGTTTCTTCAAGTTAGGGGATAGAAAAAAGTCACAAGGGGCTAAATCCGGACTATAGGGAGGGTGAGGGATGCACTTCACGTTGATTTTTGCAAGATATTCAGCAACAACATTGGCAATATGCAGCCGTGCATTATCGTAGTGCAGCATCCAACCTACTTCACGGAAATGTGCTCTTTTGATATGGAGTTGCAATGTTTTCAGGACATCCCTGTAGTATTGTCCAGTTACTGATGTGTGTGCAGGTACAACATGCTAATAAACCATTCCAGGAATATCAAAGAGTGAGGTGACCATAACTTTCCGAGCAGAAGCAACCACTTTTGCTTTTTTGGATGCTGATGATGAAGGAGATTTCCACACTGAGCTTTGCTGTTTGCTCTCAGGATCAAAATGATGTAGCCAAGTTTCATCAGCAGTGATTACGTTTGAAAGAAACTCCGGATCTTCCTCTAACATCAACTTTAACTGCATGTTAGCTTCATTGCAGCGGTAGGCGATACTGAACATGTCTGAACTTGTCTGGTTCTCACAGACGGGAACCAGGAGTACCAACACTGAAACTACTACAGCGTGCTTGTTTCACATTAAGCTAATGTAATAAGACTGAATTTTAGTGCCAAAAAATTATGTCCGTAAAAGAAATTATGATTATTCTTTATTGAACAGTCCTCGTACATCTTCATTGATGACTATACACTTGGTCCAGCGATTTTGCACCTTTTCCATCCCGTCAGAAAATTAGGTTGTGTCATCGTCTGCAAAATACTCGTTGACGGCTTATTCACAAAAGTAGAAGCCGTCGGAAGGTTTTTGAATGGGCTGTAACTGAACTGACATGGGGTGTCATAAACCTGTCCAGGGAGGGTGTGGGAAACTTCTCTAGCCTCCCTGCGTCTCATTCCCCGGAGACTTTCTTTCTTGTGGTATACTTATAGGTGGTATAGCATGTCTACCTCGTTCAAGAGGTCACGAGTTCGAGGTAGAGTCTGTTTAATGAACTCGGTGCACTTCGGCCGCCTCCTTTGACGAACCCTTATAATCGTTTTACAACATCGGCCCTCCTTCTCCCAGATCTTTCTGCAAGGTTGCCACCTTTGTCGATACGTCATGGGTATCGTACGAGGTTTCGTCTAAATAAATTATCTTATCTCCATTACTGCGAAACTTCCTTAGTCACCAAGCTACAATTCTAATTGATTCCATAATAACCCTTATCTTATTCAAAGTGCGGTATTTGAAACCCAGCTCCGAGACTGTGCAAAGTGCAGTGCCCATAAGGAAAATCACAAATTTCTTGCAAATGTGCAACCAATTCGTCTAAGGCGGGCGCTCTCCCTTTTGCATAGAATCTATAAATTTCTCGACGAATTAAGTTGCATGTAAAATTATCAACTTTAGAGAAACGTTTCCTCTTGTTTTCACACTTGATCGGCGTCTTTCGTATTCCTTTCGTCACAATATTTCTTACTGTATTTCTGTGAATACCCAGAATTTATCATCAGGTCCATTGCACGACCCCTTACCAAGATCATTTTTCAGCACATATTTATATGTGTTCAAAACAAGCGCTTGAATTTGCTTAGAAACAATTCCCGTTATAACTTTGTTTTTTTAGGCTTTTCCAGTAACATAACTCGGCCCAGTTATTCAGACTATTGTCTTCACTTTGATTATTTTCACTTGACTGAAAGTTATCTACTACTTCAACTGCATTTACCATTGCATTTCCCTCCCACGGTCTCCACATGGTGACACACAACGAATTTCTGAACGTAATGAAACAGATCAACTGGAAGTTGGAACTTTGGCAATTGAGACTTCACGTGGAGTAAATATGCGACTGTCATTTCCAGAAAATCAGGGTTGCTATTGGTCCTCAACGACAGTGTTCCATTTCTGAAGTGTGGAGATAGATTTATGACGATCATTAGTGGGCGGCAGGCTAGTTTTCTTTGAGGGGCAAACTGCACTGCCGTTCACTAGACAGACTAGCTCTAAGCTCTGTGGAACCTAGGTACATTTGAGCATCATTTCACTAATTTGATTCATCATCCATAATGACAACGTTGAAAGATGTATTTAAAAAATTATACAACTGAATTGAAGCACTGAAGTCGTTTCAGTCCCCTTCAGTCCCCCTCCAGTCCCCAAGAACGAGTACATAACTGCATTTCGAGCAATGTCTTTTGTTTTGGTCGCTGGGTTGTTCTGTGAGGGGACAAGGAAGCCTTGCAGCAAGCAGCTGTTTCAAAGCTGCAACCCTGCTGAAATGACCAGCTGTTTGTGGCATGTCATCGGATAATCCTTCCCGTCAAACGAACACTTGTGCCTTTAACGGCACCCACAAACTGCACAACCACGAAGCTCTTTAAAATGCAATCACAGCTGAACGAATTAACAGTCAGAAGTAAAGAGAAATGGCGGAATGACAGAATTAAAGCCACGGAGGTTTCATATTTTAAACGTGCTAAGTGCTTTTCTGTGTAATGTTTATCAATTTAACATATCCCGCCACCATATCTCATCAAGTTATAGTTAGGGAACAATGCAGTAAGCTTAAGTAATAGTCAACTGTTTCAGAAATTAGACAATATTTCCATAACCAGAAAGGAAAGAACAAATGGCGATTTCGTATTCCAGAAAAGTATAAATAATGTTGTAACAGTTGTTTTGACTTATATTTAAAAAGGGCTTGAAAAATTTATAAATTTATAAAAGAAAAAGAACCAAATTGTGTAAAAATATATGAAGTTTTGTAATTGGCCGTGGTAATAATTGTATTACGTATTGTAGTGACGTAATTGCGTAAATTCTTCTTTCGTTCTGGAACGCCGAAGGGATCGGACGCTTTTTAAATGACTCGAAAATATTTGTGTTAGTTCAATTTGAAGAATTAGATTGATTCCGATCACAGTATAAAGTTTTGTGATAAGAATTGTAATGGATTTGGTGTTAGAAGAAATAAACAAACGATTGATTTCTTATAGAAATCCAAATTAAAAAATCTTAATGATTTCTTCACTCGTTACCAACCTTGTAACTTAGAGTTTTCATTGCTCGTAAGTAAGAATATAACAGAAGAATATTAAAAGCTAGCCGAGGCATAATTAAGGATTTTCCTGATAACTTCGGGGAACATCTTCATCAAGTCATAATATTTTGGACGAAGGTAAGATCGACGAAGTAAGACCAATGATGGGAAACGAGATACCAGCACGAATCTTGCTATATATGTTGCCGCAACTTTGGGGCTACAATCCTGCCACAATGTTAAACTGAAACCAATAACAAGAATGCCTCTGAAACCATTAACTCTATGAACAAAAACGCATTTTAAACAAATTGTATGCCTTGATAAGATTACAGTTCTTGTGCTTTAAAGTACTAAAAATAAAAGTAAATAAACAATAAATAAATTATTAAAAACCTGCAATATCATACATTGGCACCTAATTTCTCAAGGCAAGGTATAAATATTCAAAATTTTTATATGTATTAACTTTTATATATATAGACAGCCAGACAGCCAGGCAGGCAGGCAGGCAGGCAGGCAAGCAGGCAGATAGATATGGGTATATGGATGGATGGATGGATGGATGGATGGATGGATGGATGGATGGATGGATGGATGGATGGATGGATGGATGGATGGATGGATGGATGGATGGATGGATGGATGGATGGATGGATGGATGGATGGATGGATGGATGGATGGATGGATGGATGGATGGATGGATGGATGGATGGATGGATGGATGGATGGATGGATGGATGGATGGATGGATGGATGGATGGATGGATGGATGGATGGATGGATGGATGGATGGATGGATGGATGGATGGATGGATGGATGGATGGATGGATGGATGGATGGATGGAGCCAAGATGAAAAATTCAATGTCATGGCCGGGATTTGAACCACGGATCTCCTGAATTCCGTCCAGTCTCTCTAACCCATTGAGCTACCAACTGCTGCAATGTTCTGTGGAGACACAACTCGTTGTGTCTGACCTGGATGTGGGGCATCTTCCACTGAAGTCATACCATTTGCGAACTTCGTAGACTTGCTGCTGTGACAAACAAGAATCACCGTACTGAACTTTCATTCGTCGATAAATGTCAATAGGTTTCACACCTTCACTACCCAAACAGAACGCTGTTCTTCCCTGGTGCAAGTCGCAAGTAGGGCGGCCATGTTTAATACTGCGACGGTATGTATGCATGTGCACTATGCTGCCACCTACAGGCCATTCTGCACGCTGTTTGTAGCACGCTTACCAACTTACAGGATAACGGCACGAAATTTCGATTTATTACAGATTTAAGGTTTTCATTTGACTCACCCTAGTTTGAGAATCTCCCCACCGAATTTCAGAGTCCAATTATTACTCTAAGTAGGGCTCAAAATTTAAAGAGCCTAAGTCTGCGCAACATTGCACTTTTACAAAATAGTGTGTGCGGGTTCCTTTTCTGCCTACTTTGACCTGCAAAAGCTCGGAACTGCCTTAATTTGATTAGCAGGCCGTGCGCAGATGTGCCAACACTGCTTTTCGCAGCAGAATTGCAGTTGTTTGTTTTGTTTACGAGTGGGAAAACGTGCTGCACATAATTGCAATTGGGTTTCTTGTGTGTAGTGAATATTACCTACAATTTATACGTCTCTAAGTTCTTCAATATGCCTCGTTTTAGCAGAAAGCATTGAAACAGTTGAAGAAAGACATTCTAAACTCTAAAAGGGAACACGTGAGTGCAGTGGTTAGGAGTGAACTTGTTACTTCTACCACAGAAGACGACCTGAATAGTTATAAAAGAAAATTGGGAAAGGATTTGCTGTTGCTAAATTTGAGTGCAAGGAATATTCTAGGATATATACATACTCACTGCGAAATAAATAATGCACATTGTTGTGCTTTTAAAGGTAACTACTTGTACAAACTAAGCGTGGGCTTGCTTCGCTTTCCAAGTTTACAATTTTCTATATATAAGAAACATTTTCTTGAAATAATCAGAGATAAATAAACAAAACTTGGTATATTTCGTTCCCAATAATTAATTAACAATTCCCTGCAGAGGTTTTACCCTAGCTGCTCATTTAAGGAACTTTTTTTCACATTTATGAGCACACTAAAATTAATATACTTATTTTAAGAAAAGTAATTACGGTAGCAAAATTTGTCTGCAGGTATTTATTAGATATGATGCAAAGAAACTATGCACAAAGATTCAAATCCATATCTTAAATACTCATTGAGAAAATGTCCCTTATGTTGTCAATTATCAGGTAACCTTATGTTGCTCATTATTTAAATTATTGTAAAAAAGTATGGTAGTTACAACTCACAATGCTTAATAACTCTGCCAAGTTTCACGTCAATAAATACAATAGCTTAAAATCTGTGCGTTTTGACCCACGTGTCCACTTAACACGATTGTATGTGGAAAATAAATTATCGACAGCTATTGGAAGATAATGGAATTTTAAAGCCGTCGCACAGCGACAGGCTCTTAGAAGTGTATGAGTATTACTTTATCTACTGTGACATACAGATGTGAATTGAAAGTTTATTGGATTAGCAAGAAGTAACTGGAAGAGAAGTGAAAGCAATACATCTTGTAGTTATGTGCGATCCATATAAACCTGAACTATTTCAATAGGTTTCAATACTTTTGAACCAATAATAGGACACACGTGCAACTTCAGGAGAATAAGAGAGAATGATCATAATTTTTACGGTCATAATTATTTGCACTAAAATTCAATCTTATTATATCATGTTAGCTTAACGTGAAACAAACACGCCGTAGTACTTTCATTGTTGGTACTCCTGGGTCCCGCCTGTGAGAACCAGACAAGTTCAGACATGTTCAGTATCGCCTACCGCTGCAATGGAGGTAACACGTAAGGAACAATATGTGGCTTTGAAATTCTGCTTTCGTCTCAACAAATCTTCAGTGAGGCCTATACAATGTTACAAGAGGCCTATGGAGAGTCTGTTCCTCGCTACAGCACAGCTCGAAGGTGGTTTACAATGTTTAAAGAGGGGAGACAATCATTTCAAAGGAAGGTGGACCCGGTGCTCCAGTTACTGCTCTTACGGGAGAAAACATCAACACTGCTGCTGCCATTGTGAGAGAGGATCGACGAATTAACTTAAGATCACCTTCTGAAATACTGAACATTTCATTGGGTACCACTCACACGTTGGTGACAGAAACATTACACATGAGACGTGTTTGTGCGAGATGGGTTCCAAGACTGTTGATTCCCGAACTAAAGGACATTCGCATGCATGTCTGCATGCAGTTAAAGTTGATGTTAGAGGAAGTTCCGGAGTTTCTTTCAAACGTAATCACTGCTGATGAAACTTGGCTACATCATTTTGATTCTGAGAGCAAACAGCAAAGCTCAGTGTGGAAATCTCCTTCATCACCAACCCCCAAAACAGCAAAAGTGGTTACTTCTGCTGGGAAAGTTATGGTCATCTCATTCTTTGATATTCATGGAATGGTTTATCAGCATGTTGTACCTGCACACACATTAGTAACTGGACAATACTACATTGATGTCCTGAAAACATTGCAAGTCTATGTCAGACGCAAAAGACTACATTTCCGTGAAGCAGGCTGGATGCTGCACCACAATAATGCGCGGCCGCATATTGCCAATGTTGCTGAATATCTTGCAAAACTCAACATGAAGTGCATACCTCACGCTCCCTATAGTCCGGATGTAACCCCATGTGACCTTTTTCTATTCCTTAACTTGAAGAAACGCCTTCGTGGGAGGCATTATCCATCATTAGAAGCAGAAGTGAAGGCTGCGGAGGCAATTTTGAAGGATCTCTTAAAAATGGTTTCCAGCTTGTCTTTGAAAACTGGCAGAAACGCTGGGACAAGTGCATCGTATTCAGGGGAGACTATTTTGAGAAGGACCACCACCAGCACTCGTCTCACCATATTCTCTGAAGTTTTACGGAGAGTATCCTCGCCAATGTTACTTATTTCGGTTCGATTGGATTCCTTGAGAACATCAATTGTCCGTGACCTATTCTTGTACACTCTATTTTGCATAGTTTTTCTTTGATAATCAACTAATGTCGAAAGGTCTGTGGCCCCCCAGATTCCCTGACCTATACTCACCAGATTTTTTTTTCTTGTGGGGATGCCTCAAAAATAGAGTGTATTTTATTTTGATGCTGACGTTGTCAAAGGCAAAGCGAATTTCATGTTCATATTATACGTTCAAGTGGGGTTTAAACCTTTCTTCACGATATCAAACGTTACGCTTAATTAGCTACCTACGAAGCTAATATATAGAAGGCGGTGCAACGTCCCCCAGGAAACGTCTCTAGGTCAGTGCTAGCGGAACACGCACCCATTACACGCTTCGGGGCGCCACTGTGCTTCCTGCTTGAGCTCGGTCGGCCTGCCTCTTTACCTGCTGCCGGAAGTGGCAAGGCGTTTCGTCGGCTATGATACGTACAGGTTGGAAATCATCACATGCAATTCTTAACTCACCTATGGCACCAGGTGAGGTGACATCCTGGTAAAACAAAACTTGATACAGCAAAGGTTTCAACGAGGTGCCACAGAAGATCGTTAGAAATGCTATGCTCCTAAATTCCAATGGAATTTATTTATATTGTCAAATACTTTCTTATGATTACCAATTGATGCAGAAAGATTTGTACACCCAAAAGTAATTTAGCTGAATTTTTTGCGATTTTAAAATTACTTACGCCCGATTTCACCAACAGATGTAAAGACCTAACACGAGTTAAGCAATAGTTATAACAAAAATTGCATTTCACCAAGTATTAGCTTAACACTCGTGTTAAATCTCTTGTTAAACTAACAAGTCAAATTTCTGTTGTTAAGTCCTTAATAATTCTAAATAGTCAAGATGGCGGGTATGAACCCAGCTCTTGACGTAGATTTGCTATATTTAAGACCGTCTAAATGGCATTCATAATAGAGAACGGCCTATGACGAGAAATGATTTTGAGGAGCTATCAGAAGAAAATTTTCTACAGAGGTATAGACTGTCGAAACATGTTGCTATGAAGGTTACTGCGGAAATACAAGAGAGGTTAGAACATGCATCGAAAGGAATATGCCGATTTCGCCTTTGCCTCAAGTATTAATAACTTTGCGATTTTATAAGTCACTGAACTATGTGGATAATACATTGTCCACCTCCCGTCTTGAAACGTTCAAGTCACTTGTCCTTCTTCGCTCCTCGTTTTAAATTTACGTAATACTGACGAATTTATTTCGTGTTTCTAGTAGTGACACATGCATTTGAATTAAATTCATTTCCAACTTTTTCCCACGTGACATCTTTCTCTTTTACATTCACCACATCCGTCCTATTATTTTCTACGATATCCTTACACATCGTCACCAATTCAATTAACAATTCTTTCTCCATCGATGAGAAATTTGTCTCACGGCTTTTGTTTACGATTTTGTTTACCCGCCATTTTTCAGTTGTGTGTAGACGAAAATGAAAACAAAAGCGCATTGCGGTACTTTCAGAAAATAATACGACTGATTCATAGCCTTCTATAGCTGTAATATTTACAAGTTTCTTGGCGTTAACACGTGTTTGTTAACATTTTCAGAAAACCGGTTGGTGAAATGCAAGAAATTTAAGAGCTCTGTTAGCGCTGTGACAATTGTTACGTTATATTTGTTAACGCAGATTCTAAAATCTGTTGGGGAAATCGGGCATTACACTTAAAAATGCTAAGATCGGCTTAAAAGAACCCATCTAAGAGAGTTTATAATTGATACAACGAATTCAAGAGATCGGTTTTATCTTTGTGATGAATTACATGAAGGACTCCCAATAATTGCTGTTACTGATAAAAGTACTGCTCTAATCGAAACACTTGAAGAAAGTCGACGGGCATGAATTTCTTTGGGCAAGATTTGTCATTGGCAAAAGTCGAATGCAAAATATTTCATTTGCGTAAACAGTTATATCTGAGAACTCATCCCATAAACTGATTACCGATCATTGATTGGCACAGCAGAACTCTGGAAAAAATCCCAACCCGACACTTCGATTTTGGTTTTGAATATCATTGTTATCAATCTTAGACTTATTGTTATCCTGAAAATAAAACTCAATCGGTCTTTCAGAAAGAACTTAGTTTACAAAAGTGACGAACCGGCAGTGCTGGTAACATTATGCTAAGTTTTCTAAAAGCAACAATATTGCTACTATAGCAATGTCAGACGTATAGTTCTGCTTTTTGGTATACAATTGTCTAAAATATTGTAAAAGTTATTGGAAAACACCCAAAAGGAAAAACAATTTTCACCATCGTCATGAGCAAATACAGCAGAACTAACAACTGAGCATCTGGATGCTCCAGCATATCACTATGTGCTAGGTCCCAAAATTTAATTTGTTAAAATATCTTTTCGACGTCAGATTAAGTTTCTGAAGTGCCTCACGAAGGGTGGTATCACTGCTTAAGGACGGTTTCATCAAATACAAAAGTTGCACTATAGTTAAAGGGAAATACGTTGAGCAAAATTAGATCATTTGCATTTTTATGGTCTAAATTCTTGGTGTATCTCTTGTAATCCGAGTATACTGTATTTCATTAAATATTTGATAAATCTTATGCACAGAATGTATTAAAGCCACGTTTATGTCAAATGCATGTTTGGGTAGTTGACCATTTCGAGGATATTCCAACTTATTTGAATTTTAAGAGTGACCCAAAAACATCCGAACCGGCTACGCGGTGTTTTGTCTATCCGCGACCTCGCCGCTCGTTACCGTGCGCCGCTAATGTAAGAAGGCGCATATGAAAACATTTTCAAAACTGCTTTTAAAGGTTTTATTTACTCACTATATTAAAGGAGATGCTGAAACTGGCCACCGTCATTGCCCATAAATGTTTGATATCTCTTTAGGAGGTCGCGAGTTCGAATCTCGGTCAGGGTGAGTTACCTGGATAAGGTTTTTTCCGGAGTTTTCCCTTATCCTGTAAGACGAATGTCGGGTAACTCTAAGCTCTATGGACTCCGGACTCATTTGAGCATCATTTCATCCATTCCATTCATCGTCCGATATGACTTAACGTTGGAGGACGTAAATTACAAAAAAAAAAAAAAAAAAAAAAAATCTCTTTAGGAAACCATCTATCACTCGCAATAGTTGAGAAATATTGTCATTTCTCCATTTGTGGAGAAACAGGCATAGGCCCAATTGTTTTTCGAGTCAACCGTCGAAATACATACATATGTGAATACAATTTGGTCCCCTTTTTAGAGAATTAACAGACAGGGGCTGTGATTTTGGTTTTTCTCGACAAGACTTTCCAACAGTGCATCCAGTCAATCTTTCGATGAGAACAATTGAAAATGTATTTCAAGACATAATTATTATAGAGGTTTGTAGCCCACTCGGTCCTCTGACCTAACCCCCTGCAATTTCCATCTTTACGGTAACTAAAAGCACAAAGTGTATAAGAAAAGCCCATACACCCTGGAAGAATCAAAACAAAATATCCACCAGCATTTCACAACGTGAACTACGGCAAGTGATGTATGGGTGCCTAAAGAGGTGTCAAATATGTATGGACAACGGCGGTGGGTAGTTTCAGTATCTCCTTAAATAAAGCACCTATATATTAAAGTCATTTTTAAAAAGTTGCATAGTTTCATCCGGGTCTTTCTATAATATCGGCAGACGGCAACGAGCGCCGAGGTCGCGGACAGGCAAACAACGTGCAGTCGGTTAGAATGTTTTTTGATCTCTCGGTACTTTTCTCAAAAGGGAAGTCTGACAATCGCTTAAGCTTATTGTAATCTGTTATTTGCTTTGTACTTAAAGAAATATGTAATTATATAAATTGTAATCTCGATTAGCCTGAATTTCATAACAATAATGCCCGATTTCATCAACAGATGTTAAAATCGACGTTAATAAATGTAACGTAACAATTGTCACAATGCTAAAACTAATGTTAAATTTCTTGCATTTCACCAACCTGTTTTCTTAAAATGTTAACAAACCTGTGTTAACGCCAAGAAACTTGTAAATATCACTGCTATAGAAGGCTATGCATGATTATCTGAACGTACTGCGATGCGCTTTTGTTTTCATTTTCGTCTGCACAAATGGCGGATGAACAAAATCATAAATAAAGCCGTAAGACAAATTTCTCATCGACGGAGAAAGAATTGTTAATTGAAATGGTGACGAAGTGTAAGGATATCGTGGAAAATAAGAGGACGGATGCAGTGAATGTAAAAGAGAAAGATGTCGCGGGGAAAATATTGGAAACGAATTTAATTCAAATGTATGTGTCACTACTACAAGCACCAAACAACTTGTCAGTAGTACGTAAATTTAAAACGAGGTGCGAAGAAGGACAAGTGCCTTAAACGTTTCAAGACGGGAGGTGGACAATGTATTATCCACATAATTCAGTGAATTATAAAATCGCAAAGTTATTGATACTTGAAGCAAAGGCGAGATCGGCATATTCCTTTCGATGCATGTTCTAACCTCTCTTGTACTTCCGCAGTAACCTTCATAGCAACATGTTTCGACAGTCTATACTTCCGTAAAAGAAATTTCTTCTGATAGTTCCTCAAAATCATTTCTCCTCATAGGCCGTACTCTATTATGAATGCCATTTAGACGGTCTTAAATATAGCAAATCGATATCAACAGCTGCGTTCATGCTCGCCATCTTGACTATTTACAATTGTTAAGGACTTAACAACATTAGAAATTCGGCTTGTTAGTTTAACATGAGATTTAACACAATTGTTACGCTAACACTTGTTGGTGAAATGCAATTTTTGTTTTAACCATTCCTAAACTCGTGTTAAGTCTTAACATTTGTTGGTGAAATCGGGCATAAGTGTTTTTGAGATTATTATGAACAAGTGTGTGTCTAGAGAAAGCCACGTGGATCCACAAAAACCTTTTTATTTATTTCAATTCATGCTGAAATTAAACAAAGCTGCAAAGTTGAAGATAACGTGTCGTTTTCAAGATTTAATACTCCATTCCTCAGTGTACAGGCAGACGCACCACTGGAATGCCACAAACGAAAGAGCTCTGGATAGCATATCATTGCTTCTGCCTCGTGATGCTTGATGCAATAACGTGGTCCATTATTGCGAGATGCTGTAACCACAAAGTTTGAAGAGTGACATAGTTGTTTGGATGGACAGATTTAAGTGCCTTCCTCGGATGAAGGGCGTGGATGGTACGCCTAGGGATCATACTCTCCTCAATTATCACCACAGTGTCCTTGTTATGAAAGGAGGCATTTAAATCTGCATCCTGTCTGCTGGAGAATTTACCTTCATCTTTCTAACACATTCCTGACGCACGAAGCTCTATCTCAGTGGGGTTTCTAGGGGTTTACCAGTATTCCCCGTCATTCATTTAGCCAACTGCTCTATAATCACCTCTTTAATCAATTTCGCCATCATTTCCCATCCTCTCTTCCTCACTCCTATACCAGACCTAGTTTTGGTCACCTAATATGTTTTCCATTTACATCCTTCAACGTTGTCATATCGAACGATGAAGGAAACGATGCTCAAATGACCCTAGGTTACATAGAATTACCCGGCATTCATGTTTCAGTATAAGGGAAAATCCCAGACGAAAAAACTTATCCAGATAAACCACCCTGAGGTCCGAACCTAAGGCAGACACACTACCATCTACGCTACAGAGACGGGCAGCTCACCTAATGCTGGATTTTCTCTCTGGTCCAGTACACATAAAATTCTGAATTTAAAGAATGCAAAAGAGGCATCTGATCCAGGCACAGACTGCGAAGTTCCTGGGAGAGGGAGTTTAAGGCCATACTTGGACGGTACAGGCTTCCCACTCAAATAATACCCAGACTTTGTATCTGACAAAGTTACACAGTTAGGATGGTCTAAAAAGCTTCCGACCTCCACATGCAGATGGCAGCACTCCTAAATAAAAATAAGTGAATTTCGTTGTCCATAGGTTGACAGTTACTCGCCAAAGTTTCAGCAATTTTAGACACTCAGTTGTTATGTAACAGTCATTTGAGTGAGTTGATGTGTTTTTATGAAAATGGACATAATCGAGTAGCAAGCTGTCATTAAATATTTGTTTTTGAAAGACAATACGCCTACTCAAATAAAAAAGAGTTAGATTCTGTTTATGGGGACTCTGCACCATCATTTACCACAGTGAAATTTTGGGCAACTGAATTTAAACCCGTAAGAGCTTGGGAGACGTCCAAAACTGCAACTACCAACGAAAACATCGCCAAAGTTCACCAAATGGTGCTGGACGACCGTCGAATTAAAGTGGGAGAGATGGCAGAGGCTATGAACATGTCAAAAGAACGTGTTTGTCACATATTAAATCAACATTTAGACATGAGAAATCAGTCCGCGTGTTGGCTTCCGCGTTTACTCACGTTAGACCGAAAACGTGATCCAATGAACATTTCCAACGCTCTGTTGGCGCAGTTTAGGCGCAATGAATCCGAGTTTTGGCGCCGATTAATTACTGTAGATGAAACTTGGATGCACCATTATACCCCCGAAACAAAAATACAGTCCGAACAGTAGACTGCAAAGGGGGAAGTAGCTAAAACAAAAAAACAACAAAAAAACTTTTTTCGGCTGGGATGTGATGGCGACTGTTTTTTGGAATAGTCACGAGTTATTTTAATACATTATCTTTAAAAAGCAAAAACCATTACAGGAGCATACAACGCATCGTTATTTGACAATCTGAAGGTAGAACTTGCGGAAAAGCTGCCACATTTGCAGAAAAAAAATCATGTTTCACTAAGACAACGCACTGTCTCACACCTCAGCGGGTTGCAATGCTTGATCATCCGCCTTACCAGATCTAGCCCCAAGGGACTTCTTTTTGTTCCCTCATCTAAAATTGCACTCGGACAGAGATATTCGTCAAATGAAGAGGCAATCACGTTCGTGAACAATTATTTTGGAGACAAAAACGCCGAGTACTATTTGGACGTGTTACAGAGATGGGAGCATCGCTGGGAGAAGTGTGTAGAGTTACAAGGAGACTATGTTGAAAAACGCCGAGTACTATTTGGACGTGTTACAGAGATGGGAGCATTGCTGGGAGAAGTGTGTAGAGTTACAAGAAGACTATGTTGAAAAACGCCGAGTACTATTTGGACGGGTTACAGAGATGGGAGCAGCGCTGGGAGAAGTGTGTAGAGTTACAAGGAGACTATGTTGAAAAACGCCGAGTACTATTTGGACGGGTTACAGAGATGGGAGCAGCGCTGGGAGAAGTGTGTAGAGTTACAAGGAGACTATGTTGAAAAACGCCGAGTACTATTTGGACGTGTTACAGAGATGGGAGCATCGCTGGGAGAAGTGTGTAGATTTACAGGGAGACTATGTTGAAAAAAATTTCCTGAAAAACTATCTTGTATCTTTATTAGGTCAGAAGCTTTTCAGAGCACTCTCGTACATGCAGGTAATATATACAATGCATATTGGTTGCGTGATCAAGTTCAACTTCTAATGCCCTTTCGTCCATCGATTTAGACCGTCCACTCGCTGCCTCAGTGATGGTCGATTTCAGCCGGTGACCTTTATTCTGTCTAGGCACATGAAGATATACTATGTGAATGTAAACTTATTTCTTACCACTTCTGCTCTCATGTCATGGATTCAACACGGTTTTACTCATACCTTTCCAATGCATACTTTTCCTAAATTATCAGTTTTTCTTTTGAATTGCATGCTAATTAAGTCAATCTATAAGGTATTTCGAACTAAATGTACAATATAATATGCTCACTTTTTTCTACGGCAGCAAGCAAGAAAGCAAGACGATTAGATATCGACGTATCGGGAGTGTGCATCTCTCCCATCATCAGGATATTTATAAAATGTTATAACCACAAATGAAATACTGGATATAACACAACTATAAACAAAGACAAAACACTATCAAAATTCGCATTACTGAACAAAAGACTGTTTTCAGTAAATTAAATGCCAGGTCAGGAGATGGCGTGAGTATAGAAAATTGTGTCAAAGAAACGTAACTACTTAACTTGATTATCAAGCTGTATTGATCTTTGTTTCTTAATTCGACGGATATCCATTTTAAAGCCGGTTTCCAGGAGGAGCTGAATTGAATCCAGCATCACGATTAAGCGTGTTCCTTTCAGAGGAAATCGCCAAAGTCTCCTTAATTCTCCGCTCCCAGTAACTGTTGCATATTGCTAAGATGGTTGTCTCCCGAATATTGGCTCTATGGTCGTTATCAAAACAATGCTCTGCCAGCCCAGACTTCTCAGGTTGCATTAAACGAATGCTCCGTTCATTTTCGATTATTCTGGTAGCGATAGTCCTTCCGGTTTGTCCTATATACGGTGTCCCATATTCACAGGGAATGCGGTACACTGCCGGAACTTGCAAGTGCAGTTTGCTTTTCACCAGTCTCAACAGATGTTTAATCTTCGGAGATGGCTTGTGGATGGTCCTGATGTATTTGGCGAGAATTCTGCTGATTCTGCCGGATAGATTGCCGGTAAACGGGATGCAGGCTGTAGCGGTAGGCTTATCTGACGCTTGCTGTATTACAGGTTTCCCTTTCCTAGCTTTGGTGATCGAGGCTTCAACGTCATATTCGGAGTAGCCATTTTGACGGAAAGTGGGATTCAGGTGCTGAAATTGCTGTTTTAAGTGGCTGGGATCAGAGATAGACAAAGCTCCCAGTCGTTGAGACTTATGATGGAAACTATGAGCGTTCAGATAGAGATCGGTGTGTGTAGGCTTGCGATATACATCACGCCCCAGTGTACCGTTGCTGTTTTTAAAAACAAGAATGTCCAAGAATGGAAGAGTTCCATCCTTCTCCACTTCCATGGTAAATTGTATTTGAGGTCGAAGGCTGTTGAGATGCGCAAAAAAGCTAGGAAAAGTGTCTGACCCATGTGGCCAAATTACAAAAGTGTCGTCCACGTATTTATAGAAATGAGATGGTTTAGGTGGAGCTGCGGCAAGTATTTCATGTTCTAGGTGTTCCATGTAGAAATAGTCGACCATTCCTTAAAGCGTATACAGGGTGTTCGCTGTATATGGTAACCCATTCTGTATGATTTTGTCACTGCGCAAATGAACCAAGAATCGCTGGCAAAATTGTACCGTAAGAGGCGCAAGAAATTTTTATAGAAGTATTTATTCCTATGAATATACGAGGCCTAAGCCCAAATACATATTCATCAAAATGTGTGAATACATGCAGTAGTAACAGAGGCAACGAGAAAAATATAAATGGACATAAAACAATCTAGAACGAGAAAAATAAGGAATAGAAGGAATTACTTAAAGAAAAGAAGAAAAATGAAGGTGGCATTAAAAGCAATTCTTGGAAGTCTTGGGAATCCTTCATGAAATTCATCACGAAAATAAAACCTATCTCTAGAATTCGTTGTATCAATAAAAAACTGTCGCTTAGACGGGTTTTTCTAAGCCGATCTTAACATTTTTAACAGTACGTGAATTAAAATCGTTAGAAATGCAATGCTTCTGAAATCCAAAGGAATTTGTTTATACTGCCAGCTACTTTCTCACGTTTGCGAGTTGATGCAGTACACGATGTTCATTTTTATCTGTAATTTTACTGCGAAAAATTTGACATCAATAGCATCACTGATGGAGAGAGTTTATATACGATTCTCCTAGCGGCTTGTGATCGTATTAGATGTGTTGACAGCAGCTTTGAGGCCTCCCTCTACCGGGAGGTAAATATATTATATGAGAGGTGGGTCTGCCCACGTAATATAAAGGTGCGTAATTTCACCTGGTGCGTAGATACAATGACTGTTTATAAAAAAAAAACATACCTCACTACACTGCAAACCTAATTATGCAGTCATAAAAGTAGACCATGAAGAATATACGAAATAATAAGTCAATGAACACTTATTTCACAATGAACATCTGTTTTTCTGTTATAGTAGACATATATGCATATTGTAAACCTGTCACATAAAATAGAAATATTTCAATTTGATCTCAATTTGTTACTTCACTACAAACCAGAAAATTAGCAGAACATGTTCTAGGAATGAAAAATAAATTAGTGTTACAATATGTACAAAGCTTTTATCCAAGTTTAAACAAGAAAATATCTCTAGTACATAGTCTTATGTGCCCATTTTCTTATATTTCGTTTCTCTCTTCCCGTTAAATACTGTCTATTGCGAGAAGGTATGCTTGAGGTCTTTCTGCCATAACCTTACTTATTGCTTCTAGATTGGTACCAGTCACTTTATAGCGTCCAGTGTCTCTCTTTTTGCTAGTAACTGATCCTGTATCTTGGAAATGTTTGATGTATCTATTGGTTTTAAAAGATATAAGGATACCAACATTAATAGACATTTTAATTAAGCGTGAGAATGACAAAAAATTTATATCTATACCGATAAAACATAAGACGTTTATGTTGCAAACAAAAGTATATCAATTTGACGTTACCTGGACAACATTACACTCTGAGGGACTTGTCTGGATGCCGGATAGCTTTGCATAAACTCCTCTCTGCAGCGGTTTAAATTATATTTATATGTCGCACCAATTTTAATACCGGTACGAAAGTAGTATTCAACTATGAAGACACGGTGGTCTGTGTTCATATCCAGGGGAAACTGGTTGTATTAGTTACCAAAGCAACCACACTGAGAGCGTTGTAACTTGCATACTGTTCCGTAAAAATTACCCCTATGATTTCAAGATAGAATCACTCAATCGGAGGGCGGGAAATAACGAATAAAATGTATAGTTTCCCAGATTTGCTTTAAAAAGTTTGTCAGTTATAATTATTTATAAATTTGTACACCCAAAAGTGATTTTTTTTAAGTAAGTGATTTAGCTACTCCACAAATATCTTGAATATTCCATATGAACTTCAGTGTCTACAGTGGCATCAAAGAAATTGGAACCAACGATCCTGGAAGCTGACACCGCGCACCATACTTCAACCTTTTCATCATGCAGTGGGGTTTCATAGATCACTTGGAGGTTTACAGCGGCCCAATATCTGGTGTTTTGTGTGTTTATATAGCCTGACAGCTGAAACCGTGCCTCATCTTTAAACCACGTTATAGAGAGAATGTCTGGACGTGGAATACGCGGCTGGTGTAGGACACTTCCAACATTTTCTCTGAAATGTAAATAGTGTAATGTTATCTCCCAATTTTGTTTTATATTCTCCCAAAGCTGCACGTGGGTCCTATTACACTAGGGAACAAGTTTTTTGTACCCGAAACAAAATAGGCTAATTCTTATGCAAAATGTCTTGCTGGTTCCAAAAATGCCTCTGAAAATGCTGTATCACGTAACGTTTTTGAGATATTCTTATTCCTTTATATAAAATTACAGAAATGAGGTATGATACCAACTCATATTGACTTAATTTAAAATAATAGCCGTTGACTCTTCTAAATACAGCTTAAAGACAGTGTTGCTTCATAATGGCAATTTACTACCTTCAATACCTTTATTTCATGCCATAGGAATGAAGGAGACATACGATTCCATTTCCATAATTTTAGATGCTATTAGTTATCAAAACCATGGCTGGGAAATTTGTAGTGACCTCAAGGTAGTTGCATTGCTAACGGGACTGTAGGGAGGTTTCACAAAATATTGCTGTTTTTTGTGCTTATGGGACAGTAAGGCAACTGGCAAGCATTTTATAGTGAAAGAGTGGGGGAAAAGGGAAGACTATACTCCTGGAGCAAGCAATGTTAAGTATGTGCCTCCAGTAGACCCAAACAAAGTTCTTCTCCCCCCACTTCACATAAAGCTCGGGTTAATGAAGAATTTTGTTAAAGGTTTGGACAAAAGTGGAAGTGCATTTGAGTATTTAAGAAGTATCTTTCCCAAAATAAGTGAATCTAAATTGAAGGAAGGTATATTTGTTGGTCCTCAAATAAGACTACTTCTTAAAGACAGTGTTTTTGAATCAAAGCTTAAACGTGTTGAACTGGCAGCATGGAAATCATTTAAATCAGAGGTGGAAGGCTTCCTGGACAATAACAAAGAAGAAAATTATGAAACTTTAGTCTCAGAACTATTAAGGAGCTACAAAGAAATGGGTTGCCGTATGTCACTTAAAATCCACTTTTTGGTCTCTCACCTTGATAGTTTCCCTACAAACCTAGGAGCTGTAAGTGATGAGCAAGGTGAGCGTTTTCACCAGGACATTTCTGAGATGGAAAGACGTTACCAGGGTATCGCTGGGATTCAGCCATGTTGGTTCCTCAAACGGAAGAGTCAATACAAGAAAAAAAAAAAAAAAAAATCAACAGTGAAACACTTCTGAGATAATTCAGGTATTGGTTTTCATCATTATCTTGTGTTTATTTATTTTAATAATAATTAATAATAATTATTATTGTATTCAATGTTATTTGGCAATAAAATACCTATTATTTTCAATTAATTAAATATGAGTTATCACATTACTGTAAGTTTTCATAAAAAAATGAATACTTAAAAAACGTTACGTGATACAGCATTTTGAGGGGCATTTTTGGAATCAGCAGATCAGTTTACATAAGAATTTGCCTATTTTGTTTCGGGTATATAAAAATATTTTTTTTTTTTTTTTTTTTTTTTTTTTTTTTTTGTTCCCCAGTGTTATTGGTTCAGGTTTATATGCATCGTACTATAGAAGATAAAAAATAACAGCATTGCCTACATTAATTTTTTCCTGCAATCGCCATTCTGCTGAGTCAGCAACGGGGAAGGTTTTGAAGAAGGACTTGGCATTGAAAACAGTTCTGGCTGTCCTTCGAAAGTAACATTTTCTAGAAATGTGATATGTTTTATCTGATACATTTACACTACTGTAAATGCGACATGGCCATCACAGGCACATAATACCTTGGATATAGGTTACATCAAGACAACAGGAAGCTTCGAGGGACAACTAACATTAATCTTTGATGAAATCCAGATATGCATATCCTACTCAGTGTCCAGTTACAGCAGGTGATGAGAATAAAAACAAAGGACGGTATGAAATGAATTAAACTAGGAGGTTGAAATTAGAAAGCAAGGACGGTATTTAATTATTGCTTCTTATGTCCCTTTAGCCTTGCCCCGAGTTTCCGTCCCCCATTCCTATGATTGGCTAATGTACACCTTCGAACGTTGTCAAACAAACCTTGTGCAATGTAAGGATGGAGATCCGAGGAGGGGGGGGGGCACAGAGGTAAACCAAAACTACAGAACGTTTTGTAAATAGCTACTAGGATTATCTAGACCAGCACCTAGGGAAGTATCTTAGTAGAATTAGGAAAGACAAGAAGAAATGGAATAATAATGGAAAGAATAACAACATTTTGGTAAATGTGCTTGGCCAAAGAAGGCGAAATTGTGAAATTATGCACGAGACAGCAAAAAGATTAGAGAACTCAAATAGATTGTGGGCAGAGATTGGAGGAATTGTGGAACAATAGGAATGGGAGATATATAGAGATTAGGGGAAAGGAATACAAGCGATGTAAATTAATAAAATGCAGAATAGAAGATATAGAAAGACAGGATATATGGGGAAGGCTAGAAAATATGAAATCATTACAATTTACAAGCAAATAAAAAGAAATTGGGGACGAGAAGCATATGTAGATTACTGCAATAGACAAGAGAGAGAAGGGCTAGCTTGGATGAGAACAGGAACAATATTTCTAAGGAGGATAAGAGGTAGGGAAAAGGGAATTTGTTAATTGTGTGGTGGAAAAGAAAGCATAGAACGCTATGTAAGAGAATGAAAGGTGTTAGCAATATGGAGAAAAAAGGTTTGAGAGGAAAACTGGGAGAATGTAGAGAAGAGGAATAGTAGCTATAGAAATGATAACGGAAAAGGAGGGAAACAATATTCTGTGGGTCTTTCTTTCCCCGTGAGGTTGCTTCACGAAACTTCTCTTCTCCCATACGTGGAGGACGAAATTAGGCGCCTAGCGACAAAATTCTACGCTCAAATTCCAGCTCACAGAAGCCCCCTGGTTCGGTCTCTAGGAGATTACGACGTTACGAGACGCCACTTCAGGCTTTACCGGGTACCCCGTATGGCATGCGGGCACCCGAGATAACAAAGGAGTTAATCCAAACAGCAGCATAAACTGAATTTCAAAAATCTCCAAATGAGCTGTTTGGCTACAAAATTTACCCCACTTTATGTCAAAATAAAACACCAGGGTGTAATAAAAAAAGCGGTTTGGCATCCTGTACAAAATAAAGAGGAGCAAAGAGCTACCTCATCAAAGTTTCCTCATTAAAATAATCCCACCTCATTCTGTAATCATCAAAATTATCAACCTGCGGTCAGACCCAAAACCTGAGTGGGTACGCAGCAAAAACCTTCTGACTGTTAACAGCCTGTCAGTACCGAGTTGGAGGAAAAGAAGGTAAGGAGTTAAGGCGAGTTCTTGCAGAAAGTAAAAGAAAAATGGCAAGAAACGTAAACAATATAAGAAAGGAAGATGAGGGGGAAGATTGGGGCTAATTAAGTAACAAGGAGGCATGGAGGTTAAGAGCTACCTGGTAGAGCAGAAGACCAGGGTGTCATGTAAACCAAGGTAGCAACAAGGTAAAGATAAATAAATGTAGCCAAAAGTTATAAATTGTAAAATTTTGGGTTATGCACAATATTTAATTCATAAAACCTATATCAACGCTCTATCATTATAGCTGCAGAGGCTTTCTTCCCCCAGGTGTAAACCGAAGGATCACCCCATTTCTTTTTTGATAAGAATCTGCATACATTTCTCATATATATTAACTAAATTACGTGATGTATTTAATTCATTCGGTTAAAGTGGGTGTATTCTTCTTCTTTTTTTTTTTTTTTTTTTTTTTTTTTTTTTTTTTTGCAATTTACGTCCTCCAACGTTAACTCATGTCAGACGGTGAATGAAATGGGTGAAATGATGCTCAAATGAGCCCGGGGTCCATGGAACGTAGAGCTACCCTGACATTCGTCTATCAGGATAAGGGCAAACCCCGGAAAAACCTTATCCAGTTAACCCACCCTAACCGAGATTCGAACTCGGGACCTCTTGAACGTGGGGCAGACACGCTACCCTCTACGCCACCGAGGCGGGCGGGGTGTTCTTTGTGAGTCTAGGAAGGGAGTAACTAGAAAAAAAAGCTTTACGTGGAACATAACTCAAAAATCTTGATTTTCTTAAAATATCTACAACGATTCTGCACCCTTCCGCCCCCTCGGTAGCGTAGATGTAGATGGTAGCGTGTCTGCCTCACGTTCAAGAGGTCTGGAGTTTGAATGTCGGTCAGGGTGATTTACTCTCATACACTATGAGAGTAAATATGAATCACCCAAGCAGCCAGATCTAATGCTCGTTTCAGCAAGTGCAGTGATAGTTATTACGCATGGGTGAAATATGCGACAACACTGTGTAATTTACATGAACCTAACATAACCTAATCCTTGTTTCACATAAGCTTGCCCCGTATCTCTTAAAGGTCACGTGACCTTATCACATCTCATTGGCTGCTGTTGTGGTACAGACTGTTGTGCGGTAAAAATTAGTTCGTTATTTAACATGGTGATATATCTTTATATGTTGGAAGAGAATTGTCAAATATTTATTTTCGTAACTGTTTTAATTAAATATATTACGTAACAGAGTTGATTTATCTGAAATGCATGTTAATTCTAGTAAAGAGGAGGTTCCTTTGCTCTCAAGCACATGGCACGATATCACGTGATTTAGCAGTAGTGATGACATATTTGTTTATATGACTTTTATCACTGACCTTGTTTTGAACTGGATTAGTCATATATCGCCATTCGAAGGTGTGTTGTGCCGATTGCGAGAGCTAAATTATTTTATTGATCGTTTACTGCGCGTGTACTTATTATATGTATAATGGCAGAGTCTACCGTCAGTTTTTCGCTGAAGCATCGCAAGGGAAAACCATTACAAAGCGGCGAAAAAAAGAATTGTGATGCATGTGTTTAATGCACTCCCAGAGAAGAATCCGTCTTTGTCAGTGAGAGAAGTCGAACAGCTGTGCCCTGAACTTACAGGTATGTTAGATCCGTAGAAACATCGCGACATGAAACTGAGACAACAGGAAAACTTACCACTCCAGGGGCGATATTGCTGTGTGGCGAACACGTTATTTAAGGACAATCGGAATGTACCGGGATACAAATCGCAAAATATACTACCTTGACGAGACTTGGGTGAATGAAGGACACACAAGTATGGCGTGACATGACTTTTAAGACTGAAAGACAAGCATTTTTGCAAGGTATGTGAGCTTTTTAAAAAAAATGCCAGTGGAAAAGGCCGAAGGCCTTTCATTATAAACTTGTTTCAGTTTCAACTTGCTCAGTTTCATTATAAACTTCATTATTTGTGCATGCCTTCATGTTCTTATTTCTAACTTCCTGGCAATTATTATGACGTTTACTGCAGGTTTCAATGTGACGGGAAGGCACTGCCTATGGCCTATTGCGCGAAAGCATTAGCCAATTAGGATGAGAGGGAAGGTAGTTGAACGCGGATTGATACATGTCAGCGGGGCAAAGTTATATGGAACAGATAATAAGATCCTTACCATATCCGGAAGGCGAACATAAACTTCATGCGGACAGCAAAAGCGATAACGTTACACGTTCCTTTGCCTTGCTTCCTTGTGTTGGCTGGACAGTGGTTATATCAGGTTAGGAGATGACGTGAGTATAGAAAATTGTGTCAAAGAAACGTAACTACTTAACTTGATTATCAAGTTGTATTGATCTTTGTTTCTTAATTCTACGGATTTCCATTTTTAAAGCCGGTTTCCAAGAGGAGCTGAACTAAAATCCAGCATCACGATTAAGCATGCTCCTTTCAGAGGAAATCGCCAAAGCCTCCTTAATTCTCCGCTCCCAGTAACTGTTGCATTTTGCCAAGATGGCCGTCTCCCGAAAATAGCTCTATGGTCGTTATCAAAACAATACTCTGCCAGCCCAGACTTCTCAGGTTGCATTAAACGAATGCCCCGTTCATGTTCGATTATTCTAGTAGCGATGGTCCTTCCGGTTTGTCCTATATACGGTGTCCCACATTCACAGGGAATGCGGTACACTCCCGGAACTTGGAAGTCCAGTTTGTCTTTCACTGGTCACAACAGATGTTTAATCTTCGGAGGTGGCTTGTGGATGGTCTTGATGCTGTATTTGGCGAGAATTCTGCTGATTCTGTCGGTAAACGGAATGCAGGCTGTAGCGGTAGGCTTATCTGACGCTTAAATAAATAAATGTAAATTTATTTATTAAATTTAAATAAATGTAAATGGGTATACTTAATATGCCGTTGCCCTTACAGTCATGTTTAGAATTTCATACAGATTAATAGAAAACTGCATCCTGTGGTACATTTTGAAGTTAGGAAAATGTAGAAAATATGGAATCTGAGAAATCTGAGGTTAAAATTGCGTAATAGCAGCTACGATACAGGTGTAAGGTTATTTAAATAGTCGTGTGACGTTTTCTGTAGTGTCGCTAGAAAAAATGTATTATTGAAGTATGTCTAAATTAATTTTAAGACAAAAAAGGCTAAATTTGGTATTTTTGTCAGTTTTGGTTCAATTTGCACAAATGTGTCTCCTTAATAAACCCATTTTTGTATATCCAATGTGCCGCAGTAAGAAATTTCTCTTCCTCGAAAACTTTACGTTGAAACCAACAAATGCAAAAGCTGTTGTCACAAATTACAGGCAGAAGAAATTGGCTAAAAATGCAGTTTTAAGCACTAATCGGCAGAATAGGCACAAACCTATGAAATAGGTATTTATAGGCACTATAAAACTAAGAAATTACAGTAGGAAACGTGAAAATAGGCAAACAATGCAAAATTCGCCCCCTAATTATAACAAAAGACGAAAGGAAAGCGTTGTTTTGAAAGCGCAATAAACAGATTATTTTAAATTAGAAATATACTACAGTACAATGAGCTGTAAAATCCCACTTAATCTCTGATCGAAGGTACAAAAAACTGCTCCATATAAAAATATAGACACCGTTTCCGCATGAAACACGACTCCTGCAAGAAATTGAAGACAGGACCCGCCATAGAGGTGTCAATTCCTTGTTACTCTATTTGGAGTTGTGGCGTTGTGGCTTTAATGTTCTGACCTTGACCGCGGTGGTCACCTGCCCAGACCTCTCTTGAAACATGGAAGGTTAATTTTCTTGTTCAAAACATACACAAAATGAACTGACGCGCGACGGAATCTTCCCGGATCTTTGGAAAAGAAATTAATGATCCGGCGGAGGAAAACCACAAAGTGAGAGTTGACACCTTTTTCCTCAACTTCACCTCCCTGTGGCTTTTTCTGTAAATATCCTCCTAACAACCATAGCAAAAGACATTGTGTGCAGCCCGACTCTGTAACATAGACGGTAGCGTGTTTGTCTGACGTTCAAGAGGTCCGAGTTCGAGTACCAGTTAGGATGACTTATCTGGGTAAATTTCTCTCCGGGATTTTCCCTTATTCTGAAAGATTAATGTCGGATAAGTCTAAGCTCTTTGGACTTTGGTCTCATTTCAGCATCATTTCACCCATTCCATTCATCGTCCAATATGACGATGTAGGAGATCGTAAATTAAAAAAAAAAAGATTCTTCTAGTCCCTTGTACTTATATTTAATCAACGTAATTGAGATACCAATACTTCTCCAAAATTCGGGATTTCAGACTTCCAGACTCCCTAGCCTTTGTACGAAGGCTGTTCAATAAAGAATGATTATAATATTGAATCTTTTGTATTCTGTTAGCTTAATGTGAAACAAACACGCCGTAGTAGTTTCATTTTTGCTACTCCTGGTCCCCACCTGTGAGAGCCAGGCAAGTTCAGACATCTTCAGTATCGCCTACCGCTGCAATGGAGGTAATACTCGAGGAACAATATGCGGCTTTGAAATTCTGCTTTCGTCTCAACAAGTCTTCAGTTGAGGCCTATACAATGTTACAGTAGTTCTATGGAGAGTCTGTTCTTCCCTACAGCACAGCTCGAAGGTAGTTTAAAATGATTAAAGAGGGGAGACCAACAATTTCAAAGAAAGGTAGACCCGGTGCTCCAGTTACTGCTCTTATGTAAGAAAACATCAACACGCCTGCTGCCATTGTGAGAGAGGATCGACGAATTACCTTAAGATCACTTTCTGAAATACTGAACATTTCATTGGGTGCCACCCACACGTTGGTGACAGAAACATTACACATGAGACGTGTTTGTGCGCGATGAGTTCCAAGACTATTGATTCCCGAACAAAACGACGTTCGCATGTAGGTCTGCATGCAGTTAAAGTTGGTGTTAGAGGAAGATCCGGAGATTCTTTCAAACGTAATCACTGCTGATGAAACGTGGCTACATCATTTTGATCCTGAGAGCAAACAGCAAAGCTCAGGGTGGAATTCTCCTTAACCACCAACCTCCAAAAAAGCAAAAGTGATTGCTTCTGCTGGGAAAGTTATGGTCATCTCATTCTTTGATATTCATGGAATGGTTTATCAGCATGTTGTACTTGCACACACATCAGTAACTGGACAATACTACAGGGAGGTCCTGAAAACATTGCAAGTCCATGTCAAACGCAAAAGACCACATTTCCGTGAAGCAGGCTGGATGCAGCACCCGGATAATGTGTGGCTGCATATTGCTATTGTTGTTGCAGAATACCTTGCAAAAATTAACGTGAAGTGCATCCCTCAGCCTCCCTATAGTCCGGATTTAGCTCTATGTGACATTTTTCTATTCCCTAACTTTAAGAAACGCCTTCGTGGGAGGCATTATCCATCATCAGAAGCAGTGGTGAAGGCTGCGGAAGCGATTTTGAAGATCATCAGGTAACATAACCTGAGTCATTTCAAAATTCCACATTTCTCTGCTCGAAATGAAAGGGAGCAAACAACATTTTGGAATAACGTGCAGGAAACCGACACAGCAACAAGCACGTGCACATACACAAGTAGGCAGAGTTAACTGTGGAAGAGAGGTGTTCCCGTTGGAAGCGTTGTGTTAATTGCTTGACTTACCCCGAGGCTTCCCCAGTTATGTCTTAGCCGAGGAACCTCACAAATGAGAACATGGAGCTCAGCTGAGAGACACGTTTCGGATCTACTGTATTTCCAGCTGTTCTTAACAAAAATGATTTATTTGCTCAAGATAAGGTATATCAATTTGCCACTAAGCTACAGATAAGAGTAAAGTTATGATGGCATTTCAAGGATTGGAAACCTATAAGTGCCAAAATTGTTAAAAAAAAAAAAAAAAAAAAAAACCACCAACAGACAAACAACAATTGGAAGAAGTAAAAGAGTTTCAAATACTTATGCCCGATTTCACCAACAGATGTTAAAATCGACGTTAACAAATGTAACGTAACAATTGTAACAGAGCTAACTGAACTGTTAAATTTCTTACATTTCACCAACTTGTTTCCTGAAAATGTTAACAAATACGTGTTAATGCCAAGAGATTTGTAAATATTACAGCTATAGAAGCCTATGGATGAGTCGTATTATTTTCTGAACGTACTGTGATGCGCTTTTGTTTTCATTTTCGTCTGCACACAGCTTAAATTAAGAATTATCATCATTTCTTATAAGTGAAGTTTTAAGTTACAAATTGTTATATTTTTATGACATGATATATATATATATATATATATATATATATATATATATATATATATATATATATATATATATATATTACTGTGCATATTACAAAATTTGACAATTTACAACCTTAGGCTACCTTTACTTGTCTTTACCTTGTTACCTTGGCTTGGATGACACCTTGGTCTTCTGCTCTGCCAGGTAGCTCTTAACCTCCATACCTCTTTGTTAATTAATCCCTTTCTTCCCCCTCATCTTCCTTTTTTATATTCTTTACATTTCTGGCACATTTTCTTTTACTTTCTGCAGGAACTCACCAATACTTCTTACCTTCTTTTCCTCTCTGCCCGTTAACATTTTTATAGCTACTTTCCTCTTCTCTACTTTCTCCCATTTTTCCTCCCAAACCTTTTTTCTCCATATTGCAAAGGCCGCGCCGTGGCTCAGTGGTTAGACCGCTTGGCTCTCACCAAGGCGGCCCGGGTTCGATCCCAGGTGACCGCAAAGTGAGATTTGTGGTGGACAACACGGCGCTGGGGCGGGTTTTCTCCGGAACCTCCGGTTTCCCCCGCCATCTCATTCCACCGGTGCTCCATCTTCATCTCATGTATCATCAGTGTCACCGCCTGCGGTGCCGTATGTAGTAAAAGCGGGCGTTAAACACTACACATTTCATTTCATTTCGACATTGCAACCTCCACGCATTCTGTTACATAGTGTTCTATGCCTTCTTCTCCCCACACAATTCACAAATTCCCTTTTCCCTACCTCTTATCCCTCTTAGAAATATTGTTCCTGTTCTCATCCAAGCTAACCCTTCTCTCTCTTGCCTATTGCAGTAATCTACATATGCTTCTCGTCCCCAATTTCTTTTTATTTGCTTGAAAAATGGTAATGATTTCATATTTTCTAGACTTCCCCATATTTCCTGTCTTTCTATAACTTCTATTCTGCATATTTGAGTTTGATTTATGAGTCACTATGTTTACACTCAAACTTCACTTACTTATTGTTGTATAATTGAAACGTTTTCAAGATCATTCGATCTCATCCTCAGCTGTTTGGTGACTAAATGAACCTTCCTCTTCTTCCACTACTACGGAGTTCCGATCACTCTGCCATCTGGTGTTAGGAGCACCAAGTTTTAATACTTCATTTAATGCCGGGATTTCCAAATTTATAACTTTATCACGGTTTTTGTTTATGAATATTTTTTCCCAAATATCCAATTCTATGGGTGTACTTAAAGATTTTAACAGTTTAATGTTGTGGCCAATGTTGTGGTTTTTCTGTGCAAAAATGGTGTGAAACTGCAGATTTTTCTGTTGGTTTCAACTTAATGTTCCTCTGGTGTTCTTTTTGCCTGGTTAACAAATTTCTCTTAGTTTTTCCTATGTAGCTTTTTTCACAGGTTTCACAATTAATCTGATACATTCCTGATTTCAAATTGTTGGGGATTGTATTTTTCAGTGGTTTATTTAGCAGGTTCCTCAGACTGAATTTGTTTTGGGGTGCTAGTTTTAAGTTTAGTCTTTTGAAGATTCGTTCAAATTTTCTAAAAGCCCATGGATGCTAGGTGAATTTTCTATATTGCCAATTTGTGATTTTAAGTGGTGTAAGAGTGGTATTTTTTGATATTATCTTCAGTTTTTCTTTTCTCTTCATCATGTTCCTTATGGTGGCTGGGTTGAAACCATTTGAGTTCTCTAATCTTTTTTGCTGTCTCATGCATAATTTCATAATTTCCCCTTCTTGTTTGGCCAA
This sequence comes from Mantis religiosa, assembly GCA_030765055.1. Classification (NCBI taxonomy): domain Eukaryota; kingdom Metazoa; phylum Arthropoda; class Insecta; order Mantodea; family Mantidae; genus Mantis; species Mantis religiosa. The sequence continues at coordinate 33,602,525 of CM060960.1, forward strand.
ACACCTATACCAAAATTTTATTATTCTTTCCATTATTATTCCATTTCTTCTTGTATTTCCTAATTCTACTAAAGCTACTTCCCTAAGTACTGATCTTGGTAAGCCTAGTAGCTCTTTATTAAACTTTCTATAGTTTTGGTCCACCGTTTTGTTTACCTCTGTGCCCCCCCCCCCCCATATCTCTACTGCACTACAACATTTTGGGTTCAACTAGTGCTTCAGACATTCTTTCTAACCACTTGGTTGTCATTTCTAGTTTATATTTGCATATTCTTATTCCATTCATTGCCGCACTTTCTTTTGTTTCAATTTTTCTCCTATGTGCTTCCCACTTTGCTTTGTTATTCAACCTCACTCTTAAGTATTCAAATTCATTAACCACTTCTACCCTTTTGCCATTTAGTACCCACTTTTCATCTTTTTTTAGTTTAACTCCCTTCTTGAAGAGCATAACTTTCGACTTGCTTATGTTTATGTTTATTCCCCACTCCTCACAAAACTTCTGGATTTCGTTTATTGTCTTCTGCAATCCTACTACCGTTATAGATCCTACCAGCAGACCAGCAGAAGAGTCGAGTCGTCAGGTTTACCTGGACGGAGTGTTTGCTGCCCAGCACCTAGCCGCTTATTGCGTCTTTATCTGGGCAGTATAATAGAGTCGTCTTTTGTCTCAGGCGGTTGTCTTCGGCAGTGGACTTATCTAGCCTTGTGCGCGCTGTCGCCCCGTGGGGGAATGCGCCCAGAGCTGGCTGTGCTCTTCCGCCTGCCTGGGAGGCATCTGAGCACAGTCCGCTTAACAGGCTAGAGGGAAAGGAACAGTGTTTAGGTATTGAATTTACCAAGCCCATTTCTGGGCTTGGGTGGTTGGAGTCAGAGGAATGTGGCCCTGTTCAGTTCTAGTTACCCAAAGTATTTTTGGGCAACCGGTAGCTCGGTCGGCGGCGATGAGCCCTGTGGTCGTAGCGGCCAAGGGTGTTCACCAGTATGTTTGGATGGGAGTCCAGCTTATCGTAGATGGTGCGGGATCTCTCCCGCACCACGTACACGATGTATGGGACCCCGGAATAGGTATGGAGGATGTGGGACGGGAATCTACGTCCGGTATCGTAGATCATTCGCAGTGCCCTGTTCTGGACGCGCTGTAGTCTGTGAATAGTGGTGGGAGCCGCTGATCCCCAGACTTCGCAGTCGTACAGAATCAGGGGCGGTATAATCGCCCGATACAGGCGTAGTTTGAGGTGCGTTGGCATGGTGTATTTAAGAATTGGGTACAACTGCGTTAGTGCTGCATGCCCTTGTCCGGCTTTGACCCGGACGTGAGGTGCGTAGGTGAGACCACGATCGAGGTGGACGCCAAGGTATTTGGCAGTGGGAACCCAAGGGATTTGCCTCTACCTTAACCTCAGCGACCAATCCGGTCGCCCAACTCGGACCTTAGCCAGGAGAAGAGCAGAGCTCTTCTCGGGGCTAATGACCATCCTCCACTTCTCACTCCAACGGCCAATATTAAGTCATCCACATATAACAGTCCAGGAATTTCTTTGTTTGCTATTACCGGGCAGTGCTGATTTCCTTCTTTAACCCTGTCTATTATCTCATCTATAAATAAGTTAAATAAAATTGGACTCATTTTGCATCCTTATCTTAGGCCTATTTTTTGTTCTATCATCTCTATAATTACATTTTTTCCCCACCTCTTCATAGATTTTCTCTACTTCTTTTATAAATTTTCTACTTATCCCTTTCGTCCTCAATTTCCAAACTAAAGCTTTTCTTCCGTTGTTTAAGGACTATAATACAATGAAGCACAAAATTAATACAATTTTGAGTCGAACTAATACTCATTGCTCCATTTATTGCTAGTATTTACTAGAACACGTTTTGTTAGGATCTTCCTAACATCATCAGCTGTTGTCGACTAATGGATGCCGGTTCAGTGAACTCCTCGGAGGTGATAGGTGCGCCTCTGTCGGTATCTTGATGAACTTGAAATTTGGGTTTTCTTCAAAGGTAGTATCGAAATTAAACAATTTGCTTTCATATTTCTTTATAAAGATTTTTTCCCACGTGGTTAATGCAGCTGGACCTTGGACACTTTTTAGTAAGTGAATTTCCTTCCAAAAATGGTACGCTACCGCCGATTTATCTATTTCTTTATTCCTGATGTTCCTAAAGTGCTCTTTAAGCCTAATGTTCACGTTCCTTTTTCTTTTTCCAATGTAGAATTTGTCACAGTCCTTGCAATTTATCCGGTACACTACTGATTTTTTGCCTGTGGGTATCTCCTTTGTATTATGTGATTTCAAAAGGTTTTGTACACTAAATTTGTTCTGTGGGGCCAAAGTAATATTGTGTTCTTTGAAGACTTTTTGGAAAAGGTGTGTAGCTCTGGGATGATACGTAAATTTTCTGTATGAGGTTTCATTGCTAATTGGGGAGAGAGTAGTTACTTGTTTGCATCTTAGTTGTCTTTTGAATTTATCTATTTTCTTGTTGACCAATTTAGCACTGAATCCATTGTATTCTGCAATGTGAATGATATTATTGTACTCTTTGTTATATTCTATCTTGTTTAAAGGTACAATAGTCAGCCTGTAAGTTAAACTGTTGATAACAGCATGCTTGTGTTGTCTTGGGTTATATCCATCTGATTTTATGAAATTTTTTGTGTGTGTTTCCTTTCATCAAGGTACAGACAGACGCACCTATCACCTCCGAGGAGTTCACTGAACCGGCATCCATTAGTCGACAACAGCTGATGATGTTAGGAAGATCCTAACGAAACGCGTTCTAGGTAAATACTAGCAATAAATGGAGCATTGAGTATTAGTTCGACTCAAAATTGTATTAAAGCTTTTCTGTTTATAGTATCAAAAGCTTTCTCAGAATCCGCAAAGAACATACATACCCTTCCTCTCTTCTTCCTGAGGAATTTGTCTATTATAGTCTTTATTATGAACAGATTATCTATTCGTTTTTTTTTTTCCTGAAACCTGCTTGAAATTCAGACACCTTCCTCTATATTTGTTTGCTTCACTGTGAATAGCTTCATATTTTACGTATGGATTTTAGTGTTTATATAAAAATAAACAACAGAAGGTAGAGAAAGTCATGTGATATTTTGTTGGGGACAGCTAGCAAGGGCAACGCACAAGGTTAGTTGGTAGAAGTTATCCCTCCGAAGGTTGTTTTTCATTCTATCTCGAAGCAGTTCCCTAATTACTGTCTGAATGAAGGACGCTGTCATCTTCACTGATGGGAAGGCAAATGAAGCTAATTCCATTTACACTAAGTAGCTTATTCAGCCACATGTGCTACTGGCGTTTCGCACCTTCACTTGATTAAAGAAGAAGGTATATGAACATATGAGTACTTGGCTCTGCAACTCACATTTTTGTTGATTAGTAAAATGAAATCGACAACAGAATGATGATTTTATCCCTACTATATTCATCCTAAAACTACACCGCTAAAATATTACAAAACACATTTAAAAACTTAACATTTTTCAGACAAAATTCCAAGAAAGTATTGTGCAAAAACACTTCACCAGCCACAAATACCACAGTTTGTATTGGTTTCTCTTTATTCCAGCTGAGTGACGCCACATTTGGCCTGAAACGTCTATCATTCTTTATACCCAAAAACATCCGAACCGCCCTCGCGGTGTTTTGCCTATCCGCACCTTCAGCGCTGGTTGCCGTCTGTCGATATCATAGAAAGGCCCGGATGAAAATATGCAACATTTTTAAAAACTTTACTTACCGACCTTATTAAAGGAAATGTTGGAACTTACCACTGCTGTAGTACGAGGGGAGGGGGGATCACCCGGTAGTTTTTATGCTAGAGTGATGAAAATGTTTTTAGTTTCATCATTGATCTCTCAGGACATAATGATGGTCGTTTCAGTGATTTGAGTCATTTTTTTCTACAGTGAATGCCAGAAATGACTGAGGTGTAAGATGAAGAAAACTGTGGCTCAAGTTCCTACAGTTGAAGGGCAAAACTGCCCGGGAAATCCATGATGAGGTAACGGCTGTTTATGGAAATGATAGCCCATCGTATGATACTATTGTGAGATGGAAAAGTAATTTTCAAACTGGTCAGAAGTCCCTGACAGATGAGCCAAGAGCTGGTAGACCGTCAGTTGTCACAGTGAAGAAAGTGTAGTGTTTAATACTGGAAGACAGACGAGCAACCACCCAAATGATCATGAGACACATCTTAGTTATGGTAGTGTGTGGAAAATTATTCATGACGAACTGCACATGTCTAAGGTGCCTGCACGGGGGTTCCACGTTTGCTAAACCCTTTCCAAAGGCAAACACGGCGTGACCTTTCATGACAGATGTTGATGCTGTTGGAACAGAATTAAGACGATTTTTTTAACCGTCTGGTAACCATGGATAAATCCATGGATCTATCAGTATGATCCAGTGACAAAAACTATGAATGTGGAATGGAAACATGCCGATTTCTCCCCTCCCAAAACGGCATGGTACCATGGATGTGTCTAATGTACGTTCCTGGGTGCGACAGTTCAATGAAGGCAGAACATCGTGTGACAACAAAGACAATTGCAGACAATGCCTCCAAAATTGGCACTTACGTGGGAACTGTGCACACAATCCTGCATGAAGATCTGAAAATGCTCAATCGGCGATCCTTCAAAACAACGTTCTCCACTCGCTGGATCATGTCGTCAGACCGGCTGGTGCGAGACCGGGACTGTCTTGGTTTGTTGTCACACGATGTTCTGACTTCATTGAACTGTCGTACCCAGGAACGCACATTAGACACATCCATGGTACCATCACCACATGCCTCACTCAACTGGCGATGAATTTCAATAGGTGTCACACTACCAAAAATGTAGAAAACGAATGATTATACGCTGTTCTTGCAATGAAAACGTCACCATTTTAAGTATCAAAAACAGTCCTAACTCTCGTCACTGCCACTAGGGTTCTATGCACTCTACAGTGCTGCCCTCTTTGTCACGAATTCACAAAGAGGTCACGTGTATTTAAAGAAAACAGAAGTTCCCATTTGGTCCCATTACTGAAAGAAATAGGTGCTATATCTTGAATGCACCTCGAACTTTTTATATACGAGGTCTGTTTAATAAAGAATGATAATTTTTACGGTCATAATTTTTCGCACTAAAATTAAAGTTATTATATTCTGTTAGATTAATGTGAAACAAACACGCCGTAGTAGTTTCATTGTTGGTACTCTTGGTCCCCCCTGTGAGAACCAGGCAAGTTCAGACATGTTCAGTATCGCCTATCGCTGCAATGGAGATACCATGCAGTTAAAGTTGATGTTAGAGGAAGATCTGGAGCTTCTTTCAAAAGTAATCACTGCTGATGAAACTTGGCTACATCATTTTGATCCTGAGAGTAAACAGCAAAGCTCAGTGTGGAAATCTCCATTACTAACTCCGAAAAAACCAAAAGTGGTTGCTTCTGCTGGGAAAGTTATGGTCATCTCATTCTTTGATATTCATGGAATTGTTTATCAGCATGTTGTACCTGCACACACATCAGTAACTGGACAATACTACAGGAATGTCCTGAAAACATTGCAAGTCCATATCAGGCGGAAAAGACCATATTTCCGTGAAGCAGGCTGGATGCTGCACCACGATAATGCAGGGCCGCATATTGCCCACGTTGTTGCTGTATATCTTGCAAAAATCAACGTGAAGTGCATCCCTCACCATCCCTATCGTCCGGATTTAGCCCCATGTTACTTTTTCTATTCCCTAAGTTGAAGAAACGCCTTCGTGGGAGGCATTATCCATCATCAGAAGCAATGGTGAAGGCTGCGGAGGTGATTTTGAAGGATCTCTCAAAAAATGGTTTCCAGCATGTCTTTGAAGACTGGCAGAAACGCTGAGATAAATGCATCGCATTCAGTAGAGACTATTTTGTGAAGTACCATCAAAATTATGAGGATGAGTAAAGGTACGTTGTCAAAAAAAATTGTGATTATTTTTTATTGAACAGCCTTGTTATATATTATCATCCCTATATAAAGAAATCGGACGCTTGAAACGACAAAAAACACTAGGTACGGCAACTCGTATCTAGAGCCAATCAGTGTCACGATGGCTTCTATTGATTCCCGAGTTATTACGCCAGAGGGTAATGGCTGACAGATGGACTGCATTCAACAACCCATAAATTCCTATTTATTCGAACAATATTAGAGAAGTCGCGTTTATTTTTGCGACTTCGTCGTTGGTTAACATCATTACGGCTTAATAAAGAGATAAATTATCATGTAAACTCCATTCTGCGAGGCGCAATTTTTCCAAAATTTGGCACTACGTTTAACAGCATTTTATCTTTCACGCAGAAGATATATGGCCATGCAAAGACAGAACACTGCTGTCATTGAAAACAGAGACAAATTACATCTGGTGGGAATATTTGCAGTAAATAGAAGCTTGCAGACACGAAATATTGTTGACTGCAAGGTATATTAAAGAGAAGTTCAGTTGTGTTTACTTATATTTTCTATCACTAAAAATACAGGGTGTATATAAATGAATATCGGGGTTTTAGCTCTTTACAATTTTTATTACACTAAACTTACAGTTATTAATGATCTGTCAAATGAAAAAGTAACTCAGTTTTACCAAGAACCTTATAAATGTTCAATGTGACTACCCTTTGTCACACGGCACAAATAAAGTCTATAGCCGAGTTCTTCCCAAACGTTGATAAGTGTGTATTCAGTAATTGTAGCAACAGTTGCTTCAATCCGGTTTCTTAATTCATGGAGGTAAGCTGGTAGCGGAGGCACGTACACACGATCCTTTATGAAGCCCCAAAGGTACAACTCACATGGCGTTAGGTCAGGAGAACGTGGAGGCCATGCATAGCAAGCCATGTCATTGGAGCCCTTGCGGCCTATCCAGCGCTCGGGTACAGTGACGTTCAACCAATCGCGTACTTCGTTATGCCAATGAAGTGCCGCACCATCTTGCTGGAAAATGAAGTTCTCTGCCTCATTTTCTTCCAACTGAAGGAAGAGCCATTGCTCTAGTGCATCAAGGTAAGAAGTGCCAGTTACAGTAGGTTCACCAAAATAGAAAGGCCCATAAACTGTTCGCCGGGATACGGCACAAAAAACATTCATTTTAGCGGAATCTCGTTGCATTTGTACCATCTAATGAGGATATTCTGAGCCCCAGAGGCGCACATTATGACTGTTAACATGTCCACTGAGTTGAAAGGTCGAGTCATCACTGAACCATAAAATCATCATCGTCATGAAACAACATGTCGTTGGCGAAGTTGGCACGTAATCCGTGGTCTGTCGGCTTTAGAGTCTGTAATAACTGTAAACGGTAAGGATGTAGCCGTAAGCGTTTTCTTACAACTTTCCAAACAGCTGACATAGGAACCTGTAATTCACGACTAGCCTTCCGGACTGATTTCTTTGGGCTACAAGTGAACGACTCTCACTCGCTCAGCAGTCTCTTCACTTACTCTTAGTCGTCGCGTGCTCTTCCCTTTACAAAGGCAGCCGGTATCTTCAAACTGATGATACCATCTACGAATGTTATTTTCACTAGGAGGATCACAACCAAACTTAATGTGGAACGCACGTTGCACAGTAACTACAGATTCTGTCTTTGCAAACTGCAAAACACAAAACGCTTTCTGTTTATTAGTCGCCATCTTTGCTACTTCTGCTGTCTAGCGGATTGCGGCAGAAACATGGCACGCACATGGGCACTGGTGCCAACAAACAAAACTGTTTCAGTTGCTTTTTCATTTGGCATACCATTTATAACTAAGTTGAATGTAATAAATGGTATAAAGAGTTAAAACCCCGACATTCTTTTATATACACCCTGTAATACTGCAGGGTTACGTTAAGTCATATCGGACGAAGAATGGAATGGGTGAAATTATGCTCAAATGAGTCCGGTGTCGATAGAGCTTAAGTTACCCGACATTCGTCTTTCAGGATAAGGGAAAACCCCGGTAAAAACCTTATCCAGGTAACTCACCCTGACCGAGATTCGAACTCGAGACCTCTTGAACGTGAGGCAGACCCGCTACCACCACGCTACCGAGGCGGGATCGAATTGTTTGAACATCCGCCCTATTCGTCAGATCTAGCACCCAGTGACTATCACCTGTTCCCGAACCTCAAAACAGGACAAAGATTTCACAGCAACGAGGAGATCATTGATGCGGTAAACAGCTGTTTTGAGGACCATCATAAATCGTACTACAGTGATGGAACACCGTTATGACGGAATACCGATCTGGAAATAAATCTGTAGTGTTTAACGCCCGCTTTTACTACATACGGCACCGCAGGCGGTGACACTGATGATACATGAGATGAAGATGGAGCACCGGTGGAATGAGATGGCGGGGGAAACAGGAGGTCCCGGAATAAAACCCGCCCCAGCGCCGTGTTGTCCATCACAAATCTCACTTTGCGGTCGCCTGGACCGATCTGGAGATTATGTTGAGAAATAGAGAAAAATAATTTTAATTTTTTATTATGTGGCCCTGGGCCTATCAGCCGACCCCCGTACATTCGTTGAATAAACTCACTACAATTTCTACATAATATTTCCTATTTTGAAGTTGTTAATTTGTATCCGAAACACAATTTTTGCTTCAACTTGTTCAGTTCTAAGAATTATACTTCCTTTCTGCTATTCCTAAATAGAGTACTTGGGTTTCTGAAACTTCCTGAATCTTGAACAATGAAATTCAAGGACACCTTAGACAACGTTTCCTTAGCTACACAAACTCAGATAATTGCTTCCTTAACTCCTAAATAACTTGCTAATGTCCATAATTCAGAATTATTTTTGTTCATAGTTTGATTTTAAAATGTGTATTGCCGGTGAAAAAAGAGAGCTGTTCAATAAAGAATGATCATAAATTTTACGGTCATAATTTTTCGCACTAAAATTCAATCTTATTATATTCTGTTAGTCTAATGCGAAACGAACACGCCGTAGTAGTTTCATTGTTGGTACTTCTGGTTCCCGCCTGTGAGAACCAGGCAAGTTCAGACATGTTCAGTATCGCCTGCCACTGCAATGGAGGTAACATGCAGTTAAAGTTGATGTTAGAGGAAGATCCGGAGTTTCTTTCAACCGTAGTCACTGCTGATGAAACTTGGCTACATCATTTTGATCCTGAGAGCAAACAGCAAAGCTCAGTGTGGAATTCTCCTTCATCACCAACCCCCCAAAAAGCAAAAGTGGTTGCTTCTGTTGGGAAAGTTATGGTCATCTCATTCTTGGATATTCATGGAATGACCCCTCCAATGGAGGTAACATGCAGTTAAAGTTGATGTTAGAGGAAGATCCGGAGTTTCTTTCAAACGTAATCACTGCTGATGAAACTTGGCTACATCATTTTGATCCTGAGAGCAAACAGCAAAGCTCAGTGTGGAAATCTCCTTCATCACCAACCTCCAAAATGGAAAAGTGGTTGCTTCTGTTGGGAATGTTATGGTCATCTCATTCTTTGATATTCATGGAATGGTTTATCAGAATGTTGTACCTGCACACACATCAGTAACTGGACAATACTACAGGGATGTCCTGAAAACATTGCAAGTCCATATGAGATGCAAAAGACCACATTTCCGTGAAGCAGGCTGGATGCTGCACCACGATAATGCGTGGCCGCATATTAGCAATGTTGTTGCTGAATATCTTCCAAAAATCAATGACCCTGACCCTGACCCTCCCTATAGTCCGTATTTCGCCCCATGGGACTTATTTCTCTTCCCTAACTTGAAGAAACGTTTTCGTGGGAGGCGTTATCCACCATCAGAAGCAGTGGTGAAGGCTGAGGAGGCTATTCCGAAGGATCTCTCAAAAAATGGTTTCCAGCTTGTCTTTAAAGACTGGCACCCTCCCTATAGTCCGGATTTAGCCCCATGGCACTTTTTGCTGTTCCCTAACTTCAAGAAACGTCTTCGTGGGAGGCATTATCCATCATCAGAAGCAGTGGTGAAGGCTGAGGAGGCTATTCCGAAGGATCTCTCAAAAAATGGTTTCCAGCTTGTCTTTAAAGACTGGCACCCTCCCTATAGTCCGGATTTAGCCCCATGGGACCTTTTTCTGTTCCCTAACTTGAAGAAACGCCTTCGTGGGAGGCGTTATCCAGGATCAGAAGCAGCGGTGAAGGATGAGGACGTTATTCCCAAGGATCTCTCAAAAAAAGGTTTCCAGCTTGTCTTTGAAGACTGGCACCCTCCCTATAGTCCGGAGTTAGCCCCATGGGACTTTTTTCTATGCTCTAACTTGAAGAAACGTCTTCATGGGAGGCATTATCCATCATCAGAAGCAGTGGTGAAGGCTGAGGAGGCTATTCCGAAAGGATCTCTCAAAAAAAAAAAGGTTTCCAACATGTCTTTAAAGACTGACACCCTCCCTATAGTCCGGATTTAGCCCCATGGGACTTTTTTCTATTCCCTAACTTGAAGAAACGTCTTCGTGGGAGGCATTATCCATCATCAGATGCAGTGGTGAAGGCTGAGGAGGCTATTCTGAAGGATCTCTCAAAAAAAGGTTTCCAGCATGTCTTTAAAGACTGACACCCTCCCTATAGTATGGATTTAGCCCCATGGGACTCTTTTGTGTTCGCTAACTTGAAGAAACGTCTTCGTGGGAGGCGTTATCCATCATCAGAAGCAGTGGTGAAGGCTGAGGAGACTATTCCGAAGGATCTCTCAAAAAAAGGTTTCCAGCATGTCTTTAAAGACTGGCACCCTCCCTATAGTCCTGAGTTAGCCCCATGTGACTGCTTTCTATTCCCTAACTTGAAGAAACGTCTTCGTGGGAGGTATTATCCATCATCAGATGCAGTGGTGAAGGCTGTGAAGGCTATTCCGAAGGATCTCTCAAAAAATGGTTTTCAGCATGTCTTTAAAGAATGACACCCTCCCTATAGTCCGGATTTAGCCCCATGGGACTTTTTTCTATTCCCTAACATGAAGAAACGTCTTCGTGGGAGGTGTTATCCAGCATCAGAAGCAGTGGTGAAGGCTGAGGAGGTTATTCCGAAGGATCTCTCAAAAATGGTTTCCAGCATGTCTTTAAAGACTGGCAGAAACCTGGGACAAGTGCATCGCATCCAGGGGAGACTATTTTGAGAAGGACCATCAAAATTATGAGGATGAGTAAAGGTACGGTGTCAAAAAAATTGTGATAATTCATTATTGAACAGCCCTCATATGTACAGCCTTCAGTGAGCAAGGTCCACTGAGCATGTAATGTGTAATGGTGGAGTACTTGTGTGCAAGGATATCGAGGTAGAATAAGGCAGCGGCGGAAAATACCTAAACCACAGAGACATGGTATTACATTAGGTCAAATCAACAACCTCGGATATTACTATCAGATATCTACTCCATTCTAGTCTGTGAATTATTTACTTATATCACACCACATAAGCACAAAGGTAGCGATGAAGTCTCAATTACTCTCAATCGAATATGCCTTCACTATGATCATTTTGAGATTTAGAATTGCATTTATCCTGTACTTTAAGTGCATACTACCGACGGTGAGAATTTACCCTGTGATTGACACTTGTGCAGTGTGTTATGGCCGATAGGGGCTCTTCAAATCGCAGCACAGCGATTTAAGAATTCTAAAGCCCGATTTCACAGATGTTAAAATCGACGTTAACAAATGTAACGTAACAAATGTTACAGCGCTAACAAAGCTGTTTAATTTCTTGCATTTCCCAAACCTGTTTTCTGAAAATGTTAACAAACACATGTTAACAAACAATATTACAGCTATAGAAGGCTATGAATAAGTGGTATTATTTTCTGAACGTACTACGATGTGCCTTTGTTTTCATTTTCGTCTGCACACAGCTGAAAAAATGGCGGGTGAACAACACCATAAACAAAAGCCATGAGACAAATTTCTCATCGATGAAGGAATTGTTAATTGAATTAGTGACGAAGTGTAAGGATATCGTGGAAAATAAGAGGACGGATGTGGTGAATGTAAAAGAGAAAGATGTCACGTGGGAAAATATTGGAAACCAATTTAATTCAAATGCAAGTGTCACTACTACAAGCACCAAACAGCTTCGTCAGTATTACGTAAATTTAAAACGAGGTGCGAAGAACTAGTGACTTGAACGTTTCAAAACGAGAGGTGAACAATGTATTATCCACATAATTCAGTGAATTATAAAATAGCAGAGTTATTAATACTCGAAGCAAAGGCGAGATCGGCATATTCCATTCGATGCATGTTCTATTGTCAGTATTACGTAAATTTAAAACGAGGAGCGAAGGACAAGTGACTTGAACGTTTCAAGACGTGAGGTGGACAAAGCGAATTATAAAATATCAATGTTATTAATACTTGAAGCAAAAGCGAGATCGGCATATTCGATGCATGTTCTAATTAAGTATTACGTAAATTTAAAACGAGGAGCGAAGGAGACGTGACAAGTGACTTGAACGTTTCAAGACGGGAGGTGGACAATGTATTATCCACATAATTAAGTGAATTATAAAATCCCAAAGTTATTAATACTTGAAGCAAAAGCGAGATCAGCATATTCCTTTCGATGCATGTTTTAACTCAGTATTACGTAAATTTAAAACGAGCTGCGAAGAAGAACAAATGGCGAATGACTTGAACGTTTCAAGACGGGAGGTGAACAATGTATTATCCACATAATTCAGTGAATTATAAAATAGCAAAGTTATTAATACTTGAAGCAAAGGCGAGATCGGCATATTCCTTTCGATGTATATTCTAACGTCAGTATTATGCAAATTTAAAACGAGCTGTGAAGAAGAACAAATGACGAATGACTTGAACGTTTCAAGACGGGAGGTGGACAATGTATTATCCACATAATTCAGTGAATTATAAAATCGCAAAGTTATTAAAACGTGAAGCAAAAGCGAGATCGGCATATTCCTTACTATGCATGTTCTAATTAAGTATTACGCAAATTTAAAACGAAGAGCGAAGGACAAGTGACTTGAACGTTTGAAGACGGGAGGTGGACAATGTATTATCCACATAATTCAGTGAATCATAAAATAGCAAAGTTATTAATACTCGAAGCATAGACGAGATCGGCATATTCCTTTCGATGCATGTTCTAACCTCTCTTGTACTGCATTCATAGCAACTTGTTTCGACAGCCTATGCGTTTTCTTCTGATAGCTCCTCAAAATCATTTCTCCTCATAGGCTGTACTCTATTACAAATGCCATTTAGACGATCTTAAATATAGCAAATCAACATCAACAGCTGAGTTCATGCTCGCCATCTTGACTCTTTACAATTGTTAAGTACTTGAGAACAGAACGTTGGCTTGTTAGTTTAATAAGAGGTTTAAGACGAGTGTTAAGGTAACACAATGGTGAAATGCAAATTTTGTTGTAACTATTGCTAAACCCGTGTTAAATCTGTTGCTGAAATCAGGCATAAGTATTATATTAATATATTCGAACTTAAGTTATTTTATATCTCGTGGATATTGGTTCTGCCGCTGTAGGCAGACAGCGAGTAAACAAATGGATACATTTTCTAGAATTTTGACTTTCTGAAAAGTGTTTCAAACGATTTTGTTTAAGATACCATATGACCAAAGGAGAGTCGTGACTTTAAAAGCAAGGTAAGCTGCAGGTAATAAATTTCATTAAAATAAGAGAAAATAGTAACTCATAGAACTAAGGCTAGTCTTCAGTACTCTGACTATTGTACAGTTACGCGTACTCCAATACAATTATATTCCCCAGCCAAATTTTAAATTCCACACAATTTTGAATAAGTGCCTGCAAAATGTTACTCGACTCAGGGGCTAATTCCATACCGTCCTTCCTCTCACAGAAGTTCATCACGACGAGAATATCCAGAGTAACATAATGGATCACCATGTCAAGTATGTGCTTGTCCATCGAGCTACGGTATACCACCCACGCCCATTGTTCCCCGCACAGTACACTGCATTGTTACACCCGAGGCCAAAACTTTCTTCCCCAGGGTACAGCAGCACTTAACGCCTTTTGTGAGAAAGTGAAAACGGAGTCATCGCATTTATACTACGTACTTACACTAAATTGGCAAGTATAGTACTCCATCCAAAAATTCGTTTCAAGTTTAGAGTGAGTATTGCTTGAAATTCTAAGTTCTTTTTTTAAATAAGATCATAATGTCTCTTCAGAAATGATACAAATAATTTATAACGCCTCACAAACTCTTTACAAACAATAAAAATACAACATAAAATTTACTTTCTCATATCTTTAAGCATAACAAATACAAAAACATAAAATATTGCATCCCCAATTTCTTCTCGGGCAACAAGCCAGGAGAAAAGACGATCAGAATCGATGTTTCGGGAGTGTGCATCTCTCCCATCATCAGGATATTTATTAAATATTATAACCACAAATGAAACAGTGGAAATAACACAAATATAAACAATGACAAAACACTATCAAAATTCGCATATTTTTATTTATTATTTATTTATTGTTTATTTATTTTTTGTAATTTACGTCCTCCAACGTTGTCATATGGGATGAAGAATGGAAGGGTGAAATGATGCTCAAAATAGTCCAGGGTCCATGGAGCTGAGTGTTACCCGACATTCGTCTTTTAGGATACGGGAAAACCCCGGGGAAATACCTTATCCAGGTAATTCGCCATGACCGAGATCCGAACTCGAGACCTCTTGAAAAAATTCGACATCAGGACCATCCACAAGTCACATCCGAAGATTAAACATCTTTTGAGATCAGTGAAAGATAAACTGGACTTCCAAGTTCCGTGAGTGTACCGCATTACGTGTGAATGTGGGACACCGCTACCAGAATAAACGGAAATGAACGGAGCATTCGTTTAATGCAATCTGAGAAGTCTGGACCGGCACAGCATTGCTTTGATAACGATCATAGTGTCAATTTTCGGGAGACGACCATCTTGGCAAAATTCAATACTTACTGGGAGCGGAGAGTTAAGGAGGCTTTGGCCATTTCCTCCGAGAGGAGCACACTTAACCGTAATGCTGGATTTCAGTTCAGTTCGTCTTGGAAACCGCCCTGTAAATGGAAATCCGTCGATTTAAGAAGCAAAGTATTTTAGTGTGGGGGAAAAGAAAGCATAGAGCACTTTGTAACAGAATACGAGAAGGTTGCAATGTGGAGAAAAAAAGTTTTTGAGGAAAAATGGGGGAAAGTAGAGGAGAAAATAGCTATAAAAAGGTTAACGGGAAGGGAGGAAAAGAAGATAAGAAGTACTGATGAGTTCTTGCAGAACGTAAAAGAAAAATGGACAAGAAATGTAAAGAATATAAGAAAGGAAGATGAGGAGGAAGAATGGGGCTAATTAAGTAACAAGGAGGCATGGAGGTTAAGAGCTACCTGGCAGAGCAGAAGACCAGTGTGTCATGTAAGCCAAGGTAGCAACAAGGTAAACACAAATGAATATAGCCTAAAGTTGTATATTGTAAAATCTTGCGATATGCACAATCAATTAACTAATCTAATCAAACGCCATGGTGGTTGGAAATCTTCGACGGTTGCCGAGGCTATATAGAAAATTCCAAAGAGAGCAAAAAAAAAAAAAAAAATTGTAGCACAAATTCCCCCTATAGGTCTCAAGTAGCAAATAATTAAACTTCCACTTCTCCCGCTCAAAGAATAATTATTTCGAATTGTAATAATTATACACTCAACATGTCAGTTTTCTGAAGTTCGTAAATGATTGTAATTTATTTATTAGATGTTTGCAGTATTTCCATCGTTTTAATATTTCCACTCCTCTCTTATGTAGAATGCTGACTTATACAGTGATCTAAAGGGTATTTACGGTGAAGGAGCCTGTCTGTCGCTGGCTGACCCTCAATTGTTATTCACATCGCAACTATACGTTTCCGTTTTGCAGTCGCATCTTAATGGAAGTTAGGAAGTAGATTGTTAACGCTGGCAAATACCGAGGTGTTACAACCACAGGATTTTTCCTACTCACTATCGTTTATTTCGCTTTCTATCACGTATATAATAGGTAAAGATAGTATTGCATTTCACCGTAATTTCACGGAAATAAAACTTTTGAAGCATTCAGAGTCAAAAAAAGTCAATTAGGTGTGTTTGTAGGCAGCATAACTTCAAAACAAATTAGTATCGAGAAAAGCTCGTATCCACCCATCTCTACTAAGAAGCAAACTAACATACGAGGGTGGTCTGAAAAGTTTCCGACCTAAAAAAGATACCAGACATTTTTTCATATGTTTTTATATATATTTTTTTTTTTTTTTTAATTTTTCAACATGGCCTCCTTCCAACTCTACACACTTCTCCCAGCGATGCTCCCATCTTTGTAACACGTCCAAATAGTACTCGGCGTTTTTCAACATAGTCTCCTTGTAACTCTACACACTTCTCCCAGCGATGCTCCCATCTCTGTAACCCGTCCAAATAGTACTCGGCGTTTTTCAACATAGTCTCCTTGTAACTCAAAACACTTCTCCAAGCGATGCTCCCATCTCTGTAACCAGTCCAAATAGGACTCGGCGTTTTTCAACATGGTCTTCTTGTAACTCTACACACTTCTCCCAGCGATGTTCCTATCTCTGTAACCCGTCCAAATAATACTCGGCGTTTTTCAACATAGTCTCCTTGTAACTCTACACACCTCTCCCAACAATGCTCCCATCTCTTTAACCCGTCCAAATAGTACTCAGCGTTTTTCAACATAGTCTCCTTGTAACTCTACACACTTCTCCCAGCGATGCTCCCATCTCTGTAACACGTCCAAATAGTACTCGGCGTTTTTCAACAGTCTCCTTGTAACTCTACACACTTCTCCCTGCAATGCTCCCATCTCTATAACCCGTCCAAACAGTACTCGGCCTTTTTCAACATAGTCTCCTTGTAACTCTACACACTTCTCCCTGCGATGCTCCCATCTCTGTAACCAGTCCAAATAGGACTCGGCGTTTTTCAACATAGTCTCCTTGTAACTCTACACACTTCTCCCTGCAATGCTCCCATCTCTATAACCTGTCCAAACAGTACTCGGCGTTTTTCAACGTAGTCTCCTTGTAACTCTACACACTTCTCCCGGCGATGCTTCCATCTCTGTAACCCGTCCAAACAGTACTCGGCGTTTTTCAACATAGTCTACTTGTAACTCTACACACTTCTCCCTGCGATGCTCCCATCTCTGTAACCCGTCCAAATAGTACTCGGCGTTTTTCAACATAGTCTCCTTGTAACTCTACACACTTCTCCCAGCGATGCTCCCATCTCTATAACCCGTCCAAACAGCACTCGGCGTTTTTCAACATAGTCTCCTTGTAACTACACACTTCTCCCTGCAATGCTCCCATCTCTATAACCCGTCCAAACAGTACTCGGCGTTTTTCAACATAGTCTCCTTGTAACTCTACACACTTCTCCCTGCAATGCTCCCATATCTATAACCCGTTCAAACAGTACTCGGCGTTTTTCAACATAGTCTCCTTGTAACTCTACACACCTCTCCCAGCGATGCTCCCATCTCTGTAACACGTCCAAATAGTACTCGACGTTTTTAACATAGTCTCCTTGTAACACTACATACTTCTCCAAACGATACTCCCATCTCTGTAACACGTCCAAATAGTACTCGGCGTTTTCCAACATAGTCTCCTTGTAACTCTACCCACCTCTCCCAACGATGCTCCCATCTCTGTAACACGTCCAAATAGTACTCGGCGTTTTTCAACATAGTCTCCTTGTAAACCTACACACTTCTCCCAGCGATGCTCCCATCTTTGTAACACGTCCAAGTAATACTCGGCGTTTTTCAAGATAGTCTCCTTGTAGCTCTACACACTTCTCCCAGCGATGCTCCCATCTCTGTAACCCGTACAAATAGTACTCGGGCGTTTTTCGACATAGTTTTCTTGTAACTCTACACACTTTTCCCAGCGATGCTCCTATCTCTGTAAGTCATCCAAATAGTACTTGGCGTTTTTCAAGATAGTCTCCTTGTAACTCTACACACTTCTCCCAGCAATGCTCCTATCTCTGTAACACGTCCAAATAGTACTCGTCGTTTTTCAACATAGTCTCCTTGTAACTCTACAAACTTCTCCCAGCGATGCTTCCATCTCTGTAACACGTCCAAATAGTACTCGTCGTTTTTCAACATAGTCTCCTTGTAACTCTACACACTTCTCCCAGCGATGCTCCCATCTCTATAACCCGTCCAAGCAGTACTCGTCGTTTTTCAACATAGTCTCCTTGTAACTTTACACACTTCTCCCAGCGATGCTCTCATCTCTGTAACCCGTCCAAATAGTACTCGTCGTTTTTCAACATAGTCTCCTTGTAACTCTACACACTTCTCCCAGCGATGCTCCCATCTCTATAACCCGTCCAAGCAGTACTCGTCGTTTTTCAACATAGTCTCCTAGTAACTTTACACACTTCTCCCAGCGATACTCCAATCTCTGTAACACGTCCAAATAGTAATCGGCGTTTTTCAACATAGTCTTCTTGTAACTATACACACTTCTCCCAGCGATGCTCCCATCTCTATAACCCGTCCAAATAGTACTTGGCATTTTTCTCTGCAAATTAATTGTTCACGAAGATGATTGCCTCTTCATTTGAGGAAAATCTCTGTCCTCCGAGCACAATTTTCAGACGAGAGAACAAAAACAAGTCGCCTGGGGTTAGATGTGATGAGTAAGGCGGATGGTCAAGCAGTTCAAACCATAATTCGTGAATTTTCGCCATTGCAACCGATGAGGTGTGTTGTCTTGGTGAAACAGGATTATCTTTTTCCGCAAATGTGGCTGTTTTTCCGCAAGTTCTGCCTTCAGCTTGTCAAATAATGATGCGTAGTATTTCGTTTTTGAAAATAATCAATTAAAATAACTCCATGACTATCCCCCCCCAAAAAAAAAACAGTCACCATCACTTTCCCAGCCGAAAAAAGAGTTTTTGCTTTTTTGGAGCCGGTTCCCCCTTTGCAGTCCACTGTTTGGACTGTATTTTTCTTTCGGGCATATAATGGTGTATCCAGGTTTCATGTACAGTAATTAATCGGCGCCAGAACTCGGATTTATTGCGCCTAGACTGCACCAACAAAGCGTTGGAAATGTTCTTTCGAAGACGTTTTTGGTCTAACGTGAACAAACGTGTGGACAACTTTCTCATGCCCAAATGTTGATTTAATATATGACAAACATTTCCTTTTGACATGTTCATAGGCTCTAGTATCTCTCTTACCTTAATTCTGCGGTCATCTAACACCATTTGGTGAACTTTGGCGATGTTTACGTTGGTAGTTGTAGTTTTGGACGTCCCGAACGTTCATCGTCACCCTAGATTTTACGGCCATGTTTTAATTCAGCTGCCCAAAATTTCACTGTGGTAAATGATGGTGCAAAGTCACGGCCTCACACCAGCCGGTCTGATGACATGATCCAGCGAGTGGAGAACGTTGGTTTAGAGGATCGCCGATTGAGTATTTTCAGATCTTCATGCAGGATTGTGTGCACAGATCCTACGGAAATGCCAATTTTGGAGGCAATGTCTGCAACTGTCTTGGTTTGTTGTCACACGATGTTCTACGTTCATTGAACTGTCGCATCCAGGAACGCAAATTAGACACATCCATGGTACCATCACCACATGTCTCACTCAACTGGCGATGAATTTCAATAGGTGTCACACCACGAAAATGGAGAAAACGAATGATTACACGCTGTTCTTGGAATAAAAACGTCACCATTTTAAGTTCAAACACAGTCCTAACTCTCATCGCTGCCACTAGGGTTCTATGCACTCTACAGTGCTACCCTCTCTGTCACGCATTCGCAAAGAGTCCACGTGTATTTAAAAAAATAACAGAAGTTGATATGTGGTCCCAGTCCCGAACGCACCTCCTAGTAATGAACCGAGCGTGATAGTGGTACATTCATTCTCATTAGCAAAGCGGTATTAAGATGTTATCGTTAGAGGACGCGTTAATCACACCCGCTCATATGGAGAGCAGTTATAAGCTCAACCATGTTGGTGCAAGATCCACTCTTATTATGCGTGCGCGCGTACTAGAACACGAGTACGCGTCTTCTTTATGTAGGTGTATGCGGTAACTAGCTAAATTATACTTCATTAGCATCATTTCCGTCTGGTGCACTGTATAAGCAAAACAACACGAAATGTGTCTTTAAACTACAGAAAAAAAGTCTGATCACATTATTTTCTTGTATAAACTAACCTACAAACGCTTATTCCTCTATCAGTTTAATGATAAACAGCTTATTACAACTAAAATAATAAGAGTTAAATGATGAAGCCTGGGACTCAAGTACTTACGATAGTAACTCGCCACAAACGGTGTATCTCGGATACGAGAGCACCTAGTGATTTACCGGGGAAATATACGAGTAAAACGGAGAATTTAATGTCAGGAGGGCACGTTGGCCATGGTACCTCAATGGGTTAGAGCGACTGGACGGAAACCAGAAGATCCGTGGTTCAAATCCCAGCCATGGCATTGAATTTGTCATGTTGACTCTATCTTATTGCAAATTTTGTTGTGGGTACAAGGGAATATGGGAATGCACCAGGCTTTAAGGGGAGAAGTATACAAATATTCAAGGTCTTACATAAATAGCCATAACATCCAAATTTTTCAAGTTACAGAAGTAAAACTTAGTATACTCATTTCAGATAATACAGTTCATATGCACAATTGTTTTCATAATTTTCCATTGTTTGAAACTAATGCTACATATTTTTTCTATATGCAGAGATATTTACAAACTTAAACCCTTTTTTTTTTTTTTTTTCAAAATTCACATATGCTATCTTTCTGAAATTTTGTATGTTATTTTAAAAAACACTAAAAATGAATTTGTTGGATTTAGATTTCTTATTGAAGCTGTATAGAAATTTAAAAAAAAATTAATCATATGCATCCTTTAAAAATTAAAATAATTTTATATATTTTTAACATCACATTCCATCTGGAGCTTAATCTTAAATTCTAGAACCAACAAAATGTTCATTGTGGCATAAGAAAGCTTTGTGCTAAATGTCATCACTGTAGATGAAGTAGTTTGAGAGAAAAATGGGTTGAAGTTGTAGACAATGCAAGTTACGGGGAAAGGCAATTAAAAATACAATAAGTGTTATTCAGTTTGACTTTTAATTTTAAGTCAGAACTTCCCATATCCATAGTCTGTATCCTCATTCTGGTCTTCTTCAGCCTTTCTTTTTAAATTCCTCTTCTGTCTTGCTTCTTTCTGCATTAATTTCATAGCTCTTTCTGCACCAGCGATGCGAATGTTGTCGATACTCCATAAACACACAAAGTTGATACCCTAACTGATGCATAACTTTCTTTCTGCCAACGTTCCCATCATTAAACACTATTGCAGCATCAAATGTAGCAATTTTCACCACTATGGAAGACACAAATGATGTTTTGGGACACCTTTTCCATATCAAACTGTTGAGGCTTTCATTTGGGTTTTGTGTCTCTCCATAGAGACATTTGTTTAGCAAGTCTGGGTGTGCTAAGAATTGGTAGGTGGGCTTTATAGATTCCAAGACAGCTGATGGAAGACTACGTGCTGCTACTATGCAACACTAGGGCATTTAATTTTTTAAACGTACATACAGACCACGTACAGTGATAATATTTTGGTGTTTGATAGCTAACACTATATACTATTTTACAAAACAATAAAAAAAATTACGTCCCCCTTAAGTGAATCAAATTTTTAAGACTTACGTAACAGCTTTGAAATTTCCTTCTCTTTACATGCCCAAGAATTATTATATAAAAATGATTATTTTGCAGTGGCGAGGCGTGATTTTCAAACCGAAGGAAGCTCCAAGTAATAATTTGCGTTAAAATAAGGGAGAATAATGATTAAAAGAACTATTTTTCATTGCAAGACTGCTCAAACTGCTAGTAGACACATTGCTGCTTCCCAACTTCACTCAGACGTTCCAATTTTTTCTACAGCTGGCCCACACCAATTTAAGACAGAGAACGTATGCAATTCACACACTTTTGATAATAACTTATAGGTTCACAAGATTTTCTATTTGTCACCGCTAAATACCAATCTATGTATAATACTAATGGTAATTAAATATACTGTTCACCAACGCTAAAGAAGCAAAAGAAAAAAAAAAATACAGCAAAGGCGAATCAGAGTTAAAAAAAAAAAAAGGCCAGTGTGGTTCGGCCACAGTAAAAGCTCTCATTTCGCCGCAGTCCTCATAATAACCTATAATTGGAGATGAGACACCATACTCTGGGTATCTCTACTACAGGAATGAGTCCAGTCAACACCTAGTAAAATACTGTTACTCATGAGGTCATAGACATATATGTGGAGAGATAAAAAAAAAACGCCGGAAGTGAAAGAAAAAAAACCCGCAAAGTCCCTGAAAGGAATGTGCCACCCAGTGCCACCCTTACACAGTAGGATAAGGGCAGCGAATGTGTGTGACAGAGAACGCCTGCTACAGAAGGAGCAGAACTGTTAAAAAAAACATGCGCCCGGTTCACTCTGTAATCTAAAACCGAGATTTATTCTGAACGTTTTTGAATGGTCTGTAACTGCACTGAAATGGGGTGTCATAAACCTGTCCAGGGAGGGTATGGGAACCTTTTCCAACCCCACTTGCGTCTCAGGCCTTGGAGACTTTCTTTGCTGTGGTATACTTACAGTTGTATTTAAAAGCGCCACTTTTTGTTGTAATTTCCGTAAGTAAGCTATATCGGACGACGAGTGGAATAGATGAAATGATGCTCAAATGAGCCCAGGGTCCATAGAGCTTAGAGTTACGACATTCGTCCTTTCAGGATAAGGGAACACCCGGGTAAAAACCTTATCTAATCTCTGTTTTATATAGCCTTGCCCCGCTAACAGGTATCACTCCGCGTACAACTACCTTCCCCCTCACCCTAATTGGCTAATGCTTTCGCGCCGTAGGCCATAGGCGGTGTCTTCCCGTCATGTTGAAAACTGCAGTAAACGTCATAATAATTGCCAGGAAGATAGAAATAAGAATATGAAGGCATGCAAAAATAATGAAGTTTATAATGAAACTGAGCAAGTTGAAACTGAATGAATGAGCAAGTTTATAATGAAAGGCGTTCTGCCTTTTCCACTGGGATTTCTTTTAACCAGCACACATACCTTGCAAAAATGATTGTCTTTCAGTCTTAAAAGTCGTGTCATGCCATACTTGTAGTGTGTCCTTCATTCACCCAAGTCTCGTCAAGGTAGTATATTTTGCCACTTGTATCTCCGTACAGTCTGATTGTCCTTAAATAACGTCTTCGCCACACAGCAATATCGCCCTTGGAGTGGTAAGTTTTCATGTTGTCTCAATTTCATGTCGCGATGTTCCTACGCATCTAACACACATATAAGTTCAGGGCACAGCTGTTCGACTTCTCTCACTGACAAAGACGGATTCTTCTCTGTGAGTGCATTAAACACATGCATCACAATTCTTTTTTCGCCGCTTTGTAAAGGTTTTTCCTTGCGATGCGGTAGACTCTGCAATTATACATATATTAAGTACACGCGCAATAAACGATCAATAAAATAATTTAGCTCTCGCATTCGGCACAACACACCTTCGAATGGCGATATATGACTAATCCAGTTCAAAACAAGGTCATTGATGAAAGTCATATAAACAAATATGTCATCACTATCGCTAAATCACGTGCTATCGTGTCATATGCTTGAGAGCAAAGGAACCTCCTCTTTACTTCGATTAAGAATTAACATGCATTTCAGATAAATCAACTCTGTTGCGTAATATATTTGATTCAAACAGTTACGAAAATATAAATTTGACAATTCTCTTCCAACATATAAAGATATATCACCATGTTAAATAACGAACTAATTTTCACAGCACAACAGTCTGCACCACAACAGCAGCCAATGAGAGGTGATAAGGTCACGTGACCGTTAAGAGATACGGGGCAAGCTTATGTGAAACAAGGATTAGGTAACTCACCCTGACCGAGATTCGAACTCGGGACCTCTTGAACGTGAGGCAGACATGCTACCATCCACGCTAGCGAGGCGGGTGCAAAAAAAAAAAAAAAAAAAAAAAAAAAAAAGTCTTCGCACACTTTAGAGGCTCCACATTAGCCTCTGTCAGTGCTTCCCAACTACCGAAGAGTCACGATTTTTACCGGAAACATACGAAGCATAGTATTCAAGGTTATGAATGCGTAAATACAGAAATATTCAGCATTGAATGAGCTCGCGAGCCGTCAAATTGTCCACAACAAAGGATACTTACGAATACATTTTGAAAATGTATCCAAAACAAGTAATATATTAATTGGCATGCTGTTTTTTCTCCTGAAATTTTGGGGAAGCGCATACTTGAAATGATGCAATGAGCCCAGGGTGCGTAAAACTTAAGTCATATGACATTCATATTTAACAAAAAGGGTAAACGTTGGGGAAAAGTTAATCCCATGACTCACCCAGTTTACAGAGGTAAACATCTCTGTGATGCGAATTTTTCCGATACGCCTTCTCGCTTTACCATGTAGTATACCAGATATTGATATTTCAGGATAACAAGGAAAAAACCTTATCCAGTTAACTCAACCTGACTAAGATTGGTACTAGGGATCTCTTAAATTGAGGCAGACACGTTACCACATACGCTCCAGACACAAATGACTTGTACTTTACACTTTCTTCACCATGTATAGTAAATAGTGTAAGCATTCCACCCCATCCAAAAATTTAATATCCAGTTTTCACCAGAAGTATTTGCTTTAAGACCAAAGAATCTAAAATGATATTTTTTTTCTTTCAGAAAAACGTCTATGCATATATATTGTAAACAGTATACCCAAAGGTAGAATTTCTCTTTCAATTATATGACACGAAAAGAAAATCTCTCCTTATCACGACAAATAGATGTTTATCTAGAATTTTCTGGCTTCCGAGGTGCCCTCATCATCTGTGTTCTGAATGGCATTTGAAAAACTGGTAAACCATGGTTGTACTTAATGTATATTCCTGTCTGTATATGTATACCAGTTGTATATTACTTCACAGAAATATTCAAACCCATTCATACTTCGAGACTCTGGAAAGGCTAGAAAAAAAAATTCCCACCCCAGCTGAGAATCAAACCCGTGAACCCACACACAGCAGACGATGCTCCACAGAATGAACCTGACAAAATCTTAACTACACATAGCCCGTCTCTTTTTTTAGGGAGTAGTTAACCACTTCCGACATCTTTGTTGTCAATTTGAATTTTAACGTATTTCTACTTTCCGCAAACGGGGAGTGATTATTCTCTTTTTTCCATGCAAATGTTAGGAAATATAGAATACACTTTTATTAAAATAGTTTGTAGAGGGCCGAGGAGAAAGAGTCATGGGAATATATAAGATATTTTCTTAATAATTACTTCATATCATTGTCAAGCTGTAACATATGAAATGAAATTATACTGGGCCTCAGCGAGAAAGTTTACAACACCATGCTTTTAAAATAAATTACAACTACTTTCAAATGTTTGGCATTCGATCGTCATTTAGTTTGTTCAATTTGCTCCACTATAGTTATCATTTAAAACTTTTGTTTCCCCAGAAAAGAATTTAACCAGTGAGCATTTCTGAACAATGATTTCTTACAACTTAACCATACATAATATATAAACAATGAAAAACATCTGTTTAACAATACAAAGCCACCATTTATAATTGATGCAACGAATTTAAAAGACTTCACATCGTGAAGGACGCCCAACAATTGAATACATTGTCACTACTTCAACAAAGCTTACAGGAAATCTATGTACATCTTCAGAATTTAATCGAAAGACACTGGGTAACAGTAGTAGTAAAATCGGAAACATTTTACATCAACAATTAAGACGTGAGAAAACTTTATTGTCAATGGATTCCACATAAACTGACTCTTCTACAATAATGCAGAATTCCAAGGCAACACCACAAATTCGTTTTGGAGCATTGTTACTGATAATGAATCTCCACTTATTGTTGAGATTCTAATAAGAAAACTCAATCAGCTCAATGGATTTTTGAAACAGACCTAAGCCTACAAAACCTGAATTTGCTGTGTTGGTTGCATAGTTTATTTTTCGTAAATCGTGACACTTATCGCAAATTGATGAGAAAGTTCTTTTTGAAAAATGCTGAAAAGTAATAATGATTTTAATGACGACAATGCATTGTCTCATATAGGGAAACTAACAACGTAGCATCTGGATGCCCTAAAGGTCAACATCATACAGCCCTGACCTAGCACCTTGTGATCCCTTTCTGTTTCCAAAAATTAAAGATAAGACGCATAAAATTTTTATTTTTACATCGACGAAGTATTGGTAACCTTGTTTCGAAAGTGATATAGTGGCATCATTGCTTTTACTGGTTTCGGTGTTAAAGAGAAATATTTTAAAATACAGGGACATTGTTTCCTTTTAGTATGGTGGAGGATTAGTAAATGTTCATTTTGAAATCACTTTTCATGTCATAGAACTGCAATAAACTGTGGTTTGCGACATAAATCAAGGCAATAAGATTACAAATTAAATGTTTCAACTTTTGTTTGAAGCGTTTGAATACTTCGATTTAGATAATAAACCACTGCATGGATTTCGTCAATCTTAGAGAATCAATAACCAAAAGATGCATTCTTCATATAGGTCATTTCGGATAGCAGAAAGACTTATGTTAAAAAGTTCAGGGTAGGTGTAAGGTAATTCTAAATTAATGAGTTAGGGTTTGGATACACTGATGTGGCTACACTTTTCCATAGCATTTGGAAGCAACTGCTTCACTTCTGTGCTTATTTATTTGTTTATTTAAAGTCCTCCAACGGATGATGGATGCAGTGATGCTCAAATGTGCCCTGAGTCTATAGAGTTTAGAGTTACCAGACACTTGTCTCTCAGGATAAGAGGACATCGGGAAAACCCTATCCAGAAAACTCACCCTTACAGAGATTCGAACCCGGTTGGAAGTGAGGCTGAGGTGGGCTCCTCTGGTTATGTACAAATATCTAGAACTACGCTTTGGGCCCTCAATATTCCGGGCTATACTTGTTAAGCTATACTTTCAGGCGGTGGATGTAGATTTGACCCCAAGTAGTAAAGTACTTGGTTAAGTTTTGATTGGGAAAGAATATTTGGGAAGGAAAGTTCCAGCTGAGAAAGTTCTGGAAAAACCCTGTCAGGGAGGATGGTTGTTACAGGTTTTGTACCGCAGCCTTGGCTACCCTTATCATTACAACATCGCGTTATCAAAGCCGGTGTACATGTTTGTTTACCTGTTCTAGGAATCCTATTATCAGCTGTTTGGAGAAGAGACGTCACCTCTTCCGCCTCACCTCGACACCACACATGTTCACTTCTTACGACAGCAGGACACACCACTGACACTATGCAGCATGGAGAACCGCCTCAGCAAGACACCACGACCAGCGTCTCTGCTCTATGCAGTCAACCGACACACTGAGCGAACGTAACCGAGGCAAGCAAGCTGGCCCGTTGTTTCCCCTAGTTGCCGAACCGTCGCGCTGGCTGCTGCTACGAACCCCTCTCAAGATCAATAAGGGTCGCTCTTCGCAGCCCCTCGCCAGTACCTGCCCTAACGCAAACTGGAAAAGCTGTAGCAGTATCGCTTTAAACTTCACATGATTCACCTATTACGTTTGAAACTCGAATCCATTTTGGCTGTGCAATAAAGCATGATCACATTTTTTTTTTTTTTGATAACGTATCTTTACTCATCCTCATAATTTTGATGATCCTTCTCAAAATAGTCTCCCCTGAATGCGATGCACTTGTCCCAGCGTTTCTGCAGGTCTTCAAAGACATGCCAGAAACCATTTTTGAGAGATCCTTCAAAATCGCCTCCGCAGCCTTCACCACTGCTTCTGATGATGGATAATGGCTCCCACGAAGGCATTTCTTCAAGTTAGGGAATAGAAAAAAGTCACATGGGACTAAATCCGGACTATAGAGAGCGTGAGGGATGCACTTCACGTTGATTTTTGCAAGATATTCAGCAACAACATTGGCAATACGCAGCCGCACATTATCGTGATGCAGCATCCAGCCTCCTTCACGAAAATGTAGTCTTTTGCGCCTGATATGGACTTGCAATGTTTTCAGGACATCTCTGTAGTGTTGTCCAGTTACTGATGTGTGTGCAGGTACAACATCCTGATAAAGCATTCCATGAATATCAAAGAATGAGATGACCATAACTTTACCAGCAGAAGCAACTACTTTTGCTCTTTAGGGGTTGGTGATGAAGGAGATTTCCACACTGAGCTTAGCTGTTTGCTCTCAGGATCAAAATGATGTAGCCAAGTTTCATCAGCAGTGATTACGTTTGAAAGAAACTCCGGATCTTCCTCTAACATCAACTTTAACTGCATGTTATCTCCATTGCAGCGGTAGGCGATACTGAACATGTGAATTTGCCTGGTTCTCACAGGCGGAAACCAGGAGCACCAACATTGAAACCACTATGGCGTGTTTGCTTAACATTAAGCTAAGAGAATTTAATAAGATTGAATTTTAGTGCGAAAAATTATGTCCGTAAAATTATGTTCATTCTTTATTGGACAGCCCTCGTAGATAACGTTAAGTCATATCGGACGATGAATGGAATGGATGAAATGATGTTCCAATGAGTCAGGGGTCCATGGAGCTTAGAGTTACCCGACATTAGTCTTTCAGGATAAGGAAAAAACCCGGAAAAACCTTATCCAGGTAATTCACCCTGACCGAGATTCGAACTCGGGACCTCTTGAACGTGAGGCAGACACGCTACCACCACGCTATCGAGGCGGGCCCGCATATTTATAGATATAAAGGTACAAAGATGTTGATATTTTTGCAACTGTTTCTGATATACACAAACGACGCTTTGAAATTACTAAATTTGCAAGATAAGGATATAAAATTTACATTAGAAACTGAAATTAATGGATTTCTTCATTTTCTAGATCTAAAGATAATAAGAAATAAAAATAAATTAAACTTTGGTATTTATAGGAAGTCTACTCATTGATAATTACATAAAAAATAAAAGTTTTAGCCCTTTTTACACAAATATTTTAATAGTTTTATTTATAGATTAATAAATATACCCCTGAATAAAGATGAATTTAATAAAGAATATAAGCAATTATTAATACTGCTTTAATTAATGGTTTCAATAAAGACTTTATAAATAAAAAGAATGAAAAATTCAAATATCAAAAAACTTAATGATATTTCTACCCTTTGGAAAATAAAATAATTTTAAAAAATGTACTTACCATCCTTGGGTTAATTAACATTTTCAAAAAGAAAATTAAAGAGTTTTGTATAACTTAGTTACTCAAAATAAATATAGTATTAAACATTTATTGCATTTCTCTAAAAACACATAAAATTCCTAATAATAAGAAATCTGGTATTTATCAGTTTAATTGTTTCGATTGTGATATAGTTTGTATTAGAAAGACAAAACGTAACTTAGAAACCAGAACGAAAGAACATTTTCGTAACATTAAGTACAAACTGATAAATCGGTTGTAGGCAGATCATTTTTGGTCATTTAACCATGAAATAAATCCTGAAGTTAAATTATTAAAACAATTAAATGGTCTGATAGATTTAATGGTTTGGGAAAGGAGATTTATTTTAAAAAACAGACATCGCGTAATGAATTTTGAAATATCGGCAGTTGATTCTGTTTTTAAATTTGTTTTATTTTTAGATTTTGATAGTACTAACAAGAACATATTAACATCTAGCGTTCGTAACGATGACAACAGCTTCGTTTCCAGCTGAAGTTTACATGAAATCGCGATCCCGGAGAATTTATAAGAAAAATATCATTTCTTATAAGACAAGTGAAGCTTGAAGTTACAAACTGCTATATTTGTATATGTCCAACATTTTCGAGACTGATCGTTGACTTGGTAAACGTTTTCGGGTTCGTGCTTGTGAAGGAGGGTTCCAGGAAGCTTAGAATGTTTCCTCAGCTTTTGCTGTTTACGAAATCTGGAGAAAAACTATCAAGGAGGACGGTTGTTACTCTAATAATTGGACACCAAAATTTCACCATAAATATATACATGTTTTGATATCCTCTGAATAAAAACAACATCTCTATGTCCGATTACACCAACAGATGTTAAAATCGACGTTAACAAATGTAACTTAACAATTATCATAGCGCTAACAAAACTGTTAAAATTCTCGCATTTCACCAATCTGTTTTCTGAAAATGTTAACAAACACGTCTTTACGCCCAGAAACTTGTAAATATTACAGCTATAGAAGGATATGGATGAGTCGTATTATTTTCTGAACGTACTGCGATGCGCTTTTGTTTTCATTTTCGTCTGCGCACAGCTAAAAAAATGGCGGATAAACAAAATCGTACACAAAAGCCGTGAAACAAATTTCTCATCGATGGAGAAAGAATTGTTAATTGAATCGGTGAGGAAGTATAAGTATATCGTGCGAAATAACAGGACGGATGCGGTTAATGTAAAAGTGAAAGATGTCACCTGGGAAAATGCTGGAAACGAATTTAATTCAACTGTATGTGCCATTACTAGAAACACGAAACATCTTCTTCAGTATTACGTAAATTTAAAACGAGGTGCGAAGAAGGACAAGCGACGAGTGACTTGAACGTTTCAAGACGGGAGGTGGGCAATGTATTATCCACATAATTCATTGAATTATAAAATCGCTAAGTTATTAATACTTGAAGCAATGGCGAGATCAGCATATTCGATGCATGTTCTAACTCAGTATTACGTAAATTTAAAACGAGGTGCGAAGAAGGACAAGCGACGAGTGACTTGAACGTTTCAAGACGAGAGATGGACAGTGTATTATCCACATAATTCAGTGAATTATAAAATCGCAAAGTCATTAATACTTGAAGTAAAGGCGAGATCGGTATATTCCTTTCGATGCATATTCTTACTCATTATTACGTAAATTTAAAACGAGGAGCGAAGAAAGATAAGTGACAAGTGACTTTTTCAAGACGGGAGGTGGACAATGTATTATACACATAATTCAGTGAATTATAAAATCGCAAATTTATTAATACTTGAAGCAAAGGTGAGATCGGCATATTCCTTTCGATGCATGTTCTAACTCCGTATTACGTAAATTTAAAACGAGGAGCGAAGAAAGATAAGTGACAAGTGACTTAAACGTTTCAAGACGGGAGGTGGACAGTGAATTATCCACATAATTCATTGAATTATAAAATCGCAAAGTTATTAATACTTGAAGCAAAGGCGAGATCGCCATATTCCTTTCGATGCATGTTCTAACTCAGTATTACGTAAATTTAAAATGAAGAGCGAAGAAGGACAAGTGACGAGTGACTTGAACGTTTGAAGACGGGAGGTGGACAGTGTATTATTCACATAATTCAGTGAATTATAAAATCGGAAAGTTATTAATACTTGAAGCAAAGGCGAGATCGCCATATTCCTTTCGATACATGTTCTAACCTCTCTTGTACTTCCGCAGTAACCTTCATAGCAACATGTTTCGGCAGTCTATACCTCCGTATAACATTTTCTTCTGATAGTTCCTCAAAATAATTTCTCCTCATAGGCCGTACTCTATTACAAATGCCATATAGACGGTCTTAAATATAGCAAATCGACATCAACAGCTGAGTTCACACCCGCTATCTTGACTATTTATAATTGCTAAGGACTTAACATTAGAAATTTGACTTATTAGTTTAACAAGAGTGTTAACCTAACACTTGAAATGCAATTTTTATTATAACTATTGTTAAACCCGTGTTAAGTCTTAACATATGTCGGTGAAATCGGGCACTGGAGTCTAAAAAGATCCTGTTGTAATCATATGGGAAGGCTTTACGGTACCGAGGGGATTCTGCACGGAGTTACATTTGATGGTCGTGAGGCATTCCCAGGAGCAAGGATGAGGTGAGATGAAACAGAAGACGGCCGCTCAAAGGAGCGACGACAGTACCGAGGGGGGGTCCCTATACTCCCCGGCAGTCCAGAGCAACCGTGGCCCGGAAACGACGCCATCAGACCGAGTTCTTAGGCCAGAGAATGTCCTACCGGAACAGGAAGTAGGAGACTATCATCTTGCCATCCACCGCCGTGACACCCACCGATACTTCTACCCTGAAAGAGACCACCAGACGTGAAATGATAATGAAGATGAAATACACTAATAAAAGGCTATCTAAAAGGGCAGCCTTCACAAAGTGAGACCGACCTCCCTCTCAAAACGAGGGAGTTACCCGAAGGGCGCCCGGCACCTCCGTGGGGCATTCTATAGGGCAAGACCTAGAGACTAACAAGCCCCCCATCTGGTCCTGTGGACTCAAGACGGTATGGAAGTGGATACGCCACTTACGCGCGCCAATCCCAAAGGGGAAGGCTACCGATTAACCTCGGTAGGGCCGCTTGGTGATCTAGCACACCTACTTGCTCTGCAGGCTAGGACCCGGGAATATACGGCTTTCCTCAACCCGGTCCGGAGATGTACCCGATCTCCCATGGGTATCGGGAACCACTGCCTCCGAGTCCAACCCAATCCAAACAACTTCCCTACGAGAGCGGCTCGGCAGTTCGGTCCGAGGTTCCTCTAGTAACGTCAGAGGTACCAGAGCTAGGGGTCCTCAGCGCTCGCACCACGGCAGCTGAAGGGGACGGATCCCCCTACGGTGAATGGAGATGAATTGCAGGAACGGGGGAGTCGGGGATTGTAATCAACACCTGGCGACCTGGTAGAACCCCCGAAGAAATCCCATGGGTCAGGTAGTTCGGCCACGAGAATCGAACCCGATGCTCCCAAACCGGCCACAGACAAAACTGAGCCATTGCACTTGATACCCATGTAAAAAAAAACCTTACGAGATGAAATTTTGGCACAATGTTACTGTTCATTATCATCATCATAGCCCGCCTCGATAGCGTAGATGGTAGCACGTCTGCCTCAGGTTCAAGAGGTCCCGAGTTCGAATCTCGAGTTACCTGGATAAGGTTTTTCCGGGGTTTTCCCTTATCCTTACAGACGAATGTCTGGAAACGCTAAGCTCCATGGACCCTGTACAGATCTGAGCATCATTCCACCCATTTCATTCATCGTCCGATATGACAACGTTGGAGCACGTAAAAATAGCCGTTATTATTATTATTATTATTATTATTATTATTATTATTATTATTATTATTATTATTATTATTATTATTATTATTATTATTATTATTATTATTATTATTATTATTATTATTATTATTATTATTATTATTATTATTATTATTATTATTATTATTATTATTATTATTATTATTATTATTATTATTATTATTATTATTATTATTATTATTATTATTATTATTATTATTATTATTATTATTATTATTATTATTATTATTATTATTATTATTATTATTATTATTATTATTATTATTATTATTATTATTATTATTATTATTATTATTATTATTATTATTATTATTATTATTATTATTATTATTATTATTATTATTATTATTATTATTATTATTATTATTATTATTATTATTATTATTATTATTATTATTATTATTATTATTATTATTATTATTATTATTATTATTATTATTATTATTATTATTATTATTATTATTATTATTATTATTATTATTATTATTATTATTATTATTATTATTATTATTATTATTATTATTATTATTATTATTATTATTATTATTATTATTATTATTATTATTATTATTATTATTATCATCATCATCATATCCAATTTTGTAATTGCTCTTTTACCGAAAGATATATTACGAACGTTCCAAACCCCATTAAAATATTTGAGTGAATGTACATTTTTGTTTGTATTTACGTCACTTTCTGGATAACGGAATTTTCGTTAGCTTGGATCGGCCCAGGTCGCAGTTGATCCGGGTAAACGAGATACTGCTGTACTTTGTTCAAGAAGAGAGAAAGTCATGTGGTGTAATACAGATAAGGGTTTTTTTGTGTGTGATGATATTATTAAAATTTATTTATGGATTCTGCTAGCCCTTGTGTCACAACTGGTCAGGAGTAGTTTGTGGACATCGTGAAGCAACACTTACGACATCCAGGAGGTGACCTATCAGCACCTACGTAAAGTAAGCGACTACATAAACATCCGGTATGACCGGTAATCCAGTAGCCAGAGTTCTGTGGCTCTATCTTCCTACCCATTGCCCTCAAGGTGCAGTTGCTACATCAAAAGCCATACTACAATGTCAAGAAGGTCACTGACATTGTGTACCAGCCCCGAGGGAGGATGCACCTGGATTTCCTGGGGTGATACCACCGTTCCCTCCTTAACTTTAAACTTACAGAGCGATATGGCACGGATTCAATCCCACCATGACCTTGGGGTTTTCGTAGCCGGAAGTTCAATTTTTAATTCGCCATTTTATTCCTCACTTCCCTTTATTTTCATTTCTAAAGCGATGGGCTGGAAGCCAGCCATGTAAAAATAAAATTTCTCATCAGTCTCACAGAAATAAGCCGGATGGACAGAACTTTCATGCATCTCACAAGAAGAATGGATAAAATATTATACCGAATTGCTATATGATAAAAATATAGCAAAAGTATTAGACGAAGACTATGAAGAAAGGACAGTAGATATGATAACATTTGAAGAAATGCAGGAGGCCATAAAAATAAGAAAAATAGAAAGTCGCCAGGTATAGATAACATCCCCATAGAAGTATATAATTATGGAGGATTAATATTACAGTTCCACATACTACATTTACTAAATATATGTTGGAAAATAAAGAAGATCCCAAAAGAATGGGAAATAGCTAAAGTTATATCTATCTTTAAAAAAGGGCAAAGAAATGAATGCAAAAATTATAGAGGTATACACCTTTTAAATACAATATATACTCGAATTATAACAACTAGGGTGAAAATAATAGCTGAAACACATATTAGTGAAGAACAACATGGATTTAGAGCATGCATAGATAAAGTGTTTACAATAAAACAAATATTAGAAAAACGAAGAGAATTCAATCTTGAAACTCATCTAGCAAGTACTCACCAATATTTCTTACCTTCTTTTCCTTCCTACCCGTTAACATTTTAATAGTTACTATCCTCTTCTCTACTTTCTCCCATTTTTCCTCCAAAATCTTTTTCTCCACATTGCAAACTCCTCGCATTCTGTTACATAGTGTTCTATGCTTTCTTTTCCCCCACACAATTCACAAATTCCTTTTTCCCTACCTCTTATCCTTCTTAGAAATATTGTTCGTGTTCTCATCCAAGCTAACCTTCTCTCTGTTGCCAATTGCAGTAACCTACATATGCTTTCGTCCACAATTTCTTTATATCTGCTTGTTAAATTTGTGAAATATTTCATATTTTCTAGACTTCCCCATATTTCCTGTCTTTCTATATCTTCTATTCTGCATTTTACTAATTTACCAACATCGCTTGTATCCCTTTCCTCTAATCTCCATATATACTTTATTTTATATTATTCCTTCACAAAACCTGTTAGGACTATAGCTTCTTTAATTTCTTTGTATTCAAACGCAACCCTATGCAAGATGGAAACATGTGTACGTGAAAAATAAATACTAGAACGCTTGCGATACGTTTTAGAAAGGTTTCACTGTATTTTAATCAGAATAGGACAAGCTTTAAGAAAACAAAATCGTTCGGAAAATGTGTGCAATTGTTTGAGTTTTTTTTTTGTGAAACTTTACGTGTGGCATCGTATAAAGATGCTGTACTTATATAAGAATTTCTATGTTTGATGCACCTTTGTTTTTGAGCTATGCTGTTGACAGATATATTTTGATAAAAATGCTCTTTTGGATTCAGAATTGCTCAAAATATATCTCTCTGGTGGTATTGAATTTTTGGGTGGAAACAATCCTTCCCGGAGTTACTATACATAGTGGAGAAAGTTTAAATGTTTAATGACTAACATTAAATAAAAGTAAAGCCTTGAGGTATTGAATGACACTGGAACAAGTTTAAAAGCTGTGTCCAGGCGACAGCAGAAGAGACACCAGGATATAGTGAAAGTAAACGCAATAAGAAACCCTGGGTCATAGAAACAGATATTGGAGAAGATCGGGAAAAAGAAAATAGAAAGCCGTAAACATAGAAGATAGTACAAGCCCCTGAAGAGTAAACAAATGAAGGGGAAAAATAAGAGGCACTACAGCTATTATATATATCTGTGTAAATCCAAGTAAGTCTTCTTTCAGGGCTTCTCAAAGCTACGGTTTCGCTTTCATTTAGCCTAAACACCTTTATGCTTATCATTAACTTTTTGTTTAATACTCTGTGTAGTTTAATATAGTGTACACTAAGATATTTATTCGTTTTAATTATTGTAGATAGATCAAATTTTTAATCGATTAACCATGTTACTTTAATCGATTAATCGATATATCTGTTCAAAAATTAGGTGTAAGGATTATATAAAATACATATGGAGGGGTATAAAGTCATTGTACGAAAAACATGTAACCAAACATAATATAAGCCAGGAAGAGTGGCTAAGCTACTTTATAAATTTAAATGCATACGAAAATTCTAACAAGGGGAAGATAATCCCAGAAATAGAGAATAATTTTAATGAGATGTTAGATAGGGATATAACAGGAGAGGAAGTAATAAACCAGGTTAGAAGAATTAAGAGAAATAAAGCTCCAGGAATAGATGGTATACCAGGAGAATTTCTCAAAGTATGGTGTGAAGATGAGAACAGGGTTAGATTATTAACATCATTATTTAACTCAATGAAAACAAATGGCTATATACCGAAAAGTTGGAGAAAAGCAATTATACAGCCAATATACAAGGGCAAAGGGGAGTTGGATAAACCCAATAACTATCGGGGAATAGCACTGCTGTCCAATGTGGGTAAAATTTTTACAGGAATACTGGCTGATAGGATGCAAAAATGGATTGAAGAATTCAATATTCTTTCAGAATATCAAATGGGCTTTAGGAAAGGTAGGAGAACAGTGGACAATGTCTTTATTATAAAAACACTAGTGGACAAGTATTTAAGATATAAAAAAGGTAAAATATATATGGCCTTTATTGATCTCGAGAAAGCTTTTGATCGAATAGAGATGAATTTGCTATGGTATAAATTATTAATGAAGTGGGTTAGTAATAAAATGGTAACCATCCTACAAGGGTTATACAAAGAGAACACATTTTGTATAAAATATGAAGAAGGTGCAATAACTAGGGACATACACCAGGAAAAAGGGCTAAGGCAAGGGTGCAAGTTAAGCCCAGTTCTGTTTAACTTGTTCATAGATGATATATTGAAAAATATAAGCAATAATAATAATTTCTTGCCGGTAATTAATAATATACAAATCCCTGGATTATTGTTTGCAGATGACTTGGTGATCGGTGCTATTACTGTGAATGGGCTAAAAATATCTTTACAAGAAATAGATAAATATTGTGCAGCTTGGGGCCTAAAGGTGAATAGAGCTAAAACCCAAATTGTAGTTTTTAAAAAAGGTACTAAACTGAGTAAACATGAGAAGTGGTACAAAGAGGGAATCGAATATAAAGTAGTACGTGAATGTAATTACTTAGGAATGAAAATTGATGCAGGAGGAAAATGGGAGAAGCAAAAGAAATGCGCACTGGCAAAAGGGAAAGCAGCAATGACAGCTGTAAGAGGATGTTTGTATAAAACACCTGAAATGGAAATGAAATGGTTAGAAAGGGTATATAATTCGGTGGTTGAGGCACGAATGCTATATGGTATTGAGATGTGGGGGCTAGAAAAGGGATGGGAAGTTTTAGATTATGTACACAGGGGGTTTTGTAAGGAAGTTCTAGGGCTGCCAATATCAACTGCAAATGAAGTAGCTCTAATTGAAATGGGGAGAGTTCCAAGAAAAGGGTTAGTTATAGAAAGGGCACTAAAATATTGGTATAGGGTATTGAATTTAGAGGAGGGCAATATACTGAAACAATGCTTGAAGTATCAAGAACTAAGTTTACCAAATAAAGGATGGGTAAGTAATTTACGAAATAATTTGGAAAATAATGGTATGGGTGATATTTGGAGAAAGAGAGAAACTAATTATAAAGGTTTTTGGAAAGGGGCTAGAATAAGATTTGAAGACATGGAGATCCAGAAACTGTTTAGTCAAATAGCAGAGAAGAGATCACTTGTTTTCTATATTCAATTGAAAAATAGTTGGGGGAGGGAGAGGTATATAGATAGCACTAACAGCGAAGAAAGAAAGGGGTTAGCATGGTTAAGAGCAGGGATATGGAGATTAAGAGGTCAAAGAAATGGATACCCACAAGACGAGTGCCCATTGTGTGGAGATAAAGAGGATATAAAACATATATTGTTTGATTGTAAGGAAACAGAGATGTGGAGGAAAGAATGTCAAATATCAAAAATGAATAGGAGAATCAGCTTAATCAAGGTTTTAAGTAAAAATTATAATAACATAGGTCAGTTTTTAAGTAAGGTTAAAAACAAGTGGGTGTGGACTGTAAAAAGAGAGAAGGAATAATAAGTGACTATTCTGTAATAATACATATTGTAACATGTCTGTAAACATACTTAATGGACTGTCCTGTGTAGCAGTGGCCTGGGCCAAAACAGAGGGCAGTCCAAAAATTGTAAAAGCTTAGTACCTCAATAAATATTACATATTACATATATTACATATAAAATACTTTAATACTCTGTACAGTTGATTACGTCTGAATCTTTTAAATATTTCAATTCATAATTTGTGTTTGCATCAAGTGCACATGCTTTATATATGTATTCAATTACATCTACAATATTTTTGTAAGTAATTATTTAGTAACGCATTATATCAAAGTCTACTAAGATTTGTGAGATTGACATTCAGTTGTTTTTATAACGTTTTTTCTTATTTCACCTTTTAACACAAAACTTTCAGTTCACAGCAAAGCTATACCACCACCAACCCTGAGGTATAAAATTAAGGGTAGAAGATACAGAACCGACGTAGGAAAATTTTCTTTTGTTAATAGAACCATTGAAGAATGGAATGAATTGCCTGTAGCAGTCTTTCAGGGCTGGCCCCTGTCGCTGAAGAAATTTAGAAAAAATCTAGATGGTTTATAGTTTAAATTTTGAATTATAATGGTACATAATATGTAAATAGAGAAGTAATTAGATATGTTTTAAGTGACTAAAGTAAAATAATATGTTTGTATTGTTTATTGTGTTATTGTGGTAAATCTAGTATTTGTAATTTGATCTGTATTCTTAACTCTGCCACCGGGTAGTACCCAATTGCAGTGAATAAATAAATAAATACATACATACATACAAAAGGGATCAGATATTGTTTCCATAGCTGCGTAAGCGAAGTGTTCGGTTCAAGGTTGTACCGCACAGTTTATGCTAGCAAGCGATAATCAGTTGTATACGATATGTCACACATAAGCTGTAAGGAAAGAAACCTCTCTGTCAGCATCTGTATGTAGTTATGTACCACTTAGAATATTTCACAACAGAAGTGTTATTGAGACTCTCTCGGGGTTCAGAGTGATTTTTTTTTAGCTATCAGAAGTTGATATCGAATTAAGAGAAGGTTATTTCCAGCAATATGGAGCAACGTGACATACATCTAGTGACACCATGGAACTTATAACCAGTTTCTTTGATAATCGAATAATCTCAAAAGCTCTGTGGCCCCCAAGATCCCCTGAACTAACCACACCGGATTTTTTCTTGTGGGGGTATCTAAAAAATAAAGTGTACAAGAATAGGCCACGGACAATTGTTCTCATGGAATCTATTTGAACCGAAATAAGTAACATTGGCGAGGATACTCTTCGTAAAGCTTCAGAGAATATGGTGAGAGTACAAACATGTATAGATGCTGGTGGAGGACACTTCCAACATTTTCTCTGAGATAAAAATAGTGTAATGTAATGTCCTAATTGTGTATTATATTCTCCCAAAGATGCACGAGTGTCCTATTATTGGTTCAAAACTTATGGCTTATTAAAATGGTTCAGATGTTTATGGATCACACTGTATTTTTATAAATGATTTATATAGAGCTTTATTAATTATGAAACACCTTGTATTTAAAGTTGGGAAGTGATTTCGAACA
The DNA here is from genome assembly GCA_030765055.1 of Mantis religiosa. Classification (NCBI taxonomy): domain Eukaryota; kingdom Metazoa; phylum Arthropoda; class Insecta; order Mantodea; family Mantidae; genus Mantis; species Mantis religiosa. The sequence continues at coordinate 33,642,751 of CM060960.1, forward strand.
TCTTGTAGTCTATTGGACATTCCATTAGCAGACACGAGTTTTCTGTAGAGAGCAGAAGGAAACAATTGGTAACGAAAGCGCCACTTATGCCTCGTTAACAGTTGAAAAGATGAAGGCTCATTGACCTGGAACAAGCTGCCAACTTTATCACGCTATTTCTCCACTTCAACGGAGACACTTCTTGATTGATGAAACTCATTCATCTTACTTTCCTTTTCGGCTTTACATATAAAGTTATTAGGAGGGATGCATTCTCCACATCAAGCTATAAATGTGTCTTGAAAGTGGAACTAAAATAGAATTTCGCTTCACCAAATGATAAAATTCATCATCAAATGTGTGATATTTGTTGTTAGCTAGCTGATTTACCCAACTTTGCCGAATTTCATAAAATATTATTAGCATTTTTTTAAGTTTTTGGTGACGCTTAATACATTTAAACAAAGAGGAAACTAAAACCCTTGGGAAACTCAAAAAAGAACAAAGAGTACTACGGCTGTTCAATAAAGAAATATCAGATTTTTTTTTTTTTGACAACGTACCTTTAATCATCCTCATAATTTTGATGGTCCTTCTCAAAATAGTCTCCCCTGAATACGATACACTTGTCCCAGCGTTTCTACCAGTTTTCAAAGATATGCTGGAAACCATTTTTTGAGAGATCCTTCAAAATCGCCTCCGCAGCTTTCACCACTGTTTCTGATGATGGATAGTGCCTCCCTCGAAGGCGTTTCTTTAAGTTAGGGAATAGAAAAAAGTCACACGCGGCTAAATCCGGACTATAGGGAGGGTGAGGGATGCACTTCATGTTGATTTCTGCAAGATATTCAGCAGCAACATTGCCAGTATCCGGCCGCGCACTATCGTGGTGCAGCATCCAGCCTGCTTCACGGAAATGTGGTCTTTTGCACCTGATATGGACTTGTAATGCTTTCAGGACATCCTTGTAGTATTGTCCAGTTACTGATATGTGTGAGTTACAACATGCTGATAAACCATTTCATGAATATCAAAGAATGAGATGACTATAGCTTTTCCAGTAGAAGCAACCACTTTTGCTTTTTGGGGGGGTTGGTGATGAAGGAGATTTCCACACTGAGCTTTGCTGTTTGCTCTCAGATTCAAAATGATGTAGCCAAGTTTCATCAGCAGTGATTACATTTGAAAAGAACTTAGGATCTTTCTCTAAAATCAACTTTAACTGCATGCAGGTGTGTACTGGATAAACTGCAAAGGCTGTGACAACTTTTACATTGGAAAAACAAAAAGGAACTTGAACATTAGGCTTAAAGAGCATTTTAAAAACATCAGGAACAAAGAAACAGATAAATCGGCAGTACCGTATCATTTTTGGAAGGAGAATCATGATCTAGAACGAGAAATTCACTTATTAAAAAGTGTCCAAGGTCCAGCTGCATTAGAAATGTGGGAAAAAATCTTCATAAAGAAATATGAAAGAATTTTTTTTTTTAATTTCGACACTACCTTTGAAGAAAACTCGAACTTCTAGTTCATCAAGATACCGACAGAGACGCACCTATCAGCTCCAAGGAGTTCACCAAACTAACATCTGTTAGTCGACAACAGCTGATGATGTTAGAAAGATCCTAACAAAACGTGTTCTAGGTAAATACTAGCAATAAGTGGAGCATTGAGTATTAGTTCGACTTAAAATTATATTAATTTTGTGCTTCATTGTGTCATAGTCCTTACGCATTGTAAGTTTTATTTTATTTGGTATTTAAGTGCCCTTTTATTCTTCATTGCCCTCTGATTCCTTCAGAATTGTCTACAAATGTTACTAAACATCGTCAGGAAACTGACTCTTAAAATTTTGTCACTATACAAATACAACACTCCACATATAGAGTCAAATCGCAAGTTGGCAAAACTGGTTTTAAACTTGGCGCACATGTGACACTAATGCACTGATATAATCAATACACAACGTATCTCGGTCATGTTATCGCCTGTGTTGCGTTTTACATGTTTCATCAGTGCATTTCCTTGATAAGACAAGTCATACAACAGAGTAATCCAGAATCACTTCCGCCTTAGAACCCAACCCAATACAAATGACGCCATTAGGTAGCTCACGACAACACGTAAAACCAAAGTATACGTTAATGTAATCTATCTATACGCAACTGTCTAGGTAACGTTATCATGTTTTACTTACATGAAAAAAAAAAAAACAAGTTAGTGCAAGGAATTCGCCCACTGGTCCGGGTTAACAAGGTTTTACTCCAATCCCCTTCTACTAATGTACCTACAGTGAAATACAGTGCGATCCATATAAACCTGAACCATTTCAACACGCCATAACTTTCGAACCAATAATAGGACACACGTGCAACTTTGGGAGAATATAATACACAATTGGGAGATTACATTACACTATTTACATCTCAGAGAAAATGTTGGAAGTGTACTCCACCAGCATCTTATTCCACGTCCAGACATTATCACCTTAACGTGGTTTACAGATGAGGCATGGTTTCATCGGTCAGGCTACATAAGCACACAGAACACCAGATATTTGGCTGCTGTAAACCCCCAAATGATCCACGAAACCCCACTGCATGATCAAAAGTTTGGAGTATGGTGCGCGGTGTCAGCTTCCAGGATCGTTGGTCCCATTTTCTTTGATACGACTGTAGACACTGAAGTTTATATGGGTATCTTCAAGACATTTGTGGAGCAGTTGGATGATATCGAATTGAGAGAAGGTTATTTCCAGCAAGATGGAGCAACGTGCAATTATCTAATGACACTATGGAACTTGTAACCAGTTTCTTTGATAACACTGGGCAAAAAAAAAAAAAAAAAAAAATGTTTCGAGCACTTCATGAGGCAATTCCTACTAATTTTGGGTTGAGAAAAACAAATATGACAATCAAAAATTTTTATTAGCTCTAGTTTCTATGATATACACAAGGTGGAAGTATTACATATTAACGGATTGAGAGAAAAGGATATATTTTAATTACATACATGCCAACAACAATGAAAGTGCATTTGATTTGTTTAACTGGTAATTACATGCTAAGAGTTCTAAATTGCCGGAAAAATACTTCACAGATAGTCGTGTCTGAAGAGAACCATGTGGTGGCCTATTGACTTCGTCGTCTTTTAGCTTGCCTCTTGTGATGGAGTTCCGCAGAATCCCTATACAAAGACCAACAGTAATCCGCAAGCATTACTTCATTCCAACGGCCCTGATATCTTTGTTCCATAACAGAAATGTCCTGATGGAATCTCTCCCCATGTTCATCACTAACAGCTCCACAACTAGGAGGGAAAAAGTCTAGGCGGGAGTGGAGAAAATGGATCGAAGGGACATGTTGGGTCCAAGGTTACGGTATTTTTGCCGGAGCACTGTCACCAAATGCTTGTAGCTGTCATCTACGGTATTTTGACAGGTGTGCCAACTCTCCAAAAATTTCCACCAAATTTAGAATCTTCACTCTCTAATAAATGAAATGTCACTTTATCTTCAAAACAAGAGCTAATATATGATTGCTATGGTGATTTTTTAATTAATCAGAGGGAAATACATGTAAATTCTCTATTTTAAGCCCGAAACATTTTCATTGTTTTCCAGTGGAATCGAATAATTTCAAAAGGTCTGTGGCCCCCCCCCCCCCCAGATCACCTGACCTAGCCTTACTGTATCTTTTCTTTAGGGGTTATCTAAAAAATAGTGTACAAGAATTGGGAACGGACAGTTGACGTTCTCAAGGAATCCATTCGAACCGAAATAAGTAGCACTGGCGAGCACACTCTCCCTGAAACTTCAGAGAATATGGTGAGACGAGTACAAACATGTATAGATGCTGGTGGAGTACACTTCCAACATTTTCTCTGAGATGTAAATAGTGTAATATAATCTTCCAATTGTGTATTATATTCTCCCAAAGTTGAACGTGTATCCTATTGTTGGTTCAAAAAGTTATGGCTATTGAAATGGTTCAGGTTTATATGAATCGCACTGTAAAATACACAGTTATAAGAATAGAAAAGATAAAGGTAGAAGAAATCACGTTAGTGTGACACATTAGATGTTTTCTCTTTCATAAACTTCTCCTGTAATACTTTATTTGGAGCAAACTGTATAATAAACATTTACTGCAGTTGCGTTATAAACTCGAAAGTCTATTAAGCATTGTTTCAAGATTTACGTTAGGCAGGTGTTTACCATTAGATAACAAGTACTCCTAACTCGAAACGTGATGATAACTTCACACTGACGGAGCAAAGTGCAAAAGCAAATATTGATTCAGCAACTGTTTGTAACCTACTCTCCTCTAGTTAAATGAAAATTCCAAATGGTTCGTTTGATTATAAATTTTGCTGGATAATTGCATTACACAGAAATATGATTATGTTTCTTATTAATGCTACTTGTGCGAGGGCTGTTCAAGAAAGAAAGATCATAATTTTTCCCACGACAGGCCAGGACAACGAACACGCTCCCCTACATCGGGACGGCAACGAGCCCAGCAGGCGAGTCCTAATGGTCCAGGCAGGTGACCTGAGCCCCAAAGATCCCTGGCTGGCGGTCACGAAATAGTCCCAGCAGAGGAGCGGAGGCTGGCAACCGACCTACCCGGGGAGGAACTAGTTTTCCTCAGAGCATATCATCCTGCCATGCACCGCCGAGGCTCCCGCCGACACTTCTACCCTGAAAGAGACCACCAGATGAGAGATGATATTAAATAATAATGGAGTTGAAATGGAGGGACAGGAAATTGGGGGGTAACCTAGCGACCCGGGAAAACCCCCGAAAAAATCCATGGGTCAGGTAAATCGGCCACGGGAATCGAACCCGGGCCTCCCGAATGCGGGCCACAGACGAAACCGCCTGAACCATCCCGCTCTGTAGAAGGCAAGCGGGACCTGAAGAGGAGCAGGACATTTGAACCGTTTATCTAGAGGAACCTCGGGCCGAACTGCAGAGCCCCTCCCGTAGGGGAGTTGTTCGGATTGGGTTGGACTCGAGGGGGCAGTGTGTTCCCAACACTGACGGTGAATTGGATACCTCCGGCTAGGCTAAGGCCGCCCGGAGGGGGTAGAGGGTTGCCTCATAAGTCCCGGGTACTAGCCTGCAGAGCTAATAGAAGGTGTGCTAGATCACCAGGCGGCCCCACCGAGGTTTTCGGTAGTCTTCCCTGCGGGATTTACGCGCGTAAGTGGCGTATCCACTTCCATCCCGTCTTGACGTGCTCAGCGGGGGGGGGGGGGCTTTTTAAGAAATCAGGTATTGCCCTATGGAAAGAGCCCCGGAGTATCCATCGCTCCCAGGTAGGAGGCCTGGGTCCTTGGTTCTACGGCTTTTACTACATACGGCACCGCAGGCGGTGACACTGATGATACATGAGATGAAGATGGAGCACCGGCGGAATGAGATGGCGGGGGAAACCGGAGGTCCCGGAGAAAACCCAACCTAGCGCCGTGTTGTCCACCACAAATCTCACTTTGCGGTCGCCTGGGATCGAACCCGGGCCGCCTTGGTGAGAGCCAAGCGGTCTAACCACTGAGCCACTGCGGCCCGTAACCGTTTGAGCAGCACAACATTATATATGGGTGAGCTACGTGACAACACTGTGAACCTAGCATCTTTATCATAACCGGAAGACGAGCGTAAAAACAGCAAAAGTGATTACGTTATAAATTCCTCTGCCTTGCCTTCTTGTTGTGGCCAGACAGTACTCCTATTTACGAGAAACCAGTACACAGAGAAGGTTTACATATGTCTCAACAGTTAGCTCTGTTTAAAGTGTTGACGATAGGGCAGCCATCTTGTATATTATTTGCATTACGCACTTCCAATACACGGCTGCCAACAGTTCCACTTGCGTGAACACGTTACGGCTCAGTACGCCACACGTTGACAGGTGACCTCGTTACGCTGAATGGCAAGGAAACTCGACACTAAGGCGGCAGTATCCTTTGGTTCTGGCCGGCTTCCGGTCATAGCAATTTTGGACTAGTAAAGCGAACATTAGAAAAACAAGAGTGTAACGGTTGGTAGTTCAGGTGAAACTTAGGGGGGAGTGACAATCTAGGTCGCATCTTGCTTCAACACTTGTCTTCTCACAAACAAGATCATTATACATTTATTAAAAACAATTGACTCCGCCGTACGCATGAAGCTCGCTTTGGAATCTCCCGCGCTCGGATCCCGCCGGTTGCTTACTTTGAACTTCGACTTCTTCCTGGTATTCCTAGTCGATAGGCAAATCCTAACGATTTTCTCACCTACTATCATGTCCTTTTCACAATTTCCCTTTCATTTCGTTTACTATAGGTCTTTCAGGCTGGTTTCTAGGTTTCGTGTTGTGTGGTGGTGCTTGCTCAAAGGAAACCGTGCTCCAAGTAGACAACAGACTATCTTCCATTGTTGTGGAATGGAAATATTATTAATTCTGGCAACCTGAGACCTCAAGCCAAGTCAAACAAATGTGAATTTACTTCCTCCATTTTTACTTTTCACAACTTTATCTATAAATGACATACTTTGTGGTATAAACTGTATAGTTTCTCAGAAATTACTGAAGGTAGCTTTATAGGATGATGAATAAGAAACCCTAATGCCCGATTTCACCAACATATGTTAACATCGACGTTAACAAATGTAACTTAACAATTGTCATAGAGTTAACAATTGTTAAAATCCTTGCACTTCACGAACTTGTTTCCTGAAAATCTTAACAAACACGTCTTAATGCCGAGAGATTTTTAAATATTCCATATCTACGAGGGCTGCTCAATAAAGAATTATCACAATTATTTTGACAATGTACCTTTACTCATCCTCATAATTTTGATGGTCTTTCTCAAAATAGTCTCCCCTGAGTGCGATGTACTTGTCCCAGCGTTTCTACCAGTCTTCAAAAACATATGGGTAACATTTTTTGAGAGATTCTTCAAAATCGCCTCCTCAGCCTTCACCACTGCTTCTGATGATGAATAATGCCTCCCACGAAGGCGTTTCTTCAAGTTAGGAAATAGAAAAAAGGTCACTTGGGGCTAAATCCGGACCATATGGAGGGTGAGGGATGCACTTCACTTTGATTTTTGCAAGATATTCAGCAACAACATTAGCAATATACGGCCGCGCATTATCATGGTGCAGCATCCAGCCTGCTTCACGGAAATGTGGTTTTTGCGCCTGATATTGATTTGCAATGTTCTCAGGACATCCCTGTAATATTGTCCAGTTACTGATGTGTGTGCAGGTACAACATGCTTATAAACCATTCCATGAATATCAAAGAATGAGATGACCATAACTTTCCCAGCAGAAGCAATCACTTTTACTTTTTTGGGGTGGGGTTGGTGGTGGAGGAGATTTCCACACTGAGCTTTGCTGTTTTCTCTCAGGATCAAAATGATGTAGCAAAGTTTCATCAGCAGTAATTACCTTAGAAAGAAACTCCGGATCTTCCTCTAACATCAACTTTAACTGCATGGAGACCTGCATGCGAATGTCCTTTTTTCGGGAATCAACAGTCTTGGAACCCATCGCGCATAAACACGTCTCATGTGTAATGTATCTGTCACCAACGTGTGGGTGGCACCCAATGAAATGTTCAGTATTTCAGAAAGTAATCTTAAGGTAGTTCGTCGATCCTCTCACAATGGCCGCAGCAGTGTTGATGTTTTCTTCCGTAAGAGCAGTAAGTGGAGCTCCGGGCCCACCTTCCTTTGAAATTGTCTCCCCTCTTTAAACATTTTAAAACTACCTTCGAGTTGTACTTTAGGGAAAGCCATAGACCTCCTGTAGCATTGTATAGGCCTCAACTGAAGATTTGTTGAGACGAAAGCAGAATTTCAAAGCCGTATATTGATCCTCGCGTGTTACCTCCATTGCAGCGGTAGGCGATACTGAACATGTCTGAACTTGCCTGGTTCTCTAGGCGGGAATCAGGAGGACCAACAATGAAACTACTGCGGCGTGTTTGTTTCACATTAAGCTAACAGAATATAATAAGATTGAGTTTTAGTGAGAAGAATTATGACGGTAATAAAATTATGATCATTTTTTATTGAACAGACCTCGTAGAAGATACTATATGAAAGTAAGGGTTCCTGAAAAATAATGCTCTTTTCTTTTTTGTCTCACAAATTTTAACTTTTTCTGCTATATTGATTCTGGTAGAGATAATTCGAGTCTTTACAGAGATTTTTCATGTCTAACAGTAAAGGGCCAACATTTCAGTATCCGTGGTGTTCTTAGGGTGGCAGATAAATATATTTATTGCATCAGAGAATGAGAATGACGTCTTCTTAATCCTGTAAACATTTCAGTAGGTTATCTTAAAGTTTCTAGATAATAGGAACTGAATTTAGTAGATTTAATATACGCAGATAAGACTTTTAATCTCTGTGTGTAAACAGCCGAGCGAGATGGCGCCGGGGTAAACTGTGCATCTTGCATTCAGCAGGTCGCGGTTTCGTCATCTCTATCAACAGCTAACTGGAAGGAGAAGTGAGTTAAACTCCAAAATGGTATACCTATTGCGTTTTCTGTGTAGAAGGGTTCTGCCTCTCTTACACCTTACCAGTTACACAGAAGTCGTCAAGAATGAAGATGACTTCTGATGAGATTTCCAGAAGATTGAAGCTACAGATTTCATTTGTCATAAAATATTTTAAATATATGACTTTTAAATGATCAAAATCGTGTGACATTTCCGAGTTTGAGGGGTTGTTGAGTCTTAGGATAGGATAGAATCTCATGAAGGGAATTCGGTACGTCGAATAGACTTGATCTATTGTACCTACGCCCCGAGTGGGACATCTCCGGGAGGAAGGTTGAAGCGAGAGGAGTCAGGGCGGCCGACAGAACGATTCACGACAGTGCATGGGCTAAGGTCCCTATAATCGACGAGTTAGGGTCTTCCCGGCATGCCACTACAGACAGCATTCCCGTAGGGGAGGGGATCGTCCCCTTCAGCTGCCGTGGTGCGGGCGCTGCGGACCCCTAGCACTCGTGGTACCTCCGACGTTACTAGAGGCACCTTGGGCCGAACATTCAAGCCCCTCCCTGATTGGGTTGGACTCGAGGGGGCAGTGGATCCCGATACCCATGGAAGATCAGGTACGTCTTCGGACGGGGTTGACGGAAGCCATATATTCCCGCGTCCTAGTCTGCATAGCTAGTAGGAGGTGTGCTTGATCACCAGGCGGCCCCACCAAGATTAATCGGTAGCCTTCCCCCTTGGGGTTGGTGCGTGTTAGTGGCGTATCCATTTCCACCCCGTCTTGTGTCCATCGGACCAGATGGGGGTGCCTGTTAGTCTGTAGGTCTTGACCTATGGAAAGCCCCACCCACGGAGACACTGGGCGCCCTTCGGGGACAGCTCGGTAACTCCCTGGTCGTCAGAGGGGGCTAGGTCTTCTTGCTGTGTGTACTGCCCTGGTAGATACCATCCATCCGCCGTAGGGGAGAAAATCCGTCCCCTTCAGCTACTGTGGTGCGAGCAGTGCGGACCTCTAGCACTCGTGGTACCTCTGACGTTAACAGAGGAACCTCGGGCCGAACATTCGAGCCCCTCCCGAATGGGAGTTGTTCGGATTGGGTTGGACTCGAGGGAGCAGTGGTTCCTGACACCCGCGTGAGATCGGGTTACCTCCGGCCAGACTTCAGCTGCCACGAGGGGGCAGAGGGTTGCCTAAGAACTCCCGGGTACTAGCCTGCAGAGCTAGTAGAAGATATGTTAGATAACCAGGCGGCCCCACCGAGGTTATTGGATATTCATCCCTGCGGGGTTGACGCGCGTAAGTGGCGCATCCACTTCAACCTGTCTTATGATGAGGGGGGGGGGCTTTTCAGACTCAAGGTATTACCCCAAGGAAAGAGCCCCGGAGTTTTCCATCGCTCCCGGTCGATAGAGGCTGGAGCCTTCAGACTTTCGGGTAGACCTCGCAATGAAATGAAATGCCAACCATCTTGATCCTGAAACGACCCACTAAGTAAGCCCGTAGGCCGGAGACCGTTCTACTGGAGGAGGAAGTGTTTAGCAGTAGCATATTATCCTGTCATGCACCGCCGAGACTCCCGCTGACACTTCTACCCTAAGAGACCACAAGATGAGAGATGATATGAAATGATAATGGAGATGAAATGGAGGGACAGAAAATTTGGGGGCTCTAATTAACCTACCTGGCATTCGCTTGTTGACCCGGAAAAACCCCAAGGGTCTGGTAGGTTGGCCACAGGTATCGAACCTAGACCTCCCGAATGCGGGGCACAGACGAAACGCCTGAGCCTAATACAATTTTCGGTGAAATTTCGTATCAAATTTTTAGTGAAATGTAATAGGTAATTTCCCTACTTGCTATACACAGAAAGGTAATAGTCCTGTATCTGATGGATACACAGGCGCCAAAAGAGGATTAAATCTATGTCTTACAGAATTAATATTATCTTGTAATTTATTGGTTATGCTTCGGAGTTCTTTCCTTAAGCACCGGGAAACAATGGACGATCATTCTACATCCAGTCTCGAGTGTGTTTTGTTTTGAAACAGCCTTGCCTCATGCTGTTAAGCTGACTGCCTTTTAAACTGTTTACACTGACGTAGTGAGATAAGATTGGCAAATACAGTCTTAAATATCAAATGCTCTGCATGATAAACAATAACATCTGAATGAAGATCCACCTCATCTGAGGGAACAAAATGCCATAGGGATGTTCCATTAATAGGTGCGTTATTTAACAATAACAACAGGACCAAGAGTGTCTGTATGCATGGAGTGTAGATATAGCCAATCTACACTCCTGGAAATTGAAATAAGAACACCGTGAATTCATTCTCCCAGGAAGAGGAAACTTTATTGACACATTCCTGGGGTCAGATACATCACATGATCACACTGACAGAACCATAGGCACATAGACACAGGCAACAGAGCATGCACAATGTCGGCACTAGTACCGTGTATATCCACCTTTCGCAGCAATGCAGTCAGCTATTCTCCCATGGATACGATAGTAGAGATGCTGGATGTAGTCCTGTGGAACGGCTTGCCATGCCATTTCCAGCTGGCACCTCAGTTGGACCAGCGTTCGTGCTGGACGTGCAGACCGCGTGAGACGACGTTTCATCCAGTCCCAAACATGCTCAATGGGGGACAGATCCGGAGATCTTGCTGGCCAGGGTAGTTGACTTACACCTTCTAGAGCACGTTGGGTGGCACGGGGTACATGAGGACGTGCATCGTCCTGTTGGAACAGCAAGTTCCCTTGCCGGTCTAGGAATGGTAGAACGATGGGTTCGATGACGGTTTGGAAGTACCGTGCACTATTCAGTGTCCCCTCGACGATCACCAGAGGTGTAGGGCCAGTGTAGGAGATCGCTCCCCACACCATGATGCCGGGTTTTGGCCCTGTGTGCCTCGGTCGTATGCAGTCGGATTGTGGCGCTCATCTGCACGGCGCCAAACACGCATACGACCATCATTGGCACCAAGGCAGAAGCGACTCTCATCACTGAAGACGACACGTCTCCATTCGTCCCTCCATTCACGCCTGTCGCGACACCACTGGAGGCGGGCTGCACGATGTTGGGGCGTTAGCGGAAGACGACGTAACGGTGCGCGGGACAGTAGCCCAGCTTCATGGAGACGGTTGCGAATGGTCCTCGCCGATACCCCAGGAGCAACAGTGTCCCTAATTTGCTGGGAAGTGGCGGTGCGGTCCCCTACTGCACTGCGTAGGATCCGACGGTCTTGGCGTGCATCCGTGCGTCGCTGCGGTCCGGTCCCAGGTCGACGGGCACCTGCACCTTCCGCCGACCACTGGCGACAACATCGATGTACTGTGGAGACCTCACCCCCCACGTGTTGAGCAATTTGGCGGTACGTCCTCCCGGCCTCCCGCATGCCCACTATACGCCCTCGCTCAAAGTCCGTCAACTGCACATACGGTTCACGTCCACGCTGTCGCGGCATGCTACCAGTGTTAAAGACTGCGATGGAGCTTCGTATGCCACGGCAAACTGGCTGACACTGACGGCGGTGGTGCCCAAACGCTGCGCAGCTAGCGCCATTCGACGGCCAACATCGCGGTTCCTGGTGTGTCCGCTGTGCCGTGCGTGTGATCATTGCTTGTACAGCCCTCTCGCAGTGTCCGGAGCAAGTATGGTGGGTCTGACACACCGGCGTCAATGTGTTCTTATTTCCATTTCCAGGAGTGTACAATTCTACTAGATTCCATAATAACCCTTATCTTATTCAAAGTGCGGTATTTGAAACCCAGCTCCTTTAGGAGACCGCGCAGAGTGCAGTGCCCATAAAGAAAATCACAAATTTCTTACAAATGTGCAAACAATTCGTCTAAGGTGAGCGCTCTCCCTTTTGCATAGAATCTATAAATTTCTCGACGAATTAAATCGCATATGAAATTATCTACTTTAGAGAAACGTTTCCTTTTGTTTACACACTTTATCGGCGTCTTTGGTATTGCTTTCGTCACAATATTTCTTACTGCATTTCTGTGAATACCCAGAATTTATCATCAGATTCATTGCACGACCCCTTACCAAGATTATTTGTCAGCACATATTTACATGTGTTCAAAACAAGCGCTTGAATTTGCTTAGAAACAGTTCCCGTTATTACTTTGTTTTTTGAGGCTTTTCCAGTAATATAACTCGGCCCAGTTATTCACACTATTGTCTTTACTTTGATTATTTTCACTTGACTGAAAGTTATCTGCTACTTCATTTGTATTTACCACTGCATTTCCCTCCCACGATCTCCAGATCATGACACACAACGAATTTCTGCACGTAATGAAACAGATCAACTGGAAGTTGGAACTTTGGCAACTGAGACTCCACGTGGAGTAGACATGCGGCTGTCACTTCGAGAAAATCAGGGTTTCTATTGCTCCATTTCTGAAGTGTGGAGATAGATTTATGACGGTCATTAGTGGGCGGTAGTGTCAGGTTCCTTTGACTCCGAACTGCACACGCGTTAACTAAACAGACTTTTTTTAAACCACTTGTCAAACTGTAAAAACACTTTAGCTCCACTTAAATTTAAAATTAGGACATGTTTCAAGGACCACGCGTCCTCATCATCAGCTGATGTTAGACTAGTTCTTCAGGTGACCGCCTCCCTCTCCTGGCGCTGTTCAACGAGTTGAATGACGTCATCCACTATTGGTATATCGAAATTTCTGGCTCTCTTTCTATTCTTAAAAATGTGTATATTTTCCCAAACTCTTAATTCCCAATACTTTTTTGCTGGTATCAAAAGTTTGATTTCTTTAGAAATATTATGGTCTTTTTGACTAAAAATGATGGGCTATGGTTGATTTATCTGTCTGTATTTTATACATCTCATGTGATCTTTAATCCTTGTTTCCAAGTTTTCTAGTTTTTACAATATATATTTCATTGCAATTCTCACATTTTATACTATAAATTCCTGATAATTTGTTGGCCGGACTTGTGTTTTTAAGCGGCTGATTTAGTGTACTTATATAATAAATAAGATTTTTATATAATAAATATGATAAAGCTCCACTGTTTATAAATACTTCTATTTTATAATTTTATCTTTCAATATTATTAATAAGTGTGTAAAAATGTGCTTCACCAGAAACAAAAATGGCATTAAGTACATTTACAAGGGTGGTCTGAAAAGTTGCAAGACATTTTTCAGACCTCTTTTTTTATTTTTTGTTTTATATTTCAACATAGTCTCATTGTAATTCTACACACTATCGTAAGCTTATCTGTAACCACATAAATGATGGCTTTGTCAGGAGAATTGTCAGTTGTAATGAAAAAATGGATATATTACCGAAATCCTGAGGCCTCGAGACAGTGGCTTGATCCCCGACAAAGTCTTCGTTAGTAAAAATCAGTTCGGTCTCAAAGTAATGCTGCGATTCTGGTGGAATTTTAAAGGTTATGAGATATTTAATTTTTATGAGACAGCATTTATACTTATCTACTAATGCCACCTTTATTTTTATTAGTATTTTATACATTTGCTCATATTCCTTATTTTTCTATAGATTATTTTGTGTCATTTGTATTTACTTGCTTGTTTGTAGCGTTTAGCTCTTACTATTATATGTATGCTTACATTTATGATGGGCATTGGAATTGGGTTAGGCCTGCAATGTTCATAAGAATAAATAATAAATACATAAAATTAAAATAAATAGTTCCGTAGATGTGCATCTTTGTTTTTAATTATATCAATATGTTTCTACATTCCTTTTAAAATTCAGGAGCACAGAGCATATAAAGAGATGTCACTTCTTGAAGAGGTAGTAGTACTATAGCTAATTTTCAGATATACTGACGTCTCTTAGAGGCATTAATTACAAATTTATTTCACGTTTCTCATATAGTATAATAAAAATGAGCTGCGAGGTCAGAAAGAATTCGACACCTTGGGAGTGGATGGCGAAATTCAATCCATATCAAATGAAAGACACGATATATTTCATAACAAAATATTCACACAGTTATGGCAACAACGAGAGGAATTCAGGGTTTATTGCAGAGGAAATTTGTGTGTTTATGTGGGTGATACAACTGTTAATATGCCAAGTGCCAGAGTAATATTGTTTTTTTTTAATTTATTTATTCATTCATTCCTTCATTCCTTCACTCCTTCATTCCTTCACTCCATTCTTTCACTCCTTAACTCCTTCATTCCTTTCTTGGTTCTTTGGTTCGTTGGTTCTTTGGTTCATTGGTTCGTTCATTCATTCATTCATTCCTTCATTCCTTCATTTCTTCATTGGTTCGTTGGTTTGTTGGTTCGTTCATTCCTTCATTCCTTCATTCCTTCCTTGGTTCGTTGGTTCGTTCATTCATTCCTTCATTCCTTCCTTGGTTCGTTGGTTCGTTCATTCCTTCATTCCTTCACTCCTTCATTCCTTCATTCCTTCCTTGGTTCGTTGGTTCGTTGGTTCGTTCATTCATTAATTCCTTCATTCCTTCATTCCTTCGTTCCTTCGTTGGTTCGTTCGTTTATTTATTTATTTTTGTATATTTTCGTCCTCCAACGTTAAGTCATATCGAACGGTGAATGAAATGGGTGAAATGAAGTTCATATGTGCCCAGGGTCCATGGAGCTTAGAGTTACCCGACAATCGTTTTTCAGGATAAGGAAGAACCCCGGTAAAGCCGTATCTACGTAACTCACCGTGACCGAGATTCGAACTCGGGACCTCTTGAACGTGAGGCAGACACGCTACCATCTACACTACTGAGGTGGGCCTTTGTTTTATTGATTTTCTTTCCTATTGATGTATTTAAAATGATGAGAGTTTTGTTTTGAATTGGTATGAGTTATAGGTGGCCATGACTGAATGGAGTAGGTCACAGACAGGTGAAGATGAATGTAAATGTTCAATCTGAATAAATGGTAAATATGATAAATTAAATATAAAGATACAATTATAAAATAAAATTGTTTTTAAGACTTTATATTAGAAAAATCACAAAATTATGTAATTCAAAACTAATGTATTGGCTACAGGGAAAAGTGATGTAGACTAGAATATTTAGTTACCATGATGATAAGGTAAAAGTCAATAAGTGAAGGGGAGAAGATGTCGTCTTTTGCGTGATCTAAAAGCGAATAGACGCGTATGTATTAGCAAAAAGCAGGTACAAACCATTGCATGAACAGTAATAACACTGGGCAACAATGAATATGTTTCGCGCTTTAAAATAGTGAATTTACATGTATTTCCATCTGCTGAATTAAAAAATCACCATAAAAATTATACATTAGCTCTTATTTTGAAAATAAAGTGACATTTCATTTTTTAGAGTGAAGATTCTAAATTTGGGGAATTTCTTTGGGAGTTGGCACGCCTGTCAAATAACATCAGAGAGACATTTTGGAAATTAAGTGATGCAAAAATTAAGGAAGACATTTTTGTTGGACCACAAATAAGAGAACTTGTAAAGGATCCTGCATTTGACCAAATTTTGGAGGGGAAAGTAAAGGAAGCTTAGGAAGCCTTCAAGGCTGTTGTTCATGGATTTTTAGGCAACAGAAGAGATGACAACTACAAACATTTGGTGGCAGTGCTCCTGCAAAAATTCCGTAACCTTGGATGTAACATGTCCCTTAAGATCCATTTTCTCCACTCCCACCTAGACTTTTTCCCTCCTAGTTGTGGAGCTGTTAGTGATGAACATGGGGAGAGATTCCATCAAGACATTTCTGTTATGGAACAAAGATATCAGGGTCGTTGGAATGAAGTAATACTTGCGGATTACTGTTGGTCTTTGTATAGGGAGTCTGCGGAACTCCATCACAAGAGGCAAGCTAAAACACGACGAAGTCAATAGGCCACCACATGGTTCTCTTCAGACACGACTATCTGCGATGTATTTTTCCACCAATTTAGAACTCTTAGCATGTAATTACCAGTTTAAAAAATCAAATGCACTTTCATTGTTGTTAGCATGTATGTAATTAAAATGTATCCTTTTCTCTCAATCCGTTAATATGTAATACTTCCACCTTGTGTATATCATAGAAACTAGAGCTAATAAACATTTTTCATTGTCATATTTGTTTTTATCAACCCAAAATTAGTAGGAATTGCCTCGTGAAGTGCTCGAAACATTCAACAACTATTTTTTGTTGCCAGTGTAATTAGTGCTGTTTGATTTAATCGATTAACTGAAACGATTAATCGATTAATTATTTATTTTAGATTAAAGATTAAAACATTTTAATCTATTAATCGAGTCGATTAAAATTAATCGATTACAATAAATATTAATCAAAGTTCTTTTAGCCAAACTTGGCCCTCTTTGTTTTGATGTATTGCTTCCAACCTAAACAGCCTTTCTAACACATCAAGCTTTCACTAGACACACAATGTTCTTTGAACTTTGAGACAATGTAACTCCTGATAGCTAAAAGAAATCACTCTGAACTCCGAGAGAGTCTAAATATTACTTCTGTTATGAAATATTCTAAGAGGTGCATAGCTAACACTTGTTTCACATAAGCTTGTCACGTGACCTAGTGCCCTCTCATTGGCAGCTATTGCAGTATAGGCTGTTGTGCGGTAAAAATTAGTTCGTTGTTTAACATGGTGATATATCTTTATCTGTTGGAAGAGAATTGTCAACTTTATATTTTCGTAACTTTGAATTAAATATATTACGCAACAGAGTTGATTTATCTGAAATGCATGTAAATTCTTAAACGAAGTAAAGAGGAGGTTCCTTTGCTCTCAAGCACATGACACGATAGCACGTGATTTAGCGGTAGTGATGACATAATTGTTTATATGACTTTTATCAGTGACCTTGTTTTGAACTGGATTAGTCATATATCGCCATTCGAAGGTGTGTTGTGCCGAATGCGAGAGCTAAATTATTTTATTGATCGTTTATTGCGCGTGTACTTATATGTATAATGGCAAAGTCTACCGCCAGTTTTTCGCTGAAGCATCGCAAAGGAAAACCTTTACAAAGCGGCGAAAAAAGAATTGTGGTGCATGTGTTTAATGTACTCACAGAGAAGAATCCGTCTTTGTCAGTGAGAGAAGTCGAACAGCTGTGTTCTGAACTTACAGGTGTGAGTATTAGGTCAGTAGGAACATCGCGACGTGAAATTGAGACAACAGGAAAACTTACCACTCCAGGGGCGATATTGCTGTGTGGCGAAGACGTTATTTAAGGACAATCAGACTGTACCGGGATACAAGTCGCAAAATATACTACCTTGACGAGACTTGGGGGAATGAAAGACACACGACAAGTATGGCGTGACACGACTTTTAAGACTGAAAGACAAGCATTTCTGCAAGGTATGTGAGCTGGTTTAAAAAATCCTAGTGGAAAAGGCCAAAGGCTTTTCATTATAAACTTGTTTCAGTTTCATTGCTCTTTCATTTAATTTTAACTTGCTCAGTTTCATTATGAACTTCATTATTTTTGCATGCCTTCATATTCTTATTTGTATGAATTTATCTATGTTCCTGGCAATTATTATGACCTTTACTGCAGGTTTAAATGTGACGGAAAGGCACCGCCTGTGTCCTATGGCGCGAAACCATTAGCCAATTAGGGTGAGGGGGAAGGTAGTTGCAAGCGGAATGATACATGTCAGAGGGGCAAGGGTATCTGAAACAGAGATTACATACAGATAGATGCTATACAGCGGGATAGGTGAAAGGGCAAAATCTGTAAAAAGGAGTAGAGGGCCTTCAATACACAAAAACCTAGGGTTAGGTGTATGTGGACCGAATTACTAGTCAATGGTGGGCAACATGATAGGATTTCCAGGATTTAGGAATATATGGCATTTTTCAGTATGTATTTTATAATTTTAATCTTGATTTTGTATTTCCATTTGATGTAAAAGGAAAGATGAGAAATAAATTACAAATTAAAGTTACAGATGCTCACAGGTTTCATTCCTTATAGCTTGTGTGAGACAACATATCGTATACAACTGACTATCGCTTGCTAGCATAAACTGAACTGTACAACCCTGAACCGAAGACTTCGCTCACGCAGCTATGGAAACAATAGCTGATCTCTCTTTTCAGGGCTGAGGGTGGTGTAACTTTGCTGTTAACTGCAGTAAGACAGTAACGTTTCTGAGTTTATGACAGTGAGTGAAAGTTTTGTGTTAAAAAGTTAAAATCAGGAAGAACGTTAACAAAAAACAACTGCATGTCCCTGAAAAAGCTCCATGGGACAGGTAGGTCGGCCAAGGGAATCGAACCCGAATGCGGGCCACAGACCCTGAGGCATCCCGCTCGGCGAGAGCCCCATAAATAATTATTTCCTAATTTAATCTATAAATATATGTAATTTTTGCTTAGAATAAATTTCTCAATACGTCATATTTGAAACTAATATGTACGTCAAAATCCACGCATATATAAACAATAGTTACATAAGCTGCAAATAGGTCAAGGCACGAGAGTTCAGGGAACATCGAAGTGGGCAGCGAGATACGTCACCTACACGCACTACCCACATCTGCAATCGGTACACGTATTACGTCCCTGTGACGTTGCCATGGGTACGGAACTCCTACGCAAAACCTGAATATGGGCATTAAACAGGAAGCAGAGAAAGAAAACTCTCCCACAATCTCTGTATCTAAATCAGTTAAAACAACAGCAGCCTTGTCTGCATCATAGTCACTGTACAAGTTTGTATACAAACCATTCTTCGAACGTTGACACTGTTTCTAAACGTTTAAATGACTTAACTGTTGTTCAAAATATTTCCCTTTTAATATCAATATATTTTTTAATTCCATGAAACCAGTCCTTAAAGCAATGATGCCACTACTTTTTTTAAAGATAAATTTATTTAATGTCGTCTAGCAATAATGGTGTTATATCGACAACTATAAAAAGGTAAAACAAATTTTGTATATTTTTGTCATGTACGAGGGCTGTTCAATAAAGAATGATCATTAATTTTTTTTTACGGTCATAATTTTTCGCACTAAAATTCAATCTTATTATATTCTGTTAGCTTAATGTGAAACGAACACGCCGTAATAGTTTCATTGTTGGTACTCCTGGTTCCCGCCTGTGAGAACCAGGCAAGTTCAGACATATTCAGTATCGCCTACTGCTGCAATGGAGAAAACACGCAGTTTAAGTTGATGTTAGAGGAAGATCCGGAGTTTCTTTCAAACGTAATCACTGCTGATGAAACTTGGCTACATGGTTTTGATCCTGAGGGCAAACAGCAAAGCTCAGTGTGGATATCTGCATCACCAACCCGCAAAAAGACAAAAGTTATGGTCATCTCATTCTTTGATATTCATGGAATGATTTATCAGCATGTTGCACCTGCACACACATCAGTAACTGGACAATACTACAGGGATGTCCTGTAAACATTGCAAATCAAGTTCAATAAAGATTGATCACAATTTTTTTACAGTCATACCTTTTCGCACTAAAATTTAATCTTATTATATTCTGTTAACTTAATGTGAAACAAACACGCCGTAGTAGTTTCATTGTCGGTACTCCTGGTTACCGCCTGTGAGAACCAGGCAAGTTCAGACATGTTCAGTATCGCCTACCGCTGCAATGGAGGTAACACGCGAGGAACAATATGCGGCTTTGAAATTCTGCTTTCGTCTCAACAAATCTTCAGTTGAGGCCTATACAATGTTACAGGAGGCCTATGGAGAGTCTGTTCTTCCCTACAGCACAGCTCGAAGGTGGTTTAAAATGTTTAAAGAGGGGAGACAATTAATTTCAAAGGAAGGTGGACACGGTGCTCTAGTTACTGCTCTTACAGAAGAAAACATCAACACTGCTGCTGCCATTGTGAGAGAGGATCCTTACGATCCTGCCATTACCTTACGATCACTTTCTGAAATACTGAAAATTTCATTGGGTGCCACCCACACATTGGTGACAGAAACATGAGACGTGTTTGTGCGCGATGGGTTCCAAGACTGTTGATTCCCGAACAAAATGACATTCGCATGCAGGTCTGCATGCAGTTAAAGTTGATGTCAGAGGAAGATCCGGAGTTTCTTTCAAACGTAATCACTGCTGATGAAACTTGGCTACATCATTCTGATCCTGAGAGCAAACAGCAAGCTCAGTGTGGAAATCTCCTTCACCACCAACCACCAAAAAAACAAAAGTGGTTGCTTCTGCTGGGAAAGTTATGGTCATCTCATTCTTTGATATTCATGGAATGATTTATCAGCATGTTGTACCTGCACACACATCAGTAACTGGACAATACTACAGGGATGTCCTGAAAACATTGCAAGTCAAGTTCAATAAAGAATGATCATAATTTTTTTACAGTCATACTTTTTCGCACTAAAATTCAATCTTATTATATTCTGTTAACTTAATGTGAAACAAACACGCCGTAGTAGTTTCATAGTTGGTACTCCTGATTCCTGCCTTGAGAACCAGGCAAGTTCAGATATGTTCAGTATCACCTACCGCTGCAGTGGTGGTAACACGCGAGGAACAATATGCGGCTTTGAAATTCTGCTTTCGTCTCAACAAATCTTCAGTTGAGGCCTATACAATGTTACAGGAGACCTATGGAGAGTCTGTTCTTTCCTACAGCACAGCTCGAAGGTGGTTTAAAATGTTTAAAGAAGGGAGACAATCAATTTCAAAGGAAGGTGGACCCGGTGCTTCAGTTACTACCCTTATGAAAGAAAACATCAACACTGCTGCCATTGTGAGAGAGGATCGATGAATTACCTTAAGATCACTTTCTGAAATACTGAACATTTCATTGGGTGCCACCTACATGTTGCTGACAGAAACATTACACATGAGACGTGTTTGTGCGCGATGGTTTCCGAGACAGTTGATTCCCGAAAAAAAGGACATTCGCGGCAGATCTGAATGCAGTTAAAGTTCACGTTAGAGGAAGATCCGGAGTTTCATACAAACGTAATCACTGCTGATGAAACTTGGCTACATCATTTTGATCCTGAGAGCAAACAGCAAAGCTCAGTGTGGATATCTTCTTCATCACCAACCGCCCCAAAAAGCATAAGTGGTTGCTTCTGCTGGGGAAATTATTGTCATCTCATTCTTTGATATTCATGGAATGGTTTATCAGCATGTTGTACCTGCACACACATCAGTAACTGGGCAATACTACAGGGACGCCTTGAAAATGTTGCAGGTCCATGTCAGGCGCAAGAGACCACATTTCCATGAAGTAAGTTGGATACTGCACCACGATAATGCGCGGCCGCATATTGCCAATGCTGTTGCTGAATATTTTGCAAAAAAACATCGTGATGTGCATCTCTCACCCTCCCTACAGTCCAGATTTAAACCCAATTGACTTTTTTATATTCCCTAACTTGAAGAAACGCCTTCGTGGGAGGCATTATCCATCATCAGAAGCAGTGGTGAAGGCTGCGGAGGCGATTTTGAAGGATATCTCAAAAATGGTTTCCAGCATTTCTTTGAAGACTGGCAGAAACGCTCGGACAAGTACATCACATTCAGGGGAGACTATTTTGAGAAAGATCATCAAAATTATGAGGATGATTTAAGGTACGTTGTCAAAAAAAATTGTGATCATTCTTTATTGAACAGCCCTCGCATTACTTATTAATTATAGCTAATATCTCTTCACAGAATACACCAAAACCAGGTAACATTGAATAGAGGAAGTCAAATTGCAGTCTTGTAGAAATAACTAAAGTGATTGTAGACTCTTTTGTTTATAATTTGATTTACTGATAATGGTGGATTGCATGGCACAGTGTGGAGCTAATCATATGTCAGATTTGTATGTCCAATTCTAAGTCTGGAGAATAATATTTGTTGTTTTCGACTTTTACGAGGGCTGTTCGATAAAGAATCATCACTTTTTTTTTGACAACGTATCCTTACTCGTCCTCATAATTTTGATGATACTTCTCAAAATAGTCTCCTCTGAATGCGATGCACTTGTCCCAGCGTTTCTGGCAGTCTTCAAAGACATGCTGGAAACAATTTCATGAGATCCTTCAAAATCGCCTTTGCAGCCTTCACCACAGCTTCTGATGATGGATAATGCTTCCCACGAAGGCGTTTCTTCAAGTTAGGGAATAGAAAAAAGTCACATGGGGCTAAATCCGCACTATAGGGAGGGTGAGAGATGCACTTCACGTTGATTTTTGCAAGATATTCAGCAAAAACATTGGCAATATGCGGCCGCGCATTATCGTGGTGCAGCATCCAGCCTGCTTCATGGAAATGTGGTTTTTTGCGCCTGATATGGACTTGTAACGCTTTCAGGACATCACTGATGTGTGTGCAGGTACAAATGCTGATAAACCATTTCATGTATATCAAAGAATGAGATGACCATAGCTTTCCCAGCAGAAGCAACCATTTTTTTTTTTTTTTTTTGGGAGTTAGTGATGAAGGAGATTTCCACACTGAGCTTTGCTGTTTGCTCTCAGGATCAAAATGATATAGCCAAGGTCCGTCAGCAGTGATTACGTTTGAAAGAAACTCCGGATCTTCCTCTAACATCAACTTTAACTGCATGCACGCGAATCAACAGTCTTGGAACCCATCGCGCACAAACACGTCTCATGTGTAACATTTCTTTCAGCAACGTGCGGCGGCACCCAATGAAATGTTCAGTATTTCAGAAAGTGATCTTAAAGTAATTCGTCGATCCTCTCTCACAATGGCAGCAGCAGTGTTGATGTTTTCTTCCGTAAAAGCAGTAACTGGAGCACCGGGTCCACCTTCCTTTGAAATTGATTGTCTCCCCTCTTTAAACATTTTAAACCACCTTCGAACTCTGCTGTAGGGAAGAACAGACTCTCCATAGGCCTCCTGTAACATTGTATAGGCCTCAGAATTTCAAAGCCGCATATTGTTCCTCGCGTGTTGCCTCCATTGCAGCGGTAGGCGATACTGAACATGTCTGAACTTGCCTGGTTCTCACAGGTGTTAACCAGGAGTACTAACAATGAAACTAATACGGCGCGTTTGTTTAAGTTAACAGAATATAATAAGATTGAATTTTAGTGCGAAATATTATGACCGTAAGAAATTATCATCATTCTTTATTGAACAGCCCCCTTAAGTTAATAGTGTGTAAAGCATCTGTGTGGTATGTGAAGCAGAAAGATAAAATGTGGGGCTATACATTTATAAGAATCGAAACATATGTATACTTTTCTCTCTTGGAAATTAGTTCGCACAGAGCAGTGATCAGAAAACTACTTACAGGACTGTACTTAAGGGAGGGGTTTATCGTGCTCATGCAAATAAAAGAAAACGCGCATTAATTTGGCTGAACCATTTTTTGTCCCAGTATCTATGTGTATATCTCTCTTCCCGCCCAGATGTTTACAGCAGGATTATACTAGGTTGAGACAGATTATACTACGGCTTGCTTCACTTCTCTACTTATAAAAACCATCCCTTGGATGATGGGTGCAACTTGGGGAGTTAAATTAGTCGTTTATTTCGATAAGAAATGCGAAACAGCTGACAGAGCAAGCACTTCATTTACTACACCCAAATAATAAAGGTTATCATAAATTCCTTTGCTTGGTTAACTCATTCACACCTTTTATCCCACATAGTGTTAAATCCTCATCCTCTTTGACTGTGGGAATTCTTTTGATGGCTCCTTCAAGGACAGGATACGTAGGTGAGTTCCGCGGAGTGATTTAGTAGTTATATTGGGCCTTGAAGTCTGACATACAATTATTCATTTGTCTGTCCCATCTCCTAAATTTGGTGCTCAGTATATGAAGGTTTAAGGTCCAAAATCATCCTAAGTTTGATGAGGGCACAGATGTTCTGGGCCGTACTTGTGTTACATCGCACACTTGTGTAAAAACCAATTAATTTATCAAATATTTTTAAGTATGTGGAATACTTTATGTCACCCAAAAATTTAATTAGAGATTTCGCCGGAGTATATGTATTGACCCCACCTCATCCTCCTCCCGCCCCTCAAATAGTACATTGCCTACCAAGAACTGTTATTGGTACTTATCAGAATGAATTTTGGGAATATAGTCCGAAGCTTTCTGCATCTCACAAGTAACTTACAGTTCATAGTTACAGTTCAAAGTACTTAAAAGTAATCGTATATCAAAAATACCTTCCATATTTTATTGGACGTTAAGAAACAATAATGAATTCCATCTAAATACATAGGTGGTCTGAATAGTCCCAGACCTAATAAACATACAAGACGTTATTCAGAAATTTCTTGTTTCAATTTCTCAGCATAGTCTCCTTGTAACTCTACACACTTCTCCCAGCGATGCTTCCATCTCTGTAACACGTCCAAATAGTACTCGGCGTTTTTCAACATAGTCTCCTTGTAACACTACACACTTCTCCCAGCGATGCTTCCATCTCTGTAACACGTCCATAAAGTACTCGGCGTTTTTCAACATAGTCTCCTTTTAACTCTACACACTTCTCCCAGCGATGCTCCCATCTCTGTAACACGTCCAAATAGTATTCGGCGTTTTTCAGCAGTCTCCTTTTAACTCTACACACTTCTCCCAGCGATGCTCCCATCTCTGTAACCCGTCCAAGTAGTTCTCGGCGTTTTTCAGCAGTCTCCTTTTAACTCTACACACTTCTCCCAGCGATGCTCCCATCTCTGTAACACGTCCAAATAGTATTCGGCGTTTTTCAGCAGTCTCCTTTTAACTCTACACACTTCTCCCAGTGATTCTCCCATCTCTGTAACCCGTCCAAGTAGTTCTCGGCGTTTTTCAGCAGTCTCCTTGTAACTCTACACACTTCTCCCAACGATACTCCCATCTCTGTAACCCGTCTAAATAGTACTCAGCGTTTTTCAACATAGTCTCCTTGTAACTCTACACACTTCTCCCAGCCATGTTCCCATCTCTGTAAACCTTCCAAATAGTACTCGGCGTTTTTCAACATAGTCTCCTTGTAACTCTACACACTTCTCCCAGCGATGCTCCCATCTCTGTATCCCGTCCAAATAGTACTGGACGTTTTTCAACATAGTCTCCTTGTAACTCTACACACTTCTCCCAGCGATGCTCCCATCTCTGTAACCCGTCGAAATAGTAATCAGCGTTTTTATCTGACAAAATAATTGTTCACGAAGGTGATTGCCTCTTCATTTGACAGAAATCTCTGTCCTCCAAGCACAATTTTCAGATTAGGGAACAAAAAGAATTCGTTGAGGCTACATCTGGTGAGTAAGTTGGATGGACAAGAAGTACAAACCGTAATTCATGGATTTTCGCCATTACAACCGCTGAGGTGTGATACAGTGTGTTGTCTTGGAGAAACAGGATTTTCTTTTTCTGCAGAAAATGTGGCCATTATTCCGCAAGTTCTGCCTTTAGCTTGTCACGTTATGATACGTAGTATGCGCCTATAATAGTTTTTCCTTTTTGAAGATAATGTATTAAAATAACTCCATGACTATCTCAAAGAACAGTCGCCATTACTTTCCCAGCCGAGAAAACAGTTTTTGCTATTTTTGGAGTCGATTCCCCATTTGCAGTCCACTGTTTGGACTGTATTTTTGTTTCGGGCATATAATGGTGTATCCAAGATTCATCTACAGTAATTAATCGGTGCCAAAACTCAGACTTATTGCGCCTAAACTGCGCCTTCAGAGCGTTGAAAATGTTCATTCGTACCTGTTTTTGGTCTAACGTGAGCAAATGTGGCACCTAACGCGCGGACAGCTTTCTCATGTCTAAATGTTAATTTAATATGTGACCAACACGTTCTTTTGACATGTTCATAGTCTCTGCTATCTTTCTCACTTCAATTCGTCGGTCGTCTGGCACCATTTGGTGAATTTTGGCGATGTTTTCGTCGGTAATTGCAGTTTGTGGAGGACCCGAACGTTCATCGTCCCCCAAGCTCTTTAGGCCACGTTTAAATTCAACTGCCCAAAATTTCACTGTGGTAAATGATGGCGCAGGGTCCTCATACACAGAATCCATCTCATATTTAATTTGCGAGGCGTATTTCCTTTCAAAAGCAAATATTTAAGGAGAGTTCGATACTCGATTTTGTTCATTTTCATAAAAACACTCACATCCACCCACTCCAATGACGGTTACATAACAACTGAGCGTCCAAAGTGGCTGAAACTTTGTGAGTAAGTCTCAACAGATGAACAACAAAATTCACTAGCTTTTATTTACGAGTGCTACCATCTTCATGTTGAGGTCGGAAGCTTTTCAGAAAACCCTCGTATTATAACCTTGAATGCAAGGCTTCATAGGTTTCTGGAAGCAATCCTGACTGATCGATAGTTACGAAGCACTGACGGATTTTGTCACGTGATGGAAGCATCGCTGGGAGAAATGTGTAGAGTTACAAGGAGGCTATGTTGAGAAAAAAAAAGATATGAAAAAATATCTTAAATTTTTATTAGGTCGGAAACTTTTCAGAACACCTATGTATTTAATGACATCGCTGAACTGTCACTGGAATCTAAGCATCTGTTAAATTGTCCCAGAACGTGGATGTTCTGAAATAAATTTTTAAAATGTACCCAAGCAAATAAACTATTGTTTGGCATGAATGTTTTTGTTTTTCTCTTTTTCGCTTGAAAATCTTGGGGAAGCGGCACTTCAGAACATCACTACACGCTTCGCCACTGATCTCATCACACAAGTCGCATCATAAATGATATTTTTAAAAAGATAGATTTATAGACTAATAAAGCTAATTCTATTTGCCGGGCTTGTAAGCCATGGTCTAGGAGGCATCGAAGATACAGACGTTTCACCAAGTATTGCGCTTGGCATCCTCAGGGTAAAGTGATCCTTAGTCTCTCCTGGCTGGAGCTCGATCACTTTACCATGAGGATGCCAAGTGCAGTACTTGTGTCATGTCAATTGAGGTGTACCTGAAAGTTCGGAGACCGCAGCCTCTGTTACCCGGGAGCGATGGAAAACTCCGGGGGTCTTTCCGTGGGGCAATAGCTTGAGTCTAAAAAGCCCCGCCATCGACAACAGCGTCAAGATGGGTGGAAGTGGATACGCCACTTACGTGGTTCAACCCCGCAGGGAAGACTATCGAATACTTCGTTGGGGCAGCCTGGTGATCTAGCACACCTTCTGCTA
This sequence comes from Mantis religiosa, assembly GCA_030765055.1. Taxonomy (NCBI): domain Eukaryota; kingdom Metazoa; phylum Arthropoda; class Insecta; order Mantodea; family Mantidae; genus Mantis; species Mantis religiosa. Next base: position 33,670,342 of record CM060960.1, read on the forward strand.
GCTCTGCAGGCTAGTACCCGGGACTTCTTAGGCAACATTCTTTCCCCTCCGGGCTGCCGTAGCCTGGATGGAGGTACCCAATTCCCCGTGGGTGTCGGGAACACACTGCCCCCTCGATTCCAGCACAATCCGAACAACTCACATTCAAGGAGGGGCTCGAATATTTGGCCCTTTAGCTGCCGAGGTGCGGGCGTTGCAGACCCTTAGCACTCGTGGTACCTCTGACGTTACTAGAGGAACCTCGAGCTGAACATTCGAGCCCCTCCTTGAATGGGAGTTGTTCGGATTGGGTTGGACTCGAGGAGGCAGTGTGTTCTCGACACCCACGGGGAATTGGGTACCTCCGGCTAGGCTACAGCCGCCCGGAGGGGGTAGAGAGTTGCCTTAAATCCCGGGTACTAGCCTGCAGAGCTAGAGAAGGTGTGCTAGATCATCAGGCGGCCCCACTGAGGTTTTCGGTAGTCTTCCCTGCGGGGTTGACGCGCGTAAGTGACGTGTCCACTTCCAATTCGTCTTGACGTGCTGAGTGGGAGGAGGGCTTTTTAAGAAATCAGGTATCCCAAGGGTCCAGGACTAATGGAAGTAGAACCTCTGCGCTTAACTGTTCCTCTGGTATCGTCAGAGAATACCACGAGTGCTAAGGGTCCGCAACGCTCGCACTAAAGCAGCTGAAGGGGACGGATACCCTCCCCTACGGGAAAGCGCAGTACTTGGTGAAACGTCGGTATTTTCAATGCCTCCTGGACCACGGCCTACAAGCCCGGCAAATAGAACTAGCTTTATTAGTCTAGACGCCGGCCGTGAAAGCCTAAGTTTATACACATAGATTTATGTTTGATCTAGCTATAACCTACATAGAATGTAAATAGAAAGGTGTGGAAAGCTCCTGACGTAGAAAACACATTGCTGGAATCATTCTCGTTCCCTAAATTGCACAAATATTAGTTTAAAATACGCTTCTTTCGCTAATCTTTATACATACACAAAATAAAGATTACACGCACAGAAAACAATATAGCAGATAACGTGTATAAGCCCCTAAATTATTATCACCAACAATCGGCGCCATTTTTCTCAATCTGGGTCCTGCATCATTCGGTGAGAGTAAGCATGCCGTCGGCAGATTGCAGCACCATACATTCGCACGAGATCTATGGCTGGCAGCTCTAGTTTCCCCGTTTCTAGGAGACAGTGACATCGATATCCACATTCACAAGAAACTGATAGCTGTCTGAGATACTTGTCTGTTATTGATTTACGTAACGCTACTGAGAAATGGTAACATAATCCAGATAGATGTAATATCAGAGCAGTGATGATCATAATACGTTTCTCTGTGACACCGTACGGCGTCTATATGATGAAGACTCAGTTTACATGTGTAATTTGTTGTGAACCCTTAAAGAGGAGTCTACTTTTTCCTCTTTATCTTCAGTCACACTTCCTTCTGTAGGACTTGCCAGTCGAGTAGTATGGAAATTTAGGATCATATAGGGACGTCACTGGCGACTTTAGTATTCTATCTTTATTAAAACAAATGAAATACGTTTATTCAATAAAACCTCTCTGAAACAAAACGCTATCGTACCGACATTTATTTTCCCTTTGTGCAGGTTTCCGTCTTCCAGAGCGTCGTGCATGAATACAAAGAAATTATAATCGTACATGTTTAAGTGTAGGAATATATAGAACTGAAGTGTAAATAACAATAGACTATTGCCCGATTTCACCAACAGATGTTAAAATCGACGTTAACAAATGTAACGTAACAATTGTCACAGCACTAACACTACTGCTAAATTTCTTGCATTTCATCAACCTGTTTTCTGAAAATGTTAACAAACAACTGTCGACACCAAGAAACTCGTAAATATTACAGCTATAGAAGGCTATGGATGAGTCGTATTATATTCTCAACGTACTGCGATGAACTTTTGTTTTTATTTTCGTCTGCACACAGCTGAAAAAGTGGCGGGTTAACAAAATCGTAAACAAAAGCCGTGAGACAAATTTCTCATCGATGGAGAAATAATTGTTAATTGAAATGGTGACGAAGTGTAAGTATATCCTAGAAAATAAGAGGACGGATGCGGTGAATGTAAAACTGAAAGATGTCACGTGGGAAAATATTGGAAACGAATTTAATTGAAATGCATGTGTCATTACTACAAGCATCAAACAACTTCGTCAGTATTATGTAAGTTTAAAACGAGGTGCGAAGGACAAGTGCCTTAAATGTTTCAAGACGTATTATCCACATAATTCAGTGAAGTATAAAATCGCTAAGTCACTAATACTTGAAGCAAAGGCGAGATTGGTATATTCCTTTCGATGCATGTTCTAAATCAGTATCACGTAAATTTAAAACAAGGAGCGAAGAACAAGTGACGAGTGACTGGAACGTTTCTAGACGGGAGGTGGACAATGCCTTATTCACATAATTCAGTGAATTATAAAATCGTAAATTTATTAATACTTGAAGCAAAGGCGAGATCGGCATATTCCTTTTGATGCATGCTCTAACTCAGTATTACTTAATTTAAAACGAGGTGCGAAGAAGGACAAGTGACTTGAACGTTTCAAGACGGGAGGTAGACAGTGAATTATCCACACAAATCAGTGAATTATAAAATCGCAAAGTTATTAACACTTGAAGCAAAGACGAGATCGACATATTCCTTTCGATGCATGTTTTAACTCAGTATTACGTAAATTTAAAACGAGGAGCGAAGAAGGGAAAGTGACTTGAACGTTACAAGACGGGAGATGGACAGTGTATAATCCACATAATTCAGTGAATTATAAAATCGCAAAATTATTAATACTTGAAGCAAAGGCAAGAACTGTATAAATTTAAAACGAGGTGCGAAGAGGGACAAGTGACGAGTGACTTGAACGCTTCAAGACAGGAGGTAGACAATGCATTATCCACATAATTCATTGAAGTATAAAATCGCAAAGTTAGCAAAGGCGAGATTGGTATATCCCTTTCGATGTATATTCTAACTCAGTATTACGTAAATTTAAAACGAGGAGCGAAGAAAGATAAGTGACTTGAACGTTTCAGGACGGGAGGTGAACAGTGTATTATCCACATAATTCAGTGAATTATAAAATCGAAAAGTTATTAATACTGAAGCAAAGACGAGATGGGCATATTCCTTTCGATGCATGTTCTAACTCAGTATTACGTGAATTTAAAACTAGGAGCGAAGAAGGGCAAGTGACTTGAACGTTTCAAGACGGCAGGTGGACAGTGTATTATCCACATAATTCAGTGAATTATAAAATCGCAAGGTTATTGATACTTGAAGCAAAGGCGAGATCGGCATATTCCTTTCGATGCATGTTCTAACCTCTCTTGTACTTCCGCAGTAACTTTCATAGCAACATGTTTTGACAGTATATACCTCTGTAGAAAATTTTCTTCTGATGGTTCCTCAAAATCATTTCTCCTCACAGGCCGTACTCTATTACGAACGCCATTACACCATTAACCATGGTGTTAGAGTCTATGGGCCCAAGGAAATTTAGCAACTCAGTAAAGAATTGTAATTTTGTTGGTAATTACAGATATGTAGTGGTGTTAAATTGTAAATGTATAAGAATTTGTATATACAGTGAAGTTTAATAAATTTATTCATCTATTCATTCAACAAACCACTCGAACACAGCACGAATTGACAGTGTTAGTGAGAAAGTCCTTCTGCAGCGGGACATATTCCTACTATAGCAATTAGAAGTTACGACGTACAGTTACTGCCGATTGATTTATAAATATCTATACAAAAAATTGTTTAAAGTGTTATTGAAAAACACCCAAAGGACAAATAATTCACTGGGAGTTTGTTCCAAACGGGCGGGCTATTGATGCAGCAGGACAATGCAGTATCCAATACTGAAAGAACCATGGAAAAATGCAGCAATTGGGAGGAACCAAACTGCTCTCACACCCAGTGTACAGCCCTGATCTCGCACCATCACATTATCATCTTTTGCGATCCATGGTCCATTTTCTAGGTGGAAGAAATTTTGATAACTTTGAAGCAGTGCAAGTGTCACCGAATTCTTCACATCAAAAACCAGAGAGGCTGGCCTCGTAGCTCAGTCGGTAGAGCAGCTGCCTGCCGTGTTAGGGGTCCCGTGTTCTATTCCTGGGGGTGGGGATTTTTCTCCGACCAAGATAATTCCCCATCTTCCCCAGAGTCTGGAAGTATGAATGAGAGTGTGAATGTGTGCGTGATCTAATGATTAAAAACCAAAGATAACGAGTTAACACCTTCAGTATGTTCCAAAGCAGAACGGCCGCCGATGTGACCATAGCAGTTAAAGGCGGGGTATAAATGGATCGAGGGAAAAAAAAAACTGAGACTGGAACTATCGTGGTATAATAAACCTACTGAACGATGGCTCCAAAATCTAATCTAATGGTCTATATTTTGAAAATTAATTAACAGCTTGGCAGAACACATTTGAAATAATTGTTTCTCTTAAAAAAGCGACATTTATTATATGACACTACCTATATACATGGGCAGTTCAGTAAAGAATGATCATAATTTATTACGGACATAATTTTTCGCACTAAAATTCTATGTTTATTATATTCTGTTAGCTTAATGTGAAACAAACACGCCGTAGTAGTTTCATTGTTGGTACTCCTGATTCCCGCCTGTGAGGATCAGGTAAGTTCAGACATGTTCAGTATCGCCTACCGCGGCAATGGAGGTAACACGCGAGGAACAATATGCGGCTTTGAAATTCTGCTTTCGTCTCAAAAAATCTTCAGTTGAGGCCTATAAAATGTTACAGAAGGCCTATAGAGAGTGTGTTCTTCCCTACAGCACAGCTCGAAGGTTGTTTAAAATGTTTAAAGAGGGGATAAAATCAATTTCAAAGGAAGGTGGACCCGGTGCTCCACTTACTGCTCTTACGGAACGAAACATCAACACTGCTGCTGCCATTGTGAGATAGGATCGACGAATTACCTTAAGATTACTTTCTGAAATACTGAACATTTCATTGGGTGCCACCCACACGTTGGTGAGAGAAACATTACACATGAGACGTGTTTGTGCGCGATGGGTTCCAAGACTGTTGATTCCCGAAAAAAAGGACATTCACATGCAGGTCTGCATGCAGTTAAAGTTGATGTTTGAGGAAGATCTGGAGTTTCTTTCACACGTAATCACTGCTGCTGATACTTGGCTACATCATTTCGATCCTGAGAGCAAACAGCAAAGCTCAGTGTGAAAATCTCCTTCATCACCAACTCCCAAAAAAGCAAAAGTGGTTACTTCTGCTGGGAAAGTTATGGTCTCTCATTCTTTGATATTCATGGAATGGTTTATCAGCATGTTGTGCCTGCACACACTTCAGTAACTGGACAATACTACAGGCATGTCTTGAAAACATTGCAAGTCCATATCAGGCGCAAAAGACCACATTACCGTGAAGCAGGCTGGATGCTGCACCACGATAATGCGCGGCCGGATATTGCCAATGTTGTTGCTGAATATCTTGCAAAAATCAACGTGACGTGCGTCCGTCACCCTCTCTATAGTCCAGATTTAGCCCCATGTGACTTTTTTCTATTCCCTAACTTGAAGAAACGTCTTCGTGGGAGGCATTATCCATCATCAGAAGTAGTGGTGAAGGCTGCGGTGGCGATTTTGAAGTATCTCTCAAAAATGGTTTCCAGCATGTCTTTGAAGACCGGCAGAAACGCTGGGACAAGTGCATCCCATTCAGGGGAGACTATTTTGAGAAGAACCGCTAATATGAGAATGAGTAAAGGTATGGTGAAAAAAATTGTGATCATTCTTTACTGAACAGCCCTTGTAGTTCCAGATACTGATACCGTCGTGTGATAATAAACATCGCTAGACGATGGCTCAAGACCATAGAATCTAATGGTCTACACTTTTAAACTTAGTTAATTTCTTGACAGAACACATTCGTGTGATAATAAACATCGCTAGACGATGGCTCAAGACCATAGAATCTAATGGTCTACACTTTTAAAATTAGTTAATTTCTTGACAGAACACATTTGAAATTGGTTTTCTTTAAAAGAAAGACATTTATTATGGCAGTACCTCTAGAAAGAACCGATTTAATTACATTAAAGCGCGGTTTCCCATAAGCACCACTGCTGCAAAACAATTGAGTAAAATACGTAGGAGGTGGCAGTCTCTCTTCCGGTCAGGGTTGCAGGCACTTCATCAATAGACAACAAAGCAACCACAAATTAACTTGTCAGCAGGCGTCATTAAACCACGCCCTTTCATGTGTCGAACCAACTTCCTGAATTTCGCTAACATTTCTTTGCCCAGGTTTATCTACTTCTCTACGTAACGATTGTGTTTGCGATGTGATTCTTTCCTTCTGTATCTTTGTATTGTATTTTTACACAGCTGGCACTGAAAGTAGAGGCTTCACGAGTGTGCTCTGAAAAGTTTCCGACCTAATAAGGATACAAGACAATTTTTTAAGATGTTTTTTCAACATACTCTCCTTGTAACTCTACACACTTCTCCCAGCGCTGCTCCCATCTCTGTAACCCGTCCAAATAATACTCGGCGTTTTTAAACATAGTCTCCTTGTAACTCTACACATTTCTCCCAGCGATGTTCCCATCTCTGTAACCCGTCCAAATAGTACTAGGCGTTTTTCAACATGGTCTCCTTGTAACTCTACACACTTCTCCAAGCGATGCTCCCATCTCTGTAACCCGTCCAAATAGTACCCGGCGTTTTTAAACATAGTCTCTTTGTAACTCTACACATTTCTCCCAGCGATGTTCCCATCTCTGTAACCCGTCCAAATAGTACTCGACGTTTTTCAACATACTCTCCTTGTAACTCTACACACTTCTCCCAGCGCTGCTCCCATCTCTGTAACCCGTCCAAATAATACTCGGCGTTTTTAAACATAGTCTCCTTGTAACTCTACACATTTCTCCCAGCGATGTTCCCATCTCTGTAACCTATCCAAATAGTACTCGGCGTATTTCAACATAGTCTCCTTGTAACTCTACACACTTCTCCCAGCGATGCTCCCATCTCTGTAACCCGTCCAAATAGTACTCGGCGTTTTTCAACATAGTCTCCTTATAACTCTACACACTTCTCCCAGCGATGTTCCCATCTCTGTAACTCGTCCAAATAGTACTCGGCGTTTTTCAACATAGTCTCCTTATAACTCTACACACTTCTCCCAGCGATGCTCACATCTCTGTAACCCGTCCAAATAGTACTCGGCGTTTTTCAGCATAGTCTCCTTGTAATTCTACACACTTCTCCCAGCGATTTTCCCATCTCTGTAACCCGTCCAAACAGTACTCCGCGTTTTTCAACATAGTCTCCTTGTAACTCTACACACTTCTCCCAGCGATGCTCCCATCTCTGTAACCCGTCCAAATAGTACTCCGCGTTTTTCAACATAGTCTCCTTGTAACTCTACACACTTCTCCCAGCGATGCTCCCATCTCTGTAACCCGTCCAAATAGTACTCGGCCTTTTTCAACATAGTCTCCTTGTAACTCTACACACTTCTCCCAGCGATGCTCCCATCTCTGTAACCCGTCCAAATAGTACTCCGCGTTTTTCAACATAGTCTCCTTGTAACTCTGCACACTTCTCCCAGCGATGCTTCCATCTCTGTAAACCTTCCAAATAGTACTCTGCAATATAATTGTTGACGAAGGTGATTGCCCCTTCATTTGACAAAAATCTCTCTCCTCCGAGCGCAATTTTCCGATGACGGAACAAAAAAAAAAAGTCGCTTGGGGCTAGAACTGCTGAGTAAGGCGGATGGTAAAGCAGTTCAAACCATAGTTCGTCAATTTTAGCCATTGCAACCGCCGAGGTGTGAGACGGTGCGTTGTCTTGGTGAAACAGGATTTTCTTTTTCTGCAAATGTGGCCATTTTCTTGCAAGTTCTTCCTTCAGCTTGTCGAGTAAAATGCATAGTATGCTCCTGCAATGGATTTTCCCTTTTTGAGATAGTCGATCAAAATAACTCCATGACTGTCCCAAAAAGTCACCACCACTTTCCCAGCCGAAAAAAAAAAGATTTTGCTTGTTTTGAAGCCGGATCACCCTTTGCAGCCCACTGTTAGGACTGTATTTTTGTTTCGGGCGTATAATGGTGTACCCATGTTTCATCTACAGTAATTAATTGGCACCAAAACTCGGATTTATTGCACCTAAACTGCGCCAACAGAGCGTTGGAAATGTTAATTCGAACACGTTTTGGGGCTAACGTGAGCAAACGCGGCACCCAACGCGCGGACAGCTCTCTCATGTCTAAATGTTGATTTAATATGTGACAAACACGTTCTTTTGACATGTTCATAGACTCTATCTCTCTCACTTTAATTCAGCGGTCGTCTAGCACCATTTGGTGAACTTTGGCGAAGTTTTCGTCGGTAGTTGCAGTTTTTGTACGTCCCGAATGTTCATCGCTTCCCAAGCTCTTACGGCCACGTTTAAATTCAGCTGTCCAAAATTTCACTGTGGTAAATGATGGTGCCGAGTCCCCATACACAGAATCCAACTCATCTTTGATTTGCGTAGGCGTATTGCCTTTCAAAAAATAAATACTTAATGACAGCTCGATACTCTTAACATAAAAACACTCACATCAACTTACTCAAACGACTGTTACATAAGTGAGCATCCAAAATGCTTGAAAATTTGGCAATATTTAATAGATCGATAACGAAATTCACTAGATTTTATTTAGTAGTGCTGCCATTTTCATGTTGAGGTCGGAAACTTTTTAGACCACCCTCGTATGTGTCACAGGACAGCTATGAAAGCTTTTTCTTTTGAATTATCCGTGCAGTGGCGAAGCGAAGTTTTGCGGAGATGTTATCGAATTGAGAGAAGATTACTTCCAGCAAGATGGAGCAACGTGCCATACATCTAATGACACCATGGAACTTGTAACCAGTTTCTTTTGATAATCGAATTATCTCAAAAGGTCTCTGGTCCTCCAGAATACTGACCCAACCTCACCGGATTTTCTAAAAATAGAGTATACAAGAATCGGCCACGGACAATTGATGTTCTCAAGGAATCCATTCGAACCGAAATAAGTATAGATGTATTTTTTTTATCTTGAAAAATGCAGAGTGATGCGCAGTGGTATCTGGGCGAGTCCACCTCAGAACGGTTGCAACTGGAGGGGAGGGCAGGTCAGTTGCGTACCAGCTACGAGAAGCTAAACACGAGCAGAGCTACTCGGTAACACTACAGCTTGTTTCAAAATGTGCTTGTCTCCTGGTTCCGAGAGGGCATTTATAAATGACGCCTCCTAGCAGCACATTAGGAAATAAAATGCTACATTTAAAAACACGAGAAATAATAACAAATATCCATAGATTTATAAAAAAGGAATAGCTATAAAAATCTGAGGAAGGATCTCAGAGGCAACAGTTGTGTGTGAAAGCAGTTTAGGAGAGTTATTAAGGAAAGAAAATCCATTGGTGCTAGTGCAACAACGTCCTTCTCTATGCCCAGTAAACAAAGATTAAGAACATGCACAAAATCTAATTTGGATGTTTTAATTCAGAAGTAGTTAGGCGAACTATGAATAATTTTTAAAGCACAGAAAAACAAAGACCAACTTTGAAGAAAGTGCTTATGAAGCCAAAAATTCTACTAACTTCCAAGGCAGTGTCTGAACATTAAGAAGAGTTCTTTTGAAGCTAGGATTATTTGAAAAAAAAAAAAAAACACTAAGCGTGACAGACAAATTTTAATCGAACATCGCACTATACGTGCAAAAAGGCTTAAGTATTTACGAAATATTCGGAGATATCGAAGTGAAGTTCATATAGTATATATGGATGAAACTTATATAAATACAGCACATACCTGACCATATGCCTGGAGTGAAATACGTTACAGGGACTCTGCAGCGATATTGAAAGGCCGACAGTTGTTTATCATGCCTGCTGGAGAAGAACAGTGTTTTGTTCCAAATGCCTATGTACTATTTAAGATCCAACAAAAGATTGGAGATTACTACCATAGTAAGAATTACAACTTAGTTTATAAGAGCTGCAAACCTGGCTTCGAGAATGAAATTTGTTTTTAGACACCTTATGCACCGCCCTCCCCTCTCGTAATCTTACGCGTGTGACGCATTGTGGCGATAGGTGCTATGTCCCCACCACAGTTGCTACTCATCCCTACCGCGCAGGATTCCTGTCAAGATAAAATAATACATCTGTAGCAATGGCGAGGATACTCTCCGTAAAACTTCAGAGAATATGGTGAGACGTGTGCAAACATGTATAGATGCTGGTGGAGGACACTTCTAACACTTTTTCTGAGATGTAAATAGTATAATGTAGCCTCCCAATTGTGTATTATATTCTCCCAAAGTTGCACGTCTGTGCTGTTATTGGTTCAAAAGTTATGGCCTATTGATATGGTTCAAGTTTATATGGATCGCATTGTACAAGTGTAGAAAAGTGTTATTTTGTTCTAAAATTACATTATGTACTGAAATTGAATATTCCACCGTTTTTATTTCTTGCCAATTATATTCATCCTCCAATTCAGGGAGGTTGTGGTTAGTTTCCGCTCGGAATAAAAATGAAAACGGAAGTATACTGAGAATTCTTAATAGAAAAGCCTTCCATTTAACATAGTCTAGAATTTGCATTCTTTTATATAACGGAGAAGCGTTCATATTTACGTTACAAATAGAGATTTTGTGAAAGATTTTCACAAAACACTGACCCGATTCACCCATTATATAAGTACATGTAAGAATGGTTTATATACAACCAATAGACCATAGCGGGTAAGGAAGGTCATGAAAATGAAACCAACGTAATTCTTTTGTCATTTGTATAGTCCCTTTAACTTCCTTGTTGATATCACCGTTATGCATGTTTCTGGGGTTTCCTCCAAAATAGGTCTACTTTACAAAATTTGATGTGCTGATTCCAAAACTGTGATCAGTTTTTTTCTACCATGTACCATTTTTGAACAATTAGTAGTTATACCTAAATTGTTTTAATGTAGTTCTCTGCATAAATATATTGTATGTAACTGAAAAGAAACCATTAAACGAGAAACAATACTGATTTCATTGTTGAAATTAAAGTGCCTCACAACAATATAGCAATGTAACAGTGTAACAGACGACAATACATGCCTTATTTTCAGTCCAATCCCTGTATATTTAGCTCCGTCTATAACTGCTTTTTAAATAGCGAGCATCTGTTTTTGTGATAGGTGGTTGTATGTCATACATGGGAGGCATGTTTTTAAAGTCAGTACCGTTTTGCGATTCTGCTGCCGCAGCGCTACGGTCGGCGTTCCGAGCATGCGCGCTGGTTACCTACATCTCTTGTCCACGCACTGACGCCATTACAGTCTGATTCTTCATTGTATACGTTGGTTACTGAGTGTTTAAGATGCCTCCGACAATCGTGAGTCCCACCGATTTTGAAGTACGGACTGTTATACAATTTCCTAGTGCTAAAGGCGTAAAACCGATCGATATTCATCGTGAGATTTGTGAAGTTTACGGACAAAACGTTATGAGTGATGGAATGGTAAGGAAATGGGCGAGAGCACTTAAAGATGGCCGCACAAATGTGCACGATGAAGAACGAAGTGGGCGTCCTTCGGTCATTACTGAAGATTTGGTGCAGAAAGTGGACGAAAAGGTGAGAGAAAACAGACGCTTTATAATTTCATCATTGTGCGACTATTTTCCTCAATATTCTCGTAGTGTTTTGTATCGCATTTTAACCGAGAACTTGAAGTACCGGAAATATTGACGGATTTGCACAAAACCCAACGTTTAGGCAGTGCATTGGCTTTCCTTGAGCGGTACCACAATGGAGGTTTTTAGACCAAATGTTACTGGTGACAAAACATGCGTTGCCTACGTCACACCAGAATCGAAGCAACAATCCATGGAATGGCGACATTCATCATCACCCACAAAAGTAAAGGTTAAGCAAACAATTTCTGCCCGGAAAATCATGTGCACAGTTTTTTTGGGACAGAAAAGGTGTATTGCTAGTGGAGTTTCTGCCTCGTAATGAGACAATCAATGCAGCGTCTTACTGTGAGACATTGAACAATCTGCGCCGTGCAATCCAGAACAAAAGACGTGGCGAGTTGAGTAAGTGTATCGTTTTGCTGCATGACAATGCCCGTCCACATGTGGCTAATCGGACCAAAGATCTCATCAAATCTTTTCAACGGGAAACTCTAGATCATCCTTCATACAGCCCTGATCTGGCGCCCAGCGACGACGATTTGTTCCTGCACTTGAAGAAACATCTGGGCGGTCAGCGTCTCAAGACGATAACGAAGTCAAAACAGTTGTGATACAGTGGTTAACACGTCAGGCGGCAGAATTTTATGGGGAGGGTATTCAAAAACTGGTGCCACGTAATGACAAGTGCCTCAATATTCACGGAAATTATGTAGAAAAGTAGATTAAGGTACAGGCTTTCATGTAAAAATAAAATTATTGCGATATCTATGCACATCTTTTTTTTAATTTCAAAACGGTACAGTCTTAAAAAACATGCCTCATATTTTGAGAATTTGAAGCAATATATCTTCCAGAAAGTGTAAAAATAACCCTGATATCTGTGGCAATTTTGTTGTTCAAGCGCTGGACATGAAAAAATTGGAAGCAGAGAGACAGTCTCGTGCCAGGAAAGAAAAATGCAATTCAGGAGTATCTTGTGGACCCCAAAAATTTCCTCTTACCACCTTTGAACATAAAATTAGGCTTAATGAACCAATATGTGAAGGCTTCAAATAAGGATGGCAACTGCTGCAAATATATCTGCAAGTAGTTCTCTGGAATATCTGATGCTAAAATCAAAGAGGGAGTATTTGTTGGTCCACAAATTAGGAAGCTGATACCTTGTTTGAAGAAGCTATGACAGATACTGAAAAACAGCTATGGACTGGTTTTAAAAGTGTCATCAAAACCTTCTGGGAAATTAAAAGGATCCAAATTACAAGAATATTGTAAAAAATATGCTTGAGAATTTTCGAAAGCTAGGCTGCAATATGAGTGTGAAAGTACGTTGGCTGTTCCATAAAAAATGATCATAATTTTTTACAGTCATAATTTTTCGCACTAAAATTCAACCTTATTATATTCTGTTAGCTTAATGTGAAACAAACACGCCGTAGTAGTTTCATTGTTGGTACTTCTGCTTCCCGCCTGTGAGAACCAGGCAAGTTCAGACATGTTCAGTATCGCCTACCGCTGCAATGGAGGTAACATGCAGTTTAAGTTGATGTTAGAGGAAGATCCGGAGCTTCTTTCAAACGTAATCACTGCTGATGATACTTGGCTACATCATTTTGATCCTGAGAGCAAACAGCAAAGCTCAGTGTGGAAATCTCCTTCATCACTAACCCCCCAAAAAGCAAAAGTGGTTGCTTCTGCTGGGAAAGTTATGGTCATCTCATTCTTTGATATTCATGGAATGTTTTATCAGTATGTTGTACCTGCACACACATCTGTAAATGGACAATACTACAGGGATGTGCTGAAAACATTGCAAGTCCATATCAGTCGCAAAAGACCATATTTTCATGAAGTAGGCTGGATGCTGCACCGCGATAATGCGCGGCCACATATTGCCAATGTTATTGCTGAATATCTTGCAAAAATCAACGTGAAGTACATCCCTCACCCTCCCTATAGTCCGGATTTAGCCCCATGTGACTTTTGTCTAATTCCTATCTTGAAGAAACGCCTTCGTGGGAGGCATTATCTATCATCACAAGCAGTGGTGAAGGCTGCGGAGGCGATTTTGAAGGATCTCTCAAAAATGGTTTCCAGCATGTCTTTGAAGACAGGCAGAAACGCTGGGACAAGTGCATCGCATTCAGGGTAGACTATTTTGAGAAGGGCCATCAAAATTATGAGGATGAGTAAAGGTACGTTGTCAAAAATGAAAGAAAAATTGTTGTTATTCTTTTGGAACTTTTTCCAGAAAATCTTGGCTGTGTCAGTGAGGAACAGGGTGAAAGATTTCACCAGGACATAAAGGAAATGGAAAGATGCTACCAGGGAAAGTGGAATGTGAATATGGTAGCTGATTATTGCTGGTCGCTGAAAAGAGATGTGTAAAATCCTTTCCATAGTAAGAACTCTACAAAACATTCATTTCATTTCAAGGCAGTATGGAAAAAACTGGTTAAATATTCAAAATTAAGTGCTGGTGTAAAGCATTAGTTAATTCTGAAGAGTGTTGTGTTCGCATTCATGGTTTTATTAATTTATATTTAATAATATAGTATAAAACTGCATATTTCCAAAATTGTGAAAAATTGGTATGTGATGGAGAAAATGTAAGTTGATATTTTGATTGAGCACACTCAAATTATGGATAATGAGATATTAAACTAAAACCCCGGACAAAAATTTGCAAAAATTTCTAACGCTACTGTTAGCTGAACTGTATACTTTTTACTAGATAATGATTCCCCTTAAAAATATTTCCAACACCACCTGAGAATCAAACTTGAGACTTTTAGTTGAACCCACACTCTTGTCTATAGCTACTTCAGTGCTTATATCTCTTGTCCTGTCATGTGGAGAGGGTTAATTATAAACCTCAAAGTGAAGAAACTTTTGCTGCCGCATTACCTTACTCTTCCTCAAAGTTTGCTGTAATTCAAGAGCCCAAAATTTTTTTTCTACCCAAAAATATTGTCGAGAAGTTTTTCTATTATTATTTTTCAAAGCACCAACGCAAGATGAACCGAAAGAAGTCACGGAAGGGTACGAAGTGGTACGTGACGTCGCAACTGATAGAGGGGAAGGAATAAACGTGCCCCAATCTCACGGCTGGCATCCATTTTTGTATGTACACAAGGGTGTTAAGAGCTGCTTTTGTTTTTGTAATTTCTGTCCTCCAGTATTGTTATATCTATGAATCAAATGGGTGACATGATGCTCAAATCAGTCCAAGGTCCATAGAGCTCGAGTATTTGACATTCATCTCATAAGGGAAAACCCCGAAAAAATCTTATCCAGATAGTCTGTTTAGTTAACGCGTGGCCGCCTCCTTTGACGAAACCTTATAATCGTTTTACAACACCGGGCCCCCTCCTATATATAATTCATCCAAGGTGGGTGCTCTCCCTTTTGCCTAGAATCTATAAATTTCTCGGCGAATTAAATCGCTTGTGAAATTATCCACTTTAGAGAAACGTTTGCTTTTGTTTTCACACTTGATCATCGTCTTTGGTATTCCTTTCTTCACAATTTTTCTTACTGTATTTCTACGAATAACCAGAATTTATAAGGTTCATTGCATGACTCTTTACCAAGATTATTTTTCAACACATTTATATGTGAAATGGTAGAGCCAGAATGAAAAATTCAATGCCATAGCCGGGATTTGAACCACGGATCTTCTGGTTTCCGTCCAGCCGCTCTAACCTTTGAGCTACTATGGCCAACGTGCCAGCATGGCATTAAATTCTCCAACTGACTCGTGATTTTCCCGGTAAACCACCAGGAGTTCTCATTAACACACGAGACAATTACCTTAATGGCGACGTACTATGCTGTAAGTACTTTAAAGCCCGGGCTTTATATTTCGGACCACCATCAGGTACAATTAATGGAAATTAATTGTTTTTTCACACTAGCCGTGCGTAGGACGCACTATGAAAGGGTAGAGCCAGACTGAAAAATTCAATGCCATAGCCGGGATTTGAACCACGGATCTTCTGGTTTCCGTCCAGCCGCTCTAACCATTTGAGCTACAATGGCCAACGTGCCAGCATGGCATTAAATTCTCCAACTGACTCGTGTTTCTCCCGGTAAAGCACTAGGAGTTCTCATAAACACATGAGACAACTACCTAAATGGCGACTTACTATGCTGTAAGTACTTTAAGGCCCGGGCTTTATAGTTCGGATCACTATTAGGTACAATTAATGGAAATTAATTGTTTTTTCACACTAGCCGTGTGTAGGACGCACTATGAAATAGTAAAGCCAGAATGAAAAATTCAAATGGTTAGAGCGGCTGGACGGAAACCAGAAGATCCGTGGTTCAAATCCCGGCTATGGCATTAATTTCCATTAATTGTACCTAATAGAGGTCCGAACTATAAAGCCAGGGCCTTAAAGTACTTACAGCATAGTAAGTCGCCATTAAGGTAGTTGACTCATGTGTTTATGAGAACTCCTAGTGGTTTACCGGGAGAAAGACGAGTCAGTTGGAGAATTTAATGCCATGTTGGTACGTTGGCCATAGTAGCTCAAATGGTTAGAGCGGCTGGACGGAAACCAAAATATCCGTGGTTCAAATCCCGGCTATAACATTGAACTTTTCATTCTGGCTCTACCATTTCATAGTGCGTCCTACACACGGCTAGTGTGAAAGAACAATTAATTCAGATTAATTGTACCTAATAGTAGTCCGAACTATAAAGCCCGGACCTTAAAGCACTTACAGCATAGTAAGTCGCCATTAAGGTAGTTGTCTCGTGTGTTTATGAAAACTCCTAGTGGTTTACCGGGAAAACACGAGTCAGTTGGATAATTTAATGTCATGTTGGCACGTTTGGTTAGAGCGGCTGGATGGAAACCAGAAGATGCGTGGTTCAAATCCCGGCTATGGCATTCAATTTTTCATTCTGACTCTGCCATTTCATAGTGCGTCCTACACACGGCTAGTGTGAAAGAACAATTAATTTACATGTATATGTGTTCAAAACTAGCGCTTGAATTTGGTTAGAAAGAGTTCCCGTTATAACTTTTTTTTATCTTTTAAGGCTTCTCCAGTAACCTAACTCGGCCCAGTTAGTCACACTATTCTCATCACTTTGATTATTTTCACTTGACTCTACTACTTCAATTGCATTTGCCACTACATTTCCCACCCACGGTCTCCACATCGGGACAACGAATTTCTGCACGTAATGAAACAGATCAACTGTAAGTTGGAACTTTGAAGATTTCCACACTGAGCATTGCTGTTTGTTCTCAGGATCAAAATGATGTAGCGAAGTTCCATCAGCTGTGATTACGTTTGAAAGAAACTCCGGATCTTCCTCTAACGTCAACTTAAAACGATATGTTACCTCCTTTGCAGCGGTAGGCGAAACCAGTGGCGGCTGGTGGGTTAAATTATTGGTGGTGCACAAATGAAAAATAAAATACAGAGTAGTAATGACTCACCTATTTATACAGATTCTCTGCTCTACTCTCCTTAGACCTGGCGAATCAATCGATAACTTTTGCGCTGAAGTCGCTGATCTTCATAACAAAATCTCTCTCAATTGAAAGCATTGCTGCTGCTGTCAATCGGTCCTGTGACATTGTGTTCCTAAGGAAAGTTTTTATTCTTTTTAAAGTTGAGAAACAGCATTCTGCTTCAGCGGTAGACATTGGCATAGTTAACAGTACTCGGAGGAGTTTGACATATTCGCTGAATGTAGCACATAAATTGTTTTCCTTATTGAGGTCCATCAAGCACAATGCGCCGGACATTCCACGAAATTCCTCTCGACTGTAAATTACAGTCAGTTCTCTACGAATTTTTGTTCCAATGATAAAAGGATAGAACCTTATTGTTTCTCTAAGGGAATCCTCTGGAAATGTCTTAGAAATTTTCTTGATGAAACAAAGTTGAGGCTACCAGATGCCCCGTGAAGCTAAATCTGTCCTTTGCTTCTCTAAGAATGTCACATACTTCAAGAGCTTCTTTTCTTTTCACATCATGATCTTCTATTCTTCTCCTCTTAATTGCAGTTTATTCGTGTTCCTCGATATCCTCGCTATTTCTTACATTTTGCACTTCCCTTTTGTTGCGTTTAGCTGGGCGATGGCAAATGTTGCATTGCAGTCTCGTTTCTGCAGCTGATTGTACAAAATGACCACATGTGGCATGATCTTGTAGAAGAAAGACAGCCAGAATACAAAATTAAAATCTTTCAAAGTGGCCATAAACCCAGAAGCCTGAACAGCTGTGGCGTTGTTTAACAGAGCTCTCTTCTGAATAACCTCCATGCATTTAATTAAATTCTCCCTGTGTTCGAAAAGCAGAGTACACAGAAGCTAAGCCTGAAGGTCACGCTATAGCCGTTGCTAAGAGCAGGAGGAGCTAGGTTTATAAACCTCCATTTAAGCAGTGTATAGGAAGCCACTCCCATCTCTTTACCTTCCCCCAACCCCCTCAGAGAACCATCATTTGGGCAAAATCTTAGGTTAACACTTCGCTGCAAACCTGGCGGCTCCTACAGCTAATCACTGTTTATTTCGACTTCTGTGGTCTTGGGCAGCTACAGACGATAAGCGTAATTGAAACATGTTTGTATATAAAACAATGCAAACAAGTACAGCTTTAATGTGCAAAATGCACCTGTTGTATATTCAGAATCAGTGGGTGTAGCGCAAACCTGCAACCTTATGGAGGAACCGCTCCTAGGCGACACTGGATATGTCTGAACTTGCCTGGTGCTCATAGCGGGAACCAGGAGTACCAGCAATGAAACTACTACGGCGTGTTTGTTTCACATTAAGCTCACAGAATATAATAAGTTTGAATTTTAGTGCTAAAAATTATGACCGTAAGTCATAAGTTGTAAGTCTTTTGCCCATTATCTTTGTATGTGTGCAACACACACTGAATTTTTCACTTGCACCTCTTGTCCGTATACACTGACTTCGTGCACCCTTAGAAAACCTCTGGAGCCCCCATCCCCTACATAATTCTGCTTGTTAAAAGCAGAGCAGAAAATGCAGAGTAAAAAGTGGGGGGTGACAGCCTGGCCACCATGTTTAAAACCCCATTTAAATTGCCACAAACTTACAAAACCTTCTAATGAGCATGTTCTCCAAACTATGTCGATTCATATTAAGCAGAAAAACAAAAACTAATTTTCATCCAAAATCACTACCAAGTGTCCTTAAATTAACAGACAGGACACTTATTTAAAGGCCCTGTGGTAAGAACATCAAGTTGTCGTGTTTTAGTTTCATATTGTTAGTAGAGATATACAATGTTGCATTGATGTAAGACAAATGTGGATGAGGCTCCCCCCCCCTCAGAAAGCTGCCAAATATGGCCCCGGGATGATGTCATACATACGCCCTCTAGCTTGTTTACACTATAGGAGTGCTGGTTTTGCATAACATTACTACCTTACCCACCAGAATGCGTGGGATAATTGTGCAGTGCGTATCTCTTTCAGAACTACGACATTGATGACGTCATCTGCATTCTAACCTTACCCTTGGGTGATGCAGCCGCCAATTCTTTTGTGACAATAGTTGGAAGAATGGGTAGAGAAAGGTGAGTAACGTTAGATGCTTTAAAACTTGTGCTTTTTCTAATGCTGTTTTTTTCTAACTTGTTTTTATTTCGGAGGCCTCAAAACGTGTTTCTAATAAAATCTGGTACTGGATGCTTTATTGGAATGCAGTAGCTTATCTTCTTAATGAGCATATGATTAACTAAAATTGTGATATTGACAAATTATCTACACCTCAAGAATCTTAAAAGTATTTTATAACTGACGATTTTCAATTGGGCATTCTCCCCTTCATAATTACTCATAATATGTCAATATTACTTGACAATTCAATGGAACTTCCCCTAGAACTTCTGCGAAACGTTTAAGCAAGTTTGCAGCCCTCTTAACCTGTTCATTGCGAGCTGTTGCAACAGACAGCTGTTCTGCACGTAGTTGTCCCTCTTGCCACCAGAGCGCCACCATACAAGCCTTCAGTAATACATTGGAATTAAAATACTGCTCGGCAAGAAAAACACTTAAGCCCGATTTCACCAACAAATGTTAAGACTTAACACAGGTTTAGCAATAGTTAAAACAAAAATTGCATTTCACCAACAAGTGTTAGCATAACACTCGTGTTAAATCTCCTGTTAAACTAACGAACCATATTTCTGTTAAGTCTAGCAGCTGTAAATAGTCAAGATGAAGGGCATTAACACAGCTGTTGATGTCGATTTGCTATATTTAAGAACGTCTAAATGGCATTCATAATAGAGTACGGCCTATGAGAAGAAATGATTTTGAGGAACTATCCGAAGAAAATTGTTTTACGGAGGTATAGACTGTCGAAATATGTTGCTATGAAGGTTACTGTGGAAGTACAAGAGAGGTTAGAACATGTATCGAAAGGAATATGCCGATCTCGCCTTTCCTTCAAGTATTAATAACTTTGCTATTTTATAATTCAATGAATTATGTGGATAATACATTGTCCACCTCCCGTCTTTAAACGTTCAAGTCACTTCTCCTTCCTCTGTCCTCGTTTTAAATTTACGTAATACTGAGTTAGAACATGCATCAAAAGGAATATGCCGATCCGCTTTTGCTTCAAGTGTTAATAACTTTGCGATTTTATAATTCACTGAATTATATGGATAATACACTGTCCATCTCCCGTCTTGAAACGTTCAAGTCACTCGTCACTTGTCCTTCGCACCTCGTTTTCAATTTACTTAATGACGAAGTTGTTTGGGCTTGTAGCAGTGACACATGCATTTGAATTAAATTCGTTTCCAATATTTTCCCCGTGACATCTTTCTCGTTTACTTTCACCGCATCCGCCCTCTTATTTTCCACGATATACTTACACTTCATCAATTCAATTAACAAATCTTTCTCCATCGATGAGAAATTTGTCTCACGGCTTTATTTATGATTTTGTTCATCCGCCATTTTTCAGCTGTGTGCAGACGAAAATGAAAACAAAAGCGCATACAGTGCGTTTAGAAAATAATACGATTCATCCATAGCCTTCTATAGCTGTGATATTTACAAGTTTCTTGGCGTTAACACAGGTTTGTTAACATTTTCAGAAAACAGGTTGGTGAAATGCAAGAAATTTAACATTAGTTTTAGCGCTGTGACAATTGTTACGTTACATTTGTTAACGTCGATTTTAACATCTGTTGGTGAAATCGGTATAACAGTATGATGAGAATTACATTTTTTAATCGAGTTAATAAGCATTTTGATTTTTTTTAAAGACTTGGGTATAACTTTAGCTCCTCATAATAACAGTATTAAAAATTTACGTCATATCGGACGATAAATGGAATGGGTTAATTGATGCTCAAAGCCCAGGGTCCATAGCGCTTACAGTTACCCGACATTCATTCTTCAGGATAAGGGAAACCCCAGGGTAAATCCTTATCCAGCTAAATCACCTTAACCGAGAATCGAACTCGGTACCTCTTGAACGTGAGGTAGACACGCTACCATCGCTACAAGGCGGGCTCTCAACGAAAACCTGGATCGGTGGGCTGGTGAAGTTGTCTACGGTGAGAGGCCTAAACAAGCAGTGCTCGAGTTATAAGTTTGCAATTTCTGTACCAATGTAACTAATTGCAGCGAAATTAAATAACATAGTACTGAGCAAACACTTTGTGCACTTCAGTATTAAGTATAGGTTGGTTCAAAACACCAAATGATTATGAACGATTATAGCCGTTGGGTAGTTTATAACTTAATTAGTCAAAGAGGATGATGATTTAACACTACGTGGGCTTACAGGTGTGAATGAGTTAACCAAGTAAAGGAATTTATGATAACGTCTATTTGGTTGTAGTAAATGTAGTGCTTGCATTACTTTGGCGCCATAATCTGCACAGCCTAGGGTTGGTTTGTATAAGTAGAGAAGTGAAGCAAGCTGTAGCAGCGAAGTGACAACAGAGCTTAGCCGTAGGATCTGTAAAGCTATACAGGGTGTTTCAAAACGCCACCGAACGGGTATAGCCCTTGCGTGGTTTATAACTTAACTAGTTCGAATTTCGATGTCGCAGATTCGAAGTACTGTTAGGTATAATTTTATGCAGGATTAAATATTACGTGATTTTGTGATTAGGCAGTGCAGGAGTCACTGGTATGCGAAGCTCAAAAGTTATTGGGACACACCGGTCACGAAGACAAAAACATTACTCCTTGCTCTTTATCGGTGACCTTAGTCTAGCTTTCAGGTAATGGGACAAAGGACAGTTATATGTGCAAAATTCGACTAATAACTCTGACAGTTGAAAGGTTGCTCTTCAGTGTAAAACTACACATTCCGTCCTAAACAGGGAGGATTTTGCGCGTACTTACATAGCAAATCCAAGCAATATGGAGCGCTATACGAACGTCGAAATGGCGGATATGGTTTTGATGGATGGAAGAGCTGAAGGGAGTTCAATGAACGCACGATTAATTTAGTTTCATTAAAAATGAATTGTAAAAATAGTTACATCAATATTTATTTGTTTAATTTCAGAGCATTTTGTTATACTTTCAACCACTTACTGTAAATATCAACAGCTTCCTTATCAGTTACAAATGCTTTATTTAGTATTAAAAACGTAAAATAAAATGCTTCTCTCATTGCATAAGCCATTTAGTTCTGGTTAATTTATCAACAATTCTTTGATGTTTTCTGTTCTGTTTATAATTTAGTGCTTCCTTCCTCAACCTCACTAACATTAACTTCCCTCTAAAAGGTATAAGTTGCATATGTCCACCAGCTTATTTGCCATCATGGACTGCTATAACGTAATTTTGGAACACGTTAAACACTCATAAGCAATAATTAAGCAATAACTTCTTTATTGCAGTTTCATAAGCCAAAGAAACTCTTTATAGTAGTAAGCTACCGCGGAGTATGTCGGTATGTTTACAATTACAGCATGCGGTACGACGTGTGGCCTATACCTGCGAACTGCGACAGCGTGAGGCACGCGTCGTTGTTGCTGTCACTTAGGCAGCATTCTGGAGAATTTTTATGCGGCTCTATTTGTGGTAAAAGCTATCTATGTGTCACAAAGAAGCTGAGCAACTGTATGTTCTTTCAGTGTCGTTTTGGAACACCCTGTATATATTCAAACAAGGGAGCAGAAGGCAGTGATGTTTATCAATTCAAAAGCTCAGACAAAATAAGTAATTCTTTAACAAATTTATTTAAAAATTTGATATATTAACAACGATAAATAGTCGACATGCATTTTAAATAACAAAGTTATTAACAATTTATAACGGTGCAACTTCAAATATTTATCACAGATAGTATTGCCTTAATGCCTAATAATATAACATCTACCCTCTTACAACTTTATATTGCATAAATATCAATTACTTCCAACAGTTAATACAATCCTAATAAGTGTATTGTGTATAAAATATAAAGTGGAGTTCACTTTACAAAGTTACAGTAAGTGTGCGCTCTTGTTCCTCTGTGGACCTACTGGGAGAAGATTCCTCCTCAGCTTCTTTGTGCACCACTACTTCCGCGAGACTGGTTGAAGGACCGGTAGCCGCAGATCCGCTGGGGCTCGCAGCAACAGGGCTGTCCTCTTTCGCAAACATTACTGGCGTCTCTACAATTACTGCGCTGCTGCCACCACCGGCTGCTGGAGAAACTGTCAGCAGTACGTCGAGTCTTTCAACTGTTAAAACAGTGAACATTCTTTTAATGAAATGAAGAAAAATATTAGATCAGAGGCGTGAATTCATTGGGATAAAAGGAATCATTGCAGCAAAATTTAGCAACAACATTTATAATTCATATTATACACAGGAAATATTTCTGCAAGTCGTTTGCTTGAGCCTCTTCGTTTTGATCAATTTCGAGGTTAATTAGCTAACCAGTTTACAACAATCGTATGTTAGAATTAGAATTTTAGTTCGTCCTTGACAACATATACATGTTATGAGACACGTCAAAATGTATAAATACAGTATATACATAAAGTCAAATTGATTACATACAATATACACAGTAAGCAGCTTTTCTATGGTTTCATGTGGTATTTGCATAGACTAATTTACTACAAGAAATGTCATAATATAAATATTACAGGTTTGTGAATGTACTATGCTCCCAGTGCTCATTTACATGGTTATAGTTCTAAAAATTCATTAACCGTATAAAAACAGTGTGCATGCAAAAATTTCTTAACCTTATTCTTAAAGTGTTTTAATGATGCAGCTTGTTTAAATGAATTTGGAAGTTTATTATATAACATTATCACTTTGTAGTTAAAGCTTCCTCCATAAAGGCTCGTTTGGTACGCTCGAATTGCCAGTTTATCCTTGTTACGAGTGTGGTGGTAATGTACATCAGCATTTACTTGAAAATGATTTATATTTGTATGAACATTTGTGGACGTTACGGCTCTTGAAAGGGGACACATTATTATTCGTCTACCTCCGTATAACTGTGATATGAATGCAATTGAGCTGGCGTGGACAAAACTAAGGAATGTATTCAGAGAATGCAACGTTATTTGTGATATCTTCGCTTATCTTACACGCTATTTTGCTGAACTGTGTTTTTCAAGGTTGACCACACTGCAGAAACAAAAGAGCGTTAGTTCTCGCTTCTTCCCCTCTGCCCGTATCACACCGTAAATCCAGCGCTCAACTTATTTTGCGCGTACTGTACGTTTTGTCTTTTTTTTTTTATAGAAATCCATGTAGTTAAGGATATGGCATCTTATGCAGCCACTGTGTCACCGAAACATTCCAACATTCCACATATTGGAACTGGCTGAACCATTTGTAATTCCACCAAACCCTGTAAGTCAGGTTTATCAAGATTGTGCCTTCACATAAGAAGAAAATGAAGACCTAAGACGGTTTGTGTCATTCTTACCAAAACTTGAAATCATTCAGAGCTTCTACGATGACATATACAATTGGCCAAAGTGTCAAAAAAAGAATGATCCTTGTGTAGAATATAATGCCAAAGAGAAGTCTTTGGCGCAATTGTTTCATTTTGTGCTTGTCAGCTATATAGTGTGGGTTAAGTAATAATTTTTGCGTATTTATTACAAAGTATTGAGAAAGACCACATGCCCACTAAATAAATGTTAACATAATTTCAAGAAAATGGATCAAGAATGTCTACAGTGTAATCGCATGCTTCCCTTTAGATTCATTTCAACGAAAAATGAGGACAAAAACTGACAGCATAATTTTAAAACTTTGAATGCTTTTAGTATCTCTTGAAAAATTTAGTTTTTTTTGGGGGGGGGGGCATGTGGGGTTTCTCAATATTCCGATATTTTTATAACTTTTCTTTCAAATCACTTTTTCACACTAACACTCAAAACAATATTTATTTAAAATTTACATTAGCTTTGTTATTAAATTGATAACATTCATGCCCGATTCCACCAACAGATGTTAAAATCGACGTTAACAAATGTAACGTAACAATTGTCACAGCGCTAAAACTAATGATAAATTTCTTGCATTTCACCAACCTGTTTTCTTAAAATGTTAACAAACCTGTGTTATCGCCAAGAATCTTGTAAATATCACAGCTATAGAAGGCTATGGATGATTTTCTGAACGTACTCCGATGCGTTTTTGTTTTCATTTTCGTCTGCACAAATGGCGGATGAACAAAATCATAAATAAAGCCGTGAGGCAAATTTGTCATCGACGGAGAAAGAATTGTTAATTGAAATGGTGACGAAGTGTAAGGATATCGTGGAAAATAAGAGGACGGATGCAGTGAATGTAAACGAGAAAGATGTCGCGGGGAAAATATTGAAAACGAATTTAATTCAAATGCATGTGTCACAACTACAAGCACCAAACAACTTGTCAGTATTACGTCAATTTAAAACGAGGTGCGAAAAACAAGTGCCTTAAACGTTTCAAGGCGGGAGGTGAACAATGTATTATCCACATAATTCAGTGAATTATAAAATCGCAAAGTTATTAATACTTGAAGCAAAGGTGAGATCGGCATATTCCTTTCGATGCATGTTCTAACCTCTCTTGTACTTCCGCAGTAACCTTCATAGCAACATGTTTCGACAGTCTATACCTCCGTAAAACAATTTTCTTCGGATAGTTCCTCAAAATCATTTCTCCTCATAGGCCGTACTCAATTATGAATGCCATTTAGACGGTCTTAAATATAACAAATTGACATCAACAGCTGAGTTCATGCTCGCCATCTTGACTATTTACAATTGTTTTGGACTTAACATTAGAAATTCGGCTTGTTAGTTTAACATGAGATTTAACGAGTGTTATGCTAACACTTGGTGAAATGCAATTTTTGTTTTAACTATTGCTAAACTCGTGTTAAGTCTTAACATTTGTTGGTGAAATCGGGCATCAATTTTCCTTTTCTTTTGTTTATCTGATTACATTTACACCTTCACTTGTTATCCTTAGCCTCCTTTCTTATCCACTACTATCACAAATAATTTTAAATAAAATTAGACCTAAAATAACTTTCAACCAAAATTCTGCTGCGGGGTTGAACCGCAATGCCCAAAACTGAAGCCTAGAAAGTGCCGCATGTGGCCACTTGCATGTAGCTGCTGGACATCCTTCGTCAGCACTGTACCGGCGCTCCTTACGTATCCCATGTGTAAACCGCTGTCCGTCAGGGTTTATCTTTTTTATTTAATGATCGATCAGCATTACATGCTTTACAGATACTTGATAACCAATTGAATCTTTATGAACTCTGTAAGAACATGTAAGGAAAACCAAGTTGGCTCCTGTTATCTACTAAACACTGAAACGAGGATGACAAGAGGAAAAAACTGATAAAGTAATCAAAGAGATATCAAAAACAATATTCATAGTTTTGCAGTCAGAGTCACTAAGGAGGAGATCCTGTCCATCAGGGTGTGACGGTTATTACGCGTTTCTAAATTTAAAAAAAAAAAAAATTATTTGGAATTGTTATGAAAGAATTTGTACAAAAATGAAAGTGTAAAATTAGGTTGGTCATGAACTGAGGCAATGTAAGTTAAATGTCATTATAGGTAACTGCAAGAATGATTACGTAATGTAATGATGTGGACCAGTAGAAGATAAGTAATTTGGTTGTTATAGTAACGTAGAGTTGCAACGACGTCTACCCTAAAGCCTCTATCAACCCGGGAGCGATGGAAAACTCCGGGGTTTTTTCCTTGGGGTAATACATGGAGTCTAAAAAGCCCCCCCCCCCCCCATCGACAAGAACATCAAGACGGCTGGAAGTGGATACGCCAACTTACGCGCGTCAACCCCGCCGGGAAGACTACCGAATAACCTCGGTGGGGCCACCTGGTGATCTAGCACACCTACTAGCTCTTCAGGGTAGTATTCGGGTCATTTTAGGCAACCCTCTGCCCCCTCCGGGCGGCCGTAGCCTGGCCGGAGGTAGCCGATCTCCCGCGGGTAACGGGAACATACTGCCTCCTCGAGTCCAACCCAATCCGAACAACTCCCATTCAGGGAGGGGCTCGGCAGTTCGGCCCGAGGATCCTCTAGTAACGTCAGAGGTACCACGAGTGCTAGGGGTCCGCAGCGCTCGCACCACATCAGTTGAAGGAGACTGTATTCGCCCGCCACTACGGGAAGCAACGCAAAGGGAATAGAGCTCAAGATTATCTGAGCTTAGCGTCCTTCTGCAAGCGACTGTCTTAGGAGTAAGACATGTAATTGTGTCTCTCCATGAGTGTGCAGAAAATGTTGTGTGAATGCATTTGTTTTGCACTAATAATGTGTGCAAGAGAGAAGCAGTTCTTCGATGTAACAACCATTATTTGCTAAAAACACAGCATCTACATCGCCTACAATTTTATCAGAATTTAAATTTAAATTCCAGAATATTTAAGAGAAGAATAATTGTTCATTCTCCAACAATACCAACATCAACTTCCTATGCTCCGCGACCACGCCCAAAGTTTAAATTTCTTACTCCAGAGCTGCCGAGGAAACTACAGGATTTCTACAAGATCGTCACCAAAAGTGAGAGAAATAAAATCACAACATCACTCATTCCATTTGCAAGGCAATAAACCAGTTGCAATGGGTAAATAAAATTCCTACCTTACAATGGTACGTTATGCCTGTATGTTCCTACATGTTCTCAACTATTTTTGTCATACAGTGCCCCACATAGAGCAGAGATGCCATCAAACAAGTATGAGCATAGTGATGTTTCCCTTGTAAGGTTTTTATTCCTTCCTCCCAAGAGTAATTGGTATTTTTACATCTATAGTATTTAGAGACAAACGTTTTTTAAATCTAAATCTATGTTAGATGCATATAATACGTCTAAAATATATAAAAATCAGTTATATTATTCTCAAGTACTTTTACCACATTTGTTTTAATTTTTGAAAAGTTTAAACGATTATGGGGATTTGTATACAACTGACACCTTACTTATATTTGATATTTATTTGTAGAATTTCCATTACGATTTCATTACAATGTGCAAATACATGAAATTTGTGACTCAGGTTTCTTGACTATAAGCCTTTGGTTTTCCTGAGCAGCTTGCGTCATTTCTTCTTGACCTTCGCTTGTTTTATCTTAATTCACTTTTCTCTTATCCTACATAAGAATTCTATTTTTTTTTTCTTTTCTCCCATCCTCGTTATCATGCATACCCCAATGTCTCTGTTCACGCTGTCCTATTTCTTATCCCATATTTTTCTACAGCAATTGCTTAACTCTTTACATTCTATCAGGTAATGAACAGTGCTCTCTTCATCTCCACAAAATTCACATATTCCTACCTCATTACTTCTGAACCTACTCTCATCCATGCTATCTTCCAGTTTTGTCACATTGATCTATATATTTTTCCCTACCCCATTCTATCTTTAATTGCTTATAAAATTTCAAAGATTTTTCTTCTATACTTTCCAATATCTCCTGCCTATCTATGTCTTGTACTCTGGTTCTCACTTCCTTCCAAAAACCGCTATGATTTAACTCCTCCCCTCTCCATAGATCTCCCATGCCTATCTTCGATACCAAATCTGACCATCAACTGTTTGTGTTCTTAACACCTTACTTATAAGAAACATTTAGAATACATATTTTAATACATACATAACCAGCCTGAGAAGATGTATCCGAACTTGGTAAACGGAGCCTCAACTCCCAAATGCAGAACAACTGCAAACAGAATGGACAACGCACAGTCTCCGAAGAAGTCCACAAACTGAAACAAAAAATTTAAATATATTTATTTTTGTATACATTCTAAATAAATCAATTACTGATATATTGTTATGAAAGGGTGTCGTAAATTGTAATTATCACCCCTTAAAAATGTGATAGAGCTACTGTAGATATGTCCTTGTTAGTTCTCTACGTAGTCACATTTTTCCCAGAGTTTCTTCACCCAGAGTTTCTTCACCTTCCGAATACCTTGATTGTAGAAGTCTCTTCTATTTCATTAATGACGTCATTTGTGTTCTCAAATTGGCGACCACGCAATGAATTTTTCATTTCC
Source organism: Mantis religiosa (assembly GCA_030765055.1). Lineage (NCBI taxonomy): Eukaryota > Metazoa > Arthropoda > Insecta > Mantodea > Mantidae > Mantis > Mantis religiosa. The sequence goes on from CM060960.1 coordinate 33,699,618, forward strand.
GGAACAAGAAAAAGTCACTTGGTGCGAAATCGGGCGAATAAGGGGGATGCTGTAAGATCTCAAGGCCACATTCACTTGTTTTGTCAACTGCAACTTGAGATGAATGAACTGGTGCATTGTCAGACAGAAGACGAACAGCTTTGGAGAGCATACCGCGTTGTTTCTTAATCAGAGCTTCTCGTAACTTGTCCAAAAGATTGCAGAAGTATCTGCCAATGATGGTTTGACCCTTGGTAAGATAATCTGCAAGGATGACTCCATGACAGTTCCAGAAAACAAAGCATCCCCTTCCCAGCTGACTTGCACCTTTGCCTTCCTGGGAAGGTGGGAGGATCGACACGTTTCCATTCCATGCTCATGGTTTTTTTTATCTCTGAATCATACTGATAGATCCAGGATTCATCCATGGTTACCAGACGATAAAAAAAATCATCTCCCTCCTGTTAAAACAGCATCAACATCTGTCTTGAAAGTTCACGCCGTGTTTGCTTTTGGAAAGGGGTTAGCAAACGTGGAACCCACCGTGCAGACACCTTAGACATGTGCAGTTCGTCATGAATAGTTTTCCACACACTACCATAACTAAGATGTGCCTCATTCATGATCACTTGGATGATTGCTCGTCTGTCTTCCAGTATTAAACACTCCACTTTCTTCACTGTGACAACTGACGGTCTACCAGCTCTTGGCTCATCTGTCAGGACATGTGACCAGTTTGAAAATTCCTTTTCTACCTCACAACAGTGTCATACGATGGGCAATCATTTCCATAAACAGCCGTGATCTCGTCATGGATTTCCCGGGCAGTTCTGCCCTTCAAGTGCAGGAACTTGATCACACTAGGAGCCTCAATTTTGTGTCTTACACTTCAGTCACTTCTGGCACTCACTGTAAAAAGCGAAAGGACTCAGATCACTGAAGCTACCAACGTAATGTCCTGAGGGATCAATGATGACACTGGAAAAATTTCATCGTATATTTAAGAGACACTGGAAGTGTGAATACCAGACATTTTTATGCAATTATGGCATAGCATTACTAAATACATTTGAGTTTTATTTATAACTGCTCAGTCTGACATTCTCGTAATGTTTAGCATGAAAGAGTACTTAAGTTTAACCAGAAGCCTCTAAACAGGCTTTATATTCTTTTATATGTCGCAAATATAGATTACGGGATCACCGGCTTTACTTTCCCGAAAGATTAAATGAGCTATTAAAACGCTTAATTTTCTATGTCAAGTTGGTGCACAAGTTCGTGAGGAATGCCAACTTTCTGGCTGGGAGTACGGAGCTTCTAATTACCATATCTCCTCCCGTTTCGGTTTTTAGATCGCCAACCTCTGTCTTGCTTAACTCTCACATGATATCAGCTCTGGAAAAACATGTCTAGGGTCTTTTTTCATCCCAAAGTGGATTTAACAACTATGTGGCGATTAAGTGTAAAATATTTCCACAAATGTAATGACTTGAGACCGAATCACATCTTTTAAATTAAAGCTCCATTGCTGTAAGCTATATAAGTTATGTACTAGCCATGTCTGAAATATTAAAACGTGTTTTGGTACATGAATGTAAATACTTCGAAATGAAAATTAATGCAGGAGGGAAATGGGAGAAACAAAAGAAATGTGCACTGGCAAAAGAAAGCAGCAATTGCAGCTGCAAGAGGATGTTTGTATAAAACAGCTGAAATGGAAATGAAATGGTTAGAAAGGGTATATAATTCGGTGGTTGAGGTACGAATGCTATACGGTATTGAGACATGGGGGCTGGAAAAGGGATGGGAAGTTTTAGGTTATGTACACAGGGGGTTTTGTAAGGAAGTTCTAGGGCTGCCAATATCAACTGCAAATGAAGTAGCCCTAATTGAAATGGGGAGAGTTCCAAGAAAAGGGTTAGTTATAGAAAAAGCACTAAAATATTGGTATAGAAATTGAATTTAGAGGAGGGGAATATATTGAAACAGTGCCTGAAGTATCAAGAACTAAGTTTACCAAAAAAATAATGGGCAAGTAATTTATGAAATACTTTGGAGGATAATGGTATGGGTGATATTTGAAGAAAGAGAAACTAATTATAAAGGTTTCTGGAAAGGGGCTAGAATAAGATTTGAAGACATGGAGATCCAGAAACTGTTTAGTCAATCAGCAGAGAAGAGATCACTTGTTTTCTATATTCCATTAAAAGATAGCTGGGGAAGGGAGAGGTATATACGAAGATGGGTAAAAAAGTTATGCCTCCCATTTTTTCCTTAAATAAGTAAGTTATGTGAAAACTTTGAATTTGGTGCAATTCCTCAAACCACCTTCTCCAATCCCCTGCAGTAGTAACTTCCTAAGTAAACAGGTGGCAGCACTGCATCCTCTTTCAAAATGGCTGACATCGACATTCGTATCAGACAGCGTTCTGTGATTGAATTTTTGACTGCGGAACGTGGAACGCCAATTCACATTCATGAAAGGCTAAAAAAAACGTGTATGGTGATGCAACGGTGGATGTCAGCACTGTTAGACGATGGGTTCGTCGCTGTAACGAAGCTGAAGGGCAAACACCATTGGCAGATGAAAAGCGAAGCGGCAGGCCGGTGACTGCAGTGACTCCATGCAACATTCAGCGAGTCGATGACATCATTCGTGGTGATCGCCGGGTAATAACAGGTGAATTGTGTCGCATTATCTCCCTCAGTAAAGGCAGTGTGATGACGATTGTTCAACAACTGGGTTACTCAAAAGTTTGTTCACGTTGGGTACCAAGAACCGCCCAAAACAAAGAAACAAGGAAAACAATAGCCTCCGAACACTTGCAGCGCTTCAATTTGGAGGAAGAGGAGTTTCTGGAAAAAATTGTTACTGGATACGAAACGTGGGTTCATTTTTTTGAACCTGAATCAAAGCGGCAGTCAACGGAATGGCATCACACAACGTCACCGAAGGAAAAAGCAATCAAAACTCAGCGGTCGGCAGGGAAAGTTATGGTGACGGTGTTTTGAGATGCAGAGGGCGTCCTTATGATTGATTTTTTGGAGCAGGGATGCACAATATATTCTGTCCAATACGTTAGAACTCTCAAAAAGCTGAAAGTACGTCTTCGCCGAGTTGGCCCAACAGAAACTATGGCGGATGTTCTTTTGGATAACAATGCAAGACCACACACCAGCCGTTACACCACTATAGAAATTGAGAAATTGGGGTGGCAAGTCATACCTCACCCCCATACAGCCCTGACCTGGCACCATCAGACTTCCATCTGTTCGGGCCAGTAAAGGAAGTTCGTTGTGGGATTCATTTTGAAGATGAGGAGGCTGTGAAAACGTCCGTACGTCAATGACTTAGGAAGGAAGACCGTGTGTTTTATCACAGTGGAATACATGCCCTAGTTAAAAGGTGAACCAAAACTGTGGAAAAGGACGGAGATTAAATTTAATAGTAACAAATTAATTGTCAATGTTGTAGTTTTTAAACTATAAATTGTATTCAATTTTCTTGACAATTAAAAGAGAAAAAAATAGGAGGCATTACTTTTTGACCCACCCTCGTAGATAGCATTAGCAGTGAAGAAAGGTGTTAGCATGGTTAAGAGCAGATATGGAGGTTAAGAGGTCAAACAAAATGGATACCCGCAAGACGAGTGCCCATTGTGTGGGGACAAAGAAGATATAGAACTCCTACTGTTTGATTGTAAGGAAACCGAGTTGTGGAGGAAAGAATGTCAAATGCCAAAAATGAATAGGAGAATCAGCTTAATCAAGGTTTTAAACAAAAATTATAAAAACTAGGGCAGCTTTTAAGTAAGGTAAAAAACAAGTGGATATGGACTGTAAAAAGATTGAAGGAATAATAAGTGACTATTCTGTAATAATACATAATATAACACGTCTGTCCTGTGTAGCAGTGGTCTGGGCAAAAACAGAGGGCAGTCCAGACATTGTAAAAGCTTAGTACCTCAACAAATATTACAAGTATTACTATTACTACTACTATCATCAATACCATTATCCTATTTTAACATTTTATTGAAATTGGGTGTTGACTGATGTAAACAACGCCTACGAAATTAGCCTGGAATTCAAATTTTTCATCCATTTTCTTCACTTCATACCTGAGTTATTCTGTTGTCTCCATCTCACACCCAAAAATGTTTAATCTATTCAGGCAGTTTAAAAGAATATACAAGAGGCGTCCAGAAAGTAAGTTCTGTTTCAATTTATTTCCGCTGCAGCGCTGCGATCGCAGTTCCATACGTTCGCTGTAGACGCTCTGTATCAAGGAGAAGAAACGTTCGCTATTGTGAGATCGCTGTCAGCCACGTACGCTTTGTTGTGCTTGTTTACAATGTCGGTGTTGATTGAAGATCCCGCCGCTTGTGAAATCAGATCTGTGATTCGTTTTCTGAATGCTAGGAAAGTGAAACCAATTGAAATTTATCGGTAAATTTGCGATGTTTACGGACAAAATGAGATGAGTGATACAATGGTGAGAAGATGGGTCTGACAGTTCAGTCAATGGAATGGAGGCACACCTCATGCCCAGCAAAGGTTAAGCTGAAACAAATCTTGACACCTAGAAAAATGATGTGCACAGTGTTCTGGGACAATTAGCCCAGAGGTTATACTCCGATTAGTCCTTGGACCAGGGAGTTAACGAGCTGTCCCCAAGAGAGCGCCCGGCGCCTCCGTGGGGCTGTCCGTAGGGCAAGACCTTATATTTTACCAAGCCTCCCCATCTGGTCCTGTGGACTCAAGACGGGATGAAAGTGGATACGCCACTTACGCGCGCCAACACCAAAATAGGAAGGCTACCGAACAACTTCGGTGTGGCCGCCTGGTGATCTAGCACATCTTCTACTAGCTATGTTGGCTAGTACGCGGGAATATTAATGGCTTCCCTCAACCCCGTCCGGAGACGTACCCGATCTCCCACGGGTATTGGGGACCACTGCCCCGTCGAGTCCAGCCCAATCCGAACTCCCCAACAGGGAGGGGCTCGAATATTCGAGCCCGAGGTTCCTCTAGTAACGTCAGAGGTACGAGTGCTAGGGGTCCGCAGCGCGCACACCACGGCAGCTGAAGGGGACGGATCCCTCCCCTACGGGGAGTGTTCTGGGACAGCAAAGACATCTTACTCATTGATTTCTTACCGCGTGGTCATACAATGAAAGCAGATGTTTATTCCGAGACAGGAAATTGCGCCACGCAATACAGAATAAGCGCCGAGGAATGATGTCAAAAGGTGTTGCGTTTCTTCGCGACAACGCACGACCACATACTGCAAATGCGACGAAAAACATCCTACAGGGATTTGGCTGGGATGTGTTTGACCACACCACGTACAGCCCTGACCTCGCTCCTAGCGACTTTCATCTGTTTTTGCGTCTCAAATCTTTCCTTGGCCTTCAAAACTTAAACAATGACGAAGCGCTGAAAGAAAATGTTTCCAACTGGTTGAAGACACAGGCGGCAAACTTCCATGAAGAAGGTATACAAAAACTTGTGCCTAGCTATGACAAATGCCTGCAAAATTACGGAAGTTATGTGGAAAAGTAGTTTAAGAGTTGTAGAATTTTGTGCAATAAATAATTTTTCTGTATCTGTACACAATTTGATTGTATTACCAAACGGAACTTACTTTCTGGACGTACCTTGTATTTATGGTACGGAATTTTTGTAAAGACTTAACTTACCATGTCACTGGTGTTGACGTACACAGGAACCCTCTTCGTGGCAGCTCTCATGGACATAATTGGTAAATGAACCAAGTAGATGCAGTAAGTCAGTTTTGACAAAGCATGAAGCCTGCTTGTTCCCAAAAGACGCGACAGAAATGCTGGAAAACAAATATGTTACATTAATTCTATGAATCAAACATCACTTACACTAGAAAATTCAGTTTTGGAAGAGGTGCATTCTAGCAACAGTTTTGGGGGAAATTGTTTCACTCTGGCCGTGTGTAGGCTAAAGTATGGAAATATAGACTGAAAAATTCAATGCCATAGCCGCGATTTGAACCACGGAACTTCTGGTCTCCATCCAACCGCTCTAAACCATTGAGCTACTATGGCCAACGTGTCAATATGACATTAAATTCTCCAACTGACGCGTATTTTTTCCGGTAAACCACTTAGAAGTCCTTAAACACATGAGAACACCTTAATGGCGACTTACAACATGTAAGCATTTTGAGGCCCGGGCTTTATAGTTAACCAGTATTAGGTTAATTAATAGAAATTGTTCTTTCAAACTGGCGAGCCGCTCCCGTCGGGGAGTTGTTCGGATTGCGTTGGACTCGCGGGGGCAGTGTGTTCCCGACACCCGCGGGGAATTGGGTACCTCCGGCCGGGCTACGGCCGCCCGGAGGGGGTAGAGGGTTATCTTATAAGTCCCGGGCACTAGCCTGCAGAGCTAGTTCTGTGTTATCCCCGACGCTCTATAGCGTCTACGTGGCTGACCTTCCCACAGAACAGCACGTCAACATAGCACAATATGCTGACGACGTGCTGCTATTTTCAACAAACAGACACCCACGCAGAACCTTCAACCCCATCCAACGCTATCTAATCCTCCTCCAGGATTGGTGCACGCTTTGGCGATTGTCCATTAACACGGAGAAAAGCCAAGCGATACTGTTCACCAAGCGCCGCTTTCCCGCCAGTTTCCCCACATTCACCTACTTTGGGCAAGGGTTCAGGTGGGAGAATTCAATCAAATACTTGGGAGTCAAGCTGGAGAAGGGCCTAACTTTTTGGGAACACATCCAGGAGCAAGCTCATCGATCGTGTCGTGCCGCGGCATCACTGTACCCTGTGCTTAGATCTGCGATGTCTGTTTCCTTATTGTTGCGCCTCTTTATGGCTCTGGTCCTCCCTATCATGCTCTATGCGTGCGAAGTCTGGGGTACGGCCGCAGGCTCAAACCTGGTACTGCTCCAACGTGCACAGAATAAATGTCTTCGGATTATTTATTCTGTTTGCACAAGGTTCCCCGTGAGACTACTTCACGAGGCTTCATCCCTCTGATATGTGGAGGATGAAATTAGGCGCCGGGCGACAAAATTCTTCGAGAGTTTGCCCCAACATCAGAGCGCCCTAGTCAGATCCCTTGGGGACTATGTACCTCGTGAGCGTCGCTTAAAGCGATACCGGTTACCCCGCATGTCTTGCGGTCATTACCGGTAACCACATGATCTCCGTTCCAGCCTAAACTAAATTTCAGCTATCCAAAATTTATTCTGGAAAACTCAAAATTATACTTATCTTCTTCCAAGTTTATTAACTACTCCACCAGCGGTGCACGCTGTCTGTAGCACCCGGTTCATCATTCTCTGAGGAGCAACAAGCTACCTCCCTTCTCAACACCCACTTAATTTACACCCGTCATCCTGCAACTTCCACATCCCACCACTACGTGGTAAAGCTCTTCCCAGAGCATGTACACGATTTGACCACCCTTCGGGCTGTTCCAAACAGCCCGCCAGCCTGGAGCTGAGTTGAGTGCAGAGCTAGTAGGTGTGCTAGATCACCAGGCGGCCCTACCGATGTTATCGGTAGTCTTCCCTGCGGGGTTGACGCGCGTAAGTGGCGTATCCACTTCCACCCGTCTTGACGTTGTCAACGGGGGGGGGGGGGGGGGTGGGCTGTTTAGGAAATTAGGTATTGCCCTATGGAAAGAGCCCGGAGCTATTGATCGCTCCGGGGTTGAAGGAGTCCAGGGTCCTTGGAATTTTGGGTAGATCCTCTGTACACAATTGGCCGTGTGTAGGCTAAACTGTGCAAACGTAGAGCCAGACTGAAAAATTCAGTGCCACAGCCGGGATTTTAACCACGGATATTCTGGTCTCCGTCCAGCCGCTCTAACCATTGAGCTACTATGGCCAACGTGCCGATATGACATTTAATTCTCCAACGGAAGAATATAAATCAAATGGAGAATTTGTCATGAAGGTAATTTGGACATGCTAGCTCAAAGGGTAAGAGCGACTGGACGGAAACCAGGAGATCCGTGGTTCATATCGCGGCCACGGCATTGAAAGTTTCATGTTGACTATCTGAGACCTTAGCCTATATACGTCTAGTGTGAAGAAATGATTAATTTCCATTGATTAACTGAAATATATAATTATGTTTCTGATTGACAGGAGGTTAGGTTAGAGTTAGTTTTTATTTTATACCAGATGATACTTGTGTTGGCATTGCTACAACATTTGACTTGCACTTATTCGGAGGCATTTAAAAGGTAAGACAGTAACTAGAAGTTAGATCAACAATTTCCTGCGTTGGTATTTTTACTTTACACTGAGAAAGGCGAAGAGAAACCCTCAGCAATTTAACGGATTTTAATTGCATAGTTAAGGTTGGGACTCGGATCTACGCATGCGCCGTAATGCAAATACCATAGTATGACTTAGCGCTATAGTTTTTCCCATGTAGAAAGCATTCAAAAAGGGTGGGTAGGTCCTAGATTATAAAAGTGTTCACTTAGGATATTTAAACAATTCCTATGCCGGATTTCACCTACATATGTTAAAATCGACGTTAACAAATGTAACGTAAGAATTGTAACAGCGCTAACAATGCTGTTAAACTTCTGGCATTTCACCAAAATGTTTTCTGAAAATGTTAAACACGCGTTAACGCCAAGGGACTTTTAAATATTACAACTATAGAAGGCTATTTTCTGAACGTACTGCGATGCGCTTTTGTTTTCAATTTCGTCTTGTACACAGCTAAAACAACTGCCGCATAAACAAACGCCGTGAAACAAATTTCTCATCGATGGAGAAAGAATTGAAAATTGAATTACTGACGAAGTATAAGGATATCGTGGAAAATAAGAGGACGGATGCAGTGAATGTAACAGAGAAAGATGTCGCGGGGGAAATATTGGAAACGAACTTGATTCAAATGCATGTGTCATTACTAGATACACGAAACATCTTCAGTATTACGTAAATTTAAAACGAGGTGCGAAGAAGTACAAGTGACGAGTGACTTGAACGTTTCAAGACTTGAGGTGGACAATGTATTATCCACATAATTCAGTGATTTATAAAATCGCAAATTTATTAATATTTGAAGCAAAGACGAGATCTGCATATTCCTTTCGATGCATGTTCTAACCTCTCTTGTACTTCCGCAGTAACCTTCATAGCAACATGTTTTGACAGTCTCTACCTCTGTAGAACATTTTCTTCGGATAGCTCCTCAAAATCATTTCTCCTCATAGGCCGTACTCTATTACGAATGCCATTTAGACGGTCTTAAATATAACAAATCCACATCAACAGTTGCATTCACGCCGGCCATCTTGACTATTTACAATTGTTAAGGACTTAACATCAGAAATTTGACTTGTTAGTTTAAGAAGATATTTGACACGAGTGTTAAGCTAACAGTTGTTGGTAAAATGCAATCATTGTTCTAACTATTGTTAAACCATCTTAAGTCTTAGCATATGTTGGTGAAATCAGGCATTAAGGTATTTAAATAAATATTACTTAGATTATAGCTGTTATACTTCGTTTTTAAGATAGTTTGTTACATGCAGAAGTAAACTTTGTATAGGATGGCTAAAGTTCATGATAATGCACTGCATTGTGAGGGAACCTAGAGCCGCTGTTGAAAGTTTTGGAGGCAGAGAAGTACTAAACGCCTTACATCTGAAACAGTATAGCTATCACATATTGGTTCATTAAGTAAAACTGTCCTATTGTTCAGTACTTATTGCATAACACACTTCAAGTTTTAAGTCATAGTGAGGCGAGATTTTAGAGTGCCTCTGCCTGCATCATTTCCCCGTCGGTACTCTCGTGCAGTGGAGAGCATCCGTGAATGGTTTACTTATTATAATGAGCATTTAACAGGTGACAATACTTACGACATTGGTTCAGCTCGCATGCTAGAATAAACCAGCCAACTCCTAGAGCCCAGATAATTGGCAGAGCAGCGGTGAAAACTGATGCAGTAAAAGGACTGTAAACGTAATCTGGCGACTGGAACGGGAATACTCCAAATACGGAATACAGAAGAGCTGCAGCAGCCAATAACCACAGCAGTATTTGAACGCCCTGAAATAAACAGCATTTGAATCCAAACGTTAACCATATTCTTGGTTTTGAAGTACAGTTTTTTAAATAATATACTTAATTTGCATGAAAAAATGATAAAATATCTGGTGTGGCATTTTAGGTACTTTATGTTAGAGATAAACATTTGTGGAAATTGTTCACGCATTTCCTTTTAGCTATGTAGAAAGGAAATTAGGAAAAAGGTAGACGCACAACTGTCGAATGTTTTAGAAACCAGTGGCTATGCAATAACGGCCTCTATACGTAACACAGAAGTATCTGAACATTTTTGGCCAACAAGGAATGCCTTATAAATTAAACTGAAGGAAAATTTTAAGATTTTTTATAGCAAGGTTGTTAACAGTTGTGCATAACTCATTTAGAATGAAATTTTATACCTCACCAGATATTCTTAGCAATTTAACATCAATTCTTCACGATATGTAAATAAAATATAAAAGTCCTAATTGATTTACCTACACTTACATACCAATTGCTTTTCCTCAACCCATAATTTTTCTGGCTAAATAATTTACTGACAACATTTTAACATAAGTTTCTTACATTGATTCTAGTTTTAACATGTGAACGTTGGTATTTGTATTTTGTAATTTTAAAAGTACGAGGGCTGTACAATAAAGACTGATCACAATCTTTTTGACAACGTACCTTTACCCATCCTCAATTTTGATGGTTCTTCTCAAAATAGTCTCCCCTGCATGCGATGCACTTGTCCCAGCATTTCTGTCACTCTTCAAAGACATGCTAGAAACCATTTTTTGAGAGATCCTTCAAAATCGCCTCCGCAGCCTTCACCACTGCTTCTGACGATGGATAATGCCTCCCACGAAGGCGTTTCTTCAAGTTAGGGAATAGAAAAAGGTCACATGGGGCTAAATCCGGACTACAGGGAGGGTGGGCGATGCACTTCACGTTGATTTTTGCAAGATAATCAGCAACAACATTCGCAATATGCGGCCGCGCATTATCGTGGAGCAGCATCCAGCCTGCTTCACGGAAATGTGTCTTTTTCGCCTGATATGGAGTTGCAGTGTTTTCAGGACATCCCTGTAGTATTGTCCAGTTACTGATGTCTGTGCAGGTACAACATGCTGATAAACCATTCCATGAATATCAAAGAATGAGATGACTAACTTTCCCAGCAGAAGCAACCACTTTTGCTTTTCTGAGGGTTGGTAATGAAAGATTTCCACAGTGAGCTTTACCGTTTGCTCTCAGGATCAAAATGATGTAGCCAAGTTTCATCAGCAGTGATTACGTTTGAAAGAAACTCCGGATCTTTCTCTTACATCAACTTTAACTGCATGCAGACGTGCATGCGAATGTCCTTTTGTTCGGGAATCAACAGTCTTGGAACCCATCGCGCACAAACACGTCTCATGTGTAATGTTTGTCACCAACGTGTGAGTAGCACCCAATGAAATGTTCAGTATTTCAGGAAGTGATCTTAAGGTAATTCGTCGATCCTCTCTCACAATGGCAGCAGCAATGTTTATGTTTTCTTCCGCAAGAGCAGTAACTGGAGCACCGGGTCCACCTTCCTTTGAAACTGATTGTCTCCCCTCTTTAAACGTTTTAAACCACGTTCGAGCTGTGCTGTAGGGAAGGCCATAGGCCTCCTGTAACATTGAATAGGCCTCAACTGAAGATTTGAGACGAAAGCAGAATTTCAAAGCCGCATATTGTTCCTCGCGTGTTACCTCCATTGCAGCGGTAGGCGATACTGAACATGTCTGAACTTGCCTGGTTATCACAGGCGGAAACCAGGAGGACCAACAATAAAACTACTACGGCGTGTTTCACATTAAGCTAACAATATAAGATTGGATTTCGGTGTGAAAGATTATGACTGTAAAAATTTATGATTTATTGAACAGCCCTTGTACTTAAAAGACCAATTTACTTTGTTTTTTACTTTTGTGTTCCAAACATCTACACTTATATAAATCACAAATCTAGAAAGCTTTTTGGATATTGTTTTTTCAGAACATTCACTTTTTGAACTGTTGTACCTGATAACGGTTTCAAGTAATTCTAAAATGTCATGTAGATTCGTAAAACAATCATTGAACCTAACAATGTTTCTTTCCAACAGTCTTGAGTTAATTTTTAGCTCTATATAATTTCAAGAAGAAATTTCAAAGGATCGAATTTAAAAATTTAATTTTGAACCAAGACTAGTAAATCAATGACAACTGTTAAGAACGGCTTTAAGTATCACCCTGTGGAGCTTATGGTACAAAATTATAAAATTAAACTAGCAGACCTTACGAGATATCACAGTAGAATTTCAGACCATCTAGTGCATATATAAAATAAAATTAAAAATTAAATTCAGCTAAACTGTGTAAAACTTCAGAAAATCACATGTTTATAGCAGTAGTATCCCCTTAAACCTACAGGAAATGTATTGCAATAAAGAAAGCTTAGTAAATGTCCATCTGGATCTATACAAAGTGGATGATACCAAACTGTCTGGGCAGTAGGTCAGGCATTGAGGTGTGAACATAAAAGTGGATGGTCTGCACTGACAGGCTTTGTTTATTTCGTGCTGCAGTTACGGCCGTAGAGGAAGCATCGGGTAGTAAGTTGTATGTCGTTTGTGGGAATAGTATTAACAAAAAAATACCTTGAAATGGCCACATAGAGATAATAGCTATAAATCTATCCCTACACGAGGACCGGCTGATAAGTCCTGGGCCTCGCAATAGGAAAACCATTTGAATTTTTATCTCTATTTCTCAACATAATCTCTATAAAGGCTAATACGTTTGTCATATCGGTGTTATAATTTATTTTTAATTTATTATTTGGCTGATCAGCAGTACTGCTATACAAGCCATTGAAGAATTACATAAGTACTATATACAAATTAATAACTGAGGAATTACTGCCCTGTAACATGTACAATAGTTGATAAATTTATAATATAAACAAATATAAAACCATAACACATAAATGAAAGATAATAAAAGTCAAATGACAGGATAACATAGAGTAACATTAAATAAGATGGATAACAATTGAAGAGTGAGGTTAGATATCCGAGGCTAGATTATGATCAGTGGTGTTATGAGAAAAATCGAGGATATACTTTGAATTAGTGAGAAAAGTTGCTATCTTCTGAATCAGTGAGTAGGATGTCTTGAGGCAGTTTTCTTTTCAATCCGGTCCTTTCGAAGTTTCGACGTCCAATGCCATAGGTTACAGCGCCTGGTACTTCGAATAATCTAACGAAGAATGTCTTTGATATCAATTTGAAGTACAGATGTATGGGAAGAATACCAAGTTCCTGATGGAGTTGATCATTTCTAATGAACCATGGAGCCTTTGTAATACTGCGGAGAAATTTGTTTTGTATAAGCTGAAGTCGATGAATGTGGGATTTGCTGGCTGTACCCCATACAGGAGCAGCGTAAGAAATTATGGGGCGTATGAGAGACTTGTAGATCAATATTGAGCACTCCAGACCAAGCTGTGATTTCTTCTGTAGCAAGAGATACAGTTTTTTAATTCTAGAAATGGTTATTGTGGAAATGTAAGATCTATGAGAATTCCAGGTTAATTTAGTGTCAAGCATTAGGCCTAAATATTTGACTGGTGTTTCTGGAGGCTTCCATGCTAGTTGTTTACCCTGCCGATCCAGTGGGTGTGGATTTTGATAATATCTTAAGGAAAATATTTTCGTTTCCGTTTTATTAGAATTTAATACTACTCGCCACATTTTCAACCACTTAGACAACATCTTTAATGGTGCTGTTCTAATTTAATTAAACCATCTCTAGTGTAATTTATCATGATCCTCAAAATACCTGTTGACCGTATTATCAACCTCATCGTTAATGAGGAATCTTCGTCCTCCATGGCATTTTTTGGGGCTCGGAAACAGATGGTAGTCACTGGGTGCTAGATCTGGCCAATAGGGTGCATGTGCAAGCAATTGGAACTTAAATTCGCTCATTACTCCCATTGCAATGACTGAACGATGAACCGGAGCATTGTAAACGGACAATATTTTTGTCTTTGCCAATTGAGGTCTTTCTTTTCACCTCATCACCCAAACGTTGCAGTAAGCTTGCGTAGTAGTCACTAGTGATACCTTTACCCTTTTCCAAGTAATCAATAAGAATAATTCCCATAAAACACTCGCCACAAGCTTGTTAGCTGACAAAATTAACTTTGCCTATTTTGAGATTGGTTCACCTGGCACAATCCAATGTTTTGACTGGGATTTCATTTCTGGAGTGTAGTGATGTATCCAAGCTTCATCCATGGTAATAAGTCGTCTCAAGAATTCACTGAGAGTTTCAGGGCAGAGCTCCAAATTTTTGACAGAAACCGTTTTTCTTTGCACCTTTTGATCATGTGTCAACAAACACGCCAACCATCTCGCTCAGACCTTGTGAAAGCCCAAACATTACTTAAAAGTATTACCTGCACATTCTTTTGATATGTTAACATTCTCTGCTATTTTAAATTTAATCTGCAGTCTTCCAGTACTAAACAATAAATTTGTTCAATGATCTCGGAAGTAGCGCGTCCAGAGAGGGGCTCATCACTAGTGCTCGTACGTCGCATTTTATACTCTGCAACTCACATTTTAATCATTGTATGTGAAGGGGTAGAGTCTTTTAATGTACTGTCCATTTCCTCCTTGATTTCTTTAGGCGTTAAGCCTTTCAAATGGGAGTATTAAATCACTGCTCGTTTTTCCAAATCCTCCATTTTCGTGGAACCTCTACAGTTGTGTTGTTTTAAATGTCATTCAAAAGATAAACAAGCTATTGACCTTTAACTATAGATACAAACTAGTCTAGAGTTAAACTATATGATGCTATCCGTCAAACTGGCCCAGTGGCGCCATCTCTGAAAGGCCTGGGATTATCAGCCGACCCTTGTATGTTTAGATTCTGTTCACATTTGATCAATGTTCACAGGAACTCAAAGCAGCAAAAAATTTATGTTACTTTAATTGCAATAAAGTTTACACAATCCTTACCTTCTTGAAGATCGGAAAGAGTATTTCTGTGTCCTTGTGCTTATGGATCAAGTAGCCGACAGCTATACCAATAACGTAAGGTGCGAATCTAGTGTGAGTGACAACATAGTAGTACTGGTTCTTAGCTGCCCATTTCGTTGAACTGGAACACAAAACATAACATTAGCATTACTTATAGCAAATAAGCTGTCATTGCAAATTAGCTCAGTTCATTACATACAGAAACTCCCATATATAATCGGACAAAGCAGAGTACTAAGTTTTGAAAGTGAAAATAAACATTTGGTGTGCTGTTCTATTGAAATTAATGATAATCGACAGTTACATGCTTCGTTCTTGTAAGAAAATAGATGTTATTTCACATAAAAGTTATATAATACGTGCTTTTTAAGCATTAAAAATAAATATGGCTCTTTTGGCCCTCAAAAGTAATTGGACACAACTTGAGTGTGATATAAAATATGGCTTAGTACTTTGTGACTCCCTCTTCACTATTTCTAGTCCATCTTTGCTAATTTCAAACATCTCTTACAAGCATCTCACTTCTTTTCGTCATTAGTGTCACCTTCATAGAATTCTGTGCAATGAGTTTTTGCCATTACCAATTTAAGAACGCAAATGACCTCCAAATAACATCTCGTAGGAGTAAACCAATGGATATCTGGCGTAAATACTGCTTATGGTTGAGGCATCTTCTACAGACAGGTCGCGTTTAAAAAGTGATTGTAAAATCCAACTTCTAGTGAAGTATCCGTAATCATTTTTCTCGCAACCTATTTGGCATGCTGTGATCCAGGTTTTACAGGTAGGTTCCATTCCTCTTGCAACCTCACCTTCAAGTGCTGCTTGGAGTTGATGGAGGTCTTCCACGTGGCCTTCTTCAGTTTATCCCATACTGCTTCTATGGGATTAAGATCCGGGGACTGATGGGATGGATGCAGTACATGAGGACAATTGTAAAGTAACCAGTTGCACAATGTGGGACGTATGCTTCGGATCATTATCCTGATAAAATGAGAATCTGTCCAAAATACCCATCATTTCTGTACTTTATTTTAAATTTTGTTGTAATAGTCTAAGATAGACTTGCTTGTTCATGGTTGTGTCTATGAACACCAGCTTTCCCACTCCCTTAGGCGAAATACAGCCTCATACCATTACACACCCTCCACCGTGTTTGACTGTGCCTGGTAAATTCCACTCTTCCAGCTCTGTGTTTGGTTTCCTCCACACAACCACCCTGCCATCGGAACCAGTAAGGTTGTATTTGCTTTTGTCACAAAAAATAACTTGGTCCCACCAATAGGTGGTCCTGTTAGTCTTTGGCAAATTGTAATCACTTCGTTTTATTCTTGCTAGAAATGTATGGCTTTTTCCTGGTTACGCGACCATTAAAATTACTTTTCACTTGGCCCTTCTGACCATTTCAGGGCTGTCAGTCCCAGTTCTTCCTGAATCTCAGCACAAATCACCGGAGCACTTATTCGCGGATTCCGTTTTACCTTCCGCATAATATAAGACTCCTGCCGATTGGCCAGAAGTTTTGGTCACCCTGGCTTTGTTCGAGATTCAATTTTGTCTTCATACTTATAGCGGTGAATTATGTCACTAACTACTTTTGTTAAGGTTCACAATCTCTGCTATTTCCCGGTATAGTTTGTTCTTTTCATAGTAATAGATTAATGTCTCTGTTCAAAGGTACTCTGCTTACCTCTGGACCACATATGCTCTTGCCTTTTTCTTGGTGCACAGTGGACGTACTTCTACGATGTTGTTTTGTCTACTGACAGACTTCATCTACTCGTCTGTATTGCATTTAATTTTTGCTGTCCGATTCTTTTTGTATCGTAAACTCATGATGTAAACAAGTTTGAATGTGGAAGCCACATTTTCGATCTCTAAAATGGATATTCATAGTATATGATTTTTGCTAAACACAAGGAGTACCTTGAGATTGACACATAATCTATCCTGCTTTATAGAGCACTCCGTAGAGAAATGCAAAGTCTGTCCGATTATTTATGAGAGTCGGTGTATATCTGGTTCCAATCCCGAATATGTCATTGAAATTTTCAGCCTAATCTTAACTTTCCAAAACTTAACTGCAGAAAATTGACTAGTTAGGTTTGATCTTAGATCAAGAGGCCATGAACTTAGATCAATCTTTATACAACCAAAATTCTAAGTTCAGCTTGACTGGAGATCATTTTCATATGCTTGAACTTAGATATTCTTTTATGCAACCGGGCCTTAGTAAGTCATATGTTTGTATATTAAGTAAACGACTCATTAGTGATCTATTTTTTGTGACTTGTGTTACGTCACTACTGGTAGGTACCGAAAGTATTAATGACCTGTTGACATGGCAATTGACAAATGAATCCTTACACAATCAAATACCTGTTGATGATTACCTTATACATCAAGTTTTACAAAAAATAGTTTTATATACGAAATAAACTTTCATGATGTGGTTAATATACTGAATGAAACTTACTCTCCAGCCATTAACCCTGGTGGGAACTCGTACAAGTAGTTGACTAAGAAAGAGATGACGAATCCGCTGAAGACGAGGCAACTAAACATCAGGATGCAAATCCGTTCTCTCCAATACAATAGTGGTGTGATGACCAGAGGCGAAAGTAGGAACAGCTGCATGTCGACGTTCAGGTACCACGAATGTCCAAAACACTGCAACATGCATGAAAGGTAAATCACTGATTTTTATAAAACAGTTGAACACCGTAAAACCTGTCAAGCCAATACTTCTTTATAATGCAGAGGTAATAATTACAGCAAACAGTTCTAACATAAATCACCTAGAAGTATGCCAAACTCAGGCCCTGCGACTAATAACCGGTGCAGCAAAATTAACTCCAATCACGGCAATGCAAGCCTTAACTCGGAACTATCCAATATGTCTAACTTTAGAGGAGCAGGCACTAATACAACGTGAAATGTTGCGGTTAAAACAACAAAATGGCAGAAAACATTACTACAACCAATCAAGATGCAAACACATACAAGTTTCCTACACAAAGTTATGGAATTAAAAACAGATCTGAATCTTCCTAATTCTAAAGAAAACATTTTAATCAAAGAAAACCCATTAACTTTTGAACCAATTAATATTCAATTAGATTAGAACAAATAGTTACAAAATCTGAAACTCCCAAACCTGTACTAAAAGCACTAGCATTAGAAACTGAACAATTGACACCCATCTGAATAATGGTTACATATCTATACACAGATGGATTTAACTTGGACAACTCAGGAGCAGGAAATAAGTGTGCACTGTTCTCATTCTATCAACCAGCAGGATACCACACAACAAATCGATGCAGAAGTAACGGCTATTCATATTTCACTCCAACACCTTCTATACAGAATAGATAAACTCAAAAATGCTGTCATACTTTCTGATTCTAAAGCAGCATTATGTGCAATAAGTTCATATAAAATGAGGTCAATCCAAATTAAAGAATGTCACAAAATGATCCAACAACTTCAAAAACTACAGAAAAGAATTATATTACAATGGATACCTGCCCATTGTGGAATTTCTGGAAATGAATCAGCTGATTTCCTTGCCAGAAAAGGTGCAATTTTAATTTAGAACTTACCCTTTACATCCATAAAAATATTAATTGAAAGAAAATATAAAAGCAAACAAAATCAATCAATATCTAACAAAGCCAAAGAAAAAATGGAACATTTTAATTAAAAATCCAGAAATTATTCCAGAAATCCCACGTAAAGCTGCAGTAGCAAATTTTAGATTACTTATGGAACATGATTATTTGGCCAAACACTTGCACAGAATAGGAATTTATAAAAGTCCAAATTGTCCTCTGTGGAACAAAGAGGAAATGACTGAAGAACATCTTTTAACCTGTGAAGCCCTACCTGCCGGACCCACTACACAGAAATATTGGAGAGCAAGAGAGCTAATGGCTTCATTGCCAAAGCCTAGCATTTGACAACAAAGAGGAAATAACTGAAGAACATCTTTTAACCTGTAAAGCCCTACCTGCCGGACCCACTACACAGAAATATTGGAGAGCAAGAGAGCTAATGGCTTCATTGACAAAGCCTAGCATTTGACAACAAAGAAGAGGAAATGACTTTAGAACATCTTCTAACCTGTGAAGCCCTATCTACCGGACCCACTACACAGAAATATTGGAGAGCAAGAGAGCTAATGGCTTTATTGCCAAAGCCTAGCATTTGACAACAAAGAGGAAATGACAAGAACATATTTTAACCTGTGAGGTCCTACCTGCCGGACCCACTACACAGAAATATTGGAGAGCAAGAGAGCTAATGGCTTCATTGCCAACACCTAGCATTTGAAAACAACAACAAACTGATTATGTGTAATAGGTTACAACGTACGTATTTTAAAAAGTGCAATAATTTTGAGGCTGACTGTACTTGCACCGAGCTTCCACGAAGCATAAGTCAAACTGCAATCCTTCGAGGGAAAGGGAAAACAAACCATTAGCTCTCTCAAATCTCTTCCAACTCACAAGGTAAGGGTACAACTATTTCTTAGTGTGTTCATTCTCAGTTTGTTGTTACAAGTGATCTAGTACGAGTAGAAGAAAACTGAACTTTAGTGATTTTTAAAGAAATTTTGTGTGTATACAAATTCTGCAAAATGAGTTCTAAACATAAGACATTACTGGGGGGAAAAAATTAAGGTTATTGAACACCAATGGAGAAATAATGGTGTAATTGAAAATGCGATTGATGAAATTAACAAATCAGAGGATACTAGCGATGCAACTGATGCAGCGGACTCAGAAATCGAAGAATCACAAGGCGAATGAGTGAGTATTTATAGCTGTCATTTTTTTTACTCTTATGTGTTTCATACATAGTATATAAATATACAGTTTATCGGATCGAGTTCAATTTAATGTTTGTCCACAGATCTCACACTTGCGGCGCATATCTTCGCTTATCTTACACACTATTTTGCTGAACTGTGTTTTTCAAGGTTGACCACACTGCAGAAACAAACGTGTTAGCTCTCGCAACTTCCCCTCTGGCCGCACTACACCGTAAATCCAGTGCTGCTCTTATCTTGCGCGTACTGTAATCCGTCGTGTTACGTACGCGTACTGATGTTTTGAGGTCATACTCTACTGTACTATATTTCCATCTTCTGACTTCTCTAAACCAAGCCATGCTACACCAGCGACCTCTCATAGCTGCACTCATTGGTCAGAGAGGTAATAAGCTTATTTCACCAGAAGTTTCAAAGAAAAACAAAAATAAGGTGGTCACTGAAGCTTGTTCAGCAGCAATAAGGTTATCTTATGATCCTCAATAGCAAATAATCTGAAGGGGTCCAATGTTTGTATACTTTTGACTGGGGACTTCTGGAATATAATAAGTATTCTTCCAATTTTAAATGTAATTTGCATTCATGCTGTTACCTAACAAGAAATAGCAGTTGAGAAATCAATATAAAGGGCATACACTTTGAGGCAGACAGTCACACCTCGTTATCTGTTCACATTTAGCTGAATGTGAGCAATGTTAGTTTATAAATATATTATTCTGTACTAAGTCTCCATAGAGTAACATACAATTAATAATATACCAATAACTTACCATTCTGTTACCAGAAACGTAGTTCTGCACGAATAGCAAAGCCCAGAACCAATTCTCTTTACAGAATTCCACCAAATAGCCATTGTTGCCAACCCAAAGTGGACCGGAACCCGCGTGCCTCCATAGACTCACTTGCAATAGAATCAAAATCGCCACAGCAGGAGCAATTCTGGAAAAAGTCATGTGATGTGCCATTATTTTAACAATTATTTTATAATGCGATCACAAGTATGTAATACATATTAAGGCTACATAAGCTCACCAGAGCAAGAAATTAGAGATCAGCAATGAATCGCTCTGTTTCGACAGTTGTTGCTGTGGTCTAGTCATGAAGTTAACTGCACTTCCCATGATCAGAGGTTATAGGGAGCTGTGGGACGTGGTGTAGGAAAATGTAACGGCATGGCAATGTGGCAAAAAGGGATAATCGAGTTTGGCCGTGCCTTTGACCATTAGTTAGATGAAGTGTCCAGATTTGTTGAAGCGAACTGTCCAATGAGTTCACAAGCAGTACACCTGGCCATGAAACAACGTCGGAATTATGGCCAGGAAAGAATTTCACAGCTAGTAAACGCAAATAGCTTCCAAACTCGACAGAAATTGTAGGTTCATCCCAACCTGTTGGCTAGGACATTGAGGTGAGAACTGCATTTCCATGAACATTTGGAGCAGGACACCTCGAAGAAGGGCCTTGCTCACGCACACAAAAATCTGCACGACTTCAGTTGGCTAAAATGACCAAACATGGAGAGTGGCTGACTGGTGGAATGTCATTTGTTCCCATGAAGCACGTTTTCGCCTCTATTCGAGTGATGCAGTCGTTGGATTCACCGCCGGCCACAAAATATTTAATCGGGATTGTGTACAGCAGTGCGAGTATTGGGTGAGCAGTGCACCAGCGAATGTAATATAGTGCGGGAGAGGAGGGGAGAGAGGGGCAACCTGTTAGGTCCGCAATGTGATATGAAAACAATCTCCAGCGCCACAATGACACTTGACATGCTAGTGATTACGACAAATTAGAAGGTGATGAACGAATCACAAAGCTGGATCAGTTACAGTATATTATATATTTGTGTTAGCCTGCTAATTTCCCAAGAAAAACGGCTGATTAACTGGTATCCTTCATCCCGTACAGACTTACGCGACACAGGGACTTAAGTTTCTATTTTCTATATTTCTATATCTACAAACTTCAAACTTTGCATGCCTAATGGGTTTTATATTAGAAAATACCACGCGAATGTTTAGCAATTTCTGATCATTAGTTTTGAAGGATGGATTTTTATTTTTATTTTAATTAAAGTTCATGGCAATATTAAAGTTAATGTATGCACATCAATAATCATGCTAGTGGAATAACTTATTTGACATAGGAGTCAAATTGGACAGAGGTCACCAACTTCCACTTTAGAGGCCGAAGGATATGTGTAATTACTTGAACACATATGAACACTATGCTTCGATTGTCTCTGAACGTGACTAAGGAGTTGTATCATACTACGCAAAAGCCGCCACTGCACCACTGCTTACCCGTCAACAGTTCAGAGTGCAAGAGCGCGCATGCGGGTAAGAGACGGCAGCACGAGGGAGCACGCAGCTGCTAATCACTGGTGTACAGGGCCAGGCTCAAGCAGACGTGTCAGTGATGCTTTAGGGGTGTTTCTTTTACTATGAATTGGGGCCACTCCACGAGGTGACCAATAAGATGAACCAGAATCCTTAAACATTCTGGATGAGCAGGTGTTGACATTTAGTCAATATCTCCATGATTGTGCTGTTATCTTCCCTATATTACAAGATGACAACTGTAGGATTTATCGAGCTGAAAGAGTGTTGGGCTGATTTGAGGAACACACCTTATCATTTATAATAAAATTCGGAACACAGTGCATGAAACCACTCCTCAGGATGATTTAAATGAAATCTGTAATTGGGCTGCGGCTAACAAAATGTCAATTAATGCCAAGAAAAGTAAGTCCATTGTTTTTAGTAGAACTAAGGGCAAAATTATTGTTAACTATCACATGGGAGGGGAGCAAATTCCACAGGTGGACAGCTGCAAATACTTGGGAGTGTACCTGGCAAGTAATGCTGGATGGGACGAAGAAGTAAATTCCACATCTAGGAATGCGTGGAAGGCATTACATTTCGTAATGAGAATATTGAAAAAGGGGAGCGCTAGGTCCAGGGAAATTGCCTACAAGGCCTTAGTGCGGCCGGTTATGGAATATGGAGTAGCATGCTGGGAACCGTATAGAGCTAACCAAATCGATCTATTAGAAAAAATACAGAAGAGGGCAATAAAATTCATAAAAAGAGGCAAGTATTTTGGGCCTATAAAAGGAGATGAGACTAAATGGGAGGAATTAAGAATTAGGCGTAAAAAACATAGGTTGGTAGCATTATTCAAAGCTAATGCTGGTGTAAAGGCATGGGTGGACGTTAGTGTAAGGTTAGATAGTCCGGATTATTATGGACGAAACGATCATAGGTATAAAATTAAGGGTAGAAGATACAGAACCGACGTAGGAAAATTTTCTTTTGTTAATAGAACCATTGAAGAATGGAATGAATTGCCTGTAGCAGTCTTTCAGGACTGTCCCCTGTCGATGAAGAAATTTAGAAAAAATCTAGATGGTTTATAGTTAACTTTTAAATTATAATGGTATATAATATGTAAATAGAGAAGTAATTAGATATGTTTTAAGTGACTAAAGTAAAATAATATCATGTTTGTATTGTTTACTGTGTTATTGTTGTAAATCTAGTATTTGTAATTTGATCTGTATTCTTAACTCTGCCACCGGGTAGTACCCAATTGCAGTAAATACATACATAATTGGCCTGCAAACTCGCCAGATTTAAACAATCGAAAATTTGTGGAATTGTTTGGAACTACAATGTAACGTCGAAATCAGCATGCTCACAGTTTGGTGGATTTGGGCGAGCAGCTTTCACGTGAGTGATACCAGCTGGATGTGCTATACTTACAGCACGTTGTGGACTCGCTTCCTAACTGTATCCAAGCAGTTATCTGGTCTGTAGCTTCTGTTACAAAATGTTGACTTGACCAGAGTAACTTAATTTTATTGTCTGGTGATACACATAATTAAACATCGAGAAATTTAGAGCTATCAATCAGTACAATGTAAGTGCTAGATAGTTTACATTCATAATACGCTGTACAAAGCGATATCGTCTTCCAAGGGTCGACACCTTACCGTGTGCAGTTGTCTTAGTTCTTCGAAGAATCTGCTGCAGTTATTAACAGTTATGAACTTTGAAATATTTTAAGAAAGTGATGCGCGGATGACTAAGAATAAGCAGTACAAGTTGAATAAGATCTGAAGCTTTCCTGGCGACGAATACGCCCGCTTTCTCCTTGGGCAGCCAGCCAGGTGAAAAGATGACTAGACATCAACGTTTAGGGAGTGTGCATCTCTCTCATCATCAGGATATTTATAAAATGTTATAACCACAAATGAAACTAAATATAACAACTATAAACAAAGACAAAACACTATGAAAATTCGCATTACTGAACAAAAGACTTTTCAGTAAATTAAATGCCAGGTCAGGAGATGGCGTGAGTATAGAAAATTGTGTCAAAGAAACGTAACTACTTGATTATCAAGCTGTATTGATCTTTGCTTCTTAAGTCAACGGATTTCCATTTTGAGGCTGGTTTCCAAGAGGAGCTGCACTGAAATCCAGCATCACAATTAAACGTGCTCCTTTCAGAGGAAATGGTCAAAGCCTCCTTTATTCTCCACTCCCAGTAACTGTTGCATATTGCCAAGACCCGAAAATTGACTATGGTCGTTATCAAGCCACCTCCGAAGATTAAACATCTGTTGAGACAAGTGAAGGACAAACTGGACTTCCAAGTTCCGGGAGTGTACCGCATTCCCTGTGAATGTGGTACACCATACTGTCGCGAACCCGATCTCGACAAGGCGGCTTGGCACACAATAGACGGATAGGTTGGTTTCACGGAGATAACGAGCTTGCATAAACAGATAGCGCCGACCAGCAAGATAACTGAGGCAAAGGCCTCACCGGGTAGATTAAGTTACGTTTCTGGAAGGTGATAGAATGTTCGAATTATGTAACTAGATGCCTTGTTTCCAGAAATCTCTAGTGATTGACAGAACAGTCTGATAACACTAGGGGACACGTTTTTTGTACCCGAAACAAAACAGGCTAATTCTTATGCAAAATGACACGCTGATTCCAAAAATGCCTCTGAAAATGCTGTATCACGTAACGTTTTTGAGATATTCTTTTATATAAAACTACAAAAATGAGGTATGATACCTACTCATATTGACTTAATTTAAAATAATAGCCATTTTATTATTAAATAATATTTTTATACCTGTAAAGAATATGAATACTGTTCGAAATAACTAGAACAAATTTTCCATCACGTAAGATTTATCAGTAAAATTAATTTTAGAGTGTATTATAAAAATCGTATTTACATGGGTGTGCCCCAACTCAAAATAAATTAAGTTGACAAGCATTTTATAGTGAAAGAGTGGGAGAAAAGGTAAGACTATACCCCTGGAGCAAGCAATGTTAAGTATGTGCCTCCAGTAGACCCAAACAAAGTTCTTCTCCCCCCACTTCACATAAAGCTCGGGTTAATGAAGAATTTTGTTAAAGGTTTGGACAAAAGTGGAAGTGCATTTGAGTATTTAAGAAGTATCTCTCCCAAAATAAGTGAATCTAAATTGAAGGAAAGTATATTTGTCGGTCCTCAAATAAGACTACTTCTTAAAGACAGTGTTTTTGAATCAAAGCTTAAACGTGTTGAACTGGCAGCATGGAAATCATTTAAATCAGTGGTGGAAGGCTTCCTGGGCAATAACAAAGAAGAAAATTATGAAACATTAGTCTCAGAACTATTAAGGAGCTACAAAGAAATGGGTTGCCGTATGTCACTTAAAATCCACTTTTTGCACTCTCACCTTGATAGTTTCCCTACAAACCTAGGAGCTGTAGTAAGTGATGAGCAAGGTGAGCGTTTTCACCAGGACATTTCTGAGATGGAATGACGTTACCAGGGTATCGCTGGGATTCAGCCATGTTCGGAGACTATTGTTGGTTCCTCAAACGGGAGAGTCAATACAAAACAAATCAACAGTGAAACACTTCTGTGATAATTCAGGTATGTGGTTTTCATCATCTTGTGTTTATTTTAATAATAATTAATAATAATTATTACTATTTTCAATGTTATTTGGCAATAAAGTACCTATTTTCAATTAATCAAATATGAGTTATCACATCGCATTTCTGTAAGTTTTCATAAAAAATTATGAATACCTTAAAAAACGTTAAGTGATACAGCATTATGAGGGGCATTTTTGGAATCAGCAGATCAATTTACATCAGAATTTGCCTATTTTGTTTCGGGTATATCAAAATAATTTTTTTTTTGTTCTCAGTGTAATCATTAATGGAGATATAAAAGGGATTGTGACACGCTAACAGGACAGTCAGTTGTGAAGCAGTAGTTGTGAAATGAGAGACAGCCAGCTGTGTTCTTGTAACGAGAGCTAAAGATGTAATCTGCTGTCACTGTTTGTTATTGTGATCGACCTTGTAAGACTGTATATGTGATTTAATGTTCTTACGTGAGAACTGAAGTGTATTTCGACGAAAATAAAGGAGATTTTTAATTTCTGCAACTCGACCTTTTAATTCTACGAACCCACAAAGTTACAATATATAGGACAAACCGGAAGGACCATCGCTACTACAATAAACGAACAAGAAGGGATGATGTGAATAGGGGCGCTCAACTACGGCGGTCATCAGTGCCCTTTAAAAAACAAGTCATGGCAAAAAGCCAGATGTAAAAATTTCTAAAAAATATATAATTATAAATAAACCTATTAAAACTGCACACACATATATATTTTTAAAAAAATTAAAACTTGCTAAAACTTTCCTTCACTAAATCCTAAAGTCTAAACTAGAAAAGAATCTAAATACCTTCTCCACCACTGCGTTATCGTCCGCTAGCATTTCTGCAAAGCTGTCCGGCAGCTGCAGAGACGTCCTAAGGTCTGCTAGGTGAAAACACTCTAGCAGCACGTGTCGTACAGATAACGCTTCATTGCAAAACGGACACAGTGGAGAAGGCTCCTTTTTAAAAAGAAAACTGAGTAAAAAAGCAGCGCCCAATACGGAACCGAGCCAAACTCACCTCCTCACGACGAGATGACCGACAGGAGGTAACCCAGAGGATCGGAAGTTCTTTCACAGATCTAAGTTTATTATTGCGGAGAGCGGACCACTCTTCCTGCCAGCAGGTTTGCACAGCTCTCCGCAATACAGCCCTAAAATCTTCCGATGTCACAGATGGTACTCGAACCCTGGGCTCCATGGTAGCCGTCTTGGCTGCCGAATCCGCCATTTCATTCCCCCGCAAGCCTACGTGACCAGGGATCCATGCACACACCACGATAACGCCAGAGGCGTGTAAAACGTGGAGGACATCCTGGATACGCTGCACAATGTTGGTAGTTATACAGTTGCCGTAGGCTTTGAAATGCACTGAGGGAATCACTTAGGATTAAGCAGTCCCCCAACTTTCGTCGACGTACGTGTAAAATGGCCCGGTATATTGCATAGAGCTCTGCAATAAAAATGGAAGTGATAGTGTGGAATCCGAATGTATACGGTTCGGTTCCACACACGTAAGCACAACCAACACCATTTGAGTTCTTGGAGCCATCAGTATAAATTACAAAATGGTCCTCATATCGCGATAAAAATTCTAAAAAACATGTGCGGATACTAGACATAGACATGGTAGATTTATCATATTTGGTCATGCCCAGATCAACGTGGGAACATGAACGGAGCATTCATTTAATGCAACCTGAGAAGTCTGGGCTGGCAGAGCATTGTTTTGATAACGACCATAGAGCCAATTTTCGGGAGACGACTATCTTGGCAATATGCAACAGTTACTGTGAGGGGAGAATTAAAGAGGCTTTGGCCATTGCCTCTGAAAGGAACTCGCTTAATCGTGATGCTTGATCTCAGTTCAGCTCCACTTAGAAACCGGCCTTAAAATGGAAATCCGTTGACTTAAGAAGCACAGATCAATACAGCTTGATACTCAAATTAAGTAGTTACGTTTCTTTGACAATTTTCTATACTCTTGCCATCTACTGACCTGGAATTTAGTAGTAGAGTAGTAGTAGTTTTATTCATCCGTTAAGTCAATACAATGACATTGGATACGTCAATACAAATATTTAGAACAATACAAATAATATAAGTATAAAAATAAGTTGCATAAACTGTAATTAATAAGATCTAAACATGAACTCAAATATATATAGTTGCATGGCTGTACAGCTACACAGCATTTAAAATGCATCACAAATATATACAATTATATGGCCAGCTACAGTCTATCTAGAAATTCACTTATATCATAACATGAATCACTTAATAAAATTTCTTTCAACGATTGCTTGAAACACCACATGGATTTTATGTTTTTCAGATTGGCCGGTAGTTTATTATACAGAGTGACTGCTGAATATCTAGCTCCTTTGGAATAAAGTGTAGTTCTATGTGTTATTGTTCTTAAGTCTGTTTTACCTCTGGTGTTATGATGATGTATTTGATTATTTGTGGTGAAATTTTCAAGGTTTTGTTTTGTATAACATAGCAAACAGTATATATATATACAGACTGGGCAGAGTCAAGATTTTCAATTCCTTAAAGAAGTTCCTGCAGGAGTCATATTTTTTTCCTGACATTAGGCATCTAACAATCCTTTTTTGTACTTTAAAAACCAAGTGACTGTCTTTACTATCCCCCCAAAACATAATGCCATACCTCATTAGACTTTCTGCATATACAAAATATAAGGTTCTCATGTCACTTGCATACAACTCATTTTTTATTACTCTTAATGAGAAGTAGAATTTATTTAACTTTATTACTAGATATTTTATGTGTGCTTCCCAGTCTAAATGCTGATCTATCCATACTCCCAGAAAATTTGCTTCTGTCTTATAAGAAACACATGCACCATACAACTTGATGTCAGGTTTGCCAACATTTTTATTTTGTTTGTGGTGAAATGATATTGCTGAAGATTTGTTTGTATTAATAATCAATTTGTTTTCAGCAAACCAAGTTTCAATTTTACTGGTTATGTGTACATTTAATGTACTGAAAACAGTCTTTTGTTCAGTAATTGAATTTTGATAGTGTTTTGTCTTTGTTTATAGTTGTATTATATCCAGTATTTCATTTGTGGTTATAACATTTTATAAATATCCTGATGGGAGAGATGCACGCTCCCGAAAGCTCGATTTCTCGGCTTGTTTCCCGAGAAGAAATTGAGTGCAAGTTGAGTGAGCTTAACATTTTAATGGAAGCTAATAAAGCTAGTTGAAGCGAGCCACCTATTAACTAAAGATATTGAAATAATTCTAAATATCAGCGCGAGAAACTGCTTTCTTTATGCCGAATATCAACTTTACAGTTTTCATAATGATCCAGTACAGTAAATTATAAAATTAAATCTACAAGTCCAGACACTTATTCTTCTAAATATGAAAGTCTCGAAATAGTTGTTTCATGTAGTAAATAAACTTTCTGTTGTATGTACCTTAGATACCGGTGGATTATGATGGGAATGGCAGACAGAGTAACGTTTTTCAGCGAAGCTTGTCTTGGTACCACTTTGAGAAACTTATTTGCAGCAAGGAGTCCTGATAACAGCAGAAATGTGTCTACAGCTAAAGTGGCGCCAATGATGGGCATCACCCTCCAGCTCGACGTCATCTGAAACAGTTAATGACATGGTTTGAAAATGTTTGTTACCAGGATCAAAAAAGAAATCGAAGTCTTGTGTATATCCTCCCACTCTTGGAATACAACTAAGAGGCGTGTCCGTAAAATAAGGCCTCCAAGGCGCTGGAGCCTTGAGAAACGCTATTACGGCTGGGCAGCCGTTTGCGATTGAGCTTCCTATCACTTCCGCCGCCAAGTGTGAGCTGCGTCCAGTGATTCGTTTTTTTAGTGCCCAGGGCACTACCCCCAGTGAAATTCATCGTCAGTTATGCGAGGTCTATAGGCCACAGTGTACGGACGTCAAAGACGTGTGAAAGTGGTTCAGAATTCAAAGACGGACGTACAGACGTCATGAATAGCGTTCGGGTCGGCCTTCGGTTTCAGCCGAAACAATTGCAAAAGTGGAGCAAGAAATGCTTAAGGGTATGTATGACTGAAATTTCATGAAAATAACGACTTTTTTATTTTAATTCTATAAAATAATTTAGACATTCCCGAATGTGAAAAATGCACAATTTGCCTCCAGACGCCATTTTTAAATGCTTATTTAAATGTCGGTGTCCTTTAAACTCTGTCAGAGTCACGCGCTCTTTTGCCTACATCCACATTCTTTGTCTGTTTTCCGTTCTTAAATTTTCAATTCAAGAAAAGAAAAATAAGGCTTTCACACAAAATAGTTCCTAAAATGTTGCCAATATATCAGAGGCTGGCTTCTACAACATTACAAGAGAGGTGCAAAACAGGAAAAACTCAGAATGCCAATGAATCTTTGCATCATGTCATATGGAATAAGTGCCCAAAGGAAGTTTTCATATCAAAACAAAAATTGGATCTTGCTGTTATTAAAAGCATCAGTGAGTTTAACATGGGTAGTCTTAAGTCATTGGAGCTGCAGCGAAATATCAGAGGTGAAAGTGTAGTAGACTCAGCAAGGAAAACTTCAGTGCAGCGAGATCAGACTCGTATCCTGCAAAGCTAGAAGCGAAGTTGTGCAGAAGAAAAGCAACATCTAAAGAAGAAAAAGGTGGAAAAAGCAGCAACAGAGGAGAGGAAAAAGAAATCTGAGGGTCCAACCTATCAGCCTGGTGGATTTTAATGTGAGTTATGTAATCAACTCTTTAATCGCTCTTTTCTCAATGTTCATATTTTCAGCATTTTTCTTCCTGTAAAATGCTCCTTGCGATGCAGTTTTTGTACTACATTCATGAAATTTCCTACACAGGTTCAGAATATCATGAGGAATGGAAATTGCCCTAGGTTTTATTGTGAAATGTATATAAGCATATATTTTTAATTTTCAAACACAAAACTTACAGTTTTTAGACAAAAAAGAATATTTGTAAATTAAATTTTTTTTGTGACTTAAACTAAAGGAGACAGAGAAACCCAGAGCAATTTCAAAAAGTATGTGTATTATGAACATAGGGTTAAAATATTAGACCAAAATTCAAAATATTTTGTCGCAAGGGACATTTTTAGTGACGTAACAAAAAACATACAAAATTTATCATAATTTCTAGACTGCTGGAGAAAAATGGTTTAAATTTAGGTTGTAACATGTTTACATTATACTACACCTATGGTGTAAATTTGAAAAAGCTAGCATTATTAGTTCAGAATTTGAAAATTTCAGTCATACATACCCTTAAAGATCGGCGTGTGACAGTTCCCGAGCTGTGCGAACTTATCCCTGAAGTAAGCAAGACTACGACTGACAAGGCCGCGCCGTGGCTCAGTGGTTAGACCGCTTGGCTCTCACCAAGGCGGCCCGGGTTCGATCCCAGGCGACCGTAGTGACATTTGTGGTGGACGACACGGCGCTGGGGTGGGTTTTCTCCGGCATCTCCGGTTTCCCCCACCATCTCATTTCACCGATGCTCCATCTTCATCCCATGTATCATCAGTGTCATCACCTGCGGTGCCGTATGTAGTAAAAGCGGGCGTTAAGCACTACACATTTACGATTGACAATATTTTGACCGGGCATTTGCATTATCGCAAGGTGGGTCCCCAAAATGCTCACCGAAGACCATAAACGGCAACGTGTTGAAGCGGCCCACCGATTCCTGGAGCGCTATGCAGAACAGGGCGAGGAATTGTTGGATTCAATTGTCACTGGCGATGAAACCTGGGTGCACTACACAACACCAGAAACTAAAGAACGTTCTCGTCAGTGGCGGCATTCGAATTCACCGAAGCCACGAAAGTTCAGACATTTTCTGCCGGGAACGTGATGGCCAGAGTTTTCTAGGAAAGAAAAGGTGTATTGTTGTGCGAGTTTATGCCTACCGACAACAATAAACGCCGCTAGCTACTGTGAGACGTTCCATTCAAAATTGGAGGAGAATGCTGACCAATGTAGTGAATTTTCATCACCACAGCGCTCGTCCCCATACTGCATATGCAACTGCTGATCTCCTGGCCCAGTGCAGATCGGATATCCTCACCCATCCACCCTATAGTGCAGACTTAGCACCTAGTGATTATCATCTGTTTCCTGAGCTGAAGTCACACCTGGTTGGAACATATTTCCAGCCCGAGGATGATTTGAAAAACGAGATTGAGCGCTACCTGAGCAACTTGGCGGGAGAGTATATGAAAGCTGTCACAGCGCATGCAAAAGTGCATCGATTGCAATGATTACGTTGAAAAATAGCTGTAAGTTTCGCCTTCCCTTCAATATAGCATTCATTGACAAACATGTTTTCTATATTAAATAAAATTGGAGACATTTTACGGACACACCTCGTATATGTAAACACTTGAGGCTATTAACTAAGGTAGCTACAAAATAGGAATGAACATAAGGCGGGGCTAGGCGTGGCTGACCTATCGGTACTAGCCAAAGCGGTGCATGCAACGTTGTACAGTTACGCATGCATACTGGCTCGCTTTGCCTAACCATATGGCTGATTTCTTTGCGCTTTCTAAAGACACTAATAACAAAATTTTGTTTTCCTATATTTCAGAGATATTTTGTCTGAGGTTGACTATCCAAACCCCATGTTTGTAGCTCGTCTGATTTCGGAGATATGCAAAGATAAGGCGTATGACTAGAAAGAAAAGAATTATTACCTGTCTGAAGAAAAGCACACGTGATATGCTGCAGTTGCATTTTGTACCTTGCATTTAGTAAAGTGGTGATCTTTTAAGAGCACACACGTGTTTTCCAAAGTTAGTAAATATACCACTTAGCAAGCCTAGTACTGGTGCGTCTAGTAGTAACTGCAAAACAACTCATAATATTTTACATAAGCAAGCTAGAATTAATATGTATTCCTTTTACAAACAGATGTCAAAGATATTTTCGAAAGCACAAATTTCGTTCAGATTTGAGAATGTTAAACTTGTCACGTGAGTGCTCATTCTGTGACGAAAATTCTTAAAGAAGGCAGTTTAACAAATTGTAAGTTTGCATATTAAAATCTCCAGGGAAATATCGAGCAGATAAACGTGCTACCAACTTAGACAATTTTCAAAAGTTGTTTTACGTAGAACAATTTATGATTTATATGACAAGAGTAATATCCAACTGCCAAAAGTTTGACTAATTTAATGAGGGGGAAACTATTATCTACGGATTGTGTATCTTCAATGCATAATACGCTGAAATCTCTTGGGTTCAAATATAGGAGAACAAATGATGGTCGCAAAGTTCTGCTTGAAAGAAGCGACATTGTTGCTGCAAGACTTAGCATTAGTACATGATATTCATGGTGTAAAACTGAATCATAAATACATATTCATATCTTCTGTATTTATTAAGATTTTAATGAAACAAAAATTGGTCCTTTATAAACAGTATACAATTATGGTTGGTTGGTTGCTCATGCTCATGGAGTTGAACTTCCATTTTCCTTCTGGCCTCCCAATAACGTGTGACTACGTGTGAGGTTTAAGTTGGCGTATTCTCTGCTATCCTTGTCTAAGACAGAATGCTGTCCTTGTCTAGCACACGTAGGAGGATCAGCAACCCTGCTTTGTCTTGATTCGTGGAATGTAGACGCTCGCAACCCCCATTCCGTTGTGTGTTTGAAGGTTGTCAGTGACGTGTGAGCTATAGACCTGTGAATTTATTGTTTTGTGGACTTACACGTTACACAAAATGTTTTCAGTGTTGCAACATATGGATATAATGTTGAATTATTTTCTTGTAGTTTTGGTTGTGTTTGTGTTTGTATTGTTTCAAGTTGGATCTCGAGGGAAAGTTCTAAAATCAGATTCTAGGGAAATTGTAGCCAAATTTCAGTTTCTTCAGTGATGAATGTGAAGCTTTAAAATGTGGAAAGCCGACTATTTCAGTGACTAGTATCGTTGTGAGAACTGCTGCTGCTACAGGTATTTCTTCTCGTTCTGTCCAACGAATTTTAAAAGAACACAAAAATGCAGAAGCTAGCGGTGGTAGACTGGAAACACCAGGCAAAAAGCGCCCTAATAGAAGACCGCGAAAAACAGAAATTGATTCATTTACAGTTGCTGCTATTAAGCGAACAATCTATTCACTGTATCGTACGGACTTTCTGCCTAGTTTGCTGGACATATATGAGGCTTTAAGAGCTAAAGACTTACTTAAAGGAAGCGTGTGGTCCTTAAGAAAAATTCTTAAAAAGCTTAATTTCACTTACAGTAAAAATTCGCAAGGAAGACGCTTTTTAATGGAACGAATGGATATTGTTTCTAAAAGATTTAAATTTTTAGGATGAATGAAAGAACTGAGATCTACAGGTAGGCCTATAGTGTACCTTGACGAAACATGGGTAAATATAAACCATACGATAAATAAGGTCTGGAAGTGCATCGTCGATGAAAATGAAAGCGATTTCCCTCTTAAAACACCAATCGGCAAAGGACAGCGATTTATAGTTGTACATGCTGGATGTTCAACAGGATTTATTCCTAATGCATTGCTCACTTTTAAGTCAAATTCAACCAAAGACTACCATGAAGAAATGGAT
Organism: Mantis religiosa; assembly: GCA_030765055.1. Classification (NCBI taxonomy): domain Eukaryota; kingdom Metazoa; phylum Arthropoda; class Insecta; order Mantodea; family Mantidae; genus Mantis; species Mantis religiosa. The sequence continues at coordinate 33,734,116 of CM060960.1, forward strand.
AGTGACATTTTCAAGGATTGGTTTGTTAATAAATTACTACCTAACATCCCGTCTAATAGTGTCATCATTATGGACAATGCCCCTTATCATTCCATAGAAATTAATAAACCACCCACTTCATCTTCACTCAAATCCCATATGCAGGAATGGCTTCATAATAGGAATATTGAGTTTGATCCACGAGCAACAAAACGAGTGCTATACGAATTAATTAAACTGAAAAAAGAGAATTTCAAAGTGTATGAAATAGATAGTCTCGCAGAGGTACACGGTCATACCGTAGTACGATTGCCACCTTATCACTGCGATTTTAATGCTATAGAACTTATATGGGCGCAAGTGAAGAATGATGTTGCCAAACATAATATTTCATTTAAAAGTGTCGATGTAAGAGCCTTGTTTCATAGTGCGATTACAAAAGTGACCCCAGAAAACTGGAAAAGGGCGTGTGAGCATGTACAAAACACTGAACAGTTTTACTGGGAGAAAGACGGTCTGATAGATGAAATTACAGACAGGTTAGTTATAAATTTAGAAGACTCGGAAGACGAAAACGAAGATTCGTTTGAAATTTCTGACTGAATCGGGGGATGAGCAACAATCTGACCAAGAGAAGGGGAGCTCCGCCACTGATACAGGCTTGGCTGGGGTGTCTGCTTTGCCTGTCAGAGTGAGAGGGTGAGTATTTCTTTCTCTTTCTAAAAGGCACACAACTAGTTAAACCTCACAGACCATAGTTGTGCTGTCAGTTCTCCATCTGTTTTTGTCAGGGCACTACACTGCAGCAGATGATCTCCGTCCATCAATGAGTTCGGGTCCCTACACAGTGTGCAGGTCGGGGATTCAAAAATATTAATCCTGTTTAGATGAGCGGCCAAACATTCGTGGCCAGTAATCAGTCGGAAGATGGCAACAATACTGCTTCTTGGGTAGTCTGGGATGGGATTTTTACTTCCTTGTAGAATTTTCCATTGCTTGTTGGTACTTTTTTCTTTGCATTCTTCTTTTCAGAATAAGTTGACTATTGTTTATATGTAGTTTTGATGTGTGGAATGAGGTTTTTTGTTGGCAGCTTTGTTTTATTTGTGTTCCTTTCATTGCCAGTAATTCCACAGTGGGATGGAATCCACTGGAAGTGGATTTCTTTTTTTAGACCTTGTAGTATTCGTAATGAACTGTAAGTTTCAAGTATTCTATTGTTGTTAGGGTACAGTGAGGATAGGACTTAAAGTGGTGATTTAGAATCGCTTAGAATCACTGCTTTAGAGAAAGAGTTCACATGGTTGAAGAGTTGTTTCAGCAAGGTGTTGATTGCTTCTAATTCTTCATCATAGTGGGTTGCTAGTTTGCCAAAACAGATGTAAAAATTGAATATTTTACTATGTATTCCTGCTCCAGCATTATTTTATTTGTCAAATAGGGAGCCGTCTGTGTGTGTGTAGCCATGGGTCTTGTGGATAATACGTTTCAATTGTTTCTAGAGCTAGCATTTTAAGTGGTTCTGCTATTTATTTTAGGTTGTGATAGAAGGCAGATTGGAAGTGGGAGATGTTCAATTTTGTTTGTGTCTTCAAGGTTGTATTTTCATGTAGATTATAGCCTTTCTCCATAAATCTTTCTTGTGTTTTTAAGGAGGCATCATTAAAATAGAAACTATATTCACAAATCGTTGAAATGTCACTATTTTGTTTCACTGTAGAAACCACCATTCGTAGAACGCATCTAATTTGAATCATTTTGTTTAGTGTGCATATGAACGATAGCTACGTAAGCGAACTGTTCTCCAGTTCAAGGTTTTAAGGTTCAGATTATGTGATAATCATTGAGTATGTTCTCATACACATGCTGAAACATTAAGCGAACTTCTTTCAGCATTGGTATGATACTTGCTACTCTGTTACATATAACCTTTCCCCGCTGAAATGTATCACTCCGCGTTCAACTATCTTCCCCCTCACCCTAATTGGCTAATGCTTTCTGCATCCTCATTTACAGCACACGAAATGTTACTTATGTTAGGGAGTTCGTTTCTAAAGAAAAACTACACACATGACGACGCACAACACTTTTCACGTATTTTCTCCGAGCACGCACTTTTGTTTATTCCTACTTTTGCCTGGAGTGGTAAGTTCTCCTATTTTCTCAATTTCATGTCGCGATGTTCCTACGGATCTAACACTCACACCTGTAACTTCATAGCACAGCTGTTCGACTTCTCTCACTGAGAAAGACGGATTCCTCTCTGAGTGCATTAAACATATGCACCACAATTCTTTTTTCATCGCTTTGTAAAGGTTTTCCCTTGCGATGCTTCAGCGAAAAACTGGCGGTAGACTCTGTCATTACACATATAATAAGTACATGCACAATAAACGATCAATAAAATAATTTAGCTCTCGCACTCGGTACAACACACCTTCGAATGGCGATATATGACTAATCCAGTTCAAAACAAGGTCAGTGATAAAAGTCATATAAACAAATATGTCATCACTACCGCTAAATCACGTGCTATCGTGCCATGTGCTTGACAGCAAAGGAACCTCTTCTTTACTTCGTTTAAGAATTAACATGCATTTCAGATAAATCAACTCTGTTGCCTAATATATTTAATTCAAATAGTTACGAAAATATAAATGACAATTCTCTTCCAACATATAAAGATATATCACCATGTTAAATAACGAACTAATTTTACCGCACGACAGTCATTACCACAATAGCAGCCAATGAGAGATAAGGTCACGTGACCGTTAAGAGAAACGGGGCAAGCTTATGTGAAACGAGAATTAGTTGGTTTCGGTGAGACAAACAGATTTATCCTCCATCTGTCGCCCGCTAGCCGTGGAACTGGCAATGCCAAGACAGTAGGACAACCGCATTGACTATGTTTATTCTTATTTTGTAGCTAATCTAGTAATAGTTTGTGCAGAGAGTCGTCGAGTATGGGTACTCTGTAGATATGTATGCTTACCTTGGTTATTTCGAAAGCATTCATAGCAGGCAAGCCAGTCATTACAAAGATAATATGTCCAAACAGAATCCACAAAATACTCAGAAAACGGACACCGTTCAAGCAGCGCATTTCACCATCACTGGCTTCCTTGCAGAGGAAGCTGCCATTCTCGAGGATCGAGAAGCTGGTGCACAGGATTTCCTTGGTACCTTTCTCACTGTCTCGACGTTTGTACCCTGAAAGTCAAAGTTATACGATAATTATATGTTAGTGTTAAAATATACATAACTAAATAATTACACTGGGCAACAAAAAAATAAATTTTGAATGTTTCGAGCACTTCATAAGGCAATTCCTACTAATTTTGGGTTCAGATAAACAAATATGACAATGAAAACTTTTTATTACCTCCAGTTTCTATGATATACACAAGGTGGAAGTATTACATATTAACGGATTGAGAGAAAAGCATACCTTTTAATTACATACATGCTAACAACAATGAAAGTACATTTGACTTTTTAACTGGTAATTACATGCTAAATTGCTGGAAAAACATTTCGCAGATAGTTGTCTGAAGAGAATCATGTGGTGGCCTATTGACTTCGTCGTCTTTTAGCTTGCCTCTTGTGATGGAGTTCCGCAGAATCCCTATACAAAGACCAACAGTAATCCGCAAGCATTACTTCATTCCAACGGTCCTGATATCTTTGTTCCATAACAGAAATGTCCTGATGGAATCTCTCGCCATGTTCATCACTAACAGCTCCACAACTAGGAGGGAAAAAATCTAGGTGTGAGTGGAGAAAATGGATCTTAAGGGACATGTTGAATCCTAGGTTACGGTATTTTTGCAGGAGCACTGTCACCAAATGCTTGTAGTTGTCATCTCTTTTGTTGCCTAAAAATCCATGACATCCTTGAAGGCTTCCCAAGCTTCCTTTTCTTTCCCCTCCAAAATTTGGTCAAATGCAGGATCCTTTACAAGTTCTCTTATTTGTGCTCCGACAAAAATGCCTTCCTTAACTTTTGCATCACTTAATTTCCAAAATTTCTCTCTGATTGTGTTTTGTTATTTGACAGGTGTGCCAACTACCCCAAATTTAAAATCTTCACTCTAAAAAATGAAATGTCACTTTATCTTCAAAACAAGAGCTAATCCATCATTTTTGTGGTGATTTTTAAATTCAGCAGATGAAAATACATGTAAATGCACTATTTTCAAGCCCGAAACATTTTCATTGTTTTATTTTAATAGTGTTATTTAACTTCAACGTTTAGCTCAAATATTGCAATAACTGGAGTGGTATAAGTTAATAGATGAAATAGTCAAAGTAAAAAATTCAATGCCATGGCCAGGATTTGAACCATGGCTCCTGGTTTCCGTCCAGTCGCTCATAACCATTGAGCCACCATGGCCAACGTGCCATCATGACATTGAATTCTCCAATTAACTCTTATTTCCCCGGTAAACCACTAGGGGCACTCGTATTCGAGATACACCTTTGTGGCGACTTACTATTGTATTTTAATGTCAAGGCGGCACGTTGGCCATGGTAGCTCAATGACGATCCGTGGTACAAATCTCGGCCGTGCCATTGATTTTTTCAGTTTGGATATCTATCTAAACCCTTAGCCTATACACGGCTTGTGTGAATGAACGCCTGATTTCCATCAATTAGCTTAAATTATAGATAGAAGTTTGTCTAAAAATAAGGTATGTTGAACAGGAACAGATTTGGGCTTTCCCTTTTAGCATAAGTTGGTGCAAAACGAGAGACTATCAGATTGAGATTTATTTTACAATAAACCAATAAATTGTAAAAACATCCAAAAAGCTTTGATGAGGTATAAATTAGATCTTAAGGCAAAAATCTGTAAATATCTATGTAGTAGAATTTTGAAGTATACAATTGGAACCTAAATTATTTGGTAAATAACCTATAAGTAAAGTTTAACTTAAGATTATAATTACAATAAAATATTTGACACAACTTAAAACTTCAGAGAATATGCTGAGACCAGTGCAAACATGTATAGATGCTGGTGCAGAACACTTCCAACATTTTCTGAGATGTAAATAGTGTAATGTAATTTTCCAATTGTGTATTATATGTCTGTCCTATTATTGGTTCAAAAGTTATGGCTTATTGAAATGGTTCAGGTTTATTTGGATCACACTGTATTATCAATCATATTCGGGAATGAAACGTTAATTTTTTTCACTTTATTCTCGAAAAGTCGTGGATGTTTGTATCGGCTTTATTTATTTCGTCTTCTGAAAAATTACGAGTTACTTTGGCTAATAAAACTGAATTAAAAGCAAAATGTGGCCTTTCGTTATACTGGACGCTTAAAACAGCAAAATTTCGCCGGATGATCAAATATGCAACAATACGTAGAACGAAAATGGACAGCTTGCACATCCTACTGTGATATCTATTTCGAAATTCAATATTACTGTAAAATCCACCTTTGTGGTTTTGGGTAACTAGTCTACCTTATTTCAAATCTCATTTAGGTCGAGTCACTTGTATGAGGCTTTTGCTTTTATCCTGAAAACAAATGTCTGGCTACGCTAAGCTCAAAGGACACCGCCCCCGTTAGAACATTTCATCATCTTGTCCATTCCATTTGAATTAACCAACCTGGTTAAAACAAAACTGAAATGGCTACAAACTTAAAATATTAGGTATAAAATGCAATATCTAAAGTACTTACATAAATACTTGTCATATCCAGTAGATAGCAATATAAACAATCCAAGTACCATCAGCACAGACCTGAAAAAAGGAAAAGATTTAATTGTATATGAGGGTGGTCTGAAAAGCTTCCAACCTAATAAAGACAAGACATTTTTCCAGATTTTCTTTCAACATAGTAGCTCTATACACTACTCACAGCGATGCTCCTATCTCTGTAACACGTCCAAATAGTACTCGTCGTTTTTCAACATAGTCTCCTTGTAACTCTACACACTTATCCCAGCGATGCTCCCATCTCTGTAACGCGTCCAAATAGTACTCGGCGTTTTTCAACATAGTCTCCTTGTAACTCTACACACTTCTCCCAGCGATGCTCCCATCTCTGTAACACGTCCAAATAGTACTCAGCGTTTTTCAACATAGTCTGCTTGTAACTCTACACACTTCTCCCAGCGATGCTCCCATCTCTGTAACCCGTCCAAATAGTACTCGTCGTTTTTCAACATAGTCTCCTTGTAACTCTACACACTTCTCCCAGCGATGCTCCCATCTCTGTAACGCGTCCAAATAGTATTCGGCGTTTTTCAACATAGTCTCCTTGTAACTCTACACACTTCTCCCAGCGATGCTCCCATCTCTGTAACCCGTCCAAATATTACTCGTCGTTTTTCAACATAGTCTCCTTGTAACTCTACACACTTCTCCCAGCGATGCTTCCATCTCTGTAACCCGTCCAAATAGTACTCTGCGTTTTTCAACATAGTCTCCTTGTAACTCTACACACTTCTCCCAGCGATGCTCCCATCTCTGTAACACGTCCAAATAGTACTCAGCGTTTTTCAACATAGTCTCCTTGTAACTCTACACACTTCTCCCAGCGATGCTCCCATCTCTGTAACCCGTCCAAATAGTACTCGTCGTTTTTCAACATAGTCTCCTTGTAACTCTACACACTTCTCCCAGCGATGCTCCCATCTCTGTAACCCGTCCAAATAGTACTCGGCGTTTTTCAACATAGTCTCCTTGTAACTCTACACACTTCTCCCAGCGATGCTCCCATCTCTGTAACCCGTCCAAATAGTACTCGTCGTTTTTCAACATAGTCTCCTTGTAACTCTACACACTTCTCCCAGCGATGCTCCCATCTCTGTAACCCGTCCAAATAGTACTCTGCGTTTTTCAACATAGTCTCCTTGTAACTCTACACACTTCTCCAGCGATGTTCCCATCTCTGTAACACGTCCAAATAGTACTCTGCGTTTTTCAACATAGTCTCCTTGTAACTCTACACACTTCTCCCAGCGATGCTCCCATCTCTGTAACACGTCCAAATAGTACTCAGCGTTTTTCAACATAGTCTCCTTGTAACTCTACACACTTCTCCCAGCGATGCTCCCATCTCTGTAACACGTCCAAATAGTACTCAGCGTTTTTCAACATAGTCTGCTTGTAACTCTACACACTTCTCCCAGCGATGCTCCCATCTCTGTAACCCGTCCAAATAGTACTCGTCGTTTTTCAACATAGTCTCCTTGTAACTCTACACACTTCTCCCAGCGATGCTCCCATCTCTGTAACACGTCCAAATAGTATTCGGCGTTTTTCAACATAGTCTCCTTGTAACTCTACACACTTCTCCCAGCGATGCTCCCATCTCTGTAACCCGTCCAAATATTACTCGTCGTTTTTCAACATAGTCTCCTTGTAACTCTACACACTTCTCCCAGCGATGCTTCCATCTCTGTAACCCGTCCAAATAGTACTCTGCGTTTTTCAACATAGTCTCCTTGTAACTCTACACACTTCTCCCAGCGATGCTCCCATCTCTGTAACACGTCCAAATAGTACTCAGCGTTTTTCAACATAGTCTCCTTGTAACTCTACACACTTCTCCCAGCGATGCTCCCATCTCTGTAACCCGTCCAAATAGTACTCGTCGTTTTTCAACATAGTCTCCTTGTAACTCTACACACTTCTCCCAGCGATGCTCCCATCTCTGTAACCCGTCCAAATAGTACTCAGCGTTTTTCAACATAGTCTCCTTGTAACTCTACACACTTCTCCCAGCGATGCTCCCATCTCTGTAACCCGTCCAAATAGTACTCGTCGTTTTTCAACATAGTCTCCTTGTAACTCTACACACTTCTCCCAGCGATGCTCCCATCTCTGTAACCCGTCCAAATAGTACTCTGCGTTTTTCAACATAGTCTCCTTGTAACTCTACACACTTCTCCAGCGATGTTCCCATCTCTGTAACACGTCCAAATAGTACTCTGCGTTTTTCAACATAGTCTCCTTGTAACTCTACACACTTCTCCCAGCGATGCTCCCATCTCTGTAACACGTCCAAATAGTACTCAGCGTTTTTCAACATAGTCTCCTTGTAACTCTACACACTTCTCCCAGCGATGCTCCCATCTCTGTAACCCGTCCAAATAGTACTCGTCGTTTTTCAACATAGTCACCTTGTAACTCTACACACTTCTCCCAGCGATGCTCCCATCTCTGTAACCCGTCCAAATAGTACTCGTCGTTTTTCAACATAGTCTCCTTGTAACTCTACACACTTCTCCCAGCGATGCTCCCATCTCTGTAACCCATCCAAATAGTACTCGTCGTTTTTCAACATAGTCTCCTTGTAACTCTACACACTTCTCCCAGCGATGCTCCCATCTCTGTAACCCGTCCAAGTAGTACTCTGCGTTTTTCAACATAGTCTCCTTGTAACTCTACACACTTCTCCCAGCGATGCTCCCATCTCTGTAACCCGTCCAAATATTACTCGTCGTTTTTCAACATAGTCTCCTTGTAACTCTACACACTTCTCCCAGCGATGCTCCCATCTCTGTAACCCGTCCAAATAGTACTCTGCGTTTTTCAACATAGTCTCCTTGTAACTCTACACACTTCTCCCAGCGATGCTCCCATCTCTGTAACACGTCCAAATAGTACTCAGCGTTTTTCAACATAGTCTCCTTGTAACTCTACACACTTCTCCCAGCGATGCTCCCATCTCTGTAACCCGTCCAAATAGTACTCTGCGTTTTTCAACATAGTCTCCTTGTAACTCTACACTCTTCTCCCAGCGATGCTCCCATCTCTGTAACCCGTCCAAATAGTACTTGGCGTTCTTCAACATAGTCTCCTTGTAACTCTACATTCTTCTCCCAGCGATGCTCCTATCACTGTAACCCGTCCAAATAGTACTTGGCGTTCTTCAACATAGTCTCCTTGTAACTCTACACACTTCTCCCAGCGATGCTCCCATCTCTGTAACCCGTCCAAATAGTACTCGGCGTTTTCCAACATAGTCTCCTTGTAACTCTACACACTTCTCTTAGCGATGCTCCCATCTCTGTAACCCGTCCAAATAGTACTCGGCGTTTTTCAACATAGTCTCCTTGTAACTCTACAGACTTCTCCCAGCGATGCTCCCATCTCTGTAACCCGTCCAAATAGTACTTGGCGTTTTCCAACATAGTCTCCTTGTAACTCTACACACTTCTCCCAGCGATGCTCCTATTTCTATCACCCGTCCAAATAGTACTCGGCGTTTTTTAACATAGTCTCCTTGTAACTCTACACACTTCTCCCAGCGATGCTCCTATCTCTGTAACCCGTCCAAATAGTACTCCGTGTTTTTCAACATAGTCTCCTTGTAACTCTACACACTTCTCCCAGCGATGCTCCCATCTCTGTAACCCGTCCAAATAGTACTCGGCGTTTTTCAACACAGTCTCCTTGTAACTCTGCACAGTTCTCAGCGATGCTCCCATCTCTGTATCACGTCCAAATAGTACTCGGCGCTTTTCAACATAGTCTCCTGTTAACTACACACTTCTACCAGCGATGTTCCCGTCTCCGTAACCCATCCAAATAGTACTCTACGTTTTTCAACATAAGTCTCCTGGTAACTCTACACACTTCTACCAGCGATGTTCCCATCTCTGTAACCCATCCAAATAGTACTCTACGTTTTTCAACATAGTCTCCTGGGAACTCTACACACTTCTCCCAGAGATGCTCCCATCTCTGTAACACGTCCAAATAGTACTCGGCGTTTTTCAACATAGTCTCTTTGTAACTCTACACACTTCTCCCAGCGATGCTTCCATCTCTGTAACCCGTCCAAATAGTACCCTGCGTTTTTCTGTGCAAAATAATTGTTCACGAAGGTGATTGCCTCTTCATTTGACGAAAATCAGACCTCCGAGCGCAATTTTCAGATGAGGGAACAAAAAGAAGTTGCTTGGGGCTAGATCTGGTGAGTAAGGTGGATGATCAAGCAGGTGTACAAAAACTGCCACAGCGCATGCAAAAGTACATCGATCGCAATGGTGATTACGTTGAAAAATAGCTGTAAGTTCCGCCTTGACATGAATGTAACATTCATTGACAAACATTTTTTCTATATTAATTAAAATTGGAGACCTTGTTTTACGTACACGCCTCGTATATGTAAGCTGTATAATTTAACAAATGCCACATAGTGGTCATCCATATATCGTGTATCCGCAGCTGAAATGGGGTTCCGCTCAGCGATAGGAATAGCGCTTACGGTGCAGTCTACGACGATAACCGATTTAATCAAAACCTCCGTTGTACCCAGTTTCAGTTGAAGCAACACAGAGCAATGGTAAAAATTTGTATTTTATACCAGTTTATGAGAGTTACGTTCATAAAGAATCTGCTTGTATTGCTACGAGATTTCATTTGAAGCTTGTGAGTTAACATTTTAAAGTTTACTAAACTAATTTACACACTTTAAATAAATTTGTAAAATCACAAGAATTCAACCCAATTTCACATATAGCTCTAAGGAAAATTTATTGACAAAGCAACAAATGTACTTTCAAAATGGGAGGCAGTGGTTCTGGCATCTTTGACGAGTGCATGATTTTAATATAGAATATTTGCTGGCAACACACTAATTGGTAGGCGGAAGACCATAGCTTATCGGCCCAGCGATATCCCGCTCCAACTGCGGAGACACGATTCATGGATCACTTGCAAATGAGCGTTCCAAAGGAATCAACTTACACAGCAAACCAATCAATTGCATCCATTGGTGAAAATGACTCCTGGCAATCCACTCTGCTGGCTTCGACCTTCCAGTCCTTCATCCAATCATTGAGACCAGTCTTTACATCTGAACTGGAACAAGTAGATGGTAGACAAATGCCCCAGTAGACTCCCTTTGTTGCTAGTAACTTCTCCACCTGTACAAAAGAAATAAGTGTACAATAATTGCTTGTTCGTGAACAAAAATATGACGTCATCTAACCTTACTATACACTATATACAAATATAATTTGTAACCTAACACTTATCTTATAAGAAATTACGAAAGTTTTCTTATTACTTGTTTAGGATCGTGATTTCGTGAAAGTCTTTCACATCAGCTAACAGACGTAAAGTCACGTTCACTAGAGATTACAATGTTTTTGTCAGTACTGCCAAAATCCGAAGAGAAACAAATGTGAAAACAATCGACTGCCGGTATTTCAAAATTCATTACGCGATGTTTATTTTTTAAAATAAATATCTTATACCAAACTATTAGATCTATCGGACCACTTAATTGTTTTAATAATTTAACTTCTGGACTTATTTCATGTTTAAATGACCAAAAAAGATCTGCTACGGCTGATTTATAAGTTTGTTTATATTTAATGTTATGAAAACGTTCTTTTGTTCTAGTTTCTAAATTACGTTTTGTCTTTCCAGTATAAACTATCACAATCGAAACAATTGAACTTTGTTTGTTGTAATTTACGTCCTCCAACGTTAAGTCATAACGGACGGTGAATGAATTGGGTGAAATGATGCTCAAATGAGTCCAGGGTCCATAGAGCTTACAGTTACCCAACATCTATCAGGATAAGGGAAAACCCCGGAAAAAACCTTATTCAGGTTCACCCTGACAGATTCGAAGTCGGGACCTATTGAACGTGAGGCAGACACTACCATCTACGCTACCGAGGCGGGTAACAAACTGATAAGTACCAGACCTTTTATTATTAGGAATTCTTTAACCTTTCAGAGAAATTAAATAAATTTTTAATACCATATTTATTTTGAGGAACTAAAGTTATACAAAAACATTTAAAAAAATTTCAAATTAACCCCAAGGATGGTATGTAGATTTTTTAAAATTATAATAGTTTTTTATTTTTCTAAGAATAGAAATATCAATTACTGTTTTTTGATATTTGAATTTTAATTTTTTTATTTATAGAAACTATTAAAATCATTAATTAAACCAGTATTAATAATGTTTATATTCTTTATTAAATTCATCTTTATTCAGGGGTATATTTATTTATCTTTAAATCAAACTACGTAAAATAGCAAACTAAAACTTATTCAATAATTAGCCGACTCTCGTATAAGAATTAGTGAATGGAGATAATGAAAACTGTTTTAGGCTTAAGTTTCAAAACGTGCATAGTAAACAAGTTATTTAGTTGGCGGGTTTAAGATAACTTCTAGATAAAGTGTAAGAGTATGCGATAAGGATCAAAAAATAGATTTATACCCAACTCCACCAGATGTTAAAATTGACGCTAACAAATGTAACGTAACAATTGTCAGTGCTAACACTGCTGTTAAATTTCTTCCATTTCACCAACCTGTTTTCTGAAAATGTTACACTTAACGCCAAGAAACTTATAAATATTACAACTATAGAAGGCTATGGATGAGTGCTATTTTCTGAATGTACTGCGATACGCGTTGTTTTCATTTACGTCTGCTCACAGCTGAAGAAGTGGCGGGCGAACAAAATCTTAAAAGCCGTGAGACATTTCTCATCGATGGAGAAGGATTGTTAATTGAATTGTTGACGAAGTGTTAGGATATCGTAGAACATAAGAGGACGGATGCAGTGAATGTAAAAGAGAAAAATGTCACGTGGGAAAATTTTGGAAACGAATTTAATTCAACCTACTACAACGCTACTACAAGCACCAAACAACTTCGTCAGTATTATGTAAATTTAAAACGAGGAGCGAAGAAGGGCGAGTGACTTGAACGTTTCAAGACGGGAGGTGGACAGTGTATTATCCACATAATTCAGTGAATTATAAAATCGCAAGGTTATTAATACTTGAAGCAAAGGCGAGATCGGCATATTTCTTTCGATGCATGTTCTAACTCAGTATTACGTCAATTTAAAACGAGGAGCGAAGGACGAGTGACTTGAACGTTTCAAGACGGGAAGTGAAATGTGTAGTGTTTAACACCCGGTTTTACTACATACTGCACCGCAGGCGATGACACTGGTGATACACGAGATGAAGATGGAGCACCGGTGGAATAAGATGGCGGGGGAAACCGGAGAACCCGGAGAAAAACCCGCCCCAGCGCCGTGTTGTCCACGACAAATCTCACTTTGCGGTCGCCTGGGATCGAACCTGGGCCGCCTTGGTGAAGCCGAGAGGTGGAGAGTATTATCCGCATAATTCAGTGAATTATAAAATCGCGAAGTTATTAATACTTGAAGCTTAGGCGAGATCGGCATATTCCTTTCGATGCATGTTCTAACTCAGAAGAACAAGTGACGAGTGACTTGAACGCTTCAAGGCGGGAGGTGGAGAACGTATTATCCACATAATTCAGGAGGTCCCGAGTTCGAATCTCGCTCAGGGTGAGTTACCTGGATAAGTTTTTTCTCCGGGAGTTTCCCTTATCCTGAGAGACGAATGTCAGGTAATTCTAAGCTCTCTTGATCCCGGGCTCATTTGAGCATTTCACCCACTTCATCCATCGTCCGATATGACAAAGTTGGAGGACGTAAATTACACAAAAAAATCAGCGAATTATAAAATTCGCAAAGTTATTAATACTTGAAGCAAAGACGGGGTTGGTGTATTCCTTTCGATGCATGTTCTAACCTCTTGTTTTTCCGCTCTAGAAAATTTTCTGATAGCTCCTCAAAATCATTTCTCCTTATAGACCGTACTCTATTACGAATGCCATTTAGACGGTCTTAAATATAACAAATCGACATCAACAGCTAAGTTCATGCTAGCAATCTTGACTATTTACAATTGTAAAGGACTTAACAGAAATTTGGCTTGTTAGTTTAACAAGGGACTTAACACGAGCGTTAAGCTAACACTTGTTGGTGAAATGTAATTTTTGTTATAACTATTGCTAAACTCGTGTTAAGCCTTAACATCTGCTGGTGAAATCGGGCATTACAGTACTGACGATGGTTCTGTGCCGGTGAAGACCGTGTGCGCAGTAGTTTAGAATCCAGTTGCCATACCTACACTCTGTCATGCGCAGTACACTTAAATGGCCAGTATCTTTGAGAGGTTTGGCCGGCTCATCCATTTTCTAACGCTTCGCTGCCAGCACGTTAAAATTTTAGTCTTAGAAATTGTGATTATTAATAGCACTGATGATTAGCATTTTGTCAGTATGTGTGTGTTTTCTTATCTAAATTTCAAGGCCTCCAATTAAAAACAAACTTGGTGTTAAAACACTTCATAGCCAAATACGTGTAGTTATTAATAATGTCCATCTCTTCTGAAACGAGAAGCAGCTTCTGCCGATATGCTAATAAAGGCAAGCGAGGATGAGGGCAGCAACAAAAGTATCTGAAGGGAAATTTCGTAAGATAATTAAAGGAGAGAAATTTGAGGAACAAAGGACCTCTTTGAAACATCTGGAAAATAGATCGTGTACCAGAAACAATATCTGTCATTAATGACTGATAGGTGTGTAATTCGCCAAACAATTTATAATTTGTATATTCAGGAGAAAACTGTCCACTGTCAACATTTGGGACTCCTGAAACATCAAGATTCCATTAAATTTAAAGGGGGAAGCACTAGTTTAAAGACTACCTTATGGCATAGGTTTCAAGTGGAAGAAAACAAGGAACAACAGGGCCTTGTTATAGGAAAGCTATATGAGAAATTGGCGCGTGTCATTTACGTGCAATTAAAGGCTTAGAGACAAAGGAAGGTCGGTTATCTGTGAAGATGAAACATCTTCATACGAGAATCGGCTAACTCACTTCCATGCACTACATTGCAAGTACAGTTCCTTTCGCTGATGACACTAGTGTCCTGGTGACCAGTACAAATTTAAATGTGTATAATTAAAATGAATTACGTTTTGAACTGTATGTAATGCTGGTTTAAAGCAAACAAAAAATCTGTGAATCTAGACAAAACAAAAGTGGCCAGATTTATAACCTGTCGTACATCACATACTGAAATAGAAATCGGGATTAATTATATGTTATTAGAAGAAATTGACAGCATAACGTTTCTGGGCCTTCAAGTGGACAGATGTTTAGATTGGAAAGCTCACATAAATTATATGTTACCTAAACTCAGCTCTGCCTGTTATGCTATCCGAGAGCTGGTTAATGTGAGTTCTATTGACACTAAAATTAGTATATTATGCATACTTTAACTCTATTATGGAGTACGGAATATTATTTTGGGGCAACTCAGTAGAATGTAAAAAGATATTTCTTATGCAAAAGAAGGTTGTAAGAATCATTACTAACACCCACACCAGATGCTCCTGTAAAGATCTTTTTACAAGATTGAAGATATTAAGGCTTCCTTGCATGTATATATTCTCGATCCTAAAATTCTTTGTATGCAATCGTGCCTTATTTGCAACAAATAGTGTAATTCACAAAATAAACACTAGACAAAAGTATAATATCCATTATCCCAGTGCTAAACTTTCTTGCTTCCAGAAAGGTGTGCATTATGAAACTATCAAAATATTTGGCGCACTTCTTAATGTTCTTAAAGAAAAGTTAATAATTTCGGTGCTTTTAAAAATACTGTTAGAGAGTACCTTTGCTCAAAATCTTTTTATTCTGTACAAGATTATCTGAATGACAAATTATCCTGATAATGCTTCTGTAGCTCTGTAAGTAGTGTCTAACTGTTCCAATGACAAATCATTACTAATAAATATTTGATGCAAGTTGGAAGTTTATTTTTAATGTATATGTAATTAATAAATAACAAGAATAGTATCCATTGCAAAAATGGTTGAGACGTACTGGCATAAGCCAAGTGAAAGCTGGTTTAAAAAGTGTCATTTTGTATCATATATAATTATCCCTGCTTTGTTTTCCAAATTGCTGTTCATATTGCCGGTATACTATAATAGGTGTCTTATGTTAACTTTTGTACATATATATGCTATTAAACTTTATACCTCTGGACATGTTCCATACTCACAGCCTTTTCGGGCTACAAGTGAACCTACTGAACGCAAATCAGTAATCTACAAGCCACAAAGGCATAATCCCAGATTTTTATTTTCCTATAAATTAAAACAATAATTGTGACAGCAAAGTAGTAAAACGGCAAATAAAATTGTTTCTCAGTGGATAAAATTAGCAAGTGTTCATATATTAAGATATGCTTTTTAGTAAAGACGAGTCTGAAATATGACCTGGCATTGTCTTCCATCTTCTAGCGCTAGCAGAAGATGCAAGTGACGCTAAGGCATAGACTAGTGCGCGAAGGAAGAAGGTCACCGACACAGAACTATCGTCGTTAGTGTAATGTTTCAGATATTCAGTACATTCATTTGTTTACTTACAGCAGAACCATTGTTGGCATTATCCATGTTCAACACAGCAACACAATGTTGCGCCGAGATATTTTCCTGTGAGTTTATGTCGATGCATTCTTCAAAGTACCCCAGAGAGTTAACGTTTCCTTGTAGAAGGCCGGCCTGGGGTTTGGCGCTGGCATCGGACACTGCAAACACAGTTTCAAATTAAGTTATAATACAAGATGGTACTATATTCACGTTTTCCTCTAAACATGTACAAATTGTTCTTAAAAATTGCCTATTCCTGTATTTCAATTAATCGACATAAATTGACGTTACTACAATACTTTCTTGTAGGTGCAAGAGAAATAGAGTGGAGTAGGATTTCAGCTAGTCGCTGTGTGATTACTTTGAAACTCACTTCTACTCTGTTCAACTCGCACGAAACAATGTCCCATTTGAGATGAATAAAAATACTGAAAAATTAAAGCGAGAAATGCCTCACAAATAATTACCTCTACAAAAGCACTAGTTTAACTACATCTACATTTTCTTTGATCCGTATGTGATCCATATAAACCTGAACCATTTCAATAGGCCATAACTTTTTAACCAATAATTGGACACACGTGCAACTTCGGGAGAATATAATTGATACCGAAATTAAGAATTGCAATGTGTAAAGAACCATGATGGATGTCAAAGGAATGTTGGTTCTTTGTTACAACACGTGCAAGGGCAGTTGAGTCGAATAGCAGTTGGGGGAGAATAGTTCTTATAACAAAATAAATGTAAGAAACAGTATCCTTGGCAGATTTCTAAAGGATAGCACTAGACTTGTTGAATGAGGTATTCTTTGGTCCCTAATAATGACAAAGACAAAATTGTCACAAAGGGAATCTTTGGTTGAATGAAGAGGGCTTTCAGAAAGTGAAAGTGACACATACACCCACGCGCAGATGTGGAGGACGATCTTCGGCGTCAGGCCGATTAGAGCAGTTCGTGGCTGGCAAGCTATTAAGACAGTCCGAGGCGTGAGGGCGATTAGGGCAGTCCTCTTGTCCTGTCTTGTGCCAGGCATACCACAAATGAGAGAAGATATTTGTCGGTTCATATATACGTGAGGAACGAATAAAGTTTATCGAGTAATAAACATTCTGCCTTCAGTAACTCTAAACAGGGATATTGGTAACCCTTGGTTGGCAACTTCAATTTTGATGTTCGGATAAAAGCAGAAACGGGCATTCCAGTGTCAATAAAACCATCCTTCTCACACATATCCACGCATACCCTGAGATTAACCTCATTTCTTTACCCTGAGCTAAACACTATTTGTTTCAAACTGTCCCGTAAACGTGGAACTATTTCCTCGCCACATAATTCGCTTCAAATTGGCGCCACAACGTGGAGCCCTTGCCGCCATTAAATTGTTTCATAATACATAATTGGGAGATTACATTACACTATTTACATCTCAGAGAAAATGTCACAAATGTCCTCCACCAGCATGTATACATGTTTGCACCTGTCTCACGATATTCTCTGAAGTTTTACGGAGAGTATCCTCGTCAATGTTACTTATTTCGGTTCGAATGTATTCCTTGAGTACATCAATTGTCCGTGGCCTATTCTTGTACAATACTTTAGATACCCCCACAAGATAAACGCAGGTGAGGTTAGGTCAGGTGATCTGGGAGGCCAGACCTTTTGAGATTATTCGATCATCCAAGAAACTGTTTACAAGTTCCATGGTGTCATTAGATGTATGGTACGTTGCTCCATCTTGCTGGAAATAATCGATATCCTCCAGCTGCCCCACAAATGTCTTGAAGATGTCCATATAAACTTCAGTATCTACAGTCGTATCAAAGAAAATGGTACCAACGATCCATAGATGCTAGTGGAGGACACTTCCAACATTTTCTGAGATGTAAATAGTGTAATGTAATCTCCCAATTGTGTATTATATCCTCCCAAAGTTGCACGTGCGTCCTATTATTGGTTCAAAAGTTATGACCTATTGAAATGGTTCAGGTTTATATGGATCACACTGCATATGCGGGTGGAGGACACTTCTAACATTTTCTGAGATGTAAATAGTGTAATGTAATCTTCCAACTGTGTATTATATTCTCCCAAAGTTGCACGTGTGTCCTATTATTGGGTCAAAGGTTATTGCCTACTGAAATGGTTCAGGTTTATATGGATCACACTGTATATGCTGGTGGAGGACCCTTCCAACATTTTTTTCTGAGATGTAAATAGTGTAATGTAATCTCCCAATTGTGTATTATATTCTCCCAAAGTTGCACGTGTGTCCTATTATTAGTTCAAAAGTTATTGCCTACTGAAATGGTTCAGGTTTATATGGATCACACTGTATATGCTGGTGGAGGACCCTTCCAACATTTTTTATGAGATGTAAACAGTGTAATGTAGTCTCCCAATTGTGTATTATATTCTCCCAAAGTTGCACGTGTGTCCTATTATTGGTTCAAAAGTTATGACCTATTGAAATGGATCAGATTTATATGGATCACAGTGTATATGCTGGTGGAGGACCCTTCCAACATTTTTTCTGAGACGTAAATAGTGTAAGGTAATCTCCCAATTGTGTATTATATTCTCCCAAAGCTGTACGTGTCCTATTATTGGTTCCAAAGTTATGACCTATTGAAATGGTTCAGATTTATTTGGATCACAGTGTAGATGCTGGTGGAGGACACTTGCAACATTTTCTCTGAGATGTAAATAGTGTAATGTAATCTCCCAATTGTGTATTATATTCTCCCAAAGCTGTACGTGTCCTATTATTGGTTCCAAAGTTATGACCTATTGAAATGGTTCAGATTTATTTGGATCGCACTATAGCGAGATTTACACAATATTTTAGCAGACATCCGGAATGAAGGACTTTGGCGGTTATTCTCTGAAAATTTAGGATATACATTTGATTTGTCACAGAAGTCTTGTTGAACACATTTTAATTGAAACAAGAATCCCTTTTTTAAGAAAATAAAAATCATCCTTCCTCCCGGGATGCTCTCTTAGGGCTCAGACACAATAAACCAGAGGTTTCGGTGTCAAACCCCCCGCCCCTAGCAATCGTAATCCTAACCGTCTCGCCGCAACGCACCAATAGCCGTCACCTGGTCCTGCAGCCAAAGTTAAATAGAGATAGGGGACAACAAATGTCAGGATATTCATGGTAGAACAGACAATACTTCTGCAAATTCCTACCGACCTGAGAAGACCAGGAAGAAGAACCGGTCAGAGTGACTGGCCAGAAAAGACGAACTCGGACCTCCCAAATGCGAGCCTCCCACATTACCACTAAGCTATCTCTCTCGGTTGTGTAGATTATATAAAGGTAAGAGTTTAAGAACTCGTATGGAGTATTTCTTGAATCTCAGTGCTTACAGTGATTACTTGTAGAAGATGAGAATAGTAAATTGTACAATAAGGGGATATTGCTTAAGGGGAGACATAACAGAATTTTGGGGTGAAATTTCACAAAATGAGATTGCCAAAATCTTCCCTGATGTTTGTAGAAGTGAATACGATATTTATTTTCCTGTCCCACAGTTTTAAAAGTCCCTTTCATTTTGAAAAGGCTGCACAGTGTGCCACGCCCCCTATTACCTATTTGTAACTGTTCTCTCCTTGATTGTAACCTTATTGAAGCTATATTCCAGAGCACGACCCTTACTAGGAAAGGAAGACCTTCTTTTGTCTATTATTACTAATCTGTGCATCTGATGTTAATTCTTCTATGCTTTGTTTACGTATGTTTTGAATTACTAGTGCTGTTTTCAAGATGGGAAGAAGCAATTTAAGTAATCTCAATTACATAAAGAGCTACAACCTCTAAAATGGGAAAAAAATGTAGTAACATGACAATATATTGACTTTGTCAAACCTAACCTCAAACATTAGCGATGAATGAAGTGAAAATTGGTTCTTCAAGGAAAAAATTGGTTTCTTCATTGTGTAATACCAGTGGTGATAATTTAACTAAAGTAAATAATGATATTAGATCAACAAGGTTTAATTTGACAGAGAAACATTGTACAGTGTAAATTTTGTGAAAATGAAAATTGTCATGTCAGAGCACACGAAGAACAAATGGATTGTTAGCTACATTATCACTCAGTTGCCAAAAGTGTAATAAAGAATATTCATTTGAAACATCCAGTACTATTAAAACGTGGTGCAGAAGTAAATGTAAGGTTTGATGGATAGAGTCAACATGAAAAATTCAACTCGGATGCGAGAGCCCCTAGTGGTCTACCGGGGAAATATAAGAGTCAACTGGAGAATTTAATGTCAGGAGGGCACGTTGGCCATGGAAGCTCGAAGGTTAAGAGCGACTGGACGGAAACCAGGAAATCCGTGGTTCAAATCCCGTGGTTCAATTTTTCATGTTGACTATCCATCAAATATCTTAGCCTATATACGGCTAGTGTGGAGAAATTGCTTTCCATCGACTAAAATAATAAGAGTTAAATGATGGAGCCTGGGACTCAAGTACTTACAATAGTAAGTCGACACAAACGGTGTATCTCGGATGCGAGAGCCCCTAGTGGTCTACCGGGGAAATTTACGAGTCAACTAGAGAATTTTATGTCAGGAGGGCACGTTGGCCATGGTAGCTCAAAGGTTAAGAGCGACTGGACGGAAACCGGGTGATCCGTGGTTCAAATCCCGGCCATGGCATTGAATTTTCCATGTTGACTATCAAATATCTTAGCCTATATACGGCTAGTGTGGAGAAATGATTAATTTCCATCAATTAACTAAAATTGAAGGTTTGTTTATGGCTTGAGAAGCATTGGCAAGGGAATTCAGGCAGCTAAGACATTGGCTGCTCTTCTCAATTTACCAGCCCCCTACCAAATTTAACAAAATAATTAATAATACCATAGAGCAAGTGACCATGGAGTCTAGGAAGAAAAGTAGTAAAAAACAAAAGAGGAAGGATGCTAATGTAAAAGATGCAGAATATGGATCTGGGGAAATTCTGAGGCGTACTGCCAACATAGCAAAACTTTAATGCTGTTTTTCTGTTTTCTTAAACTTTGGGTGTGATTATCAATTAAACTACTGCAGCTACAAGTCTACACTTTTATGGAATTAAAGCAATACTTAAACTTTTTTAAAGGTACTTTTAGAAAGATATGTGAAAATTTGAATTTAAAAAAAGTATCTTTTATATCTTTAGAAGTAAATTCAAGATAAATATTCTTGATATTGGTTCTTGAGCTAAGAGCACCAGAATACTTATTTTGATAATGGTGAGATAGACTGTACCGGCTACCATTAATATCCATGCCAAATATGGTAGTTAAATTTTCGCTTTCGAGCTATGCAATTCAAACCACACACGCACGCCCGTACCTATACCGGCATCTCGCCTACATTACGTGGCGATGTAAACAAAGCGGGGAAATGTATTACCGCGCCGGCGACAGATTGGAAGGAATACGTAGTGACGACAGTTTTTATCCATCACGTGGGTAAAATGGAATGTTAAGGGAATGCTAAATTGGCTAAAAATATGGGAAAAATCATCTTTTTAGTTAATAAAATACTTTGAACCTTATAGTATCATAATCCAACTAAATTTATGAGTTTCAGGCATTATTATAACCTCACATGACAATTTAACTGCCCATGTGCACGTGCATGCTGACCCTTGGATTCACAAAATCCTGTCATTTGAGTTCGATTGAATGTACTAAATCAATACATTTGAAATTAGTGGGCAAAGTTTCTGGTGGAATTTTGTGTGTTGGTATGTTGGTTATTTCTTACAATATGTGGCACCATGGAAACAAAACACTGGCTACAAACATTGAAAGCAAATAATGTTTATATTTTTGCTTTTGTTTGACTTTCTAGCGGTCCGGATTTTCTTGTGTTTCTCGTTAAATTACATACTGTTTATATATAATTGATGAGTTTTGGTGCGCCATTTAACATTTATAAAGGTGTTTTATACATCAAAACGTGCATAAAACTGCTATATAGGTTATAGGTAAAACATTCTTTGAAACAACTGACCTGTTGACTGTGTACATAGTTAGGATCATGAATAGGGTAAACGATAGATGGGAAGAAACACCTAAACATAACAATGGGAACATACTTGAGGCCTGATGTGGTAAGAAAACTAATGCCTGTGTACCAAAGGCTGGCATCAGATGAAATCCTAAGGAGATGTACATTAGGTAAGACACAAAATGCAAATGAAAGTTTACATAACATGATGTGGCATAATTGCCCAAAAGAAATATTTGTGTCAAAGAAGAGACTTCAGGTAACTGTGACATCAAGCATCAGTGAATTCTATTTTGGTTGTTCTGCCTCACTCAAGCTGCAGTCAGATATAATGGACACAGATTTCACTGTATCTCTAAAAATTAGCCAAGGGAAGGATCAATTACGCTTACTTCATTCAGCAATTTCTGCGAAAGTAACCCCTAAAACATCTAAAAAAACAACTCCTAAAAAATTGAAGAAAACTGCTGTAGAAGAGAGAAGTAAGGGGCAGATAAGCTTATCTATCCGGAGGGCATGTAGCTGAGAAGGAAAATGTTTTGGATTTTAAAATTTGATTTACTCAGTGTTTTCAACATTTTTTGTCATTCAAAATGTTCCACACGATGCAGTTTTGATTTAGTCCCTCTAAAATTTTCAACACATGTCCTTAGAAAGCAAATAAAGGTTTCTATCATATGAATTTTTAATATTAATTATATTTTTAAAGTTATTGATATAAAAAGTCAAAGGTTTAATAATTTTTTGGCTTTTTTTGTTTGCCCCATACCTATTTTTTCCCCTCTGGAACTAAAGGCAGTCTAAGAAATTCATATTATAGATCTTTTCTTCATAAACATCTGAATATTTTTAGAAATAGAAAAATTAAAATTTTGAAAATATTCATCGCGTGGAGCATTTTGAATTTGGCACAAATTTTCAATTTCATAAATTAATTACTCAAAAACTATTGAAGGTATAAAAATAAAATTGAGTTCTGTGTCCACTATGCATCAGAACTAAATGATAAACATTTCAACAACATTGGTTGAAAATTGCTGGATTTGAGGTTTTCGGTGCTGCATCCCCTTAAAAAATGCATTTTTCGCTAAATAAAATATATATTTTTCAAATAGCTATTTGAGTTATTACAGTCAGCTCTTTGTTTACTCATTACGCTCAATTTTCAAGCAAGTAGCTTTTAAGACGTTGGAAAATTCGGTTCCAGTGTTCTAGAAGTGTAGCCGAGAAGGAAATGCCTCGTGGAGGAATAAAATTGTGGTTATGTGCAAAGCATATTTGCCAACTAAAGACGTTGCTCAGAGGTGAATAATCTAAAACTATGCACAAAATACGAAGTCACAATATGAATAAAAATGTAAACAGACACACCCTTACCCCGCCATATATACTCCACGTAGTAGTAAAATGCCTCCGGAACTTTTATTGATGGCATGAATGGAAGCAAGTGTACAATGAGAATAGAACACAGTAACTTCAAGCTATAGTCAATTGTTCTCAGAGCTGTGCTAAATTATAAAGGTAGTATTTTAATACTTTTTATTAAGATTGATAATGTGGTTATTTTATTTTGATGTTAACGTTATGGAGTGAATGGAGAGAAAGTAGCCAGCGAATTTTTTGAAGAATTGTGGGATGTGGACACCATGCAACTATCGTGAATAAGGAAATATCTCTCTATTAATATAAACCTGCACATAAAAATGTAAAACTTCTGTTTTATATATAATATTAACGAATATCAAATTTTAGTGCAATCCCCAAGCGAGTGTCTTCAAAATTTCAAGAAATATAAATGAAATGAAATTATATAAGTTATGAAAACCTCAGTTTTGAGACTATGGAGAAAATTTAGTAATTTTATATTAATTAGAAACACTTTAAAAAGTGTATTTGTGGTTATATATAGGGAGTGAATTTATAGGCACTAAAAATGTGTGAAATAGGCAGGCACAAAGCACTAAAATGGGGAATATAGGCACTTAAATAGGCACTAACAATTTACTAAGTAAACACTTAGAATTTTAATTAATTGATGGAAATTAATCATTTCTCCACACTAGCCGTACATAGGCTAAGATATTTCATGCTGACTATCCATAAAAAATCTTAGCCAATATATGGCTAGTGTGGAGAAATGATTAATTTCCATCAATTAACTAAAATAAAAGTTAAATGATGAAGCCTGGGACTCAAAGTATTTACGAGTAAGTCGCCACGAACGGTGTATCTCGGATGCGAGAGCCCCTAGTGGTCTACCGGGGAAATATACGAGTCAAATGGAGAATTAAATGTCAGGAAAGCACGTTGACCATGGTAGCTCAAGATTATGAGCGACTGGACGGAAACCAGGAGATCCGTGGTTCAAATCCCGGCCATGGCATTGGATTTTTCATGTCGACTATCCATCAAAACACTTTGAAATACACAATTTTAATAAAATGGCTCTTAAAATGCACTATAACAAAATGACAATCATCGCAACGTATGCTCCAACATATTATGCCTACTTTAACTCTATTATGGAACATGGAATATTATTTTGGGGCAACTCAGTAGAAAGTAAAAATATATTTCTTATGCAAAAAAAGGTTATAGAATCATTACTAACACCCACAACAGATGCTCCTGTAAAGATCCTTTTACAACATTGAAGATATTAACGCTTCCTTGCATGTATATATTCTCGATCCTAAAATTCTTTGTATGCAATCGTGCCTTATTTGCAACAAATAATGTAATTCACAGAATAAACACTAGACAAAAGTATAATATCCATTATCCCAGTGCTAAACTTTCTTGCTTCCAGAAAGGTGTGTATTATGAAACTATCAAAATATTTGGCGCACTTCCTAATGTTCTTAAAGAAAAAATTGATAATTTCGATGCTTTTAAAAATGCTGTTAGAGAGTACCTTTGCTCAAAATCTTTTTATTCTGTACAAGATTATCTAAATGACAAATTATCCTGATAATGCTTCTGTAGCTCTGTAAGTAGTATCCAACTGCTCCAATGACAAATCATTACTTATAAATCTTTGATGCAAGTTGAAAGTTTATTTTTAATGTATATGTATTTAAGAAATGAGAATGGTATCCGTTGCAAAAACGTTGAGACGTACTGGCATAAGCCAAGTGAAAGCTGATTTAAAAAGTATTTCATTTTGATTCATATATAATTATCCCTGCTTTGTTTTCCATGTTGTTCATATTGCCTGTATACTATAATATGTGTCTTATGTTAACTTTTGTACATATATATGCTATTAAACTTTATACCTCTGGACATATTCAATGTTCACAGCCTTTTCTGGCTACAAGTGAACCTACTGAACGCAAATCAATCTAATCATATTCACTAAACGGTTCCCTAGGCAAAATAGTTCTACATTTATTCTAAATTTCATAAATGTCTCCACAACAGGTTAAAATAACGGATATTGTCGTGTAATTAACATACATATAAATCCAGTTCACTAAGAACCATAATGTGCAGAAGGGTGTGAAGCAATTATGGCAAAAAACAAAAGCATGGGTTTTGGTCGGAGGCTTAAGGGTGAAAATTTAAATATCTGAAGCTTTTGTGAGATTTGTTTCAAATTTACATCATTTATTTTTGCGATAGATCAAGAATGGAGTAATACCAAGTTTCAGCTTTCTAGTTACAACAGTTTCTGAGGAAGTAATAGTTTATGTTTAAATTACAGGCGATTTTCAAAATGTCTCACTGTAATTTTAGAAATTAATGCTTGTAGTATAAGTTTCTGTACCCATTTTAAACTATTAATGACCTGTAACTGTGTGAAA
Source organism: Mantis religiosa (assembly GCA_030765055.1). NCBI lineage: Eukaryota > Metazoa > Arthropoda > Insecta > Mantodea > Mantidae > Mantis > Mantis religiosa. The sequence goes on from CM060960.1 coordinate 33,760,188, forward strand.
TATTTGTCTTCGCCATATCAACGAAGGGAGAAAATCATACCTAGTTAACAATTTTTATTTTCCTAAGCGTTTTCAGTAAGAAGTAAGCATTATAATCCTTTTCGATACAAATAAAAGACACACGAAATATAAATGGTTACACTTAGTATGCAGTTGCCCTTACAGGTATGTTAAGATTAATAGAAAACTGCATCCTGTGAAACATTTTTAAGTTAGGAAAGTGTAGAAAATATGGAATCTGATATATCTGAGGTTAAAATTACGTAATAGCAGCTACGATACAGGTGTAGGGTTATTTAAATAGTCTTGTGGGGTTTTCCGTACTGCCACTACAAAAAAAGCAACTTTATATTACTGAAATGTCTATATTAATTTAAAAAACACAACTAAATTTGGTATTTTTGTAAGTTTTGGGCCAATTTGCACAGATGTGTCCCCTTAATAAACCCCTTTTTGTATATCCAACGTGCAGCGGTAAGAAATTTCTCTTCCTTGAAAACTTCACGTTGAAACCAACAAATGCAAAAACTGTTGTCACAAATTACAAGCAGAAGAAATTGGCTAAAAAGGCAGTTTTAGGCACTAATAAGCAGAATAGACACAAACCTATGAAATAGGCATTTATAGGCACTATAGAACTAAGAAATTGGGCTAATAATTATAGGAAACGTGCTTGTAAGTTAAAAGCCTACGTTTCAGAACAAAGAAATAAAATAGACAAATAGGGCAAAATCCGCCCGTTAGTCATAACAAAAGACTTACTTGCCAAAGCCCAGGGCAGGTCTTGTGCTATCCCATTGATGTAAGTTTTACTGCTGTTTTCGCAGGAACTGCTTACAGATGACAGAGGGGCAACAAATTGCCCCAAACGATGCACAAGAGCTGAGACGTTCATGGTCCTACAACTTCGTTGCAACTAAATGACCAGCACAGGTTGCTGTAATGACTGCAGCTCTATACAAAAGGGTAGGTCACCTGTGATTGGTTCTTACACATGCTGAGGTGAAGGGCCAATACTACACAACCGAACACGTTGAATGGACGCTTCACTTCGATGACATCTAAAACACGTCCAAAGCTACGAAGTCACTCACTGCTACGTCATGACTTGCCAGTAACTCCAGAAATATCCATGACTAGAACCAGGAAAATTATGAATTACCATATTCTAATCCATGCTGTATTTATTTAAGGGTACATCTAATTTTACTTCCTCTGTTATATTCCGTAAAATAAAAACATTAAATTTGTTTATCCATACCAAAATACAGGATGTCTCTAAAGTCACCATCCATTTCAATGAAGGAAGACAGAGATTGAAAAATCAATATTATTTTGAAATGTTACATATATCCTAGTGCCCTTCTACATGACCTCCATCTACCCCCCCCCCAGGGGCCTACTTCGGTAGGTACGGGTTTAGCGCACCCGGGGTCCCGAGCCAACAGTCTCCCTCGTGTTGGCTCCTCTTCGTGGTTAAGGGAGACGGTCAACAGGCCCACCCACGTGTAGGCCGTGCGTGGAGACCCGTGGAGAAGGTTTTTAGATTCTTGTCTAGTTTAGAGTTTAGGATTTAGTGAACGAAATTTTTAGTAGGTTTTGATTGATGTTTTTTTATGTACGTGTATTTTTAATATGTTTTGTTACACTTGTATAGTTTGTAGAGAGTTTTATATCTGGCTTTTGCCATGACTAGTTTCTTAAAGGGCGCTGATGACCGCCGTAGTTGCGCGCCCTTATATATATATAAAATCATCATGACCTCCATCTAGCTCAAAACACATACGTCATCTTTCAGTAGTGGAACGAAATGTAGACTGTAACATGTCAACCGTAATTCGACCTGCTACTTCCCTGATACGATCCCGTAACTCAGGCAGACCATTCACTTTTCTAGTGTACACTTTAGATTTGATGTACCCCCATGCTAAAAAGTCTAAAGGAGTCCGGTGTGCGGGAAGTCCACAGCCGAGGTGAACCTCTGCCTATCCATCTCCCTGGAAAGGTTCTGTTCAGGTAATCCCGGACGATGTTTGCAAAATGTGGAGGCGCACCATCTTGCTGAAACACAACTGTATCCAGTATGCCATCCTCTTGAAGCTGTGGTTCAAGGAACAGTTCCAACATGTTGAGGTAGATGTTACCTGTTATTGACCTTTCAACAAAGAAAAATATGCCATACAGTTTTGCGTTTGTCATACCCAACCAAACATTGACTTTCGGTGTATCACGTTGTAACTCCGATATCTCATGTGGTTCTTCATATTCCCATATTCGACTGTTTTGTCTGTGTACTTTCCCACAAACATGGAAAGTGGCTTCATCGGAGAATAAAATATTGTCCATTAAATTCTCATTCTCTACACATTCCAGGAGATCATAACACATTGCCCGACGACAGGCGAAATCCTCGTCCTCAAGATAGTGCAGAACTTGAATGTGATACGGACGTTTTCGTAGAGTGAAACGCAGAATTTTCCACACTGTCTTGCGAGGGACGTTCAATTCCCTACTGAGGCGTCGAATTGATGCCATCGGACTCCTATCACTGGCAATTTGAACCTGCTGCACTGTTTCTGCCAAGACGTGTGGTCGTCCAGGACGTGTCTCATCACACACGCTGCCGGTACGCTTAAATTTGTTCACAAGCAGACTAATGTGTGCCCTTAATGGGGCTGGTTTACGAGTAAATTCCGCTCTGGTGTCTTCATATGACAATCCGCGTACCCGTGCACAAACAATGCCAACCCGTTCTTCTGTTCTAAACATCTTGCACTAAGATACCAGTATCTGACAAGAAAAGAAACAAAATATTGCGTTTTCATTGAAATGGATAGTGACTTTAGAGACACCCTGTATTACTGGAAAACCTAATTTTAAAGTTTGTTACCACTACCCCTCCCTGTGACAAGAGACGGGTGAAAAGTTGTGTAAACACATTGCCGCTACTATCCACGACTGCCTAGCCTCCGTCAGACAGCGAAAGGTGTTGCAACCAGCGCTTATAGTGACAGTGAAGTATGGTATCAAAACCGGTGTTGTACGAAATAATTAAGAGAAACAAAATATAACTTCAAATTGTATACAATGGACTCCATAGCAGAATTACATGGATATACCTTACCTCTGTGTCATTGTGATGCTAATGCCATCGAGTTAATATGGGCACAAATCAATGAAGGAGAGGCCGCGCCGTGGCTCAGTGGTTAGACCGCTTGGCTCTCACCAAGGCGGCCCGGATATTGATCCCAGGCGTTCGCAAAGTGAGATTTGTGGTGGACAACACGGCGCTGGGGCGGGTTTTCTCCGGGACCTCCGGTTTCCCCCACCATCTCATTCCACCGGTGCTCCATCTTTATCTCATGTATCATTAGTGTCACCGCCTCTGGTTACGTATGTAGTAAAAGTGGGCGTTAAACACTACACATTCATTCAATGAAGGAGGTGGAAAACATGTATTGGGGAAAACACGGATTAATTTACAGGTTGGACAATTTTGCGTATCATAAATTTAGAAGAAAGTGGCTCTCCAAAAAATGCCTCATGGACGGTATATCTATACTACTGCCATCTACCAGTAGTCTTTAAAGCGCTGTTCCTCAAATTTTTAAAGGGATAGCTACAATATAATCACGCGGAATCAATCGGAATATTGCATGGAAATAATGAGATGTGGGATTAGGCAGTCGTGGGTTACCTACAATAGCGCAGGCACGCTCTCTCTCTCTCTCTCTCTCTCTCTCTCTCTCTCTCTCTCTCTCTCTCTCTCTCTCTCATTCCCTTGTTTCAAGCTAAACCAGACGAACCGTACTTAGAAGTCATGCGATGTGAGATTAGGCAGTCATGGGTTACCTACAGCAGCGCAGGCAATAATGCGCTCTCTCTCTCTCTCTCTCTCTCTCTCTCTCTCTCTCTCTCTCTCTCTCTCTAATTCCCTTGTTTCAAGCTAAATCAGACGAACCATACTTAGAAGTGATGCGATGTGGGATTAGGCAGTCATGGGTTACCTACAGCAGCGCTTAGGGCCGCGCTGTGGCTCAGTGGTTAGACCGCTTGGCTCTCACCAAGGTGGCCCGAGTTCGATCCCAGGCGACCGTAAAGTGAGATTTGTTGTGGACAACACGGCGCTGGGGCGGGTTTTCTCCGGGACCTCCAGTTTCCCCTTCCATCTCATTCCACCGGTACTCCATCTTCATCTCATGTACCATCAGTGTTACCGCCTGCGGTGCCATATGTAGTAAAAGCGGGCGTTAAACACTACACATTTCATTTCCATAGGGTAGCGCAGGCAATAATGCGCTCTCTCTCCCTAATTCCCTTGTTTCAAGCTCAACCAGACGAACTGTACTTAGAAGTGATGTGGGATTAGGCAGTCATGGGTTACCTACTACAGCGCGGGCTATAATGCGCGCTCTCTCTAATTCCCTTGTTTCAAGTTAAACCAGACGAACTGTACTTAGAAATGATGCGATGTGGGATTAGGCAGTCATGGGTTACCTACAACAGCGCGGGCTATAATGCGCGCTCTCTCTAATTCCCTTGTTTCAAGTTAAACCAGACGAACTGTACTTAGAAATGATGCGATGTGGGATTAGGCAGTCATGGGTTACCTACAACAGCGCGGGCAATAGTGCGCTCTCTCTCTAATTCTCGTGTTTCAAGATAAACCAGACGAACTGTAGACTCCCTGAAAAGGTTTTAGGAAAAAGCGTTCTGTGTGTATTCCAAAGTTGTAGCAAGAGTTTCAAGAAAGGACTTTCTTGTGTTCCCTAATTTAATTGTTTGTTTTTGTTTTGAAAAATAGCTCCAAAGATTTTGAGTAAAATACTAATTTTGAAGATATTTCCATGATTATATATACTCGGTCGAAAGGGTAGCCAACCTAAGAAATCGTGACAGTGCAGAGGGCAGAATCTAGTGACTAGTGACCAGTTGGAAACTCCCCGGCAGCCCAGTAGAGCCGGCATCTCACCCACTGGGTCCTGAAACGGCACACTAGGCCGTCCCATGACCGGAGACCGTTCTACTGGAGATGTGTACCTGGAGCATGTCATCCTGCCATGCAGTACCGAGGCACCCGGTGATATATATATATATATATATATATATATATATATATATATATATATATATATATATATATATATATATATATATATATATATATATATCATGAGGATATATATGATTCATGAGGATTTCGGGAGATTCCCCAGAAGCTGGACAAACTCTGGGAATCTCCTTCACGTCCCTTCCTACATTTCACCTACTTCGAATTGGCCTTTTCATGGTTGTGAATATCTGTGGTTGTCCCGACGTTGCATGGCACTGAAGAAAGAGGCTCGATGTCAATATTCCTGCGGAGCGAGAGCAGTCTCTGGGCCTCTTAGTGGGATGTCTGGGCTGCAGAGGGAGGGAAGCTGGTTTCACAAGTCTAAATCTGAAACTGCTCTCTACTGCCATGTCTTCTGGTTCCGTCCCCCTCTGGACCCTCTCACCTCATCCCTCCCTCACTCTTCCATAGTTCTAGGTGCTAAGTTCCATCTGCGAAATTTGTTCCACTTCCAACCTCATTAAGGCCGCGCCGTGGCTCAGTGGTTAGACCGCTTGGCTCTCACCAAGGCGGCCCAGGTTTGATTCCAGTAGACCGCAAATTGAGATCTGTGGTCGACAACACGGCGCTGCGGCGGATTTTCTCCGGGATCTCCGGTTTCCCCCGTCATCTCATTCCACCGGTGCTCCATCTTCACCTCATGTATCATCAGTGTCATCGTCCCCTCCAGTAGGGGAGGGGATACGTCCTCTTCAGCTGCCGTGGTGCGGGCGCTGCGGACCCTTAGCACTCGTGGTACGTCTGACGTTACTGGAAGAACCTCGGGCCGAAAATCTGAGCCCCTTCCTCTGGGAGTTGTTCGGATTGGGTTGGTCTCGAGGGGGCAGTGTGTTCCCGATACCCGTGGGAATCGGGTACGTCTTCGGACGGGGTTGAGGGAAGCCATTAACTCTCTCGGGCACTAGCCTGCAAAGCTAGTAGAAGGTGTGCTAGATCGCCAGGCGGCCCCACCAAGGTCATATAGGTAGCCTTCACCTTTGGTGTTGACGCGCGTAAGTGGCGTATCCACTTCCATCCCGTCTTGTGCCCTAGGACCAGATGGGGGTCTTTTTTGTTATCCAGGTCTTGTCCTATGAAAAGCCCCACGGAGGACGCTGAGCGCCCTTTGGAACAGCTCGGATAACTCCCTGGTTGTTAGAGGCCCTGGTCTTGTTCCTACGGGTTCAAGACTAATGAGAGTAGAACTTCTGGACTCAAACTATCATCGCCTGCGGTGCCATATGTAGTAAAAGCTGGCGTTAAACACTACACATTTCATTTCCAACCTCATTCCTCAAAAGATCGCATTATATACATCAAATAAAATAGTTGTAGAGTTAATAAATTACAATATATATTTTGTTATTGATTAAAATTTTAAAATACTTACACTTTTTAGTTTCTTTGTCACTCATGTCTATTGGGTAAACAAGTCGAGTTGCACCCCGAAATAAGGAAAAAAATATATCTTTATTAAAACAGAAAGATCTATATGTGTATACGCGTGTCCGTTGGTCCGTAAAAACAAGTGACTGTTTAGTTCCAAACTTAGTACACTTGCTTCCATGCATGCTGTTCCTGTCACTTTGGTAAGCATTCCACTGGTCTCCACATTTGAGTACGTATAACAAGGAAGTATGTGGGTCAAACATGCAGTGGCGCTCTGTTTACTTATACAATTCTATATTATTCACAAATAAACATGTATAAATAAACAACTTTTTCTTTTGTAGAATGACTCCAATTAAACTATACCTTTCATACTCAAAGAAGACACATTTACGAGGATGTTCTGAAAAGTTTCCCACCTAATAAAGATACAAGAACTTTTTCCAGAATTTCTTTTTTTCAACATAGTCTCCTTGTAACTCTACACACTTCTCCCAGCGAGGCCGCGCCGTGGCTCAGTGGTTAGACTGCTTGGCTCTCACCAAGGCGGCCCGGGTTCGATCCCAGGCGACCGCAAATTGAGATTCGTGGTGGACAACACGGCGCTGGGGCGGGTTTTCTCCGGGACCTCCGGTTTCCCCCGCCATCTCATTCCACCGGTGCTCCATCTTCATCTCATGTATCATCAGTGTCACCGCCTGCGGTGCCGTATGTAGTAAAAGCGGGCGTTAAACACTACACATTTCATTTCTTCTCCCAGCGATGCTCCCATCTCTGTAACCCGTCCAAATAGTACTCGGCGTTTTTCTACATAGTCTCCTTGTAACTCTACACACTTCTCCCAGCGATGCTCCCATCTCTGTAACACGTCCAAATAGTATTCGGCGTTTTTCAACATAGACTCCTTGTAACTCTACACACTTCTCCCAGCGATGCTCCCATCTCTGTAAACCGTCCAAATAGTACTCGGCGCTTTTCAGCATAGTCTCCTTGTAACTCTACGCACTGCTCACAGCGATACTCCCATCTCTGTAACACGTCCAAATAGTACTCGACGTTTTTCAACATAGTCTCCTTGTAACTTTACGCACTTCTCCCAGCGATGCTACCATCTCTGTAACCCAACCAAATAGTACTCGGCGTTTTTCAACATAGTCTCCTTGTAACTCTACACACTTCTCCCAGCGATGCTCCCATCTCTGTAACCTGTCCAAGTAGTACTCGGTGTTATTCAACATAGTCTCCTTGTAACTCTACACACTTCTGCCAGCGATGCTCCCATCTCTGTAACCTGTCCAAATAGTACTCGGCGTTTTTCAACATAGTCTCCTTGTAACTCTATACACTTCTCCCAGCGATGCTCCCATCTCTGTAACCCGTCCAAATAGTACTCGGCGTTTTTCAACATAGTCTCCTTGTAACTCTACACGCTTCTCCCAGCGATGCTCCCATCTCTGTAACCTGTCCAAATAGTACTCGGCGTTTTTCTACATAGTCTCCTTGTAACTCTACAAACTTCTCCCAGCGATGCTCCCATCTCTGTAACCCGTCCAAATATTACTCGGCGTTTTTCAACATAGTCTCCTTGTAGCTCTACACACTTCTCCCAGCGATGTTCCCATCTCTGTAACCCGTCCAAATAGTACTCGGCGTTTTTCAACATAGTCTCCTTGTAACTCTACACACTGCTCCCAGCGATGCTCCCATCTCTGTAACCCGTCCAAATATGTAGTACTCGTCGTTTTTCAACATAGTTTCCTTGTAACTCTACACACTTCTCCCAGCGATGCTCCCATCTCTGTAACCCGTCCAAATAGTACTCGGCGTTTTTCAACATAGTCTCCTTGTAACTCTACAAACTTCTCCCAGCGATGCTCCCATCTCTGTAACCCGTCCAAATAGTACTCGGCGTTTTTCAACATAGTCTCCTTGTAACTCTACAAACTTCTCCCAGCGATGCTCCTATCTCTATAACCCGTCCAAATAGTACTCGGCGTTTTTCAACATAGTCTCCTTGTAACTCTTCAAACTTCTCCCAGCGATGCTCCCATCTCTGTAACCCGTCCAAATAGTACTCGGCGTTTTTCAACATAGTCTCCTAGTAACTCTACACACTTCTCCCAGCGATGCTCCCATCTCTGTAACACGTCCAAATAGTACTCGGCGTTTTTCAACATAGTCTCCTTGTAACTCTACAAACTTCTCCCAGCGATGCTCCTATCTCTATAACCCGTCCAAATAATACTCTGCGTTTTTCTCTGCAAAATAACTGTTCACGAAGGTGATATAACGAAAATCTCTGTCCTCCGAGTGTAATTTTCAGATGAGGGAACAAAAAGAAGTCGCCTGGAGCTAGATCTGGTGATTAAGGCGGATTGTTAAGCACTTCAAACCATAATTCGTGTATTTTCGCCATTGCAACCGCTGAGGTGTGAGACGGTGCGTTGTCTTGGTGAAAAGACGTGAAACTTATGGAAATTCATTATTTCTTCACACTAGCCGTATATAAGCTAAGGTTTTGGACTGATAGAGTCGACATGAAGAATTCAATGCCACGGCCAGGATTTGAACTACTGGTTTCAGTCCAGTAGCTCTGACCCATTGAGCTATCATGCCCAATTGGCGTTCCTGACATTAAATTCTCCATTTGACTTGTATATTTCCCTGGTAAACCACTAGGGGTTCTCGTATCCGAGATACACCGTTTGTGGTGACTTACTATTGTAAGTACTTGAATCCCAGGATTCATCATTTAACTCTTATTATTTGAGTTAAATGATGGAATTTTATCATTTCTTCACACTAGCCGTATATAAGCTAAGGTTTTGGACTGATAGAGTCGGCATGAAAAACGCAATGTGAGGCGGTTCAGTCTCTGTAGTAACCCGGCTGAGATCTCCCTTATCTCAGCACCTCATATTTAGATAGCGGTGATGGAGAGGGGTCACAGGTGGGGAGATTTTTGGTACAGGCAGGGTTTTTCTCCGGGCGCTCGGCATGAGGACTCTTGTAGGTGCTCAGGGTTCAGGGTTCATGGCGTGGGTACTTCCTGACGTAGTTGTGATATTGGAGAAAAACTATCCGCATTTGTCCATTCTCAATTTATTATCACCTGCAACACTAGCTCGACTCGCCATCAATTGTAAGCCGCTATCTGGTTGTTTCTCTTACTGCGCGCGTCTACGTGTGGTTACAGGTTCGCGTTCACGACGCTGACTGGTTCACTCCGCGGTGTCTCGTAACTTAATGCACGCGGTTTATCCGCGGTATCGTATAACTTTAGTATACGCGTGATTAACTCCTTCGAGCCTTGCAACTTAGTAACCGCGGGTCACTCCGCTGTGTCTAGTAACTGAGTGTTACGTGGGTCTCTCCCCCGGTGTCCAGTATCTGAGTGATACGTGGTTTACTCCATCGCTGTCTAGTAACTGAGTGATACGTGGTTTACTCCATCGGTGTCTAGTAACTGAGTGATTCGTGGTTTACTCCATCGGTGTCTAGTAACTGAGTGATTCGTGGTTTACTCCATCGGTGTCTAGTAACTGAGTGTTATTTGGGTCTCTCCCCCGGTGTCTAGTAACTGAGTGATACGTGGTTTACTCCATCGGTGTCTAGTAACTGAGTGTTACGTGGGTCTCTCCCCCGGTGTCCAGTATCTGAGTGATACGTGGTTTACTCCATCGGTGTCTAGTAACTGAGTGATACGTGGTTTACTCCATCGGTGTCTAGTAACTGAGTGATTCGTGGTTTACTCCATCGGTGTCTAGTATCTGAGTGATACGTGGTTTACTCCATCGGTGTCTAGTAACTGAGTGATACGTGGTTTACTCCCCCGGTGTCCAGTATCTGAGTGATACGTGGTTTACTCCATCGGTGTCTAGTAACTGAGTGATACGTGGTTTACTCCATCGGTGTCTATTAACTGAGTGATACGTGGGTCCCTCCCCTGGTGTCCACTAACTGAGTGATACGTGGTTTACTCCATCGGTGTCTAGTAACTGAGTGATACGTTGTTTACTCCATCGGTGTCTAGTAACTGAGTGATATGTCCAGGAACTTCTAAGTTCTGCCATAGCTAAAACTACCCCCACTATCGCAAGGTTTTCAATTTTGGGGACGTCACTTGGATGCATTACTAGTGAGTGGTTGGATAGTTCATAATTTTGCTTCCCTCTATCTTTGAAATATTAGGTGTGGGCATGACGGAGAATTGCTACAAACTTTCCCAGGCTTGCAGTCTAATTTATGCGCAAGCACGTTCCGAAGGGAGCACTCAGGAATGCATATAATCCCTCAGAAATCAGTACAAGACACGTACTTTTAAAGATTCAATGAAACCTAGACGCGACAGAGCGGCACCTATGCTAGCCTTAGGGCACATTTGCCTCAGTTCGCTTTTGTTACCAGACAAAGGAGGCGGCATACCTTAGCCAGATGTGTTTCCCAACTTGCAAAATCTTGCTATACTCTGTCGATATGTTCTTTCAGATAAACGTTTATATCATTGCAATATAAAACTACTCCCAATTACAATCACACTTCTTACTATACGTCTGACATCCTACATAATTAATTATCCTATGTTCCTGACCAAGGGAAACGGTCACAAATACCAAATTCAAGTAAATTCAAGTACTTACAATACTAAGTCGCCACAAACCGTGTATCTCGGATGCCAGAGCCCCTAGTGGTTTATCGGGGAAATATACGAGTCAAGTGGAGAATTTAATGTCATGAAGTTGGTTATGGTAGCTCAATGGGTAAGAGCGACTGGACGGAAACCAGTTTATCTGTGTTTCAAATCCCGGCCGTGGCATTGAATTTTTCATGTCGACACTATCAGGAATTAACTATTTTTCATTGAAAGATTTTGATGATATATCACTAGCGAAAAATCGGATATGGAAGGGGAATAGGCTTTAAGAAAAGAAAATAGTAAACATTTGAGAAAAGTATAAACATTGGAAAATTGAGGAAAATAAAGAGGTAACTGCGAAATGGTTCACTATACACAAACATGTGTTGGATTAAATTGTTTTTGTTTCTTACGTTTTTTGTTAATCCTTTCTATTAAGGTGTGACCTTACATTAGAAAGGTGTCTACATAAGAGGGAGTCTGCAGACAGAGTGAAGTAGGTGCTGGCCTTGACCTAGACCCTGACCACAGATCCGTTGTCAGTGGAGGACTGTCGAGTCTATGGGCCAAGGTTGAGATGTCATGCTAAAAGAGAAGTGGTTACCGTTGATTAAGGCTTCAATTGGAGGACGAAAGTTCTTCTACGTGCTTCAGCGAGCTCCTGAGGGAGAGATGAACGGAGGGCTATGCACATGGGTGCGGGACCGAAGCCTCCCGCGGTCAGGAAAATAGCCCCGTAGCCTCCTGGACTCTTAAATGACACTAATTACAGAGGCCCAAAGCCTCCTAGTCCAATGAGGTAACTGTTCCAGTTTGGTGTTTATAATACAGGGTGTATATAAATGAATATCGGGATTTTAACTATTTAAAATATTTATTACATTAAACTTGCAGTTATAAATGACATGTCAAATAAAACAGCAACTCAAACAGTTTTGTTTGTTGGCACCAGTGCGCATGTGCGTGCAATCTTTCTGCCGCAATCCGCTAGACAGCGGTAGTAGCAAAGATGGCGACTAATAAACAGAAATCGTTTTGTGTTTTGCAGTTTGCAAAGACCGAGTCTGTAGTTACTGTGCAACGTACGTTCCGCATTAAGTTCGGCTGTGTACCTCCTAGTGATAATAACATTCGTAGATGGTATCATCAGTTTGAATATACCGGCTGTCCTTTGTAAAGGGAAGAACACAGGACGACCAAGAGTAAGTGAAGAGACTGTTGAGCGAGTGAAAGAGTCGTTCACTCGTAGCCCAAAGAAATCAGTCTGGAAGACTAGTCGTGAATTACAAGTTCCTGTGTCGACTGTTTGGAATGTTGTAAGAAAACACTTACGGCTACGTCCTTACCGTTTACAGTTATTACAGACTCTAAAGCCGACAAACCACGGATTACGTGCCAACTTCGTAACCGACATGTTGTTTCATGACGATGACGATGTTGTCTTCAGTGATGAATCGACCTTTCACCTTAGTGGACATGTTAACACTCATAATGTGCGCATCTGGTGCTCAGAAAATCCTCACGAGATGGTACAAATGCAACGAAATTCCCATAAAGTGAATGTTTTTTGTGCCGTATCCCTGCGAAAAGTTTATGCGCCTTTCTTTATCGGTGAACCTACTGTAACTGGCACTTCTTACCTTCATACACTAGAGCAATGGCTCTTCCCTCAGTTGGAAGAAAATGAGCCAGAGAATTTCATTTTTCAGCAAGATGGTGTGCCACTTCACTGGCGTAACGAAGTACGCGATTGGTTGAAAGTCACTGTACCCGAGCAGTGGATAGGCCGCAAGGGCCCCAATCACAGGAATTGCTATGCATGGCCTCCACGTTC